>CM061749.1:135517174-136117174 GCA_030979885.1 Lolium multiflorum | reverse complement strand
TATGGGTACTCTAACCCCCTTGCCAGACAAACCTTCAAAGAGCGGCTCCCATTTTATTTTATGTGTGGCACTCCTTCCAACCTTTCTTTCACAAACCATGGCTAACCGAATCCTCGGGTGCCTGCCAACAATCTCATACCATGAAGGAGTGCCTTTTTATTTTAGTTTTATTATGATGACACTCCTCCCCACCTTTGCTTTCTCAAGCCATGGCTAACCGAATCCTTCGGGTGCCGTCCAACAATCACATACCATGGAGGAGTGTCTATTTTGGTTAATTAATTTGGGACTGGGAATCCCATTGCCAGCTCTTTTTGCAAAATTATTGGATAAGTGGATGTGCCACTAGTCCATTGGTGAAAGTCCGCCCAACAAGATTGAAAGATAAAACACCACATACTTCCTCATGAGCTATAAAACATTGACACAAATAAGGAGTAGTAGTTTGAATTATTTAAAGGTAGCACATGAAGTATTTACTTGGAATGGCAGAAAATACCATGTAGTAGGTAGGTATGGTGGACACAAATGGCATAGGTTTGGTCTAAGGTTATGGATGTATGAGAAGCATTCCCTCTCGATACAGGTCTTTGGCTAGCAAGGTTTGATAGCAAGCATAAAGGTTGAGGGAAACAAACAAATATACATATGATAGAAACAATCATGCATCTTTCTCATAAGCACAAGCAATTTTAACTTCAGAATACTAAACTCATTAGCATAGAGATAATAGAGTAATATATCTAAGTGTATTTCTCTCTTCTATTTAAACATCAAGGTGTTGTTGCTATTGACCAATGCTAAGTTTGCCAAAACCAAATAGATTTACTTGATGCTCCCAAAGTGATATCAATACTAATGTCAAGAGTAATCATATAATGGAGATTGCAAACTAAAATAAGGTGTGCAAAAAGTAAATGATAAGACTTCTCATTAATATTCCATAACGATAACTCACACCAACGGATACATAGATAACTAACTAAGAGAGATACTTCCACATTGCATACTATTCCATATGATAACTTCCCTACTCATGATATGACACTACTTGATAGTAAAAGATAAAGGTGGTGATGATGTGATACCGCGGCACTCCCCCAAGCTTGGAACAAACCAAGGGGATGCCAATACCGATGATGAATTACTCCTTCGGTGATGATGGTGAATCTTTGTCGTCATCAGACTTCCATGGAAGAGGCCCTCCATCAACAAAAGACATCTTGGTCTCCGGAAACCTGAAACTAGCAGCATGACTTATGCGCTTAAACCTGTTTTCATACTCACAGTTTTGATTATGAACATCATAGAGTTGAGCTTGGAGTTTGTTGGTGGTGTCGTGAAGTGAGAAGATATCGTCCCACAGCTTTGCAGTCTCCTTCTTGTGCCCATCAATGAGTTCAGACACAATCTTGTGAAAGATATCCACTTCACGCTCAGCCATCTTCTTGTAGTTGAAAACCTCTTGTTCCAGTTTCTCCATCCTGTCTTCCAAACTCCCTTCTCCCTTAGGACCCTGGACATCTTTGATCTGCAACTCTCCATCCACGAGCAGCAACTCTTTGGGGTGCATCTTCAGCTCGTTCATGTACGGGTTGACGACGTCCTCAAAGAAGCTGTCCTTCTGAGTTCCCGACGAAGACATGATGGATCTAGATCCGAAGCAGATCCTGGCAGAAAACAGCTCGAAACAAAACACGACGAGAAAACGATATTACGGACCTCCAGGGGTCCGGGGGATTATATAGCAAATATTTTTACGACAAAAGGAAGGTTCCAGATCGAACCAGAGTCGGAAAGGGGCAACGAGGCGGCCAGACCATAGGTCGGCGCGGGCCCAGGTCAGGCCGCGCCGGCCTATGGTGGCACGCCCTCGTGCGTCCTTTCCACTCCGTTTCGAACTCGTAATTTTTCATATTTTCTAAAAACAGCAGAAATAATGTTCGGAAAGGTAAACGCGGACTTTTTATTACCTATACTGTTACCTATTCAAAGTCGAGTTCTGGCGGACTGTCAATTTGTCCTTTGATGAAAGCCTCCGGTGTTTCCACTTGAATAATATCAACATCAACATTATAAGAATCACCCGAGATATAATGCTTGAGTCTTTGTCCATTCACCACTTGTGTGGCATTGCCTTGGAGAGAGCTAATTTTAATTGCTCCTGAACGATACACCTCCTCAACAACATATGGTCCTTCCCACTTCGAGAGTAATTTCCCTGCAAAGAATCTGAGACGAGACCGATACAATAGGACTTTATCCCCAATATTAAACTCTCTTTTGATAATCCTTCTATCATGCCATTTCTTAACTTTTTCTTTAAAGAGTTTAGCATTTTCATAAGCTTCACTTCTCCATTCATCTAGAGAACTTAATTGCAACAACCTCTTATTACCGGCTAATTTAGGATCTTTATTTAGTTCTCTAACAGCCCAATAAGCTTTGTGCTCTAGTTCTAAAGGTAAATGACAAGCTTTTCCATAAACCATTTTATAAGGTGACATTCCCATGGGATTTTTATAAGCAGTTCTATAAGCCCATAGTGCTTCTTTCAATTTGCTAGCCCAATTCTTCCTAGATTTATTAACAGTCTTACCCAAGATAGCTTTAATCTCTCTATTTGATAATTCTACTTGACCACTAGTTTGAGGGTGATAAGCAGAAGCAATTCTATGATTAATACCATACTTAGCAAGAGTTTTTCTAAAACCTCCATGAATAAAATGAGAACCTCCATCAGTCATAATATATCTAGGTACTCCAAATCTAGGAAATATAACATCTACAAGCATTTTTATAGAGGTCTCACCATCAGCACTTTTTGTAGGTATAGCTTCTACCCATTTAGTAACATAATCAACAGCGACAAGTATATGAGTGTTACCGTCTGAAGAAGGGAAAGGACCCATGAAGTCGAATCCCCAACAATCGAATGGTTCAATAACAAGAGTATAATTCATAGGCATTTCATTGCGTCTAGAGATATTACCAACTCTTTGACATTCATCACAAGATAAAATAAATTTCCTTGCATCTTTGAAGAGTGTTGGCCAATAAAAACCTGATTGTAGAACCTTTTGCGCGGTTCTATCTCCAGCGTGATGTCCTCCATAAACACTACCATGACATTTATTCAATATCTCCTGTTGTTCATATTCAGGAACACATCTTCGCATAATACCATCCACTCCTTCTTTATATAAGTGTGGGTCATCCCAAAAATAATGCCTCAAGTCATAAAAGAATTTCCTCCTTTGCTGAGCTGAAAAGGTTGGAGGCAAATACTTCGAAACAATAAAGTTAGCATAATCTGCATACCAAGGGCTCTCTCGCGAGCTCACCTTTATTACAGCCAATTGTTCATTTGGAAAACTATCATTAACAGGAACAGGATCATAAGCAATATTTTCCAATCTAGACAAATTATCAGCAACAGGATTATCAGCACCTTTCCTATCTATAATATGTAAATCAAATTCTTGCAACAGAAGTACCCATCTAATAAGCCTTGGCTTAGCATCTTTCTTTGTCATAAGGTATCTAATTGCAGCATGATCAGTATGAATTGTAACTTTCGAATCAACAATATAGGGTCTAAACTTATCACAAGCAAAGACTACAGCTAACAATTCCTTTTCAGTTGTAGCATAATTTCTTTGAGCAGCATCAAGAGTCTTACTAGCATAATGAATAACATTTAATTTTTTATCTACCCGCTGTCCAAGAACAGCGCCTACAGCAAAATCACTAGCATCACACATAATTTCAAAAGGCAAATTCCAATCAGGAGGTTCGACTACAGGAGCAGTTGTTAAGGCTTTCTTTAGAGTTTCAAAAGCTTCCTTACAATCATCATCAAAAACAAAAGGTACATCTTTTTGAAGAAGATTAGTAAGAGGCTTTGAAATTTTAGAGAAATCTTTAATAAATCTCCTATAAAACCCAGCATGACCAAGAACACTACGAATACCTTTAACATCCCTCGGATAGGGCATCTTCTCAATTGCTTCAACTTTAGCTCTATCAACTTCAATACCTCTTTCGGAAATTTTATGTCCCAATACAATTCCTTCATTAACCATAAAGTGGCATTTCTCCCAATTAAGAACAAGGTTAGTTTCTTCACATCTCTGCAAAACTTTATCGAGGTTTCGCAAGCAATTATCAAAAGAATTCCCATAGACAGAAAAATCATCCATGAACACCTCTACAATACTTTCACAAAAACCATGAAAAATAGCAGACATGCATCTTTGAAAAGTAGCAGGAGCATTACATAAACCAAAAGGCATACGCCTATAAGCATAAGTTCCATAAGGACAAGTAAACGTGGTTTTCTCTTGATCTTTAGCTTTAACAGCAATTTGTGAAAACCCAGAATAACCATCAAGAAAGCAAAAATGAGTATTTTTAGATAACCTTTCTAGCATTTGATCAATAAAGGGTAAAGGGTAATGATCTTTCTTAGTAACTTTATTAACTTTTCGAAAATCAATGCACATTCTATAACCTACAACTATTCTTTGAGGAATAAGCTCATCATTATCATTAGGCACAACAGTCATTCCTCCTTTCTTAGGAACACAATGCACAGGACTAACCCATCTACTATCAGCAATAGGATATATAATACCAGCTTCAAGAAGTTTTAATACCTCATTCCTTACCACCTCTTTCATCTTCGGAATTAGACGACGTTGATGTTCAACAACAGGCTTTGCATCTTCTTCCATATTAATAGCATGTTGGCAAATAGAAGGAGAAATCCCTTTCAAATCATCAAGAGTATAGCCAATAGCTCCTCGGTGTTTCTTCAATATTTCCAATAACCTTTCTTCCTCAATCTCTGAAAGCTTAGAACTAATAATAACAGGATATATTTTCTTATCATCAATATGAGCATATTTAAGATTATCAGGTAAAGGCTTTAAATCAAAAACAGGATCTTCCTTTGGTGGCGGTGTTGTACCCAAATCTTCCACCGGTAAATCATGCTTGAGAATAGGTTGGCGAAGAAAAATTTCCTCAAGCTCATCTCTTTCTTTCCTAAAAACTTCACTCTCGCTATTCTCCAAATGTTGCTGCAAAGGATTATTAGGAACAAGAACAATAGATGCACACTGCTCCATTTTAAAATCATTACTAGGCAAGTCAGTTTTATAAGGAGTTTTGGTAAATTTAGAAAAGTTAAATTCATAAGGTTCACCAGCAAATCTAGTCAAAATTTTCTCTTTCTTACAATCTATAATAGCTCCACAAGTATTTAGAAAAGGTCTACCAAAAATGATAGGACAATGATCACTAGCAGCAGAACCAAGTACCAAAAAGTCAGCAGGATATTTAATCTTACCACATAGAACTTCCACATCTCGAACAATACCAATTGGAGAAATAGTTTCTCTATTAGCCAGATGAATAACCACATCAATATCTTCAAGTTCACAAGAACCAATTTCGTGCATAATCTCCGTGTAAAGCTCATAAGGAATAGCACTAACGCTTGCACCAATATCACATAAACCATAATAGCAATGATCACCAATTCTAACAGATAGCATAGGAACACTAACTTGTTTGGGTTTATTAGGATGTGAAACAATATTAGAAGCATCTTCACAGAAAATAATATGACCATCCTCCACATTTTCAGTCACAAGATCTTTAACTATTGCAACAGCAGGTTCAATTTTAATTTGTTCTTCAGGTTCTTTAGGTTTCTTTTCACTTTTATTAACCGCACTAGATATGACAGAGTACTCCTTCATTTTAGCAGGGAAAGGAGTTTTTTCAATATAAGCTTCAGGAATAACATTATCAACAGTTTCAATCACTACACATTTGTTTACAGATGAATCAATTTTATCTTTATACGGTTCATGATACTTATCAAAATTCTTCTTAGGCAGTTCATAATGAGAGGCAAAAGCTTTATAAAGATTTGCAACAACTTGGGAATCAAGACCATATGTAGCACTCATATTACGAAATTTATCAGTATCCATAAAAGCTTCAATGCATTTATAATCATAAATTATACCTGATTCTCTATCTTTGTCGTTCTCCCATCCTTCAGTATTTTCTTGGATCCGATCAAGAAGGTCCCTTTTAAACTCTTCATTCTTGCGTGTAAATGATCCAGAACAAGAAGTATCCAGCAAGGTCTTGTCTTGAAAAGAAAGTCTTGCATAGAAATTATCAATAATAACATTACCAGGAAGCTCATGAATGGGGCATTTGAGCATTAAAGACTTCAATCTCCCCCAAGCTTGGGCAATACTCTCTCCATCATGAGGCCAGAAATTATATATGCGGTTCCGATCTTTGTGAATTTCACTTGGAGGATAAAATTTGGAATAGAATAAAGGCACAATGTCCTCCCAATCAATAGAATCACCATTCTTCAGCAATTTATACCAGTGCGCCGCTTTACCAGACAGCGATATAGTGAATAGTTTCTTCCTAACTTCATTCATAGAAATACCTGCACATTTGAATAACCCGCATAATTCATGCAAAAACAATAAATGATCACCAGGATGGACAGTTCCATCCCCTTCATAGCGGTTATCCATAACACGTTCAATAATTTTCATAGGTATTTTATATGGTACTACTTCCTCACCTGGCGCTTCATCCACTACCGTTGCAGTAGTAGTAGATTTCCCAAATAGAAATTGAAGAGAAGATCTCTCCATAATGATTTATAGCAGCAGGCAGAAATAAAATCAGCACAAACAGTAAAGGTTTTCCTTACCAATTCCACTTACCAATAGCGCTTCACTCCCCGGCAACGGCGCCAGAAAATAGTCTTGATGACCCACAAGTATAGGGGGTGTATCGTAGTACTTTCGATAAATAAGAGTGTCGAACCCAACGAGGAGCAGAAGGTGTTGACAAGCAGTTTCGATGAAGGATTCACTGTAAATGCTCACAGACAAGTATTCAGGGGGTTTTGATATAACAGATGAATAAAGTACGAGTAAGTAAAATGCGAGAGAAATAATTGCAGCGAGTGGCCCAATCCTTTTTAGCACAAAGGACAAGCCGGTTTGTTTACTTATAATGACCAAACGTTCTTGAGGACACACGGGGATTTTAGTCTAGTGCTTTCGCTTCATGTAGCTAAATAATCTTCATTGTTTTGATAAGTGTTGTGTGGGTGAACCTATGCTAATGCACCGCCCTTCCTAGGACTAATACATACTTGTGATTATACCCCTTGCAAGCATCCGCAACTACAAGAAAGTAATTAAGATAAATCTAACCACAGCCTTAAACTCTGAGATCCTGCGATCCCTCCTGCATCGATATACTAACGGGGGCTTAGGTTTCTGTCACTCCGGCAACCCCGCAATTAGCAACCGAATACAAGATGCACTCCCCTAGGCCCATAAATGGTGAAGTGTCGTGTAGTCGACGTTCACACGACACCACTAGAAGAATGACACCACAACTTAAATATCATAACATTGAATATTACTCAACCATAATTCACTACTAGCATTTAGACTTCACCCATGTCCTCAAGAACTAAACGAACTACTCACGAGACATCATATGGAATACAATCAGAGGTGATATGATGATGAATAACAATCTGAACATAAACCTTGGTTCAATGGTTTCACTCAATAGCATCTACAACAAGTATAGAATAACACCGGGAGAGTTTCCCCTATCGAACAATCAAGATCAAACCCAAATTGTTACAGCGGTGACGAGGTGCAGCGGTGGTGATGGCGGTGTAGATGGTGGAGATGATGATGATGATGATGGAGATGATGTCCCGCTCGATGACGATGGCGATGGCGTCGATTTCCCCCTCCGGGAGGGAATTTCCCCGGCGGATTCCTGCCCGCCGGAGAGCTCTTTTCTCTCTGGTGTTCTCCGCCCCGCAGAGGCGGCTGTAACCCTTCGTGAGGTCCTCTCTGTGGCTTAGGTTTTCGGGACGAAGGAGTACGCGAAGAAAAGGAGGCGAAAGGGGCTGTGGGGCCCCCAGAGCATAGGGTGGCGCGGCCATGGGCCGCGCCGCCCTATGGTCTGGGCCCACAGTGGCTCCTCTCTTCTTCCCCTTCTGGCTCCCTCCGTCATCTGGAAAAATAGGAATTTACGTGAAATTCCCTTCCACAGTTGATCTTCCGAAATATTGCGTTCTGACGGTGCTTTTTCCAGCAGAATCCTGGCTCCGGTGCTTGATCCTCCAATGATGATGAAACATGCAAAATAGATGAAATAACATAAGTATTGTGTCCCAATATGAAATATATCAATGAATAACAGCAAATTATGATACAAAATAGTGATGCAAATTGGACGTATCATCACTCTAAAATGAAGCTTTTGGGAGGTTTTTGAAATTTCCATGTTTGAAACCCAAAACCACTTCTCTTCACATAATTGACTTCATAAGACAGAGTTTAGGGGGTTAGGGGTATAGATACATGATTTGTCTGGTTGAATATGTCTAGACCTTGTTTATCAACTTTAATGCTTACTATATGACATAAGAAAACTATTGCTTTGGTTTTTCTTTTTCTGATTTTTTTGAATTTTGATGCCCATTTGAATCTTGTCAAATTCTAGGTTTGACCAAGATTTAAACAAGTTTAAAACATGAAAATGAAAAGGGAAGCATGTAACCTTCTCAGTCACTCTAAAATGAAGTTTTTGGGAGGTTTTTGATATTTCCATGTTTGAAACCCGAAACCACTTCTCTTCATGCTTGACTTCATAAGACAGAGTTTAGGGTTAGGGGTAGATACATGATTTGTATGGGTTGAATATGTCCAAACCTTGTTTATCAACTTGAATATGCTTATGTGCTTTGGTTTTTTATTTTTCTGATTTTTTTGAATTTTATGCCCATAAATCTTGGTCAAATCCTAGGTTTGACCAGGATTTAAACAAGTTTAAAACATGAAATGAAAAGATAAGCCTGGATCCTTCTTAGTCACTCTAAAATGAAGCTTTTGGGAGGTTCTTGAAATTTCCATATTTGAAACCCAAAACCACTTCTCTACATGATTGACTTCATAAGACATAGTTTAATTAGAGTTTTAGGGGTAGATATATACATGATTTTTCTGGTTTGAATATATATGTCTAGACCTTGTTTATCAACTTGAATGCATGCTTACTATACATATGACATAAGAATGCTATATATGTGCTTTGGTTTTTCATTCTTTTGATTTTTTTCTGAATTTTTAGGGCCATTTGAATCTTGCATGGTTAAACTTGGGTTTTGCCCAGTTCTAAAGATCAAGGGTTCAAAAAAATCCAACTACGGGGTTCGAACAACACGATTCTAATCCAAGAATTTTTTCGACCTCATCCAAATGGCCTCAAACTATAGGGTTAGCATCTAGTGCAGTATGTGTGAAAATGTATGCACTATGTGTGCTATAACTTGTATGTCTTTCAAATTAAGTTGATAAACAAGGTCTAGACATATTCAAACCAGAATATTATACTGCATTAGTACAAAAAGTTTCCTATGGATTCATCAAGGGTAGTAAAGCCAAGTTAACTCATTGTCATGACTAAGAAGGATCCATGCTTACTTTTTCATTTTCATGTTTTAAACTTGTTTAAATCTTGGTCAAACCTAGGATTTGACCAAGATTCAAATGGTCATAAAAAATCAAACAAAATCAAGAAAATCAAAAACCAAACCACATAGTCTTCTTATGTAATATACTAAGCATTCAAGTTGATCAACGAAGTCTAGACATATTCAAACCAGAAAAATCATGTATCTACCCCCTAACCCTAAACGTTGTCTTATGAAGTCAAGCATGAAGAGAAGAAGTGGTTTTGGGTTTCAAACATGGAAATTTCAAAAACCCACCCAAAAGCTTCATTTTGGAGTGACTAAGAAGGATCCAAGCTTACTTTTTCATTTTCATGTTTCAAACTTGTTTAAATCTTTGTCAAACCTAGGATTTGACCAAGATTCAAATGGGCATAAAAATTCAAAAAAGAAATCAAAAAAATGAAACACCAAAGCACATAAACTTCTTATGTCATATAGTAATTAAGCATTCATGTTGATCAACAAAGTCTATATATATTTAAACAATAAAAATCATGTATATATACCCCCAAACCCAAAACCACTTCTCTTCACATGCTTGACTTCATAAGACAGAGTTTAGGGGTTAGGGGTATAGATACATGATTTGTCTGGTTTGAATATGTCTAGACCTTGTTTATCAACTTGAATGCTTACTATGTGATTTGGTTTTTCATTTTTCTGTTTTTTAATTATTTTTCTGCCCATTTGAATCTTGGTCAAATCCTAGGTTTGAACAAGATTTAGACAAGTTTAACACGTGAAATTAAACGAATAAGTAAGCATTGATCCTTCTTAGTCACTCCAAAATGTACCAATTGATAGTGTTAACTTTGCTTCATGGAAAAAATAATGTCATGTAAATGAGTTAACTTGGATTTCCTACCCTTGAATCCATAGGAAACTTTGTTCTAATGCACTATAATAATCAACCGAGTTTTTACACCAACAGGTCTGTCACTTACGTGTGGTGCCCACGCGTGTGGTCCCACACTTGAGTGAGCACAAGTCACGTGCAATAGGTACGCCAACTCCCAGCCATCTTCTTTGTCAAGAGAAGACGCATCAGGATGCGTATTGGAAGTCTGGGGTCCTTCTGGATCCTTCGGTTGTCCCTCTCACAAAAAAAAACAAATCTCTCTCATTCTCGGCCTCGCTCGACTCGCTCGCTCGCTCGCACCTCCTGCGCACTGACAAACCCTGCACAACAGTCAACATCACCAGAAAAAGAATATACACCATCAATAAGAGGGGCCCCGTGACTGCTCTCCCTTCTTCTCCTTCCGAGTGATTCCTCTTCCTCCGAGTTTCACTCGACGGGCAAACACACATGTGCTGCATAGTAATAATAAAAAAGTAAAAGAATCGACTACGAATCTATTATTAAATAGGTTATAAACTAGGGTTTTCCCCAGTACTACAGATCAAGTTGAAAAAAAAATCCAACTACGGGGTTTGATTTTGGCCTACAAATAAAAAATTAAATAAGTTGAACTAGTATTCCTCTAAAAAATCATTTTGGTTTGCATTGTTTGATAATTTTCATAGCTAGAGTGCATCACAATTTTTTGATTTCATGCTTTGCTTTGCCAATTTTGATTTTTTCTAACCACCTTCTCTTTGATTTCAAATTTAGGTCAAACTATCGGTGCCTACTATGTGTTCTACTTGAATTGGATGCAGCATGCGCACATGATATGTTTTGCCATTGTTTTGGGCTTCCACACATCTTGGGGCATCCAAGTATTTAAGTTACCTTGTTTTTTAATTGTAATTCATGTACCCTTTCCTCCCAATTAAATTTTGGTTTTACATTTTTAAATTTTTTAAATTTTTATGCCCATTCTGATGTCATATAGTTAGCATTTAAGTTGATAAACAAGGTCTAGACATATTCAAACCGGAAAAATCATGTATCTACCCCTAACCCAAAACTCTGTCTTATCAAGTCAAGCACGAAGAGAAGTCGTTTTGGGTTTCAAACATGGAATTTTCAAAAACCCTCCAAAAAGCTTCATTTTGGAGTGACTAAGAAGGATGGAGGCTTACCTTTTTCATTTTCATGTTTTAAACATGTTTAAATCTTGGTCAAACCTATTATTTGACAAAGAATCAGATGGGCTTAAAATTTCAAAAAAATCAAAAAATGAAAAACCAAAGCATGCAGTCTTCTTATGTCATATATATATTACACATTCAAGTTGATAAACAAGGTTTGGACATATTCAAACCAAAAAATCATGTATCTACCCCCTAACGCTAAACTCTGTCATATGAAGTCAAGCATATGAAGAGAAGTGGTTTTGGGTTTCAAACATGGAAATTTCCATGCTTGAAACCAAAAACCACTTCTCTTCATGCATGCTTGACTTCATAAGACAGAGTTTAGGGTTAGGTGGTAGATACATGATTTTCCTGGTTTGAATATGTGTAGACCTTGTTTATCAAATTAATTGAATGCTTACTATATAACATAAGAGAAGACCTTGTTTTTTTTTGAATTTTTATACCCATTTGAATCTTTGTCAAATCCTTGGTTCCACCAAGATTTGAATAAGTTAAAAACATGAATATGAAAAAGTAAGCATGTATGCTTCTTAGTCACTTCAAAATGAAGCTCTTGGGAGGGTTTTTGAATTTCCATGTTCGAAACCAAAAACCACATATCTTCATGCTTGACTTCATGAAACAAAGTTTAGGGTTATGGGTAGATACATGATTTCTCTCGTTTGAATATGTTTGAAACCAAAAACCACATATCTCTGGTTTGCCCGCACTTAGAAATGATATTTGCATCACTTATCATATGTTTGCCCATTTGAATCTTGTCAAATCCTAGATTTGACCAAGATAATTTAAACAAGTTTAAAACATGAAAATGAAAAGGCAAGCTTGTATCCTTCTTAGTCACTCTAAAATGAAGTTTGGGGAGGTTTTTGAAATTTCCATGCTTGAAACCAAAAAACCACTTCTCTTCATGCTTGACTTCATAAAGACAGAGTTTGGGGATATATAGGGGTAGATACATGATTTTTCTGGTTTGATATGTCTAGACCTTGTTTATCAACTTAATTGAATGCTTACTATATGACATAAGAAGACTATATGCCTTGATTTTACATTTTTTTAAATTATGCCCATTTGAATCTTGGTCAAATCCTAGGTTTGACCATGATTTAAACAAGTTTAAAACATGAATATGAAAATTAAGCATGTATCCTTCGTAGTCACTCCAAAATAAAGCTCTTGAGAGGGTTTTTGAAATTTCCATGTTTGAAACCAAAAAACCACGTACTTCTCTTCATGCTTGACTTCATAAGACAGAGTTTGGGGTTAGGGGTAGCTTGATACATGATTTTTCTCGTTTGAATATGTCTAGACCTTGTTATCAACTTAATTGAATGCTTACTATATATATGACATAAGAAGACTATGTGCCTTGATTTTCCATTTTTTGTTTTTTCTGAATATTTATGCCCATTTGAATCTTGGTCAAATCCTAGGTTTGACCATGATTTAAACAAGTTTAATAAACATGAATATGAAATTTCCATGATTTATACCAAAAACCACTTCTCTTCATGCTTGACTTCATAAGTTAGGGTTTAGGGATATATAGGGGGTAGATTCATCATGATTTTTCTGGTTTGAATATGTCCAGAGCTTGTTTATCAACTTAATTGAATGCTTACTATATGACATAAGAAGACTATGTGCCTTGATTTTTCATTTTTTTAAATTATGCCCATTTGAATCTTGGTCAAATCCTAGGTTTGACCAAGATTTAAACAAGATTAAAACATGAAAATGAAAAATTAAGCCTTGATCCTTCTTATTCACTCCAAAATGAAGCTTTTGGGAGGGTTTTTGAGATATCCAGGTTTGAAACCCAAAACCACTTCTCTTCATGCATAGTTTAGGGTTAGGTGTAGATACATGAATTTTTGGTTTATAGTAAGCATTCAAGTTGATAAACAAGGTTTAGACATATTCAAACTAGAAAAATCATGTATATACCCCCTAAGGCTAAACTCTGTGATATATATGAAGTCAAGCATATAAGAGGAATGGTTTTGGGTTTCAAACATGGAAAATTCAAAAACCCTCCCAAAAGCTTCATTTTTTGAGTGAATAAGAAGGATCCAGGCTTACTTTTTCATTTTCATGTTACTGACTTGTTTAATTCTTGGTCAAACCTAGGATTTGACCAAGATTCAAATAGGCATAAAAATTCAATAAAGAATTCAAAAAATGAAAAACCAAAGCACATAATTAAGCTTCTTAAGTTATAGTAAGCATTCATGTTGATCAACGGAGTCTATACATATTTAAACATTAAAAATCATGTATATACCCCAACCCTAAACTCTGTCTAATGAAGTCAAGGACGAAGAGAAGTGGTTTTCGGTTTTTTTTTTTGAATTTTTATGCCCATTTGAATCTTGGTCAAATCCTTGCAGGTTTGACCAATATTTAAACAAGTTTAAAACATGAAAATGAAAAGTAAGTGTGGATCCTTCTTATTCACTCCAAAATGAAGCTTTTGGGAGGTTTTTTTAAATTTTCCATGTTCGAAACCCAAAATGATATCTCTCCGTGCTTTACTTCATAAGACAAAGTTTAGGGGTAGGGGGTAGATACATGATTTTTCTGGTTTGAATATGTCTAGACCTTGTTTATCAACTTGAATGCTTATTATGTGACATCAAAAGACTATGTGTTTAGTTTTTTTTTGAATTTGTTATGCCCATTTGAATCTTGGTCAAATCCTAGGTTTGACCAAGATTTAAACCAGTTTAAAACATGAAAATGAAAAGTAAGCCTGGATTCTTCTTAGTCACTCCAAAATGAAGCTTTTGGGAGGTTTTTTAAATTTCCATGTTTGAAACCCAAAACCACTCCTCTTAATGCTTGACTTCATAAGACAGAGTTTAGGGTTAGGGGCCAAGTATATACATGATTTTTCTTGTTTAAATATGTCTAGACTTTGTTTATCAACTTGAATGCTTACTATATGACATCAAAAGACTATGTGTTTGGTTTTGATTTTTTTGAATTTGTTATGTCCATTTGAATCTTGGTCAAATCCTAGGTTTGACCAAGATTTAAACCAATTTAAAACATGAAAATGAAAATGAAAGCCTGGATTCTTCTTAGTCACTCCAAAATGAAGCTTTTGGGAGTTTTTTCAATTTCCAATGTTTGAAACCCAAAACCACTTTTCTTCATGCTTGACTTCATAAGACAGAGTTTAGGGTTAGGGGGTATATACAATATTTTTCTGGTTTGAATATGTCTAGACTTCGTTGATCAACTGTAATGCTTACTATATGACATAAGAAGCTTATGTGCTTTGGTTTTTTTTATTTCTTTTTTGAATTTTTATGCCCACTTGAATCCTGGTCAAATCCTTTGTTTGACCAAGATTTAAACAAGTTAAAACATGAAAATGAAAAAGTAAGCCTGGCTCCTTCTTAGTCATGAAAATGAGTTAACTTGGCTTTCCAACCCTTGAATCCATAGGAAACTTTGTACTAATGCAGTATAATAATCACCCGAGTTTTTACACCAACAGGTCTGTCACTTACGTGTGGTGCCCATGCGTGAGGTCCCAAACTTCAGTGAGCACAAGTCACATGCGGTAGGCAGGCAAAATACCCGATCAATCCGGGCGGTGGCTGTTAAGGACCCGATCGCATTTCTTGCTTTCAGACTGGGGTCTACCATGTAAGAAGTTTGTTCCTTTTGGATGCATCACTCGTATTTGCAAGTTTTTTGGGGGTCCCGCAAATTCAGGGTAGCATCATGCCCCCCTTCCCACGCCAACACAAACAGAGTTCAACACAACCTAATTAAGCAAGGTTCAACACAGACATAGTTCAACAACCCCTAATTAAGCTAATAGGTTCACCACAAACGCTGCTGAGCAGCAAACATAAACAGAGTTCAACAAAAGATGCTGCTTTTGAAGCAGTAGGAGAGACAAACATGCACAACAGTTACGGAGTATATTTACCATCTTCTTCCTGTCGCCTCCTCCCGGTCCCGCTTCTTCTGCTTCTTGCTGCCCATACCTTTAATCTTTGGTGGCTTGGGCTTGGGAGGAGGCACACGACCGGTCTCGATAGCTTGGTTCAATTTCTTCCTTAGGAATAGCCCATAGGCCATGTGGTTGGCTATGAAGCCGGATCGGTTAACAGTTTCCCCAACTTTGAGACAGCCGGACCCACCGGCTTCGGCATGCTGCAGGACGCTTCGAAAGTCAACCTTTATGCTCTTTGTGCAGAAGGGGCAGCTGTTCCTGGCACCAGTCCAGGGTTCACTCCAATACTTGTCGAACTTCCCCGCCTTAAGCTTGTTGAGAGTGGCCCTGGCCTTCCTATGACGCGACTCGACATCGCTGTCAACCTCATCAGTAGCAACCTGATACATGCCAAATAAACAGGTGAAGCAAATATGTAGCAGTTGCAACTAATAATGAATATGAATCTAAAAAGATTCTGACGCTAATTCAAAACCCTATAGCGCAAAAAAAAGAGGGAGAGACCATAGAGCAAATCGATACAGGGCTATGTTAAATAAGGGAGAGAGGTGAATCGGATGTGAAGCAAATATGTAGCAGTTGCAACTAATACTGAATATGAATCTAAAAAGATTCTGACGCTAATTCAAAACGCTATAGCGCAAAAAAAAAGAGGGAGAGACCATAGCGCAAATCGATACAGGGCTATGTTGAATAAGGGAGAGAGGTGAATCGGAACATACTTCCTCCCCCTCGTCGACGATATTCTCGTCGAAGGTCGGCGGCGGCGGTTCAAAGATGAGTTCAACCTCGTCCTCGTCATCTAGGGGATGCTTCCCAAGAGAGTGGACCCATCTACCAACAGCATCAGATGCCGATGAGCGACCGATGGCCCGACCTTCGGCAATGGCCTCCGCTTCGTCTTTGGCATCCGCTGCGGCAATGATCGCCGCCGTTGCGGCCATGCGTGCTGCGGTCGCGGCTCTGGACGCCTCCTCTGCGGCTAAGGCCAGCCGCGCGGCTTTCGCTTTCGCTGCGTTGACGGCGTCGGTTGGGCTCTCCATCGGTGGAATGGGAAGGGGAAGTGAAGAGAGGGTTTTTTCCTAGTCCGTGGAGAGAGGGAGAAGTGTGGACGTGAAATGGATAACTGACGATATTTCAAGATTTGGGAGACATAGCACGAACCGGCAGATGACAGCGCGTGGGTGCATTACCTCATACTGCCTCTGTCCTAGAAAGAGCGTACGTGTGGGTTTTCAAGGCATATTAAGGATTTTATTATTACATTGGGAAACTGTCATCGACCATCACTTTCCTCTTCAACTTTTCCACCTCCAATGATCTAAATGCATGTAGTAAATAAGAAAACCATATTATGCTAAATACTACTACCTCCATCCCAAAGCGTAAGGCTTATATTATTTTTAGAAGCTCAAACTATGTCAAGGTAAACTAAGATTTTACCAAAAATCATTATCATGCAAAATACAAAATTAATATCAATACATAGACAACGATTTTTTTTGGTATGGTATCTACAAAATATTATATTAGTTGATAGATTGTTCTAAATTTTCGTCAACCTTTACTTGCTTTGACTCTTAAAAAAAGACTTAAGCTTTGTGATGGAGGTAGTACGTACTAGTCGTGAAGAAACTATATCCCTCGTGATGAGAAAGAAATATTTTTTACTACCACTCTTTTGTGGACAAATTTTGAAGTGCATTGCAAAACGAGAAGTACACTCTTTTATGGACAAATTTTAACTCTACACCCATTATTTCAGGATGGAGGGAGTATAACCCAACTTGTTTTTTTCTTCTGGGCACTACACTGCTTTTTCCCTGTGCAATGCTTGGTTCTACCCTTTTTCTCAATGTAATGGTCACTTTAAGTCATTTTTTCCCACACACATTTATTTTGTACTTCTCTACAGTGTTGACCGTGCTACTACTATTTGTGTTAGTGCGCCAAAAACAAAATGTTATTTTTTAAGTGCCAAATTAATCTAGGGCGTTGGTTGTGAATCGGTGAACAAAAAAGAGATAGCCCAAAAGAGGAACACACCAAGGTACAAAAACTAGCATATATGCATGTTTCTATGTACATATATATGACCCTGGGTTTGTAGATAAAAAACATTCATATATGCGCTTACTATTAATATACATAAGTTTATGCTGATTCTCTTGGTTTAGGTATATATATGGTTAGGCATCACTACTAATTCAGAAAAAAACAAAAATGTAACTCTTCAAGTGAAGTCATTTTAAGTGACCTAACAACTAAAATTCATATATAGGATTTGTATAGGAATTATGTAGGATTTAGATCACATGTGAATTTTCCCCACACTAGTTGTTTGATTCATAGGAACATATCCTATAGGAATCTTGCAGTGCAAATCCTATAAGAATAAAACATTAGGTCATACCTCATGGAAAATTTCCTTTGGCACAATCAAACACAACTCATCTTCCTATATGATTCAACTAGCCATTAAATCTCAATCCTATGTTTTCCATATTTCTATGGTTTTCCCATCCTATGAATCAAAGGAGCCTTAGGGCTTATATCTTTTTTTAGAAAGGCAAACTATGTTAAGATTGGCCAAGTTTTACGAAAAACCTTTAACATGCAAAATACAAAGTTGAGTCATTTCGTTTGAATCGGAGGGAGTACATTTGACGTTATGGTACTATTTGACAGCTGCTTGGCACTGTATTTTTTTTCGAACCAAACTTCCCCCTTCATGAAGCTTTTATTTTAGCTTCAGTGACTTGATACATCCATATATCTAGACAAAGTTGAGTCAATTCATTTGAATCAGAGGGAGTACATTTGACTATATGGGTATTGTTTGACAACTGCTTGGCACTGTCTTCTTTTTTGAACCAAACTGCCCCCTTCACGAAGCTTTTATTTTGGGATAGAGCTTCACTGACTTGATACTTCCAAGTTTCACAGTGACTTGGTGCCACCATCCACCATCCATCTCAGATCCAATGTATGCGATCGACTTAGAATTTAAACTAAATAATTATTATAATTGCTCAGAAATATTTCAAGAACTTCCAGTTAATCGTGCATATTTCGATTTATATTTTGGTGAAGTTTCATTCGATTTGAATCAAAGGTTTGTGAGCAAATATATACTCCCTCCGGTTCATATTAATTGACTCTAATATGGATGTACTAGACACATTTTAGTTCTAGATACATCCATATTGAAGTCAATTAATATGAATCAGAGGGAGTATTTAGTTTAAACTAGTGCTCGTATACGTAAAAAGCTCTTTAATCACAAGCTAATCGTCCGAGTGGGATGAAATATTCACAGATTTTAGAACAAGGCATCTACATTTTACTGGATTTTTTTCATAATTTTTGTTTTTAGGTTCGAAATAAGAGATTAGTTTGGAACGTTGGATCTCAAATGGTTGGTAGATGGTGGCACCAAGTCACAATGAGATTTGGAGACTTCAAGTCACTGCAGCTCTGTCCTTTTATTTTGACAAACTGCAGAGCCGCTGGTGCATCTATGCTTGCGTACGGCCGACGCCGATTCTTAGCAAGGAAGTTCTTCCTATAAGTAGTAGTATCCATACTCCACTCCAAGGCATGTATAAAAAAAAGAACCCATCCCGTTCTCGTTTTCCCGATCACTCTTCTCTGAAGATGGAGGAGGCCCTCTTCTTGTGCCCCCTCTGCCTGCTGCCCTTCAAACCCCCCATATCCAAGGTCGCTCCCTTCCGATTTCATTCTTAGGTTCACCTGTGAGAAATGTCAATGACAACTGATGCCACGTACGTTGTTCCGTGCAGTGCAAGGGCGGTCATATGGGCTGTCGGCGCTGCGTCGGCGAGCTTGCGCCGAACCCGTGCAAGAAGTGCGAGCAGCCGGCGTGGTTGCCGCCGTCGAATCGATCTGGGCCAAGATTGCCGCCGTCGAATCGATCTGGGGCAATGGTCAAGTGCGTCGGCTGCCAGAGCTTGGTCGCCTCCACGGAGTCCTACAAGCACTATATCGCGTGCCCGCATGGTCCGTGCGGCTGCACAGAGGCCATCAATACCGGCTGCAGCTTCACCGGCCCGCCGCGGGAGCTCCTGGTACACCTCCAAGCATCCCACTCCATCCCAGTGTTTACGTTCCAGTATGGCATACCCGCCTGGTGCATAGTTCGTGTTCCGGTACAACCGCGGGGACACCTGTTCATCGGCAGTGGGGAAGAAGACGGTAGCGTGTTCGCCATCACCGTTGGAGCGCTCGGCCCGACCAC
Source organism: Lolium multiflorum (assembly GCA_030979885.1). Lineage (NCBI taxonomy): Eukaryota > Viridiplantae > Streptophyta > Magnoliopsida > Poales > Poaceae > Lolium > Lolium multiflorum. Next base: position 136,097,296 of record CM061749.1, on the reverse strand, counting down.
CATTGTGTCCTGTGTGTGCATCAGGTCGGCCGCGTGCTTGTTTCCGATGTACAAGGCGCAGCTGTTGGTGATTGGTCCGCCGGCGCCGGCGACGGCTGGGACCAGTGACCTCTCGACGGACACCTTGATGGCGGTAATCGAGCCGACGAGCTCCCCGACGCCTAGCTCGATCATGTTGCAGCAGCTCACTTCTTTCCTGGCGGTGCCGCCCCGTTACGCGAAGCAGAATGGAGGGCAGCGTGTGTTGCCTATCTGCGTTTGCATCAACAAGAAGGTTATACAATAATCTTCGTTTAGTCATACTGCAATGTAGTTACTCGAAGATCGGAGGGAGTAGTTTAGTTCGAAGTAGGGTTCGTTCGGATGTATTTTGGACTTGTATAGTAGTACTACTACTCCAGAACTATTAGCTAGCTAGTTGGAGTGCTAGAATGCAGCTCGGAGTATTATAGTATTTTGGCAGTACTACTAGTTATGTATGTGACTGCAAATTCAAACTAAAATGGAGTATTTCTTGCTAATGTTGTTCTTTTGGAGTCATCATTTTTTTCTGAACGTGTTAACTATGCTATTGTCTAAGGATTCGTTTAGATTTCTTTGGTTGAATTCATATTTCGTCTCTTCCTAATTTGGCAAAACTGCACTGTCATGGGCATTCTTACAAGGTCGCTGAAGTTTCAAAGTTTCTTAATGTATATTGCGTAGGGTGTACCCCCTTAACATGGATCTGTTGCATTTTTGGGTTGTATTTTTTTTTGGCAATTTTCAGGACCATAAAATAGCACGCCTTCAGTTGAAATTTGAATTAGTGGCCGATACTAGCATGGAGTAGTGAAGTTTTTTTGTACTCCCTCGGTCCCACCAAAAGTGTCTCACCTTTGTTAAAATTTAGATGGATAGATGTATTTTTTTTTGTTGGCGAGAAGGTTGATGCCTTGCTAGGTTGGTGTACGTTGCAAAAAGAACAAGGTTGGTGTGTATTTGTTTTATTTGTTCACCATAATACTGACATGGCCATCGATTTGATTAGACAACACAAGCCTGGGATGTTTCACTTATTTATTGTAGGAAGCACGATTAATGTTCTGTAATGATGGGGCTACTCCTATAGTCCGTCTGCTCGGCTCCTACTCGGGTGTCGGGTCACAGTCACACTCTCCTCTTTTTTTGAACACATTCACACTCTCCTCTTTTTTTGAACACATTCACACTCTCCTCTTTTTTTGAACACATTCACACTCTCCTCGAAACTGCAGTAGGCAGTATATGCATAAGAGGAGGAGCGTCTCGGTTCACCTCCGTCGTCTATCCCCACTCCGCCCATCTTCCATAGCACGCGCCTGCGTCTCCGCCATGGCGCTTTCGCATCCTATCCAGCAGTGCCCAGTTTGAGAGCCTCTGTTCTCCAACTCAAACCCCCACCTGCCGCCATTGATCGCCATCTCTCTCCCAAAGTTCGAATCAGTAGATCTCCCAAGAAAATACCAACCCCATTGTACCACCTGCCTCATTGCGATGGCGAAATCGAGCAGGGTCTGTGGATCTGGGCTGTTTCACAAGGTGTTTACGGAAGGCCCCCTTGAAGTGCTCATCAGCCAGTGCGACGCCATCACCGCCGCGTCCCTAGTCGGTTCCTCCAAAAGTATTCTTCAGTCAGCCAAATACAGTGCCACTCTGCCTGCTTCTCAGCCGTTTGGCCTTCCGTGTGTTCTCTGTTGTGACCCGGCGGATAAACCATGGGCGGTGTTCAAGGAGGATTTGCCGGTGCACAGCAAGTGCAAACTACTGCCGCTGGACAGGTTCTCCTATGATGGCCTAATGCCACACGGTAAGGATGAGGAGCGGGCAGGCGCCAATGGAGATTGGATCGCCATGGTTGGCCCCGAAGGCAAGTGGAACCTCCTCAATGTCTACACTCATCGCAAGATTAAGCTTCCATCTTTGAGGAACAAGTTGGAAACCACACACAATCCACTTATATTCGAGTATCAGCGTTCTGCTATTCAACTGCAGAAGATAGCTATTTGCCAAGTTCCTACAGCTGCTAGGGGGTATCAAGATTTCTCCCTTGTCGCAATCTTCGACTTTGCAATTGCCTACCTCCATGGCGAATATCCTCGTACATGGATATTTCTTGAAAACCAGTTTCAGTACGGCGCCATATACTGCGATGCAATTATACATAACGGACTTGTGTTCGCCGTTACTGAGCTTGGAAATGTTTATGCATGGGATCCTAATCAATTTGGTAACATTTCCTCCCTATCTTTTTTATATACGTAACTTATATAGTATTTCACCTCTTATTTGTTGAACTGTCTTGGCATCTTTTGGCTTAAAGGAATTCCATAGGCGCACACCATAACCCTCTTGTGGTATGGACATATATAGAATTTAACATCTATAGGAATTTTAGTATGGTCTAATGTGCATGTTGTTCCTTAGGAAAAAGGCCCCCTAGTAATTAAGTTTCTTTATTATTACTCCCTAGAAAATTTAAGGTAGAGTAGAAATAGAATCAATAAAGGTGCCATGCAATATTGATAAAGACTTTCATTTGTTTATATTCCCCCGGTTCTAGAGAATAAGGAGTACTATATTCAAACCATCTAAAATTTGGACCAATATTTTCGGGAACATGTTTTAAATCCATATGAAGTTTTACCAAGATGTTCGAAATATATTTCAAACCATCTTATGTTCGACCATGATTTTATAAAGTACTAGTATTGGCATCCCAATATCAAATCAATATCACTAGTAGATAAATCATGAAATATATTTTCATGTGACGTGTTCTTTCCTTTTTCAAGGTCCTATAGTGCTCCCTGCTCCATTCATTCCGTGGACGGCTGGATTTGATGGCGATGATGATTTTGACTCTAATAGTCGTACGTGGTGGCTGGCAAGATCTCAAGATCGTTCTAGACTTCTCCTGGTCTATGCACGTGGCGTAATGGATTTTGACGCTGACGGTGCTCCAACTCATTATGATAGTACCCCTTCTGTCCATTGCGGTCGCGCTGTTCACAGCTATTCGGGGTATACCTGCATTGTATTCTCGAATGACACTAGTCGGTTACTTCCAGCCAACCCGTGGGAAAGGGTTACTAATCTTGGAGACTATTCTATGTTCCTTGGGTTGAACTATCCGATTTTCATGCCAGTGGGTGGTGCAACATTTCCCCCAGGATATTTGACAAGAAGAAACTGCATCTACACCACGCCTCAGGCCATTGGCTCTCACTTTGACACATCACATCAAGAAATTTTCCGCTTCAGTCTAAATGGCGAAGACCACCAAAGCATATCTTTCTCAAGCAGCGGTCCAGGGGCCAACTGGCATACGGGGTTTTGGTTCATCCCAAGCTACACCAACGCGCTGGACTGGAACAAAGACAATCAGAGTTAGGGATATTTATGTAATAGTAGGATCATACTACTAGCTAGCTCAGTTGGTCTTGACTCCTATTTAACTATTTATAGCTAATGTACTTAGGTGATAAATTTATGCTATTTGCATGAACCCAGGCGCTTCTTTTAATTTGATCAAATACGGTCTATACACATGCATGGTTGTTTGGCTGTTTCAGTGTCCCTAGAGGCATACATATATACTGTTATTTAGCAATCTTTATTACAGTACAAAGGTCTTAACCTCATGGTTCACAGAAAGTATAAACGTAGATCAACCATCTAAACATAGAAGACATTCTAGTGTATGATTCTTACATATACACATCAACATCCTATCAGAAAATCTTAATGTGAATTGTACTGGCTGTACAAACCCGTGCATCATTCTCTAGCCGGTTGCACCCAAAAACCAAATCGTGGTACTTCATAGTTGACTGTATGTAGGACAACATACAGATCCAATGCGAAGCCATGGGTATCACCTGCATGACAGAACCATATTTCACATGGTTGGAGGTACTCCATATGGCATTTAAAATCATTCCTTGTCCTTCATATGGCCCTAAAAATAGTACAGTTGGATTTGTGGGTTTTAATTTTTTATTAACACACTCAATTGATTGCCCAAACATTGATTAATAATATTATTAAGGGGTGTGATGTTGAAAGCCATAAGAACAATGTGCCAAACAATCTTTGCTAGCGGACGGTAAATGTATACCCATCAGAAATAATCAGCAGACGTGCATGTTTCTTTGGTCAGAATAACTGCTGCACCATCTTAAAAGTAAATGGCATGACCATTTATTTGATTTGATAGCGTGCAGCTAGATGGCGTACATTACTATCTCTACTTCCTTGGGTCGCCCAAATCTGGAGTACTAAAAGCAAATCCTGGTGATTCATTTGACAAGACAACACAGATGCGTCCAAATTTCTCCGTCCATATTATTATAGTAATATACGAAATCTGGAGTGCGTTGCCTCGTTGCCTTCCAAGAGAAGCTGCATTCCTTGCCAAAAAAGAGAGAGAGGCTGTATTTATAACTACCTCACCGGCCGCCACTAGTACAAACCATCACTCCCTCTCCACCTCCACCTCCATCTCTTCCCTAGTAGCTCCACCTCCATATCGGCGACGGACCACAATCGCGCGGCTTCGACTTCCTCTTCGACGGCGGCGGCGACAGAGGCGTGAGGCACCTTCTCCGCGGCGCATCACTCATCCTCGTCCCGCGGCAACAATGGCTGTATGTGAAATCACCATACCCTTTTGTATGGTAGAGATGATGATGTGCGGATAAAATTTTATTGGCGGTTGCTCATCCTTGTTTGAATATTTGGTGTAGATTCACATCTAGGGCAGGGTGTCAAGCGGGGTGGGTAGCGGGCTAGCTAGTTTCAGTGCGAGTGCTTTAAATCTGCTCTAATCTCAACCACTATTTGCTCTAATTTTCTGCTTTGCGGGACGATTCGCGGACGCCGCTTGCAACCCTAATCTAGGGTATTGATCCTAGTTTAGTAGACTACTAGGATTTACATGCCAATTTGTTTTTAGACTAATCCGGATATTTGTCAATACTACTAGAGTACGTACTTCTTCCGTTCGTATTTAATTGACTCTAGTTGAAAGCATCGGCAGTTCATTTTCTTCTCTCCCTCGCGTCGACTAATTAAAACCGAACAGAGGGAGTATTAGGAATCCTTGTGCATCCGTACTACCAGTAAGGTATTGCGTTGTTGCAGAGGCTCAGTGTAATCAATATCTTTCGATATTAATATACGGAGTACTCACTTTATCAGAAAATAAATTAGTAATCCATGTTCAAACTTGCTAGTTTGATCGACGTTTGATGATGATTTGTGAGGCCATGTATGGGCCTAGTTTGTTTCCTTTGCTTGGTGGTCAGTAGGCTGATGATTTTTTTTTGCTTGGTCGATCTGTGGTCGTTCCATGGCCACTGCTGATTAATCATTACTAGAATCAACAATTTTTTGCTTGTCTGGTGATTGGAATTGTATGCGCTCTTCTGAAGAGCACCATCGCACGATGATTAGTCTTAATGGAGATGCAGATGTCGATCAAGAGGGAGAAACATATCTTGATCATGCATTTCTCACGAGATTACTTGGTGATTGGAAGTAGAATCCACAATTTGTTGTGCAAACTTCTCAACATATGCATATATTCGTTGAATTGGCTTTATGTGATCAATATTACTTCTTATTGCAGATGGATGGAGGGGAAAGAGCGAAAAAACCGATACTTAGTGAAATGACTTCTCATTCTGTGACTTCTGATATCCTAGATGACAAGGTAAATATATAGAACGATGATTCGTAGGTGATGAAAGCAGAATCCACAATTTGCCGTGCAAACTTCTCAACATATGCATTTATTTGATTAATTAGTTTTATGTGATCAATAGTATTACTTATTCCAGATGGACGTAGGGGAAGGAACGAAAAAGCGGATGCTATGTGAAATGACTTCTAAATCTGTGTGTTCTGATATCCCAGATGACAAGGTAAACATATGGACCGACGCTTGTTTTGCTGCTGCCCCCGTTAGATGGCTAGATGCTCTGGTCTAATTTCTGTTCATGTGCTTATTATTGCAGAAACATAGAGTTGAAGAAAACTCTATATTGTCTGATGACAAAGGTGAAATGGCATGCCAGTCTTTTAAACCTCCGACGCCACCTTGTTTACTGTCTATGGAGACTGATGCAGCTGGACCTGGTACTGATGAGCCTATACGTGGCATCATCGTGCCACATGAAGAAGGTTGTGGATTGGGTTTACCCCCTGCTGAAGAAACTGGTGGTGCAGCTGGAGCTGCTAGTGTAGAGCCTCTAGTGAACGGTGTCGTGCCACGGGAATTCTCTGAACTAGAGCAAGACGGTTTACCTATTGTCAAGACCGATGTAACTGGTGCTGATGCTGGAGTTGCTACTGATGATCCTGCACCCGAAGTTGCCACGCCACCCGAAGGAGGTTTTGTATTGGTAGAACCCGTCATGACTATGCCCACAGTACTGACTGGTGGTGGACCTGGAGCTGGTAGGGTAGAGCCTCTAGCGAAAGGTGTCGTGCCACGAGAATCCTCTGAAGTGGATATTGGTGGTTTACCCTCTGTAGATACTGGTGGTCTACCTGGAGCTGGTATTGTAGAGATTTCAGCAAACAGTGCTGTCCCACCCAACTCCTATGAACTGGAGCATGTACCTGATGTGCCTTCTGTAGAACCTGATGCACCTGTAAGTAGTGGTGATGATTCCGCTGAATCTGATCAAGAAGGATCTGCATCTCGAGGACAAGATGTCAGCTGTCATTCACCTGAACCCGAGCTGAAGTCAGCAACGGTAGCTTATATGGCACGGACTGTCCTTCAAGCTCTAAAGATCCAGTTGGGTGGTTCACAGGACCAGCTACTCCAAGCCATTGTCACTACAAAAGACCAGCCAGCATGCTTCGTTATCTCCTGCATACTGTTTGACAAGCTGAAGCACTGCAACTGGCGCATTGTTCAATCCCATCAGCATGGAGAGAGGAGCTATGTTTATGTCAAGATGATTCATGCTGATTTGGTAAGGTTCCATGATAAGATGTATGGGTGGGGTGAGGCAAGAGCCACATTTTGCAGCATTCACACAGTCTTCGCTCTTGAGCCAGACCCCATGGATGCTTACCCAGTGGTGCAGCTGTCCTGACTTGATATATGTTTTATGATCAGTATGCTGCTGTCGTGGAACTGTGATGTGGAGCTACCTTTCTTATGGTTTCTAGGCTTTTGGTTTCAACATGTATTATGGAGCTTACCTTAGGACTTTCGCATGCGTTTGGCTGTTGACCTGTAATGTTTGTGGTTGGTTGTCTAATCTACTTGGCACAATCACATTGCAAAGGCAAATGTTCCTTTTCTCTTTAATTGTTATTATGACTTATGTGTTATAACCAGGCAAGAATATGCAATCTTGGTTCTCTGACCGATATATATGTACATACAACTTTTGTTCACATAATAACACTTACACGGGAAAAGAGTAGCTTTCTCTGTTGGACAAACACCAAACCACAAAAGGGTAACAACACAATATCCAAACTAGGTACGGCACCTGTTGAGCATACATGACTTTTGTCGTAAAATCACGTTAACCAACACTAGCAGCATCTTGTTCTTTGCAAGGTGCTATGCTTATCAGTCTAATCCCAATACACAACCTACTTCAGGTGGCACGATGATGTCAGGTGCAGGTTCACCAGTACCAACTCTCTTGCATCAGTCTCCATTGAAGGTACGCCACTGCTGCAGTAGACACCATTAGCAATGCAACCTGAAGGTGTTCTTATCCTCATATCAGGATCACATAATACAGGTGTCAAGCTTCATGCACTAGCCAACACAATCAAAAGTCCGAACTAGGATCGCTAGGAAAAAAAACATGAAGATCCTTTTATCGAATCCCACGCTGAACATCTTTTTCACTAATTAGGTAAGCTCCTGCTGACAAACATATTACAGCAACTCCAGCAGTGGCTCTATATTTTGGCGCTGTGGGCTGATGCTGCGCATGGAGCCGGCAATAGCTTCACCGGAAGCTGCAAACTGTGGCGGCCAAATGCAGGGCTGAAACAGCGTATTTTCAGAGGCGCTATAATGCAGCGCCAAAAACAGAATATAATGAAAAATAGAGTGCAGTAAAACAGAAGATCAAATAAAGACTAGAAATAGACATAAAATAGGAGAAAATTAGCTTGATAGATACTCCGTAGTTCATATTTGTACAAAGTAGTGCGATAAAACTAAACTAAAACTCGACATCTGACGAGTCAGGTGTCGTGCCCGACACCGGATCCGACGAGAAGAGGTCAATCCAACGGGGGTCGTCCTCGCCAATGGTGGTCGGCCCGGCGAGCTGCGCTTCGATGAAGGCCCGCTTCGTCGCCTTCTCCGCCCTCCGTTGTGCGCGGTCCTCCTTCTTCGCAGCCCGCCTCGTAGCCTTCTCCGCCCTCCGTCTGCGGAAGTGCTCGTTCTCGGCGGCTACGTCCTCGGGGAAGCGGGCCGCCCACTCGCGCGCCGCGCGCTCGTCCCGCTCGGCAATGCGCAAACGGCGCTCCGTCTCGCGGCGGCGGCGCTGTTCCTCCTGTCTAACGATGTACGGCGGCGGCGCGAGATCCTCGGCCTGCTGGCGCGTCCACACGTCATGGAAATTCATCGACGATCGCGGGCGCCCGAGCCGCCACGCCACGGCGTCGTACGCGCGCGCGGCCTCGTGCGCGGTCTCGTAGGTGCCGAGGCCGATGCGCTCGCCGCCGTCACGTATCTCCGCGTAATACGTACCTTTGGGGCGCGCGCGGACGCCGCGGTACCCCGTGCCCGAGACGCGGCAGTACCGCGAGCTCGACGCGAGACGAGGCATGGCGGCGGCGGCGGAAGCGGAGCCGCGGCGGCGATATTAGGCGCAGATGGGCAAATTTCAGCAACCCGTGTCCATCTTTTTTTTTGGCAGGATTACGCCATGTACCACCTTCCAATTAGAAAATAGTACTGTTCAGCCTTCCCCTGTTGGGCCCAATATTTCACTTTGGGTTGCCAACGGCCATCTACATGGTAATTGCTCTCGGCCTACTTGCTCCGGCCGTCGAAGCCCAATAACTACAAATGGGCCTTTCTGCTCATGCAATTTCGGCCCTTTTCTAATGAAACACAGATCCTATGAATGGCAAAAGAAAAAAACGCGGAGATTCTACATAAAAGTTGTTTTTAGTTATTTTGAATTATTGGGTTCCAATTTTTGAAACTGCTCATGCCCAATATGAAAATCCTTGTTCGCTCCATACCCACATGGATAACGGTATTTTTAATAATTCATAAAGTGGATTTGAAATTTAAAACATATCCTAATAATTCCATGATTTAATCTATCAACTTGCAAGATCTTGGAGAGAAAAAGCTTGTATTAGTCTGCAGAATCCGCACCGTTTCAAAGGCGGCAGTGGATCAAAAGAAAAAAGGAAGTAGCCAGAAATTAGGGGTCAAAAATAACTCCAAGAAATGAAACTTTTATTGTTCGTAGAGGATGACATGCGGGACCCATGAGCCAGCAGCTTACTCAACGTTTCAAAGGCGGCATGAGATCGGAAGAAAAAGGCAAGTGACCAAATATCAGGTGCCAAAAATAATCCAAGAAATGAAACTTATTGTACATAGAGGATGACATGCGGGTCCCATTTTGCAGCAGCGGTTTCAGCGTTTCAAATGCGGTTTGAGATCAAAAGAAAAAGAAAGTAGCCAGAAATTAGGGGGTAAAAAAACTCCAAAAAAAGAAAGTTGATTGTACATAGAGGATGACATGCGGGTCCCATGAGTCAGCAGCTTACTCAACGTTTCCAAGGCGGCAGGGGATCAAAAGAAAAGGAAATAGCCAAAAATCAGAGGTGAAAAAAAACCAAGAAAAGAAATTTTATAGTACATAGAGGATGACATGCGGGTCCCATGAGCCAGCAGGTTCCTCAACGTTTTCAAAGGCCGGTGGGGATCAAAAGAAAAAGGCAAATAGCCAGAAATTAGGGGTAAACAATAAATCCAACAAAGGAAAGGTTTATTGTTCATAGATGCTGACATGTGGGACCCATGAGCCAGCAGCGTCAAGGCAAGTGACCAAAAATCAGGGGTAAAAAAAATCCAAGAAAAGAAACTTTATTGTACATAGAGGATGACATGTGGGTCCCATGAGCCAGCACCTTACTCAACGTTTCAGAGGCGGCTTGAGATCGAAAGAAAAAGGAAAGTGACCGAATATCAGGAGCTAAAAATAATCCAAGAAAGGAAACTTTTATTGTACATAGAGATTGACATATGGGTCCCACTAATACAAGCTCTTTCGCTCGAAGATCTTGCAAGTTGATTGTACATAGAGGATGACATGCGGGCCCCATGTGTCAGCAGCTTACTCAATGTTTCCAAGGCGGCAGTGGATCAAAAGAAAAAGGAAATAGCCAAAATCAGAGGGTGAAAAATAAATCCAACAAAGGAGAGGTTTATTGTCCATGGAGGCTGACATCTGGGACCCACGAGCCAGCAGCGTCCTCTACGTTTAGAAGGCGACTGGGGATCGAAAGAAAAAAGGCAAATAGCCAGAAATTAGGGGTACAAAATAACTCCAAGAAAGGAAGTGTTTATTGTTCATAGAGGCTGACATGTGGGACCCATGAGCCAGCAAAGTCTTCAACGTTTCAAAGGCGGCAGGGGATCAAAAGAAAAAGGAAGTAGCCAGAAATTAGGGGTAAAAAATAACTCCAAGAAAGGAAACTTTTATTGTTCATAGAGGATGACATGCGGGACCCATGCTCCAGCAGCTTCCTCAACGTTTCAAAGGTGGCATGAGATCGAAAGAAAAAGGCAAGTGACCAAATATCAGGACCCGAAAATAATCGAAGAAAGAAATTTTATTGTACATAGATGATGACATGCGGGACCCATTTAGCAGCAGCGGTCTCAACGTTTCCAAGGCGGCACGGGATCAAAAGAAAAAGGAAGTAGCCAGAAATTAGGGTTCAAAAATAACTCCAAGAAAGGAAACTTTTATTGTTCGTAGAGGATGACATGAGGGACCCATGAGCCAGCAGCTTACTCAACGTTTCAAAGGCGGCATGAGATCGAAAGAAAAAGGCAAGTGACAAAATATCAGGAGACAAAGATAATCCAAGAAAAGAAAACTTTATTGTACATAGAGGATGACATGCGGGTCCCATTTAGCAGCAGCGGTCTCAACGTTTCAAATGCGGCTTGAGATCAAAAGAAAAAGAAAGTAGCCAGAAATTAGGGGTAAAAAAACTCCAATAAAGGAAAGTTTTATCGATGAGCCAGCAGAGTCCTCAACGTTTCAAAGGCGGCAGGGGATCAAAAGAAAAAGGAAATAGCCGAAAATCAGAGGGTGAAAAAAAACCAAGAAAATGAACTTTTATAGTACATAGAGGATGACATGCGGGTCCCATGAGCCAAGGTTTTTCAACGTTTCAAACGTGGCATGAGATCGAAAGAAAAAGGCAAATGACCAAATATCAGGATCCAAAAATAATTCAAGAAAAGAAACTTGATTGTACATAGAGTATGACATGCGGGTCCCATTTAGCAGCAGCGGTATCACCGTTTGAGAGGCGGCAGGGATCGAAAGAAAAAGGCAAGTGACCAAATATGAGGTGCCAAAAAAATCGAAGAAAAGAAAGTTTTATTGTACATAGAGGATGACATGCGGGTCCCATGAGCCAGCAGGTTTTTCAACGTTTCAAACGTGGCATGAGATCGAAAGAAAAAGGCAAGTGACCAAATATCAGGAGCCAAAAATAATTCAAGAAAAGAAACTTGATTGTACATAGAGGATGGCATGCGGGTCCCATTTAGCAGCAGCGGTATCACCGTTTGAGAGGCTGCACGGGATCAAAAGAAAAAGCCAAGTGACCAAATATCAGGAGCCAAAAATAATCTAAGAAAAGAAATTTTACTGTACATAGAGGATGACATGCGGGTCCCATTTTGCAGCAGCGGTCTCAACGTTTCCAAGGCGGCACAGGACCAAAAGAAAAATGAAGTAGCCAGAAATCAGGGGGTGAAAAAAATCCAAAAAAAGAACGATTTCAATTGGGCTGCATGTGGACATCTGGGCATTCGAACTATCCTGCTGGCCCTTTTGACTCGTACAATTTCAGCCCACTCCAAAACAGGATAGTTCGGATTTTTCTAAAAAAACAGGAAAGTCCTATGCTTCGCAAAAACAAAAAACAAGGAGATTCAGCATATAAATTTGTTTATGTAAAAATAAAGATTTAATTTATCCGTTGAAATAGCTCAGAGCGCAATACACTGTTTATTGTCTGCAAAATAATCAAGATATCACATGTTTCTTGTACGGGGAGGCTGACATCGTGGACCCATGAGCCAGCAGCGTCGTTTTAAAGGCGGCAGGGGATGGAAAGAAAAAATAAACCAAAAATCTGTTGGTAAAAAATCCAAGAAAAGAAACATTTTCGTTCTGAGAGGATGACATGCGGGACCCATGAGGCAGCAGCGTCCTCAGCGCTTATTGTTCATAGAGGCTGACATGTGGGACCCGTGAGCCAGCAGCGTCCTCAACGTTTTAAAGGCGGCAGGATATCGAAAGAAAAAATAAGCCAAAAATCATTTGGTAAACAATATCCAAGAAAAGAAACATTTACCGTTCTGAGAGGATGACATGCGGGACCCATGAGGCAGCAGCATCCTCAACGATTCCAAGGCGGCAGGGGATCAAAGAAAAAAAAAGGAAATATCCAGAAATTAATTAGGGGTTCAAAAAAATCCATCAAAGGAAACTTTTATTGTTCATAGAGGATGACTTGTGGGACCGACCTGCCAACAGCGTCCTCATCGTTTCAAAGGGGCAGGAGATCCAAAGAAAAAGGCAAATAGCCAGAAATTAGGGGTCAAAAATAACTCCAAGAAAGGAAACTTTTATTGTTCGTAGAGGATGACATGGGGGACCCATGATTCAGCAGCTTACTCAACGTTTCAAAGGCGGCATGAGATCGAAAGAAAAACGCAAGTGACAAAATATCAGGAGCTAAAGATAATCCAAGAAAAAAAGAAACTTTATTGTACATAGAGGATGACATGCGGGTCCCATTTGCCTCAATGTTTCAAATGCGGCTTGAGATCAAAAGAAAAAGAAAATAGCCAGAAATTAGGGGGTAAAAAAAACTCCAAGAAAGGGAAGTTGATGGACATAGAGGATGACATGCGGGTCCCTTGAGCCAACAGCTTACTCAACGTTTCAAAGGGGGCAGGGATCAAAAGAAAAAGGCAAGCCAAAAATCAGAGTGTGAAAAAAATCCAAAGGAAACTTTTATAGCACATAGAGGATGACATGCGGGTCCCATGAGCCAGCAGGTTCCTCAACGTTTCAAACGTGTTATGAGATCGAAAGAAAAAGGCAAGTGCCCAAATATGAGGTGCCAAAAAAAACTCCAAGAAAAGAAAGTTGATTGCTCATAGAGGATGACATGCGGGTCCCATGAGCCAGCAGGTTCCTCAACGTTTCAAACGTGGCATGAGATCGAAAGAAAAAGGCAAGTGACCAAATATGAGGAGCCAAAAATAATTCAAGAAAAGAAAGTTTTATAGTACATAGAGGATGACATGCGGGTCCCATTTAGCAGCAGCGTATCACCGTTTGAGAGGCGGCAGGGGATCAAAAGAAAAAGAAATTGCCAAAAATCAGAGGTGAAAAAACAAGAAAATGAACTTTTATAGTACATAGAGGATGACATGCGGGTCCCAGTTAGCAGCAGCGGTATCACCGTTTGAGAGGCGGCAGGGATCGAAAGAAAAAGTCAAGTGACCAAATATGAGGTGCCAAAAATAATCCAAAAAAGAAAGTTTTATAGTACATAGAGGATGACATGCGGGTCCCATTTAGCAAAGCGGTATCACCGTTTGAGAGGCGGGGGATCGAAAGAAAAAGTCAAGTTACCAAATATGAGGTGCCAAAAATAATCCAAGAAAAGAAAGTTTTATAGTACATAGAGGATGACATGCGGGTCCCATTTAGCAGCAGCGGTATCACCGTTTGAGAGGCGGCAGGTGATCGAAAGAAAAAGTCAAGTGACCAAATATGAGGTGCCAAAAAAATCCAAGAAAAGAAAGTTTTATAGTACATAGAGGATGACATGCGGGTCCCATTTAGCAGCAGCGGTATCACCGTTTGAGAGGCGGCAGGGATCGAAAGAAAAAGGTAAGTGACCAAATATGAGGTGCCAAAAATAATTCAAGAAAAGAAAGTTTTATAGTACATAGAGGATGACATGCCCAATAGCAGCAACGGTATCACCGTTTGAGAGGCGGCAGATCGAAAGAAAAAGGCAAGTGACCAAATTTGAGGTGCCAAAAAAACTCCAAGAAAAGAAAGTTGATTGCACATAGAGGATGACATGCGGGTCCCATTTAGCAGCAGCGGTCTCAACGTTTCCAAGGCGGCAAGGGATCAAAAGAAAAAGGAAGTAGCCAGAAATCAGGGGGTCAAAAAAATCCAAGAATAGAAAGAATTTTGGTTCATAGAGGATGACATGCGGGACCCATGATCCTGCATCGTAAACGGCTCGATCGGAGAACGTTGAACGAGATGGCGCGATCTAGAAAAAAACAATGCCAGAGAGGCTGCCATCTGGGCCCTACATCCCTCGGCGGTGCGGATTTGCGTTGACTCGGCCGGCGAACCCGAGATTTCGAGATGCACCACGTCCCGGGCCACCATACGCGACGTTTTGGCCGCTTTCGTCGGGCTAGGTGGCCTCAAAAACGAGAAAAAAGTTTTGACATGCACCACGGAGGGACCAAAAATCGTCGGCCATGGTACACCAGCAACCACGGCGCGACTTCAACTTCGTCGGCCATGGCAACTTTTCTTGTAGTGAAGGATTCGTCTGCTGGTGCGGAAGAAACTCCTAGATGGTGCCGAACTTGCTTTTGCTTCAGTTTTGGCATGCTACCCGACCTTAGATTTGGAGGCCATAGCAAATACTAACAGGGGCTTGAGCCAATACTATGATGTTGTTAGAAATCCTGCGTACGTCGTCGTCTCTCGGATGGAAATAGGCGTCGAGAGAGACCTGAAGGCCCGGGAGGAGCAAGGAAACCTGCCACAAAATTAAGCATATATATGTATGTAATGACCTTGTTTTCTCAAGGAGTAATTTTGAATATACGTTGATGCGTGTTTTATGCATCTGACAGTTTATGGGTGAATTTGTTAATTCAGTTGATAATTGTTTTGTCGAGGGGGCTGAGTGATCAAGTCAGCCTGCTCACTCGACGACTCCATTATATTTGCAATTGTATTGCGGAGTCGATGCGTAAGTTTTATAAGAGCGACACCCGTCGAGTGATCGAGGGATTTAGACGCCTGACTTCGTCGCACGGTGCACCGGCTTGAGTCTTGTTTTATGATAATGCGTCCATCGTTTGCGGCGCTCGCGTATTTTCTCAAGGCTTGGATGGTTTGTCGTGTGCCATTAATCTTAGCTCCCGATGGGAGTATTTAATTAATGACACTTGTAAACTTATCTCTGGCCAACACCCCTGATAGGAGTAAGAGCCAATAAGACGAGCCCCGAACGCATTGTTCGGATACTGAGGCCTGGAGCAACAAAAGTAGGAAACTTGATCAAAAAATTATATTCATGATATAGATCGAGCTTAAGAGCTGCCAAATAACAAGGAGAAAAAATTATATCCTATGTGTAGAATCGTCGCAAATGTGCAACGTTCCAGGGATTTTCGACTCTTTACCCGAAGCTGGATTCTTGAGGCGATAGGCTCCTCCTGGTATCACTTTAGTGACGATAAACGGTCCTTCCCACGGGGATTCCAGCTTCAAAGGTCTCTCTTGCTTTAGTCGCAGCACCATGTCACCGACGCTGAAGCTTCGTCGGCTGTGGTAATTTCGTAATGCCTGCTGATACACCGTTGTTCTTGCCAAGGCAATGTCCCGAGCTTCGTCGAGGAGGTCAACAGCATCTTGCAACGCATTGTTGGAAGTGGCTTCGTGTACGCAATGACTCGAGGTGCTTCGAACCGAACGTCATCGGTAGAACTGCTTCGCCCGTATACTGTGAAGAACGGAGTGTACTTTGACCTATTGGTTGTAGTGCGCAAGCTCCAGTACGGAAGGCAATTCTTCACCCAAGCTCCAGCTTCGCGTAAGCGTTTCTTGAGGCCGTCCCCTATCAGACCGTTAATCCTTTCGACTTGACCGTTGGTTTGAGGATGTGCCACCGATGCGAATTTTAATTTGATTCCACCATCATCGCAGAATTTCCGAAACTTTTTGGAGTCAAAATTGGTTCCGTTGTCCGTGACGATACTGTGAGGCATGCCAAAGCGACATGTTATTCCTCTAAAGAATTCGACCGCAGTTTTGGCTTTCAATGTACGGCCTCAATCCATTTGGTGAATTTGTCGACCACAACGAGAAGATACATGTGTCCCCCAGGCGATGACCTTGGCAATGGTCCAACTTGGTCAAGTCCCCATTGAGCAAAGGGTCACGCCAGTGGTATCGTCATGAGATCTGTTGCGGGAGCGTGTGGTTTTGGCGCAAAGCGTTGACAAGGGTCACACTTTCAACCAAGTCCCGAGCATCCGATGCTCATTGGCCAAGAAATCCTGCTCAAAGCTTTCGCCACAAGTGCTCTACCGCTTGCATGGTGTCCACAGGTTCCTTCGTATCTCTCGGTAAGGCTTTCTTTTCCATCGTCGATAGCAATGCACCTCTCGAAGATGCGGAAATGCTACGCTTGTACAATTCTCCGTTTACCACAGTAAAGGTATTTGATCGTCTCACAATTCGTCTGACTTCCACTGGATCCTCTGGTAGCTATTGTTTTATAAAGTATGCCAAAAAGGGTTTGGTCCATAGGGGTTCGAGTAAGAGAACCTGTTCGGCAGATTGAGGTGGAGCTCCCTGGTCGTTTTGATGTGGTCCTGCTTCCGGAACATCATCCGATGACTTTGGAGGTGCCGACGCTTTTCCTTTATTGATCGTTGCGTAATGACCTCGTAGAATACCCCATCTGGGATAGGGGAACACATGGAGCCGATGTTTGCCAAAGCGTCGGCTTCCTCGCCTCATGTGTTTAAGCTCACACCCTTCAAACTTGGCCTCCATATTCTGATATAACCGGTAGGCAATCATGTTGTCACTGACCGCGTCGCATAGGTTCATCGACTGTTGCACTACCAAGTTCGAGTCTCCATAGATTTCCAAACGAGTTGCTCCACACGCTTTTGCCATCTTCATTCCATGTAGCAATGCATCGTATTCTGCTTCATTATTTGTTGGTAAAGAGAAATTCATACGCAGAATGTATCTCATCTTGTCTCCTTGTGGCGATATCAATATCACCCCCTTTGACCCGTCGAAGTACATTGTCCATGGGCCAGACATATCGGGTGCGCCGGCGTCTGCGATTGAATCCAATCGGCCATGAAGTCTGGGAGGATTTGGGATTTTATCGCCGTCCGATTGACATAAGTTATGTCGTGAGGTGCTATCTCGATGGCCCATTGGGAAACCCGACCCGTTGCCTCTGGGTTGGTGAGTATGTTTTTCAACGGTGCTTCGCTTACCACGATAATCGGATGCTCCGTGAAATAGTGGCGCAGCTTACGAGCTGTTCTCCATACCGCATATGCTAGCTTCTGGTGATGAGGATATCTCTGTTTTGCTGGTGTGAGCACTTCGCTAAGGTAGTATACCGGTCTCTGCACGCCGTGGACTCTTCCCGTTTCTTCTCGTTCGACAATTAAGACGCTGATGAAGACTTGCACCCTTGCTGCTATGTACATAAGCAATGTTTCCTTTTCACGCGGTGTCACAAGAACTGGAGATGTCGACAAAATTCTCTTTAGGGTGTCAAAAGATTCTTGCGCCTCATCAGTCCACTCGAACTTTTCTGACTTTTTCATCAGGTTCTAGAAGGGCAGAGCTTTCTCTCCTAGTTTGGAAATAAATCTGCTGAGTGCTGCCAAGCGTCCCGCCAATTGTTGTACTTGGTGCAAATTCTTTGGCGGCTCCATGTCGAGTATGGCTTTGATTTTTAAGGGGTTCGCCTCTATCCCTCTGGCTGAGATGAAGTACCCAAGTACTTGTCCTCCTGGCACCCCAAAGAAACATTTCTTCGGGTTTAGCTTGATTTTGTATCTATCGAGGTTGTCGAAAGTTTCCCGAAGATCATCGATGAGTGTGGGGGCGTGCTTTGTTTTCACCACGATGTCATCAATGTAAACCTCGATATTTCTTCCAATCTGCTCTCCAAGGCAAGCTTGCATACATCGCTGATAAGTTGCTCCGGCATTTTTCAACCCGAAAGTCATGACGTTGTAGCAGAAAACACCGTGTGGGGTGATAAATGTGGTTAGCTCCTGGTCCTCCTTTTTGAGCTTGATCTGATTGTACCCGGAGTACGCATCGAGAAAAGAGAGATGATCACATCCCGCCGTAGAATCGACTATCTGATCAATTCGAGGTAAAGGGAAGTGATCTTTAGGGCAATGCTTGTTTAGGCACGTGTAATCGATACACATGCGAAGAGCGGTTGTATCCTTCTTTGGTACCATGACCGGATTGGCCACCCACTCGGCTTCCTTAAGCTCCCGAATAAATCCGGCTTTGCGGAGCCGACTAACTTCTTCGCCGATGGCCCTTCTTTTCGGCTCTGAAAACCGGCGCATCGATCGTTGTACTGGTTTGGCTGTTGGGTCAACATTGAGGGCGTGCTCAGCGAGTTCCCTGGGAATACCTGGCATGTCGGATGGTTCCCATGCAAATATTTCCCAGTGCTCACGGAGGAACTCGATGAGCGCGCTTTCCTATGCGATAGTGAGATCTGCCGAAGTATTGACTGTTTTCTTCGGGTCAGAGGGGTGCACATGCTGCTTCTTTGCTTCCTTCGCGACGTCGATCTCGTCGGACCTTGCGCTGCGATTATCGGCTGGTGGCTGTGCGTGGTCTGTGACGGCGTCAACTGCGTTAAGTTCTTCCCTTGCTCCAAACTTTGAAGCGATCTTTTGGAAATCTTTGTCGCAGTTGTCTGAGCGGAAAAGCTTCCATGGATGGTTAATGTTGTCCCGTTATTGCCAGGCATCTTCAACTTCAGGTACGCATAGTGGGGGACTGCCATGAACTTAGCAAACACCGGTCTGCCGAGGATGGCGTGGTACTGAGATTCCCAATCAACCACTTCGAACTCGATTTTTTCCTTCCTGAAGTTGTTGGGTGTGCCGAAGACTACATCGAGTGATATTTTGCCGAGAGAGTAAGCGGGTCGAGTCGGTATGATACCGTGGAATCAAGTGTCAGACTCCTTTAGCATGTCGACTGTAAGGCCCATTGCTTTCATTGTGCTAGCAAACAACAGATTCAAACCGCTCCCTCCATCCATGAACACCTTGCTCATATTGTATCCTCCAATCTGTGCTTCAAGAACTAGGGTTGCGTGGCCGGGCCTCGGGACGGCCTTCGGGTGATCTGCCTTGCTAAACGATATGCTTTGGTCTGACCAGTCGATATATTCGGGTGTGTCGACCATGGACACTTCTGCATACTTCACTTCCCGAGAAAACTTCTTGACTTCTCTCTTCGAAAAACTGGTTTTATGAATCATGTTAACTTGTCCGCGAGATTCTGCAAACGCTTCGGCTGGGGCGTACTGGTCTCCTCCGTTGGTACGTATGGCTCCGGTACGTACGGTTCTGGCACGTACGGATCTGGCGCGTATGGTTCTGGTTGATAACTGTAAGATGCCGCTCTTCTCTCCATCGTGTGGACTCTTGCCGCGGCTTCAGCCCTGAGGTCGTCGCAAAACTGCCGAATCTCGAAAAATTCTCGACAGTTTCTGAGCAAATGACTAGATTTCTCGACGCAATCCTTTGGATCAATGTAAGAGTGCAAGTAACACGGTGCTTCAAGCTGCTCCGTGGCTGATAGGTACGGTGTGCGAAGGCGATTCTTGTTCGGCCGCGCATTATGGCATCCTTGCTCGTACTGCCGAGGCGAGCCGTGATTCGCTCTTCTTTTCGCGGCGTGAGTCCCTTCGTCTTTTCCTTTGCTCCTCTACGGCGTCGAAGCTGCTTCGGCTGCCCTTTCCGGCGCTCTGGATAGGGCCGCCAAGGCCGCTGCTGGCGTGATATTTCCTGGAGCCGAAGTTCCTGGGCTTGATGCGTTTGAATTAGGGAGGCAAAGGAACCCTCTGGAATCGACGATGAAGTGAACACCACCAAAAGTAGTATCCATGTTGCCGCGAGGCTCTGCGGAGATTGAACGCGACGCCTTGGTGTGCGGCACGAACTCGAATGACCCGCAACAGACCGAATCCCTCCGTTCTGGCGGTGTTGGTGACTCCAGTACGAATGCTGCGGACGTGACTGGTGTTGCCGATGACCTGGCTTCTGCCGACAGACTTCCCACATACGGCGCCAATTGACGAGGGTGCTCCTCGACAATGCCCTCCGATTGGGGCCGAGGGTTGACGGATCCTGTAGGCTGACACGAGACATCAGTTAACAAACAAGCGGGGAGAGCAATTTACCCAGGTTCAGGGCCCTCGATGAGGTAACACCCCTACGTCCTGCCTGTCTGATCTTGATTATGAAAATATTGGGTTACAATGGGGTGCCGAAGGTTTCGGCTGTGTTCTCGTCGAGAGGCTAAGTGCTACGGTGACCTAGCTCGATTTGCGGTGGCTAAAGTTGCTAAGATTGATCGTGTCCCTCGGCAGCCCCTCTCCTGGCCTTATATGGAGGCCAGGTCCCAAGAGATCTGCACGAGTACGACTAGGTTTACAAGAGTCCTAGCTCTAAACTTTCCTTGTTCGATTCCTCTCTGTTTTGTGCTTCAAGGAATCTTCTTCGGCACCGACCTAGTGGCCCACCTTGCCATCGGCTGTCTTCATGGGCCTCTAGCTGGGCCGTATAGGATAGGGCAATAACAGTTACCCGAAGGGTAATTCCCACGTCAGTATGCGTAATGCGGCACAACCATGAACTTGGCATAAGCTGATCTTCCGAGTATAGCATGGTACTGTGATTCCCAATTTACTACCTCGAACTCGATCTTTTCTTTCCTGAAGTTGTCGGGTTTGCCAAAGACAACGTTCAGGAAAACTTTGCCAATAGAATACGCCGGTGAAGTGGGGAGGTGATATGTCTCCAACGTATCTACACTTTCTTATGTTCCATGCTACTTTATTGATGATACCTACATGTTTTATACACATTATATGTCATTATTATGCGTTTTCCGGAACTAACCTATTGACGAGATGCCGAAGGGTTCTGTTT
Organism: Lolium multiflorum; assembly: GCA_030979885.1. NCBI lineage: Eukaryota > Viridiplantae > Streptophyta > Magnoliopsida > Poales > Poaceae > Lolium > Lolium multiflorum. The sequence goes on along the minus strand of CM061749.1, from coordinate 136,076,004 downwards.
TCTGCTATTTTTGGTTCCAGAAATCCTAGTAAGAAATATTCTGAATCGGACAAATCAATGCCCACATCCTATTTTTCCACGAAGCTTGAAGAGAGCCACCGAGGGGAGCCCTGTGGGCCCAGATGATAGGGCGCAGCCAGGGCTGGGCCCGCGCCCCCCTAGTGTGTCGTCGCCTCGTCAGCCCTCCGACTCCGCCTCTTCGCCTATATAAAGGTCCCTGACCTAAAACACGAGACGAATAAGCCACGGTACGTGAAACCTTCCAGAGCCGCCGCCATCGCGAAGCCAAGATCTGGGGGACAGGAGTCTCTGTTCCGCACGCCGCGGACGGGGAAGTGCCCCGAAGGCTTCTCCATCGACACCGCTGCCATCTCCACCGCCATCTTCATCACCGCTGCTGCTCCCATGAGGAGGGAGTAGTTCTCCATCGAGGCTCGGGGCTGTACCGGTAGCTATGTGGTTCATCTCTCTCCTATGTACTTCAATACAATAATCTCATGAGCTGCCTTACATGATTGAGATTCATATGATGATGCTTGTAATCTAGATGTCATTATGCTAGTCAAGTGGGTTTTACTTATGTGATCTCCGGAGACTCCTTGTCCCACGTGTGTAAAGGTGACAGTGTGTGCACCGTGTGGGTCTCTTAGGCTATATTTCACAGAATACTTATTCACTGTTATGAATGGCGTAGTGAAGTGCTTATTTATATCCCTTTATGATTGCAATGTGTTTTGTATCACTATTTATCTATGTGCTACTCATGTGATGTTATTAAAGTAGTCTATTCCTCCTGCATGGTGTAATGGTGACAGTGTGTGCATCGTGTAGTTCTTGTCGTAGATTATGATCATAATCTCTTGTAGATTGTGGAGTTAATTGTCATTATGATAGTATTGATGTGATTTATGCCTCCTTCGTAGTGTGATGGTGACAGTGTGCATGCTATGTTAGTACTTGGTTTATTTTGCAAAGATCTATTATGCTCTAAGGTTACTTAAATATGAATATCGAATGTTGTGGAGCTTGTTAACTCCGGCATTGAGGGTTCGTGTAATCCTACACAATTAGTGGTGTTCATCATCTAACAAGAGTATATGTAGCACAAAGGAAAGAGAACTTATTTATTATGTGATCAATGTTGAGAGTGTCCACTAGTGAAAGTATGATCCCTAGGCCTTGTTTCCACCACAAAGAATTGCTTCCTACGCCAGCAAGCTATTTTCTGGCGCCGCTTGTTTACTGTTTTACTGCATATTTACTATCTGCAATATTACCACCATCTATACCACATGTGTTTTACTATCTCTTCGCCGAACTAGTGCACCTATACATCTGACAAGTGTATTTGGTGTGTTGGGGACACAAGAGACTTCTTGCTTTGTGGTTGCAGGGTTGCTTGAGAGGGATATCTTTGACCTCTTCCTCCCTGAGTTCGATAAACCTTGGGTGATCCACTTAAGGAAAACTTGCTGCTGTTCTACAAACCTCTGCTCTTGGAGGCCCAACACTGTCTACAAGAATAGAAGCACCCGTAGACATCAAGCTATTTTGCCGGGGAGGAAAGGTAAAAGGTACTCACACTCCGGATCTCGGCTACTAGCTATTTTCACCGTTGTAAGTCCTCGAAGCTATTTCCTTTAGATCCTGCAATTGCATCTTTTGGTTTCTTGTTTACACTAGTTAGGCATAATGGACAACAATGAGCTTCTTATTCTATTTCCTGAGTTAAGACATGGATTGTTTGCTGCGAAAATTAAAAAACCTATGGAATCTTATTTGCATGCTAGTAGCAATGATATTAGTATGAACGCTTTGAACACCATTGTTGTTAATGATATGGAAAATTCTAAGCTTGGGGAAGCTGGTTTTGATGAGCATGATATTTTTAGTCCCCCAAGCATTGAGGAGAAAATTTTCTTTGATGATACTTTGCCTCCTATTTATGATGATTATAATGATAGTGGTCTTTTGGTGCCGCCTACTATGGAGAGTAAATTTTATTATGATTATACTATGCCTCCTACACTTGATAAGAATAATAATGATAGCTACTTTGTTGAATTTGCTCCCACTACAACTAATAAAATTGATTATGCTTATGTGGAGAGTAATAATTTTATGCATGAGACTCATGATAAGAATGCTTTATGTGATAGTTATATTGTTGAGTTTGCTCATGATGCTACTGAAAGTTATTATGAGAGAGGAAAATATGGTTGTAGAAATTTTCATGTTACTAAAACACATCTCTATGTGCTGAAATTTTTGAAGCTACACTTGTTTTATCTTCCTATGCTTGTTACTTTGCTCTTCATGAACTTGTTTATTTACAAGATTCCTATGCATAGGAAGCATGTTAGACTTAAATGTGTTTTGAATTTGCCTCTTGATGCTCTCTTTTGCTTCAAATACTATTTCTTGCGAGTGCATCATTAAAACTGCTGAGCCCATCTTAATGGCTATAAAGAAAGAACTTCTTGGGAGATAACCCATGTTTATTTTTTAGGGATTTCTATTTTCGTGCCCTCAGCTCCTTAGTTGTACTCAGTTTTCCCCAGCTCCTTAGTTTTTCCTCAGTTTTACCCCCAAACGTTTGTCTGAAACCCGCAGAAGCAACTCAGACGGCAGGATTCCCGTTTAGTTGACCGTTCTGTCACGTGTGGGGCCGCGTCGTGTGGGGCCGCGTCGTGTGGGCCGCGTCGCGTGGGGCTGGTAGAAAGGGACCGCGTGGGACAGGACGAGAAGCGTTTGGTTGCACGTGAGCAGGAGCTGGGTTCTGTCTCTCTCGGCCCCAAATTGGCATTATTTAGTGCACCTTTTTCCCCTCTTTCTCTCTGTCCTTTTCACCAAATTAGTATAAAATCTAGAGAAGCTTGCATTTCTGACTTTCTTCAATTATTTGTGCCTTTTGGCCCTCGTTGTTTGCCCAATATGGCAGCAAATCTAGTACTCCCTCTGGTCCATATGTATGTAGTTAAATCTAGAAGCAAATCTCCAGGATAATGTACGATAAATTCACAGTCATAGTAAATCAAGAAAACTAAGTACGGCCAACAAAATATAGTAGACTAGGGATAGATAATCCCTAGATAATATGGATAGATAATAGGCTGCATACACAGCAGCCAACATAGTAACAGGTTCTTCACAGCACCATCATATTAACATAACAACAAGGGATCCCTAGCTAACAACAAAGGGATCCCAACAACAAACTAGGAGGCAGCAGCAGCAGCAGCACACGTCCAGGGACTCCGCCTACCCCATCTGGCTCTGCCTCCACTTGTTGCTCTTGCTCCCCTTGGGAGCCTTGGGCTTGAGCGGAGGCATGCGGCCGGCGGAGATCTCCACCCGCTGCAAGCTGCGGAGGTGCATGCCGAGCGCCCTGTGCTTGGCGCGGAAGGAGTGGACGTTCACCGTCGTGCCGACGTTGGGGAAGGTGTTGCTGATGTTCTCAGCATGCGTGACGAGGCAGTTGAAGTCCGTGGCGCCGAGTCTCCTGGTGCAGAAGGGGCACCTGTACACCTCCTTGGCGAAGTAGGAGATGTACTGGCCGACCTGCAGCCTCCGCAGCACTGGCGAGTCTTGACGTCCTCCTCCTCTTCGTCGCTGCCGACGTCGCTGCCAGACATCTGATCCATATCAAACAGAAACTAGTGAATGAGTTGCAACGATGACTAACGTACATGATAACAAAGTTAAGAAAAACAGAGTCAGCCTCAGTTAGAGTGGACATGATTATATATCTACAGGGAAGGTGTTAGCGAACTAAAGCTCATGCACAACAGATTTGTACACAGCAATGGTTCGCTGAACCCTCCCTGTAAAAATTTGTGCCCAACCATTCATCATAGGCAAAGAAACAGATTCTAGATCTGAACTAGATCTAAACTTGAACACATTCGAGATTATTTGCAAAATTAAACGGTTGATATCTTTTGATTAGTGCATAAAATAACTGATTGAGATCCCATGATTACTTGCATAAATTAACTGATTGAGATCCAATATTACTTGCATAAATTAACCGAACAGCCGAACCCCAAATCTTAAACGAAATCAAGAAGTGATCAAAACAAAATGGAATAAAATCGGCGCAAATATTAGCCCAATACTCATCCATCTACAGATCCATCTACACCAGCAAAAATAGGGTTCAAAAAGGAATGGGGAACAAAAAAGGAAGCAAACCGTAGTTACCTCGTTCCATGGGTCCTCCAGGGAGGTGTCGTAGGGGTTCGGGGGCGGGACGTACGGCACGGGGTCGTAGGGGTCGACCCATCCCGCCGGGATCTGACTGCCACCGGCGGCAGCAGCGTCCGATGCACCGGCGGCGGCGGCGGCGGCGGAGGCGTCGTCGTCCGTATAGGGGACGGCGCCGAAGATGGAGGCGTCGCGCTTTGCGCCCACCTCGACGATGGGATTGGCATTCTCCTTGTCCATCTCTACGGCGGAGGAAGAGGAAGAGGGAGAGGGAGAGGGTTTTTTGCTTTGGAGAAGATGATGGGACGTGAGAGAGTTGGCGATGCGTGAGCGAGTGAGAGTGACAGAGAGAGTGCGAGGAGGCGTCTATAAAGGCGAGGGGTGGTTAATGCGACCCGCGTCCTACGCGTGCACCGGTGCACGTCTGCACGTCTTGGACTTCTGCAACGCGACACGCGTCCACGATTGCACGTCTCGACTTCTCCACCGCGACCCGCGTCTACGCGTCAACAATTGCACGTGTCCTCGAGTCTAACCCTGGAAATTTAGATATACTCAGGTATACCCTCGAGTCTTATACTAGCATTTTTTGTGTGCTCAATTTTCCCCTCGAGTGCTAATACTGGCTAGTGCAATATACTCAGTTTTACCCTCAAGTGGCTGGTCAACAGAGAGTCAACAAATGGGATTAACTAGTTAAATGAGTCATTTAATGTGCAAAAAAATCCTAAAAAGAGTGGCACTTACTCATGGAGTCTTTACCACAAATTGCCACTTCTCAAATCATAGATAAATCATAGATAAATCAAGTTTTACCACAAATTGCCACTTCTCAAATCACCTAGTAGCTATGAAGGTGCATGGTTTTCCACAACAAGCCCTTCCCAAAACAGCTTCCCCCAAATCATACTTTGTCTAAATGAGGCCACAATTCTCACACTGATGTATATTGGTATTGCAAATAGTTTGAGGTAGGCCAAGATGGGTTTCATTGTACAAAACACACATTTTCCATTTTTCAAATCTCAAATTTGAATCCCTTAGTCTGTTTACTACTCAGGTGCCCTTGGTTTCTTGATAGTACTCAGTTTTGCCCTCTCTCTTCACAAATTCTCGCAGACGTGCATCATCGCCCTGATTGGTCTAGCCCATGTCACGCGGATCGTGCCCGCCGACCGTTGATCGTATGATATAGGGAACGGGCAGGATAACCCCTCTCTCTCTCTGTTGGCGGTTAATTAGCTTCCACCCTCTAAGTATGCTGAAGGGCGGTTTTCTGTATTATTTTTCACGCGCTAAAAATTATAAACTATTTTAGGCGTTACTTTTCACGCAAAAAATGATAAACCATCAACAATTTGTTGTAGCCATTACTTTTCACGCAAAAAAATGATAAACCATCACCGATTTGTTGTTGCCATTACTTTTCACGCAAAAAAATGATAAACCATCAACAATTTGTTGTTGCCATTACTTTTCACGCAAAAAATGATAAACCATCACCGATTTGTTGTTGCCATTACTTTTCACGCAAAAAAAATGATAAACCATCACCGATTTGTTGTTGCCATTACTTTTCACGCAAAAAAATGATAAACCATCACCGATTTGTTGTTGCCATTACTTTTCACGCAAAAAAAATGATAAACCATCACCGATTTGTTGTTGCCATTACTTTTCACGCAAAAAATGATAAACCATCAACAATTTGTTGTAGCCATTACTTTTCACGCAAAAAAAATGATAAACCATCACCGATTTGTTGTTGCCATTACTTTTCACGCAAAAATGATAAACCATCAACAATTTGTTGTAGCCATTACTTTTCACGCAAAAAATGATAAACCATCACCGATTTGTTGTTGCCATTACTTTTCACGCAAAAAAAATGATAAACCATCACCTAATTTGTTACAAAAGCTGGTTTCAGTGAGACCTAACCAAGTTTGGCATACATGATGGCATACCTATAACAACAAGGAATATCTAAAAGGGAAAGTTTCAGAAAATTTGAAATTTAGGGTGAAATGATGCCATACATGATGCTGTTTTTCGAGGTTTTGACCTGAAAATCAATTGGGTATTATAAAGGGAAATAAAAAGTTCGAAAAATGTAAAAACGAAACAATCTATCTATCTATGTATAGAAGATCAGCTGTATGAAATTTGAGGTTATTTAGAGAAGGTAGAAAAAATCACCTTGTTAGAAAAGCTGGTTTCAGCGAGACGAAACGGCATGCGCTTAAGCAAAGTGATTTTTTCGAACATCTCCAAATGACCACAAATTTTCCATACATGATGCCATACGTGTAACAACAAGGAACCCTATCTAAAAAGTGTCAAAAAAGTTTGCCCAACCGTATAGCTCTATCAAAAAGAACCTCACCATGGCGCTAGTATAATTTTGGGATAGTTACAAACTTTCGTTACCTAACCTTCAACATGAAACTTGTTTCAAATTCATTTTGGCCTACGAGAAACAAATCCCAACTTGATTCGAGCACCACAGACTCCAAACGATGCCGATGCCGATATCGGCATGGTCAGAACGGCTATGCTCGCCGCCACTGCTAGGTCAACGTCGGGATGCACCCTCAATCCCGTCCCCTCATTCGATCACTGACACACCAGAGATACCGCCGAGGCCAATGCCGAACGTACATGCTGATGCCAATGCCGAACATGCATGCACGCCGCTGTGGGCACGGCCACGCCGACCCGCTATGCTGGACGCCACAGACCGCCGCGAGGTCTTTCCCTTCGCCACCACACTCTCCTAGCACCCACCTATACACGCCAGAAAGGAGAGACACTAGTTTTCTCTACATTGCTCGTGTTCGTGTCCGACACGGTCAGTCAAAGTTTTGACGTAGTCTTCGATGTCGTCGACCATTTCTTCTCTTCTTTGCATGGTTAAACGCGTCTAGTTCATATCTATCTAATGCGTCTGGTCTCGCCTCATGCAGTTCATTGTGGACGTCGATCTCATCTCGGCACCCCGCATGCCACCTCCTCCGTGCCATCGCTGTAGAGCTCCATTTAAAAATCTAATCCTACCCGTGTATTGCCCCTTGTATCAGCGTCATGGCCCCACTTGTCATTCGATATACCGAAGCCCCACTCGTTCGCGTTTTGGTCAGGGATACAGCGATGCTTACGGTCAAACAAAGATGGATGGTCTGACGTGTCTTTGCGGGCTCTACGTGGCCCCACTAGTCAGAAGATAACGGTCAACCGTCGGGCAACTGGCCGTTACATCACGTGTGATGGTTTCAGACAAAAGTTTGGGTAAAACTGAGGAAAAACTAAGGAGCTGGGGAAAACTGAGTACAACTAAGGAACCGAGGGCACGAAAATAGAAATCCCTTTATTTTACTACAGCAATTTTTGTTTTGTTGAGTCTTGGAAGTTGTTTACTACTGTAGCAACCTCTCCTTATCATGTTTTTGTGCCAAGTAAAGTTTCTATGTTAAAGTTGATGTTATATTTGGGATCGCTGCGCAGAAACAGCATTGCTGTCTGTCACGAATTCTGGCACAAGTCTCTGTAAAAAATTCGAAAAAATCTGCAAAATTACGAGCGTGATCCTCAGATATGTACGCAACTTTCATTAGTTTTGAGTTTTTCCATTTGAGCAAGTTAAGTGCCCAGTCCAGATGCATCTTTACGGACTGTTCTGTTTTTGACAGATTCTGTCTTTTATTTCGCATTGCCACTTTTGCTATGTTGAATGAGTTTCTTTGTTCCATTAACTTTCAGAAGCTTTGTGCAATGTCCAGAAGTGTTAAGAATGATTGTGTCACCTCTGAATATATGAATTTGTGGTTAAGCACTAACCCTCTCACGAGTTTGCTTGAAGTTTGTGTGAAGGAAGTTTTCAAGGATCAAGAAGAGTGAAAAGTCTAAGCTTGGGGATGCCCCGGTGGTTCATCCCTGCATATTTTAAGAAGACTCAAGCATCTAAGCTTGGGGATGCCCAAGGCATCCCCTTCTTCATCGACAACATTATCAGGTTCCTCCCCTGAAACTATATTTTTATTCAGTCACATCTTATGTACTTTACTTGGAGCGTCTGTTTGTTTTTATTTTTGTTTTGTTTGAATAAGTTCATCCTTGTGTGGAGAGAGACACGCTCCGCTGGTTCATATGAACACATGTGTTCTTAGCTTTTAATGTTCATGGCGAAGGTTGAAACTGCTTCGTTAATTGTTATATGGTTGGAAACATGCTACATGTAGTAATTGGTAAAATGTCTTGGATAATGTGATACTTGGCAATTGTTGTGCTCATGTTTAAGCTCTTGCATCATATACTTTGCACCTATTAATGAAGAAATACATAGAGCTTGCTAAAATTTGGTTTGCATAATTGGTCTCTCTAAGGTCTAGATAATTTCTAGTATTGAGTTTTGAACAACAAGGAAGACGGTGTAAAGTCTTATAATGTTTACAATATGTCTTTTATGTGAGTTTTGCTGCACCGGTTCATCCTTGTGTTTGTTTCAAATAACCTTGCTAGCCTAAACCTTGTATCGAGAGGGAATACTTCTCATGCATCCAAAATCCTTGAGCCAACCACTATGCCATTTGTGTCCACCATACCTACCTACTACATGGTATTTCTCCGCCATTCCAAAGTAAATTGCTTGAGTGCTACCTTTAAATTTCCATCATTCGCCTTTGCAATATATAGCTCATGGGACAAAATAGCCTTAAAAACTATTGTGGTATTGAATATGTACTTATGCACTTTATCTCTTATTAAGTTGCTTGTTGTGCGATAACCATGCTTCTGGGGACGCCATCAACTCTTTGTTGAATATCATGTGAGTTGCTATGCATGTCCGTCTTGTCTGAAGTAAGAGAGATCTACCACCTTAATGGTTAGAGCATGCATATTGTTAGAGAAGAACATTGGGCCGCTAACTAAAGCCATGAATCATGGTGGAAGTTTCAGTTTTGGACATATATCCTCAATCTCATATGAGAACACTAATTGTTGCCACATGCTTATGCATTAAAGAGGAGTCCATTATCTGTTGTCCATGTTGTCCCGGTATGGATGTCTAAGTTGAGAATAATCAAAAGCGAGAAATCCAAAATGCGAGCTTTCTCCTTAGACCTTTGTACAGGCGGCATGGAGGTACCCCTTTGTGACACTTGGTTAAAACATGTGTATTGCGATGATCCGGTAGTCCAAGCTAATTAGGACAAGGTGCGGGCACTATTAGTATACTATGCATGAGGCTTGCAACTTGTAAGATATAATTTACATAATCATATACTTTATTACTACCGTTGACAAAATTGTTTCATGTTTTCAAAATAAAAGCTCTAGCACAAATATAGCAATCGATGCTTTCCTCTTTGAAGGACCTTTCTTTTACTTTTATGTTGAGTCAGTTCACCTATCTCTCCACCTCAAGAAGCAAACACTTGTGTGAACTGTGCATTGATTCCTACATACTTGCATATTGCACTTGTTATATTACTTTACATTGACAATATCCATGAGATATACATGTCACAAGTTGAAAGCAACCGCTGAAACTTAATCTTCCTTTATGTTGCTTCAATACCTTTTACTTTGAATTATTGCTTTATGAGTTAACTCCTATGCAAGACTTATTGATGCTTGTCTTGAAGTACTATTCATGAAAAGTCTTTGCTTTATGATTCATTTGTTTACTCATGTCATTACCATTGTTTTTGATCGCTGCATTCATTACATATGCTTACAATAGTATGATCAAGGTTATGATGGCATGCCACTTAAGAAATTATCATTGTTATCGTTTACCTACTCGAGGACGAGTAGGAACTAAGCTTGGGGATGCTGATACGTCTCAACGTATCTATAATTTCTTATGTTCCATGCTACTTTATTGATGATACCTACATGTTTTATACACATTATATGTCATTATTATGCGTTTCCGGAACTAACCTATTGACGAGATGCCGAAGGGCCAGTTGCTGTTTCTGCTGTTTTTGGTTCCAGAAATCCTAGTAAGGAAATATTCTCGGAATCGGACGAAATCAATGCCCAACATCCTATTTTTCCACGAAGCTTCCAGAACACCCGAGAGCTTCCAGAACAGTGTGTGCATCGTGTAGTTCTTGTCGTAGATTATGATCATAATCTCTTGTAGATTGTGGAGTTAATTGTCATTATGATAGTATTGATGTGATTTATGCCTCCTTCGTAGTGTGATGGTGACAGTGTGCATGCTATGTTAGTACTTGGTTTATTTTGCAAAGATCTATTATGCTCTAAGGTTACTTAAATATGAATATCGAATGTTGTGGAGCTTGTTAACTCCGGCATTGAGGGTTCGTGTAATCCTACACAATTAGTGGTGTTCATCATCTAACAAGAGTATATGTAGCACAAAGGAAAGAGAACTTATTTATTATGTGATCAATGTTGAGAGTGTCCACTAGTGAAAGTATGATCCCTAGGCCTTGTTTCCACCACAAAGAATTGCTTCCCACGCCAGCAAGCTATTTTCTGGCGCCGCTTGTTTACTGTTTTACTGCATCTTTACTTTCTGCAATATTACCACCATCTATACCACCTGTGTTTTACTATCTCTTCCGAACTAGTGCACCTATACATCTGACAAGTGTATTTGGTGTGTTGGGGACACAAGAGACTTCTTGCTTTGTGGGTTCAGGGTTGCTTGAGAGGGATATCTTTGACCTCTTCCTCCCTGAGTTCGATAAACCTTGGGTGATCCACTTAAGGGAAAACTTGCTGCTGTTCTACAAACCTCTGCTCTTGGAGGCCCAACACTGTCTACAAGAATAGAAGCACCCGTAGACATCAGGAGGATCCCGTGAAAACAGGTATATGTCTCTTCTAGCATCCTCATCGTAATTCCCATACTTTTGATCGTGTCGAGGAATATCAGGTTTAGTCTGCTTCCACCATCCATAAAAACTTTGCTCATCTTAAATCCTCCAATTTGCGCCTCGACCACTAGCGCAACATGTCCTGGCTTTGGAATTGTCATCGAGTGATCTGCCCTGCTGAACGTGATACTCTGAGATGACCAGTCGATATACTCAGGAATATTAGCCATGATGCTTTCCACCATGTTGATTTCTTGGGTGAGCTTCTTCATCTGCCCGCGCGGTGGTGGAAAGGACTCGTTGGGGTTGTGAGGCTGAACTTGCTGGACCTGGTGCTGAGGTGGAGGTGGTGGTAGCGGCTGCTGCTGCTGAATGAGCTTCTGCATCTCGATGAACTGTCGACAATCTCTGAGCAAGTGACTTGACTTTTTCTTGTTGTCTTTAGAGTCGATGTAAGCGTGCAGATAGCAAGGAGCGTTTATCTGCTTGGCGAAGGGTAACTCAGGAGTCCTTTGAGGTCGTGGTTTGTAGTTGCTACGGTTCCCAGAGTTGCTCCGGTTACCGTCCTGTCGATCATCTCGCCTATCGTCATACCGATCATCTTGCCGATCGGAATATCCAGCAGCTACCAAGTTGTTGTCATCGTAACTGCGGTCTTTCCTCTTCTTGCGACGATCCCTGCGGCCACCCGAATCGTTCTTCGGCTGATCATCGTCTTCGTCGTCACTGCGTTGTCGTGGTCTTCTTACATTGTCTTCGCCATCAGCCCAGCTGTTGGCAATTTCCATTAACTTGGTTATAGTTTTTGGCTTCTTGCGTCCAAGTTCCTCTATGTAGGTTTCACGTCGGATGCCATCGCTAAAGGCATCGATTGCTCTATCAACGGAAACATCTTCGGCAGCGTTCAGGAGTTTGGTGAATCTCCCGATGTATGCGCGCATTGACTCCCTCGGCTTCTGCTGGCAATGCCGTAACTCTTCGATCCCAACAGGTCTCTTGTATGTTGCTTGGAAGTTAGCGACAAAAGCGTCCACCAGGTCGTCCCATGATTTGATAGATCCCTTCGGCAGGCCCCTCAGCCAGGCTCGTGCTGAATCTTTCAGCTAAAGCTGCAAGCACTGCATTGCCGCTATCTGGTTTCCTTTGTGTAGGATCACAGTCTGCAGATAATCGTCTATCCATGATCTTGGCTCCTGCTGTCCATCATACTTAGCGGCGTCAATAGGGGTAGGCTTAAACTTCTTAGGTGGCATTGTCTCACGGATCTTGTAGCTCAAGCAGTCAGCCCCCTCAGCTCGCCGTCGTACTCCTCGCTTTCCTCTGAGGTGTCGCTATCGTATTCCCCCCTCGCGGCTCGCCGTCTCCTGGCTTTGTCAATTCTGCTCTAGGTAATCTCGTCTCGGGCATCCCTCGAGCGGTGCTTTGAACCGCTGGCTTGGAGCGTGGTTTTTTCTTTTCGTGGGACCAGTTTGTCTCCCAAGATTGCGAGACTTTCCAGGGCGCCCCGATGGGCTTGAACCATAGAACCTTCGGGTCGTTGGTTGACGAGGTACGCCGCGAGGTTGGCAGTTGCTCCCTCGACGGTTTTTGGCCTCAACATTCCTGCGGTATCCGTGGTCATGAATGACCTGGATAGATTCGACGTTATTTCCCTGGCATCGTCTTCCGATAGTCTGGACAACCTTGATCGATGCTTCCCCACTCCTTGGTTGCTTCGGGAAGCGCTTCCTCGCGAGCCTCTTCGTCGTTCACTAGATTGTTCTGCCGCAAGCAGGCGTTTCTCGAGGGTGGCTTGCTCAATCGACAGCCGCTCCCGATTCTTGTCCAATATTGAGCGATAAGCATTGAGGGTTCCGACCGAAGTTCCAGCGGGGAGAGGTGTGTTAAGCACGGCCGCCCTGGCGGCTGCCAATTCCTCCTCCGCGATGGTGTAATCGCTTTGTTACGACGCCGCCAAAGCTTCGTCTGTCGCTGGAGCGAGAGTGTGCTCTCCACCTCCCCGTTCCTTGTGTTTCCTGTGTTGTTGGAAACGTAAACTTGGTGGCACGCCGTTCTCCAGGTGCCTTCCTTGACAACGCTGTCGACACCGTCCTCTCCCGATGAATACTGGGCACCGCAGATGAATGGTGTGTCACCCGACCCCAACCCGTGCCTGGTGTCGCAGTTCAAACAGTAGTACGAGGTCATCTCGATGGTACGAGATTATCGGATCCAACCATTGAAGATGTCGGCCGAGGAGTTGTTGATGGCGAGGATGAATTCGTCGAGTGTGTCACCACGAAAGATCGATTGGTGATGACATGATCGATCCTGACTGATGGAGGTGATTTCCTTGCTGATCTGGGCGTGCTCTAGCGGTGAAGGACTCCTTTCGCGTTGACGTTGCAGTGGACGCTCCCGAACGTCATCTCCATGTTTCCTTGCAGACCCGAAAAGGTCGAGCGAGAAGAGTCGATGTGCGGGGTGAACTCATAGGAACCGAATCGGACCGGACTTCCCATGATTGGTGGTGATGATGATGAAAGGACACGGATGTCGCCTAGAGGGGGGTGAATAGGCGATTTAAAACTTTTACGAGATGGGCTTAACAAATGCGGAATAAAACTAGCGTTTACTTTGTCAAGCCCAAGGCCTATATACTATTGTTCACCTATGTGCACCAACAACTTATTCTAAGCAATGGTTCACCTATGTGCACCAACAACTTATGCTAAGCAATACAAGCAAGTATGTGATAGCAAGATATATATAACTTCAAGCACGATGGCTATCACAAGGTAAAGTGCATAAGTAAAGAGCTCGGGTATAGAGATAACCGAGGCACGTGGGAGACGATGATTTATCCCGGAGTTCACACTCTTGCGAGTGCTAATCTCCGGTGGAGAGGTGCGGTTGCTTAGTGCTCCCGAACGCCACAAGAGGCTCACCTTGAGGTGTGGTTGCTCGATGCACACCAACGCCACAAAGGCCTCACCCCAAGATGCGGTACTCACACCACACACCGAACGCCACGAAGGCGCCTCACCTAAATCTCCGGTGACCCTCGCCACAAAGGCCTAGGTCACGGTTCCACTAAGGGATTTCCTTCGAGGCGGAAACCGGGCCTTACACAAAGATTGGGGCACACATCCACAACTTAATTGGAGGCTCCCAACAAATCGCCACAAAGGCGTAGAATCCGTCTAGGGTTCCAAGAACCCAAGAGTAACAACCTTCTTGCTTTCACCACCACGAATCACCGTGGAGAACTCAAACCGATGCACCAAATGCAATGGCAAGAACACCACAAAGATGCTCAAGTCCTTCTCTCTCAAATTCCAACAAAGCTACAAAAGCTATTGGGGGAATAAGAGAGGAAGAACAAAGGAATTCACAAAGAACACCAAGATCAAGATCTAGAGAGTTCCACTCACAAAGAGATGGATTTGATTGGTAGAAGTGTAGATCTAGATCTCCTCTCTCTTTTCCCTCAAATGGGGGCAAGAATCATGGAGGGATTGAGAGATAGTGCAAGCTTCTCTAGTTCAACAATGGAGGAGAGAGAGAGTGAGAGAAGCCAGCCCAAGGAGGAAGAAGGGGGGTATTTATACCCCCCAAGAAAATCGAGCCGTTGGGCAAAACCAGGGCCGGATAATCCGGCCTAAGTAAGGGCCGGATAATCCGCCCCCCCGGATAATCCGGCCTCAGGGACAAAACCTGGTAAAAATCCGGCCAAAAGTCCGGCCCCTGTCCAGAGCTGCTTTTCTTCTGGTCCTTAGCCGATTTCGAGGGGGCCGGATATTTCCGAAATATCCGGCCCGGATAATCCGGCCTGGCAAACTGCAGAAACACCAAAACTAAAACGGGCATAACTTTAGCATCCGGACTCCGATTTTGATGATCTTGGGCTTGTTTTGAAGCTAGGAACAAGCTCTACAAGATCATGCAGGAAACCATCATAGTCCAACAAGGGAGGATAGAAACAAATGATGAAAGGTTTGACCTATCTAAAAAAGACATACCGGTAAAACCTCCAATCTCGAAAATGCAACAAGTTGCCCGTGCAAAAACCATTCTTGATGAACTAGAGCTTGTCATGAGAATAAGCACAAGCTCTAAATCATCACATGGATAAGATCCAAATAACAACCAAGAAAGATGATGAACCAAACTCGAAAACGCAACAAGTGATCTATGCGAAATCCGTTTTCGATGAACTAGAGCTTGTCATGAGAATAAGCACAAGCTCTAAAACATCACATGGATAAGGTCCAAATAACAACCAAGAAAGATGATGCAAGGATGCAAAGGTTTGAGCTCTCTCCGAACGATACGATCGAGTTACTCACTCGAGAGCCCTCTTGATAGTACGGCAACTAAACTATAAACCGGTCTCCAACTACACTATGAGACCGGTGAGAAAGAAACCCTATCAAGAGCAAACCTTATACTTGCGCATTCCACTTGAGCTCGATGATGACGATCTTGACCTCAACAAGATGGAACGCCTTTCTTGATTGTGCTTGCTTGACGAAGTCTTGTGGATTGCTCCCCCATAATCCACCATGGGAGAGCTTCTTCTTTGGCGCATCTTCACATATCCATGATCACCATATGGATGGCAAGAGTCAAGCAAAGGATCTCTTCAAGATGGCTCATCTTGAACTTGCACTTCATTTCTTCATGTAAAGCTTCAAGCATATGATCTCTTCAAGTTGGCTCATTGATGTCTACAGGTGCTTCTATTCTTGTAGACAGTGTTGGGCCTCCAAGAGCAGAGGTTTGTAGAACAGCAGCAAGTTTCCCTTAAGTGGATTACCCAAGGTTTATCGAACTCAGGGAGGAAGAGGTCAAAGATATCCCTCTCATGCAACCCTGCAACCACAAAGCAAGAAGTCTCTTGTGTCCCCAACACACCTAATAGGTGCACTAGTTCGGCGAAGAGATAGTGAAATACAAGTGGTATGAATGAATATGAGCATAGTACGGTGCCAGAAAATAGCTCGCGTGCAGTTGATGGTAGTAATATTGCAGGAAGTAAACATGCAGAGTAACGCAGCAGAGTAATTCAGTAAACAGAATAAGCAAAGTGATAGCAGTATTTAGGAACAAGGCCTAGGGATTAGACTTTCACTAGTGGACACTCTCAACATTGATCACATAACATAATAGATAAATGCATACTCTACACTCTCTTGTTGGATGATGAACACATTGCGTAGGATTACACGAACCCTCAATGCCGGAGTTAACAAGCTCCACAATTAAATGTTCATATTTAAATAACCTTAGAGTGCAAGAAAGATCGATACGACTAAACCAAGTACTAACATAGCATGCACACTGTCACCTTCATGCTTATGTAGGAGGAATAATACACATCAATACTATCATAGCAATAGTTAACTTCGCAATCTACAAGAGATCATGATCATAGCATAAACCAAGTACTAACACGGATGCACACACTGTCACCATTACATCGTGCAGGAGGAATAAAACTACTTTAATAACATTGCTAGAGTAGCACATGGATAAATTGTGATACAAAACACATTGCAATCATAAAGAGATATAAATAAGCACTTCACTACGCCATTCATAACAGTGAATAAGTATTCTGTGAAATATAGCCTAAGAGACCCACACGGTGCACACACTGTCACCTTTACACACGTGGGACAAGGAGTCTCCGGAGATCACATAAGTAAAACTCACTTGACTAGCATAATGACATCTAGATTACAAGCATCATCATATGAATCTCAATCATGTAAGGCAGCTCATGAGATTATTGTATTGAAGCACATAGGAGAGAGATGAACCACATAGCTACCGGTACAGCCCCGAGCCTCGATGGAGACTACTCCTCATGGGAGCAGCAGCGGTGATGAAGATGGCGGTGGAGATGGCAGCGGTGTCGATGGAGAAGCCTTCCGGGGGCACTTCCCGTCCCAGCGGTGCGAACAGACTCCTGTCCCCAGATCTTGGCTTCGCGATGGCGGCGCTCTGGAAGGTTTCGCGTACCGTGGCTTCCTCTGTAAGGGTTTTCGATGCAGGGGCTTTATATAGGCGAAAGGGCAGCCTCGGAGGGTCGAAGGGTGCCACCATAGGCCGGCGCGCCAGGCCGGCCGCGCCACCCATCATCCGCCACAGGGCCCTCCTCGGCGCTCTCGGGTGTTCTGGATGCTTCCGGGCAAAATAGGAACCCGGCGTTGATTTCGTCCAATTCCGAGAATATTTCGTTACTAGGATTTCTGAAACCAAAAACAGCAGAAAACAGGAACTGCACTGGCATCTTGTTAATAGGTTAGTTCCGAAAATGCACGAATATGACATAAAGTGTGCATAAAACATGTAGGTATCATCAATAAAGTAGCATGGAACATAAGAAATTATCGATACGTTGGAGACGTATCAGCATCCCCAAGCTTAGTTCTGCTCGTCCCGAGCAGGTAAAACGATAACAAAGATAATTTCTGAAGTGACATGCCATCATAAGCTTGATCATACTATTTGTAAACATATGTAATGAATGCAGTGATCAAAAACAATGGTAATGACATGAGTAAACAAGTGAATCATAAAGCAAAGACTTTTCATGAATAGTACTTCAAGACAAGCATCAATAAGTCTTGCATAAGAGTTAACTCATAAAGCAATAAATCAAAGTAAAGGTATTGAAGCAACACAAAGGAAGATTAAGTTTCAGCGGTTGCTTTCAACTTATAACATGTATATCTCATGGATAGTGTCAACATAGAGTAATATAACAAGTGCAATATGCAAGTATGTAGGAATCAATGCACAGTTCACACAAGTGTTTGCTTCTTGAGGTGGAGAGAGATAGGTGAACTGACTCAACAATAAAAGTAAAAGAATGGCCCTTCGACGAGGGAAGCATCGATTGCTATATTTGTGCTAGAGCTTTTATTTTGAAAACATGAAAAGAGCATAAAAATAAAGTTTTGAGAGGTGTTTGTTGTTGTCAACGAATGGTAGCGGGTACTCTAACCCCTTGCCAGACAAACCTTCAAAGAGCGGCTCCCATTTTATTTTATTTTTGGGTGGCACTCCTTCCAACCTTTCTTTCACAAACCATGGCTAACCGAATCCTCGGGTGCCTGCCAACAATCTCATACCATGAAGGAGTGCCTTTTTATTTTAGTTTTATTATGATGACACTCCTCCCCACCTTTGCTTTCTCAAGCCATGGCTAACCGAATCCTTCGGGTGCCGTCCAACAATCACATACCATGGAGGAGTGTCATTTTGTTAATTAATTTGGGACTTGGAATCCCATTGCCAGCTCTTTTTGCAAAATTATTGGATAAGCGGATGAAGCCACTAGTCCATTGGTGAAAGTTGCCCAACAAGATTGAAAGATAAACACCACATACTTCCTCATGAGCTATTAAACATTGACACAAATAAGAGGTAATAACTTTTGAATTGTTTAAAGGTAGCAATCAAGCAATTTACTTTGGAATGGCGGAGAAATACCATGTAGTAGGTAGGTATGGTGGACACAAATGGCATAGTAGTTGGCTCAAGTATTTGGATGCATGAGAAGTATTCCCTCTCGATACAAGGTTTAGGCTAGCAAGGTTTATTTGAAACAAACACAAGGATGAACCGGTGCAGCAAAACTCACATAAAAGACATATTGTAAACATTATAAGACTCTACACCGTCTTCCTTGTTATTCAAACTCAATACTAGAAATTATCTAGACCTTAGAGAGACCAATTATGCAAACCAAATTTTAGCATGCTCTATGTATTTCTTCACTAATAAGTGCAAAGTATATGATGCAAGAGCTTAAACATGAGCACAACAATTGCCAAGTATCACATTACCCAAGACATTTTACCAATTACTACATGTAGCATTTTTCCAATTCCAACCATATAACAATTTAACGAAGAGGAAACTTCGCCATGAATATTATGAGCTAAGAACACATGTGTTCATACGAACCAGCGGAGCTCTCTCCCACACAAGGATGAACTTATTCAGAGAACTAAGATAACAAAACAAAAACAAAAATAAAAGCACACAGACGCTCCAAGTAAAGTACATAAGATGTGACCGAATAAAAATATAGTTTCACTAGAAGAAACCTGATAAGTTGTCGATGAAGAAGGGGGTGCCTTGGGCATCCCCAAGCTTAGATGCTTGAGTCTTCTTAAAATATGCAGGGATGAACCACCGGGACATCCCCAAGCTTAGACCTTTCACTCTTCTCGATCACATTATATCACCCTCTTCTATTGACCCTTGAAAACTTCTACACCAAACTTCAAGCAAACTCATTAGAGGGTTAGTGCATAATCAAAAATTCACATGTTCAGAGGTGACACAATCATTCTTAACACTTCTGGACATTGCACAAAACTTCTGAAAGTTAATGGAACAAAGAAACTCATTCAACTTAACAAAAGCGGCAATGCGAAATAAAAGGCAGAATCTGTCAAAAACAGAACAGTCCGTAAAGACGAATTTAAAGCTGGCACCAGACTTGCTCAAATGGAAAAACTCAAAACTAATGAAAGTTGCGTACATATCTGAGGATCACGCTCGTAAATTGGCAGATTTTTTAGAATTTTCTACAGAGAACTGTGCCCAGATTCGTGACAGACAGCAATGCTGTTTCTGCGCAGCGATCCCAAATATAACATCAACTTTAACATAGAAACTTTACTTGGCACAAAAACATGATAAGGAGAGGTTGCTACAGTAGTAAAAAACTTCCAAGACTCAACAAAACAAAAATTGCTGTAGTAAAATAAACACATGGGTTATCTCCCAAGAAGTTCTTTCTTTATAGCCATTAAGATGGGCTCATCAGTTTTAATGATGCACTCACAAGAAATAGAAGTTGAAGCAAAAGAGAGCATCAAGAGGCAAATTCAAAACACATTTAAGTCTAACATGCTTCCTATGCATAGGAATCTTGTAAATAAACAAGTTCATGAAGAGCAAAGTAACAAGCATAGGAAGATAGAACAAGTGTAGCTTCAAAAATTTCAGCACATAGAGAGGTGTTTTAGTAACATGAAAATTTTTACAACCATATTTTCCTCTCTCATAATAACTTTCAGTAGCATCATGAGCAAACTCAACAATATAACTATCACATAAAGCATTCTTATCATGAGTCTCATGCATAAAATTATTACTCCCCACACATAGGCATAATCATTCTTATTAATTGTAGTGGGAGCAAATTCAACAAAGTAGCTATCAAATATAGGAGGTATATTGTAATCATAATCAAATTTATCCTCCATAACAGGTGGTAACAAAAGACTACTATCATTATAATCATCATAAATGGGAGGCAAAGTATCATCAAAGTAAATTTTCTCCTCAATGCTTGGGGACTAAAAATATCATGCTCATCAAAGCCAGCTTCCCCAAGCTTAGAATTTTCCATAGCATTAGCAACAATAGTGTTCAAAGCATTCATATTAATATGTTCCATGGGTTTTTTAATTTTCGCATCAAACCATCCATGTCTTAAATCAGGAAATAGAATAAGAAGCTCTTTGTTGTCCATTATGCCTAACTAGTGTAAACAAGAAACCAAATGTCGCAATTGCAGAGTCTAAAGGAAATAGCTTCGAGCACACACACAATGGCGCCAGAAAAGTACTGTTACCTGGAACCGAAGTATGAGTGCCTTTTACCTTTCCTCCCCGGCAACGGCGCCAGAAAAGTGCTTGGCGCGTAGTTGACGAGGGAGGAAAAGTGCTTAGTTGCCGGGCTTGCCAATGTGTGAGTGCCGTTTACCTTCCCTCCCCGGCAACGGCGCCAGAAAAGTGCTTGATGTCTACGGGTGCTTCTATTCTTGTAGACAGTGTTGGGCCTCCAAGAGCAGAGGTTTGTAGAACAGCAGCAAGTTTCCCTTAAGTGGATTACCCAAGGTTTATCGAACTCGGGAGGAAGAGGTCAAAGATATCCCTCTCATGCAACCCTGCAACCACAAAGCAAGAAGTCTCTTGTGTCCCCAACACACCTAATAGGTGCACTAGTTCGGCGAAGAGATAGTGAAATACAAGTGGTATGAATGAATATGAGCAGTAGTACGGCAGCAAATAGCTTGCTGGCGTGCAGTTGATGGTAGTAATATTGCAGAAGTAAACATGCAGAGTAACGCAGCGTAGTAATTCAGAAAATAGTAACAAGCAGTGATAGCAGTATTTAGGAACAAGGCCTAGGATTAGACTTTCACTAGTGGACACTCTCAACATTGATCACATAACATAATAGATAAATGCATACTCTACACTCTCTTGTTGGATGATGAACACATTGCGTAGGATTACACGAACCCTCAATGCCGGAGTTAACAAGCTCCACAATTAAATGTTCATATTTAAATAACCTTAGAGTGCAAGAAAGATCGATACGACTAAACCAAGTACTAACATAGCATGCACACTGTCACCTTCATGCTTATGTAGGAGGAATAATACACATCAATACTATCATAGAAATAGTTAACTTCGCAATCTACAAGAGATCATGATCATAGCATAAACCAAGTACTAACACGGATGCACACACTGTCACCATTACATCGTGCAGGAGGAATAAAACTACTTTAATAACATTGCTAGAGTAGCACATGGATAAATTGTGATACAAAACACATTGCAATCATAAAGAGATATAAATAAGCACTTCACTACGCCATTCATAACAGTGAATAAGTATTCTGTGAAATATAGCCTAAGAGACCCACACGGTGCACACACTGTCACCTTTACACACGTGGGACAAGGAGTCTCCGGAGATCACATAAGTAAAACTCACTTGACTAGCATAATGACATCTAGATTACAAGCATCATCATATGAATCTCAATCATGTAAGGCAGCTCATGAGATTATTGTATTGAAGCACATAGGAGAGAGATGAACCACATAGCTACCGGTACAGCCCCGAGCCTCGATGGAGAACTACTCCCTCCTCATGGGAGCAGCAGCGGTGATGAAGATGGCGGTGGAGATGGCAGCGGTGTCGATGGAGAAGCCTTCCGGGGCACTTCAGCAGGGTGCCGGAACAGAGACTCTGTCCCCCAGATCTTGGCTTCGCGATGGCGGCGGCTCTGGAAGTTTTCGTACCGTGGCTTCCTCCGTAAGGGTTTTCGATGCGGGGGCTTTATATAGGCGAAAGGGCAGCCTCGGAGGGTCGAAGGGGTGCCCACACCATAGGCTGGCGCGGCCAGGGCCGGCCGCGCACCCATCATCGGGCCCACAGGGCCCTCCTCCGCGCTCTGTGATGCTTCCGGCAAAATAGGAACCTGGGCGTTGATTTCGTCCAATTCCGAGAATATTTCGTTACTAGGATTTCTGAAACCAAAAACAGCAGAAAACAGGAACTGGCACTTCGGCATCTTGTTAATAGGTTAGTTCCAGAAAATGCGCGAATATGACATAAAGTGTGCATAAAACATGTAGGTATCATCAATAAAGTAGCATGGAACATAAGAAATTATCGATACGTTGGAGACGTATCATCTTGAACTTGCACTTCATTTCTTCATGTTGATGTCTTGAAGTAACTTGAGGGCTCACTTCATCTTCATCTTCAAGACATACTTGACACTTGATATCCTTCATCAATTTCTTCTTATTGCAACCTTGAAGCCAACATATGGTTCAAGCATTGCCTATGGACAACACCTACAAATATAACTCAATGCAAACATTAGTCCATAGGGATTGTCATTAATTACCAAAACCACACATGGGGGCTCCATGCACTTTCAATCTCCCCCATTTTGGTAATTGATGACAATCTCTTTGAGAGGGTTTATATAAGGAATTTAAGTAACAAATAAGTTGAATATATAGAGCAAACTCCCCCATAATATATGCATGTGTGAATGATCTTGACTTTCATTGCATATAATGGCATTCAAAGCCTAGTGGAGTTTCCTCTAAATATTCAACTATGCAAAGCAACAAGATGCAATGCAATAAAGGCACATGCTTAAGCACAAAGCAAAGACATAACCAAATTCCCTTAAACCCTCCAAACTTCTCCCCCATTGGCACCAATTGCCGAAATGGGTGAAAAATTTAGAAGGCCAAAATAGTGAGAGTTCCTCCATAGCGTGTGCATTTCTCATAATTTGAGTGGAATCAAATGCACATATCCAATGACGAATATTCGGAAGGAATCACACTATAGATAGGATCAAAGATTGCAAAAAGATAACAAAGTCAAGAAGCTTCAACAAATGAAGTAAGCAACCAAATGAACCACAAGGAAGATACCAAAAGAAAGATAGATATTATGATAAGATCAAGAAGATTACTCTAAATAATATGAGGAAGCTCCCCAAGGTTTGTGCACAAAACTAGACAAATTGCATTGGAGAATAAAGTGCACAAACATGGAATCATCACTCCCATAATATCATTCAAAACAAAAGATACCAAGTGAATCAAACTCTAATGATCACCACAA
Organism: Lolium multiflorum; assembly: GCA_030979885.1. Taxonomy (NCBI): domain Eukaryota; kingdom Viridiplantae; phylum Streptophyta; class Magnoliopsida; order Poales; family Poaceae; genus Lolium; species Lolium multiflorum. Next base: position 136,052,482 of record CM061749.1, on the reverse strand, counting down.
AATAGTGCCTTAAATAGAATGAGGAAGCTCCCCAAGGTACATGCATAAATTAAAATGTTGCATTTGAATACAATATGCATAACATGGAATCCTTACTCCCTCATTACCATTTAAAACACAAACATTTGCAATAGATCATAGATAGAAAATTAAGCTTAACACTTGCAACAAACAAATGGTTGAGCAACAAGTAGGAGGCACCATAATAAAAGGCTCAACCAAGAGGATATGTGAAAGGCATGATAAAGCATATTATAAGACTATTACAAGGATGAGCAAAAAGCATCATCATAGTCTTCAATGAATTATATTGCTTAGCATGACCAATCAACATGCAACAAATAAATAAGATATCAAATGGAGATGTATCATCTCTTATGTGTATAAGTTTCTCTAAGTGAGCAATATCACAAAGATATTTATCCACAAAGAAACATGCACACACAAAATGGATACTCAAGAAATATAGTATGATATCCCAAAATGAAGTCATGCAATATACCAATAAGAATTTTTGCTTAATAGCATGGCCAAAGGCTCAATTTTGTCTTATTGTACATTCATGAACTTCAACCACAAACATCTAAAATACATCACAAATATCAACAAGGGATAGAAGTTAGTTGAGATGCATTTAGAAAGGCAACAAGTATCACAAGCGAGGATACCAAAAGAAATAACTAAATTTGCACTTTCATCTATATTACACACGTGAGAGCCTTGAGGAATTGATATGCAATAAAATTGCTAGATAGGCATAGTTGGGATGGGTGAATCATGAGCATGATTTTATATACTTCCCAACATATGTACTCATCTCAAATTACTCACATTCGCAATAAAGAGGTTTCGTTAAGACTTTAGCAAGAAGCACAATATTTGCAAATAAAGAGATTCATGCCAAGATGCAACCACATGGTTGGATGCTAGAAAAATATGCATGAGAAGATACTTGTTACCGAGATAGCATTGGTGTGGATGTAGTAGATATGTGTTCGTTGACCATCCTAGCTTGCCTCAAGTTACCATTGAGTCACCACTTCTCCCCAAGAGTGAGACAAGCATCCAATGCATATCCATTGTACCTAACACAAAGGTAAGTACAAAAAGGTCCCCAAACTAATTGGGTCCGAAGTAGTTAGACACACTACAACATATAGGACAAACTCCACAATACTATGTGCATATAGATATGAAATTGAATTTCATGCACATCTTAGCCAAATTAGGATTTGATGGAGTTTACCCTATATATTGGATCAAAGAAAGTAACACATGCCATAAGATAGACATAAATTAAAGATGCATGCACAATACTTTCAAGAACCAAAGGAAGATATAATTTGGACAAAACACCAAATAAATCAAGAGACAATGGTTGTCCAAATTATATCAAAGAATCAAATCAACACAAGATTGACTCCAACGAATTATCTCATTATAAGAAGCTAATTAAACCTAAACACCAAGGAATGAGATAACCAACTCCCAAGAGAGCAAGGTTCCAACAAATAAACCAAACCCTCGAAACTTTTTATGATGGCACAAAGTACCAAAAAGAAAATTTATGTCTCCCAAAACCAAATTGTTGATAATGATCAAGAGATGTTAAGCCTTCTAACAAATATAGGAGAGCTCCCCCAAGATTAGTGCATTATCTAGGATTTTGCATATGAATACAAAATGCACAAAACTAGGATCATCACGCTACCTATATCTACTAAAAATGCTAAGAAAGTTTGAAAAGACAAATTAAATCCATAAGATGCAAGGAAGACACATGGGAGTCAAAGAACAACACATTCATGGCAATAAATAAGATAATTTAAACACACGAGCCAATGTAAATATGATCAATAAATTTCTACCTCATAATAGATTGCCAATTGTCCTAGGACACAAGGTATTAGGAAATATTTCCCGGTGGTAGTTTGTAAGTATATGTAAGATCATATTTACACCAAATAAAGCATATGGTAAAAGATAAGAGTTAACCATCATGCAAAGAGAGTTTCTTGATAGCTTCAATTAGTCATACCAACATGCAAAGCAATTAATAGTATTCATACCAACATGCAAAGCAATTAATAGTATTCATACCAACATGCAAAGCACTTAATAGTATTCATACCAACATGCAAAGCACTTAATAGTATTCATACCAACATGCAAAGCAATTAATAGTATGACTTGAAGCATATGGTTTTCCAAAAATGTATTGAGGGACACATTGTGAAAAACCATGCCAAGAAAAACTTTCACAAAAAGATCCACAAAGATATTAGCAATGAAGCCATTTAAGCAAATTGGAACTTGTTTGAGAAAACATGTCACATATGAGAGATAATTTACAATATCAATTCTATGTGACACAACCTCAAATGTTCACATTTCCTAGGCTTGTAATATGCACAAAGCTTATTACTCCCCCATAATGTGATAAGGAATTTATTTTCACAAGAGGCAAATAAGATCCAACTAGAGATATTAATGGACATTAGAATTTGAATTTCTCATGAAGATGACATACCACATAGAGACTAGATAATCTTGCAATATCAATTCTAAGTGATATTCCTCATGTACACACATTGTTAGGATTGTGAAATTCCTAAAGGCATATCACTCCCCCAAAATGTTATAGTCCATTAATCTCTCATAAGAGCCATATAAGATACAACAAGATGCAAAGAGGCTCCAACACAAGCACAAATACATGGTGTGCAACCTAACATTCATAGACTTGATTTCTCAAGAAAAACAAGTAGGATGCACAACATATACAAACACATGTTAGGAACAAAACTAACACATGCAAAGGGGCGAGTAACTTTCAATATAAATGAGTTGAGCACATGTTACCGCAAGGAGGAACATTGAATACATGATAGAAGAAAGATAACCAAAAGACTTGGCTTGAGATAATATAAATGATGAAGATCCCTTAATTCTTCATGATGTAGCCAAGTCTCCAATGCCCTCCAACAAGCACCTATTGATCAAATTTTGGATTGTTGGTCCCCAACTAAGTTGGGTCCTAAGAGGTTAGTCACAATAGGCTTGGCAACCCAAATGGTTCTTTTCTTGACACCACTTTGAGCACCAACATATTTGGCAAACACATTGCCACCCTCATCCTTACGAAGAGAATAAACATCATCAATGGTGATAGAGTTGGATGAGGTACCAATAGTGCACAAGGAGGAGATGTGGCCCTTCTCACGACATATGTAGCAAGTTCTTTTCTTCTCCTTCTTCTCACTAGGTTTCTCCACAATGGGAGCATTGGCTTGTTTCTTCTTGGGAAGTGGCATTTCTTCAACTTGAGGTTGAATATGAGTTTGAGCTTGAGGCCGCTTCCCTTTTTGCTTCTTCTTCAAAGGGCAAGATCTAACATGGTGCCCTTCAATATTGCACTTGAAGCAAACAATCTTGGCCGGGTCTTTGACTTGTACTTGGCCATTCTTATTCTTGTTGTTCTTGGACTTGTTCTTGTTGTTGGATTTGAATCCAAGTCCACTCTTGTCATTGGGGATTGTTGCACACTCAACATCGTGTCAAGTTTGCATTTCCCTTCATGACCCTTTACCAAGTCATTCTTCAAAGAAGTGACTTGGGCCTTGAGCTCTTTGATTTCCTCTACATGGTTAGTAACAACACAAGTACTAGAGGAAGTAGAATCTTCATTGTTAGAGCAACAAGGCAAGGAAGATAATTCATCACAAGATTTAGCAATATTATGAGTGGATGAATTACTAGGACTAGCACATGGCAATATAGCATTTTGAGTAGTAGTGCTAGTATCCACATGAGGCTCACAAGGTGTTGCCTTTGACATGATAGCCTCATGAGCTAACTTTAGCCTATCATGAGAGGCTAGAAGATCCTCATGGGAGCTAGAAAGCTTTCCATGATTTTCTTCCAATTTCCCATAATTGCAAGTTAGCAAATCAAGTTGAGCCCTTAGCTCAACATTCTCCTTCAAGATAGATGCTTCACAAGAAGTAGAGTTAGTAGCACAAGCATCATCACAAGACATATTAAGAAGAGATGGTAACATAGCATGCTCTTTTAAATAGGAAGCTTGAAGTTGCTCATGGGACTTGGTGAGGATAGAGTGTTCGCTCTCCAAGACCTTGTGGGCCTTGTCTAGATCATCTAGATCCTTAACAAGTTTATCATGACCAACACCAACTTTGGAATTTTCCTTTTTAAGCATTTTTACTTGAGCTTTAGCATGGTCTCTTTCCTTAGTGAGTTTAGAAACTATTTCATTTTGAGACACTTCAAGGGTTTCAAGTTGCTCTTCAAGAGAGGCTACGGTATCTTGTTCTTCTTCAAGATCATTCTTTAAGGATGCTACATCATTGGCATACTCTCGTTCAAGAGCACCCTTTTTATCAATGGTGTTCTCATGCATCCAAATAAGTTTTTGGCTCTCAATAGCGGTAGTCAAGATTTCAAAGAAGTGAGTGCTAGCAATTTTATCTTTGCAAATAACCTTGAATACGCTCTCACCCTTATCGCGTAGAGAGACAACCCAATCTTCTTCTTCATATTCATCCTCATCCTTATCACCACGAGACATATTAGGTTCCATGGTAGGAGGTACCGTGGAACCCTTGGCCATAAGGCATATATGAGGACCGTGAGATAAAGATGAGGAGTTACTTGAGGCTCCTTTCAAGATCTTGTCTTGACCAATAGAATCTTTGGTTTCCTCTACATTGTTAGACACACAACAACTAGAGGAAATAGAATCATTTTTATCATGGCCACAAGACAATGCAAGCATATCATCATTAGATTTTTTCAAGCAACTTACACATGATATGCAAGGACTATCAACACAAGCATGTAAATCATTTCTAGTGCTAGATGTGTTTAAGTCCAAAGATGAAGCATTGCAATGAGATAGAGATGAAGAATCATCAATAGTAAGCTCAATATCAATATTGCAATTTTCATCACCACTCACCATATCATTACCTTGTGTCTTACCACACTTTGGTGAAGTGGATGAAGATGAGAACTCATCACGGCCGGAAGTGGAAGCAATACAATCATCCTCAATAATATTGGACACATCATATTTATCTTGAAGCTTTGTCCATAATTCATGAGCGCTCCCAAAAGGCATGATTGAAGAAGTAACTACATTGCTCACAACGATGGAAAACACATGAGAAGCAAGAGCATCGAGACAAGAGTTTTTCTCCTCCTCAAGAGATAAATTTTGAGGATCCTTAGGAGAAGAAAAACCCATGTCAAGAAATCGCTCCATGTCCGGGGACATACGCCGCAAAATATTAAGCACATAAATTTTCCATAGATCATAATTTGTGCCATCAAATATAAACAAGTTATTGTGCGCTAATCCCCTAACCGACATCTTTACTCTCAAGGCGGTGAAGCCTAAGAATGAGAGACCTTGCTCTGATACCAATTGAAAGGACACGGATGTCGCCTAGAGGGGGGGTGAATAGGCGATTTAAAACTTTTACGAGATGGGCTTAACAAATGCGGAATAAAACTAGCGTTTACTTTGTCAAGCCCAAGGCCTATATACTATTGTTCACCTATGTGCACCAACAACTTATTCTAAGCAATGGTTCACCTATGTGCACCAACAACTTATGCTAAGCAATACAAGCAAGTATGTGATAGCAAGATATATATAACTTCAAGCACGATGGCTATCACAAGGTAAAGTGCATAAGTAAAGAGCTCGGGTATAGAGATAACCGAGGCACGCGGGAGACGATGATTTATCCCGGAGTTCACACTCTTGCGAGTGCTAATCTCCGGTGGAGAGGTGCGGTTGCTTAGTGCTCCCGAACGCCACAAGAGGCTCACCTTGAGGTGTGGTTGCTCGATGCACACCAACGCCACAAAGGCCTCACCCCAAGATGCGGTACTCACACCACACACCGCGCCACGAAGGCGCCTCACCTAAATCTCCGGTGACCCTTGCCACAAAGGCCTAGGTCACGGTTCCACTAAGGGATTTCCTTCGAGGCGGAAACCGGGCCTTACACAAAGATTGGGGCACACATCCACAACTTAATTGGAGGCTCCCAACAAATCGCCACAAAGGCGTAGAATCCGTCTAGGGTTCCAAGAACCCAAGAGTAACAACCTTCTTGCTTTCACCACCACGAATCACCATGGAGAACTCAAACCGATGCACCAAATGCAATGGCAAGAACACCACAAAGATGCTCCCTTCTCTCTCAAATTCCAACAAAGCTACAAAAGCTATTGGGGGAATAAGAGAGGAAGAACAAAGGAATTCACAAAGAACACCAAGATCAAGATCTAGAGAGTTCCACTCACAAAGAGATGGATTTGATTGGTAGAAGTGTAGATCTAGATCTCCTCTCTCTTTTCCCTCAAATGGGGGCAAGAATCATGGAGGGATTGAGAGATAGTGCAAGCTTCTCTAGTTCAACAATGGAGGAGAGAGAGAGTGAGAGAAGCCACAGCCCAAGGAGGAAGAAGGGGGCTTTATACCCCCCAAGAAAATCGAGCCGTTGGGCAAAACCAGGGCCGGATAATCCGGCCTAAGTAAGGGGATAATCCCCCCCTCCCGGCCTCAGGGAAAACTGGTAAAAATCCAAAAAAGCCGGTCTGTCCGCTTCTTTCTGGTCCTTAAAATTGGGGGCATAACTTTAGCATCCGGACTCCGATTTTGATGATCTTGGGCTTGTTTTGAAGCTAGGAACAAGCCCTACAAGATCATGCAGGAAACCATCATAGTCCAACAAGGGAGGATAGAAACAAATGATGAAAGGTTTGACATATCTAAAAAAGACATACCGGTAAAACCTCCAATCTCGAAAATGCAACAAGTTGCCCGTGCAAAAACCATTCTTGATGAACTAGAGCTTGTCATGAGAATAAGCACAAGCTCTAAATCATCACATGGATAAGATCCAAATAACAACCAAGAAAGATGATGAACCAAACTCGAAAACGCAACAAATGATCTATGCGAAATCCGTTTTCGATGAACTAGAGCTTGTCATGAGAATAAGCACAAGCTATAAAACATCACATGTATAAGGTCCAAATAACAACCAAGAAAGATGATGCAAGGATGCAAAGGTTTGAGCTCTCTCCGAACTATACGATCGAGTTACTCACTCGAGAGCCCTCTTGATAGTACGGCAACTAAACTATAAACCGGTCTCCAACTACACTATGAGACCGGTGAGAAAGAAACCCTATCAAGAGCAAACCTTATACTTGCGCATTCCACTTGAGCTCAATGATAACGATCTTGACCTCAACAAGATGGAACGCCTTTCTTGATTGTGCTTGCTTGACAAAGTCTTGTGGATTGCTCCCCCATAATCTACCATGGGAGAGCTTCTTCTTTGGCGCATCTTCACATATCCATGATCACCATATGGATGGCAAGAGTCAAGCAAAGGATCTCTTCGAGATGGCTCATCTTGAACTTGCACTTCATTTCTTCATGTAAAGCTTCAAGCATATGATCTCTTCAAGTTGGCTCATCTTGAACTTGCACTTCATTTCTTCATGTTGATGTCTTGAAGTAACTTGAGGGCTCACTTCATCTTCATCTTCAAGACATACTTGACACTTGATATCCTTCATCAATTTCTTCTTATTGCAACCTTGAAGCCAACATATGGTTCAAGCATTGCCTATGGACAACACCTACAAATATAACTCAATGCAAACATTAGTCCATAGGGATTGTCATTAATTACCAAAACCACACATGGGGGCTCCATGCACTTTCAGATGATGGCGTCGACGAAGCTGCCGACGACATGGTTGGATCTGCCGATGACGGATCTTGTGCCAACAGGTTTCCCACAGACGGCGCCAATTGTCGAGGGTACTCCTCGGCAATGCCCTCTGATTGGGGCTTAGGGTTGATGGAATTATGTAGGCTGACACGAGACATCGGTTAGCAGACAAGCGGGGAGAGCAATTTACCCAGGTTCGGGGCCCTCGATGAGGTAAAACTCTTACGTCCTGCTTGTCTGATCTTGATTATGAAAATATTGGGTTACAATGGGGTGCCGAAGATTTCGGCTGTGTTCTCGTCTAGAGGGTACGTGCTTCGGCGACCTAGCTCTAGACTTATGGTGACTAAAGTTGCTAAGATTGATTGTGATCCTCGACAGCCCCTCTCCTGGCCCTTATATAGGGGGCCAGGTCCCAAGAGATATGCATGGGTACGACTAGGTTTACAAGAGACCTAGCTCTAAACTTTCCTTGTTCGGTTCCTCTCCGTCTTATTCTTCAAGAATCTTCTTCGGCACCGACCTAGTGGCCCATCTTGCCATCGGGTGTCTTCATGGGCCTCCAATTAAGCTGTATAGGATATGGTAATAACAATTACCCGAAGGGTAATGCCCACGTCAATAAGTAAAAGTAACGATAACCATAATTCCATTTCCCTTTCGGCTTTTTCAATTTGTTTTTTCAGTTCAAACACAGTCAGGGACATCCATATCGTGGGATGCTAGAATTCACTCGTGTCAGAATTAAAGCCATCCGATCGCATGTTGCATGTTGCAACACACCACGAAGTCTATGCCAGTGGGCTACAATCTTCAGTTCTCTACAATTTCTGAAGATATGATCTGATGAACATTGTGATTTGCGAAGCTATCCGTTTCTTTTCAAGGCTGTGAATAGTTTTTTGGTAACACAACATTTATTTTATCTAGCAATAGAGAGTACTCTGTCCTTCCTCTTTAGTCAACATTTTTGCAAGTTCGGCCGACTTTGTAGAATAAAATGTGAACATCTACAATCCGGCCATCATTATCACTACATCTACTAGTATGACATATTTTTTTACAATGTATTTATTAGGTACTGTAGATATTTATGCTTCCTCCATTTTAGATTACTCCGTATATTTTTGATCATTAATTACTCTACTATTGGCATATATTTCATGTGGCACAAGATTGATATCATTAGATTCGTATTTTAAAATATTACTACTCTCTCCGATCCATAATAAGTGTCCGCTGATTTAATGCACCTCTGTAGTAAATCAATGACAATATTATGGATCGGAGAGAGTACTTTTTATGGTGGTATTTTTACATCACAAAAATTTCATGTTAATATTGTTTTTTCAGGAACGAGCGAGAAAGCACATTTTTATTTTATAGATAGGAGAAGAACCAAATACAAACATCCACTCTTACAACTTCACAGACACATATCACTAGCAATAAAAGGAAGAAAGCCTCACAAAAGACCCACGAGCTTCCACCTGTCCGCCTCTTCAACGATGGCATCTAACCAAAGCGCTTTCATCCTTGACTTGTTCTTGAAAATCCTACTATTCCTCTCAATCCAAATAGATCGAAGCATTAGGAGGAAAAAGGGACCGCGCTTGAGGCTGGAGTTCGGGGGGGGGGGGGGGCACGTATTGAGCACACTCGACCACCAAATAAGGAGCTCATCCATTGCAGACGGGACAAGGGAGGTCCGATCTAGATCTCTCAAGACCTCAAACCTAATGCTCCTCAAAAAAGAACATTGCTTGGAGTATTGAAGGTTTGCCGTAGTAATTAAGTCCTAACATGGGGAGTTTTTCTTGGTGAAAGTAAATTGAAACAAAATTATTAGGACGGTAGAAAACGTTGTTGGTGCTTTTCTTTGGTCTCGTCAAAAGTCTCCATGCATTTCACAAACGCAACCGATTGTCTCTTACCCAGTCGGCCACTCCTTGTGGTTAGAAGCGGAAAGGACAAAGACGAGCAAGGCGTGTATCCCGTGCAAGTTTCGCACTTGCCGGCCGCCTGGTACTGGATCTAGCCTTGCTTGGGCGTGTCGGTCTCAACCGTCGTCCTCCACCACAGACACAGACAAGATGTTCTCCCGTTCAACCGCGGGCAGCGGATAATAACAGGCCAAAAAGTTAGACGAGAATCCCATGGATGGGATGGGATGGGATCGGCACGCCCCGCCCAGGTGGCAGGATCGGCACCACCGGCCGCCCGACGCCGACCCCCGCGTTTGTCGCCACCCGCGCCGGCGAACGTTCCCAGGCGCAACCGTGAGACCAAAAAAATACACACAGGAAAGAGAGCCCGGGTTTCCCGTCGTCGATCGCCGGCCGACCGAGCTTGACGGTTGACGGATAGAGGAGCGGCTCTTCCGTCTGGAACTTTCTAAGCTGATGCGCTCGTCGCTTTCCGTCGGATCGATCATCCTGTGGCGGAGCTCTGATCGATCAATGCACGCCACTGGAATGGGCTTCGGAGGGGAAGATCTTCCCTTTCGAGATCGCCGTTCGGTTTGGGAATGGTAACCGCAGCCCGATTGGTGAGCTCGCCTAAAATTGGGAGGAAGCGACGAGTGCTTTTCTTGCTTGTTTCCGCTAGCTACATGTTCTACGGTTACATACATTGAAGTTTCAAAACAAACTAGGTACGGAGTACATGGAAACCTCAGCACAAAGCAACGCAATTCGTCAACCTAGCTCTTACCATGGTTTACACTTGTCGCATCGACGCATGTTGCTTGTCAAAGAAAACAGGACACCTGTCCTCCCTCCCTGTACGAACGTACACCTAACTTGGAGCATTGGACAACTCAAGTCTACTCTTTGGTGGCTCCTTGCTAACCAAGCAATACCTAAATGATAAGTCCATGACCACGTACGTACGTAATGCAGGTTTTCTGCAACTGCCGACTCACCCAGTCCTGTTAGCAGTTCAGCACAACTAGCAGGTACTGCATTTTAGCACCATAGTATGAGATAATCTCGTACATCTCAACCTCCTTTTGCCTCATAAGCTGGCGCAAAGTCGAAAATAGATCAGAAACACATGAGGCAAAGACGATAAGAGATCGTGCTAGTTCCAGCTTTGTTGATGGGACTTTTGTCTAATCTGAGACTTTCTGTTAGAGGAGCTATACATACACTTCGCTGATCGATGGCCTTCAAGAGAAGACCAGCTACCATCCGAGCATTCTGATCACGACGCGTGTTTAGCTAGCTAGCGTTCCAGCACGGACAAAAGAATCATGTAACGCTGTGCAAACGAACGAAACGAACAGAGGCCGTACCATCTAGGACCTCAATCTAATGGCCAGGAGAGCCCCCAGCACGAGCAGCTTCACCGGGACCAGGAACATCACCAGCTGGGACGCGTGCTGCTGGAGCCTCCTCGCCGTCTCCCGCCCTCCCGTCGCCACGGCGTCTGCGACCTCGCCGAACCACCCTCTGCCGATGCCGCTGGTCAGCATGCCGTGCACGGCGAGCGGCCACCACAGCAGGAGCTGCCACCGCTCCCGCTCCACCTCCCGTAGGCGCCGCACCTCCTTGCGCACCACGCCGCGCACAGACCGCAGGTACGAGTTCACGTCGTGGTCACGGTACACCGTCCCCTTGGGGCCGTAGGCGCCGCCGTCCTTGAGGATCTCCAGCGGGTGCGGGGAGTTCAGGAAGGCCGACAGGGCGGACTGGAGCTGTTTCAGGGAGATGCCTGCGGAATCGCCCAGGTGGTAGATGCCACTGTCCTGTGGGAGAAGGTGGTGGTGTGGGGAGAGCCGCTTGTCCGGCTGCAAGATCAGGACTTCCCCCATTGGGGCATACAAGAGTTTCTGCATTGAATTACAGAGAAAGGGTTACAACAACAAAAATGCAGTCGTGGGCCTCTATTGTTTGTTTAGTACAGGAAATATCTATCGCGTACGTTTAGAAGACTGATCTACCATGTGTGTTGCAAAATAAATAGGTCATCAGGTACGAGCGCACCTGGTTTGTAAGGCATGGGTGACTGCGGAAATTCCCATTGGCAAGCTTCAGAATGTTGGCGACATGGTCGGGATAGTTGCACGAGAATACTCGAGGAACGATATCCCGATGCATTGTGATTGATTGCACATGACTTTTTGGCAACCCAAGTTTATGGAGCAACTGGTCACCGCCACACATGATGCACGGGGCACCAAATGTTATAACAGGCAACAATGATGAAGTAGGCGCCTCCCCTCTCATCAACAGCATTAGATTCACAAGCAAAGCCAGACTTCCACCAAGAGAATGCCCAGTGAATCGCAATGATGCGGATTTACCATAAGTTCTCAAATGTGATCTGACATATGGCAGCAATTGGTGATACATTCCCTTGGCAGCTTCGTATATTCCCCTGTGAACGAGCACATCGAGTCCCTGCAGCGCATAACAAATGTATACAGATAAAAAATTGTCTGTTCTGTTCCTTCAATTGCGTATCGTTGAATTTGTTTGGTGTATCCGTAATGCATAACTAAATGAAGCTGAAGAATGTTAAAATGATTGAGTGCCGACATGACAAACTGTTTCCATCTTAACTAGTAGCATAGCATACCTCAAATTTGACGGGTTCAAATAGTAGGTTTGCCTGCCAAGAAGCGATCGACTCTGAGCCCTGCCAATAAAATAAACAAGATAAGCTGCAGGATCAACTAACATGCTAGGATAGAAGCAGATGAGGTATCAGGAAATAGTCCTACCTGTACTACGAAGTATCTTGTGCTGCCATGATCATCATCACAAATAAACCATTCAGAGGGACATGATCTTGAAGAATTCAGATCATCTGCGACAGCTTGTCTTGTTTCTTCCTTGGCAGCAACCATGGAAGTTACTGAATTTGTTGTGGCCACAAATGAGGCTTCGTCCAAGGTTAAACCTTCACCGTTCTCGCCATTCACAATGGCCATGATGGTCGGATCATTCTTACCGCTACTCCTGGAACCAAAGGGGTTGATGCCCATCGCACGGGAATGCACATATGTCGCAGCAGACGCCATGACTTGGTACGCACCAAAAGGGTTTATGGCCGGGCCATTTCCTTTTTCCTCCTTGCTCTCCAGCGCAGCATTCTTGACAACTTCAGATTTTCTATCTGGAGATTCACCTTTCTCAGTGCTCTGCTCCTGTTTCCGATCAGGATTAGCTCTGTCCTTCTCTTGCACTGATGTAGTCACAAACTCCAGGCTGTACCGGCGGAGACATTTTGGCTGACATGGACGAGAAGGAAGCAATGAGTTGAGTGTTAGGAAGACTTGAGTTGAGTATCAGATTTTCATGAAAATGTATTTACATCAGAGAGAATAGCAAATAAGGCAGTAACTGTGTAATAAATAACATCATGACCACATCCAAAAGCATCTTAAGCCAAGTGACAATTGATGGACAACGAAAGACAAATGGAAACCATGGACATAGCTCAAAATGTTCTACTAGAAAGGGGTCCCAAATTTGGTGCCAGAATCCCAAAGGGTGGGAGTGGCGAAGCACAGTTTACAGAATAGCAAAACAAGTACTTCACCGTCTTCCAGAGAGACGTACAGTAAAATCCAAAACAGACTAAATTTAGCTTTATCTTCCTAAAAATACCACTACCGGCAGTAATTTTGAAATCTAGAGCATGAACATATCACGGAAAGGAACTATAATCTTCACGAACGGTGAATTCACGACTGACTGTGATTAAACAGGGAGGACGGTGAATTCACGACTGACTGTGATTAAACAGGGAGGCAATGCTGCAAGCGCAAAGATCGTACTACCTGGATTTTGGGGATCATGTAGGCGATGTTGCAGAGGTAGGACATCCTGGAGTACTCCTTGGCGTCGTCGATGGACACCTTGCGAAGGAGCCTCGAGAAGGACGCGCGGTCGAACACCTCGCCGTCGTACTGGTCCGTCCCCACGGGGCAGCCTTCATCCTCGCCTCCACCGCCGCACGACGCGCACCTCTCGCCCCCGACGACGTCCGGGTCCTCATCTTCCTGTCTTCCTCTTCCTCCGCCGCCGCCGCCTGCCTCGGCGTCCGCCTCATCCGCCCACCGCGGCTGCACCCGCAGCATCTGCAGCACCCAGTTGCCCTGCTTCCGATCCTCCGCCGCGTCGGGCCTCGTCCCGGTCTCCTCGCCGCCGCCCTGCCTCTCGCCGCGCGGCCACAGGCGCGGCAGGGCGGCGCGCGGCTGGCGCTGCACCGGCGGCGGCGCGACCGGAGGCTGCGGCGGCGCGGCGGGCCGCACGCCGCCAAGAAACCTCAGGGCGTCCATGGCGCCGCGCGCGCTACCGAGTCCAAACCTCTTCCTCTCCCTCCTCGATCTTGGGCTCCGCGTCGCGCGGTTAAGGCTTTTGCGGCCGTGTCGCGGCGCACGAGTTCACCGTTGAGAATAGCGTGGCTGGCGCAGGTGAGGCGGCAATGAGAGAGAGGGAGAGAGAGGAGATGGAGGCATGGGCGGTGGAGAGCTCCTATATAGGTGGAGGAGGTCGTGGAGCCATGGAGGTCGGAGGAGATTGTTTGTGGGGAAGAAAGAGGGAAGGAGATGGGAGGGAAAGAAAAATCTCTTTGCTTGCGTGCTTGATCTCGGCGATCGTTTTGGCATTTTGCAGTGGGGTTGTTTTCATTTGAATTTGTACACGGGTTTCCCACTGTTTCTATCCATCCAACCATACATCGGTCCCGTGCAGTTTTAGATCTTCCGATTGTTTCATAATTCAAATAGTAGTCCCTCCGGTTCATATTAATTGACTCTAATACGGATGTACCTAGACATATTTTAGTTATAGATACATCCATATTTGACTTCATGGAATGGTTTCTTGTTGAGCATGTATTACTTGTGTACTGCATGGAATATAACAAACGAAGCGTGAAAATACAAACCATCGACCGCGGCCCTACCGCAAAATAAACTCAATAAAATTCTAAGCCAAACTAATTTAGATTATTTGTATACGTCAATTAATCTAACTGAACAAGAATGCATAGGAAGGAACATGTAGTGATCAAACCTCTTTGAGAGCATGAGCTAGAACACAAAAACTAGAGAAAACACATGAATTATATTTCATGGAGTGTTGAATTCGAAATGAATCTTTCAAGGGAGGTGATACTTTTAGAACCAACAAAATTGTTGCTTAGAAAAAGAAGTCCGTAGGATTTTCTACTGATTTTGTAGGGCTTATTTGATCCAAAGGAAGTTTGGAGGATTTTTTTATACCTTATACTTTTGTGCCTAGAACTTGTTTGAATTGTAGAACTAAGGAAAATTCAAATGTGGCTATGGTTGCAATCGTCAACAAAAGTTTTCATTGAGTTCAACTTCATGGAGTTTTCTTTTGTTTATATGACAACGATAGCAATCACAAATCTTTGAAAAGGTTCATGTGGTTTTTATGTGTTACTATAAAAACAACTTGTACTTCACATTTATATGTTCTCATTTAGCACAATTCAACATATTATGACATTCCTTTGTGTTTTCTTCGACGTGGTTTCGTTATATACGGATAAATGATTGCCTAATATAGATAGCCTAAAAAAATCAACATTGTATAACTATTTATTGAATCCCTTTCAATCAATATACTACAATGAAATCGACTAGCGAATGCATCTAACCTCGTAGTAGTTTGGACAGACTCGTGTATAAAAATGGTGTATGCAGGATTGTAAGGAAGGCCCCTACTGTACAAACAAACCTAAGTTTTTTTTCCAACAGCAACTAAGGGCGTGTTCGGCAACAGCCTAGCTTCTCAAAATCCTGAAATCCGGCTCCATAAGCACAGCTCGAGCGACCGTTATTCTGTTTTGGGCCCATTTATGTAGGAGAAATCGAGCCCACATGAGCAGCACGGTCATGGTCATCTTCCTCCCTGTCGTTCTTCCAAGGCTTCATCGATTCCTCCCGGCGACCCCCGCTTCACCGGTTCCTCCCATCAATTCCCCTCACACGGCCTCACCCTGGAGCCATCCACCCCCCTTCACCATCCATAGCCTCTCGGAAACGGCCCCACCCAGAATGAATCGCGAGCTCCCGAAACAGCACATGCGAAGGATCCCCACGGGATCAAGCCTGGGGCGGAGGAGCTTAGCTGCTGGCGTGGGAGACGGTCCGAGCTTCTCTCAGGGCCTAAACTGGGGCCGGCAGCGAGGAGGAAAATGGGGATGGAGGAGGTTAGGAACTCTGCGGCGCGAGGATGAGAAGGAGGGCTCAAGCTCTTGGGTGGCGTGAGGAGATTGAGTACGGTGTGGTGGCGTTGGAGACGGCGGTGTTGAAGCAGGGGAGGCGCCGGGGATGGAGATTGTGGTGGTGCTAGGATTCGCCCGGTGGGGAACAAATCGCGTTGCCGCTCCCGTGTGCTCTTTTCTTTACGTTGACCTATTTGTCTGCCGAGGAACGAACCGGTATGTTCACTTCGCGGTGGCAGATAATTGTAATTTTACACTGCTCCGTGGTTTGCTGCTCCGCGGATTTGCAAAAGGGTCGCTTCGCGTTTTGTGTACAAAAATAGGCCAGCTTCACGGATCTAGCTCCACGGAGCTGATATGTTCGGCACTGCTCCACCTAGAATTTTTGAGAAGCTGGAAGCTGGGCTGTTGCCGAACACGCCCTAAGTTATTTCCATGAGCACTTGGAACCACAGGTGATGTGGTTGTATATTTACTCCAAGCATATTAGGATTGTCCAAATTTTTGAGAAGCTAGGCTCCCCACGCACATGATTTAATTTTGCTAAGTTCACACTCTGAGAAAAAGAATATTCACGAAGTATGTGTTATGTTTTTTATTTTCAATAATGGACGTTTTTTACTATTTAAACAAGTAATTACACCCAACCTCTGCACAACTAGGATACACATAGCCGTTTATATGTCTCAAAGTACAAACAAAAGGGAAAAGGCAAAATACATGTCGAAGCCAGAAAATGTAAAGTGCCTATGTAGTAGGTGGAGCTCCAATCTGCAGGTTATGCAGCCACCCATGTAGTGAAAAAATATCCCTCGACGTAGCCTTCAATCGTGTACAGATCTCCATAAGGAGGTCGCGATTATCCACCGTTGAAGAGGCAAGTATGTGTTATGTTATCAGGACGGATGCTTTTTATGTTATATTTGGTCTTCTATTTATAGTTTGTGGTTCCTCCTATGTTGTTTACATTACTTCAAGGGAGTGCATCCAAACATGACCTCATTGTCCTTCGACGAAAGCAACATTTGCTATTGATCATGGACAAAACTACGTGGGTACATGGATGTATAAATATACACCCATTTATTTTGCCAAAAGGCTTGTAATACCTATGTCGGCTCATATATAAAACATTAATAATCATTGAATAAATAAGGAAAACAAAGTAAAGTATCATTTTTTTGGATGTTCAGTACAACACCATTGATTGCGTGCTGGCTGTTACTAAGTGTGGTAGTCCAGTAGCACACACTAACATAAGTTTTTTTTGGGGTGCTTTCGTATATTTATTCTCTTCATTGTTTAGTTTATTTCCCCAAAAGTCTTCGGTTTAACCAAACCTCCATCTTGACGTGTCATACTCAACACGCTTCTAGCGTCTAAGACCAAATGAGGTAGACCCACAGCATGGTGTCCAATTCTGGGTCATACGAGCAGTAAAGCGATTTTTTTTGAACATAGGTATTTCTGAATCCAATATAACTTGCTTTGGCCTTAAGTTACATAGTTGCTAGATACCTATGTACATCTTCTACCCGCAAATTTCTTTTTTAAAAGAATTTTTAGAGTGCTAGAAATACGATTTTTTGACCCGGCTAATTCTTAGGTTTATAAGTACCTAGGTTCCATTGGGTATTTTAGACATGAGCAGGGCCATTTTATTAGTGCATCTCCAACGGTCGACGCTTTTCGGACGTCCAAAAGTGGTCGCGAGCGTTCTTTTGCGTCGCCCTACGGACATATTTTGTCCGCGCGGCCGTTTGCATCTGGGTGTGCTTCCACCGGGACGACCCATTTTTAGATTTGTAACATATTTGAAAGCAAATAAAGTAGTACATTTGAAAGCATAGAAACTATACAAAGTAGTTCTAGAACCCTAGACTACTTGCTGCCTGACGGTCCGGCCCCGTTGCGTCCGCTCCCTCGCGCTTCTCCGCCGCCTCCCATGCGGCCGTTAGGGCTTGGTGCGCCGCCACGTCCTTGCAAGCACTGCTGCAGCCTCGCGTTGGCGGCGTCGTCCTTGAGCGTCTCGAAGGACTTCCGTCCATGAGCAGCCACCGCCGCCCTCTCCGGATAGGCGCATCAAGGTCATCGAAGACCATGATATATCGGAGTCGGAGTCCTTCGCGGCTGCGGCGGCTACCCCTGCACTGTTCTAGCTCGGCGTCGACCGCCGCATGGGCCACCCGCTCTCCTCTCTTCCTTCTCCGCTCGCCTGTGGCCTCGACGTTCCGACCGGGTCGAGGTGGTCGGTGCCGTCGGATTCGAACTCGTCGAGCTCGAGGCCGGGAGGTGGAGGGGAGGTGGAGGTGGAAGCGCGGCATCCCGGCCGCGGCGCACCGCCATGGTGGCTCCGGTGTGTCCGAGCGGCAGCGGTGGAGGTTGTGCGGCTAGGTTTTGGGGAGAGATGAGATGCTCGCGCCCCTGTTTATATAGATCGGAGGCAGGGCGACGGCCGCGACACGCGTGCATCGCCATTACTTCGTGCGCAGAAGTAGGCGACGGCCGCGCGCCACGCGAGGCATCACCATTTACGCGGCCGCAGACTGCCGAAGCGACGCCTCGACGCCAATACTGCGAGAAGACGCATCGACGCGGGTCACGCGCGGGCCAGACGAAACGTCCGCCAGACGCGAGCGACACTTCGCGCTCGCGCGGCGTCCGCAGAGACGCATCCGAGGCGCATATTTGGGTCAGTTTGCGTCGCCGCGAACGACCCGATCACTTTGCGTCGCCCGCTGGAAATGCTAGCAGACGCATTTTCGGTCCAACGGACGCAGACGGACGCTCGCTGGAGATGCCCTTACAGCTTCACGAAATGCAACACTTCCTAATCTTTCTTACATTCGCTCGGTGTAAGAAAAATGCAGGATTCGAAATCCATTGTCGTGTTAACTGTGCTGGTAACAAATGTGTTCAAAACTTCAAATCATGTGCTCCGAATTTGTGCTCTTGTGCAGATGCAAAACCATCGGCCAAAAGAGGGTTCACGAACGCATGGCGACTGGGCATGCAACGCACGCCGACGATGATGACACGGCGGCATGCAAAGCCGGCGACCGGTCCGGGTCCACTTCCACAGGCGACTTAGAGCAGAGCAGAAGATCGGACAAGACAGGCTTGCGTGGACGCGTTACCCTCTAGACGCGTCGGCACGTCAGCGGATGAGAGTCTTCTGTTACCGGCACACGTGGCCGCGAGCAACCGAGACGCCGCGACGCGGGCAGGAGAAGCGGAACGACGTGCAGATATGCTTGGGCCGTGCTCATACCAGGCTGTGAAACTGTTTTAGGCCATCCTGCTCCGGCCACGTAGACAGTTATTATTTGTTCCGAAAATCATGTGCAAAGCCCATTATTCATAGTTAGCCCAGCAGACCCTTAACGGTTCAAAGCTGACCTGATTGGTTCATCTGTGCTTTTCTTGCACGAGTCGATCAGTGACTGTCACTGATGGACATAATCAGGCGATTTTTTTAAATAATACACATTTTTTGTTTATTTCAGAAATAATACTTGGTTTTGACATATTCCAGGAATAATACACTGTCGGGTTTAGGAAATCCGAAATTTAAAACTCGGGGTAGAGGAACCCGAAATTTCAAAATCGGGGTAGAGGAACCCGACTAATATGCGAAAAAGAAGGAATTGGGGTAGAGGAACCCGAAATTTCAGAATTAAGGTAGAGGAACCCGAAATTTCAAAATCGGGGTAGAGTAACCCGAATATGCTTCGGGGTCGCCTAACCGGATTCACCTACTTTTTAAGTACTCGGGTTCTGCTACCCCGATATTTAAAAATCGGGTTCAACGAACCCGACGGTGTATTATTCGTGGAAAAACCTAAAAACGAGTATTATTTCTAAAATAAACAAAAAAAGTGTATTGTTTCAAAAAAATCGCCATAATCAGACGTGCAGTGCGAGTGGATAGCCAGATCGGTTGTTACCGCCCATTTATGCTACTCCATCACGGCCTCCAAACGGCGTCGGATGGGACGTTTGGGGACATGTTTCCTTCGTATTGTGTTTGGGAGACGTCGCTCCCCATCCGCGTCCTCCAAACGCGTCTCCAAAATTTTAAAATACTATATTTTTATTTTAATAGATAGAAGAAATTTGTAGGTACGGTGAAGAAATAACGATGTAATAATTTTCAAAGCGGTGCAATATAAACAAAATACATATAAAAACTTTAAAAAAACATAAACAAATTACATATAAAAACTTTGACTTTTTAAAACTACTTCTTCTTTGATAGCCCCGCCTCGTCGTCCTCACGGTGGCGCTTCCTACTCGTCACCTCTTCTGAAGAGCTGGTGTCGTTCGACGCATCGGAGGAACTTGTGTCCCCCTCGTCGTCGACGGTGCTCGCCGGCTGTGCCTTCGCCTTCGCCTCCGCCTTCGCCCGGGCCGCCTCCGCCTCCTCAACCTCTTCCTCCTCCTCATCGGCCTCCCATTCCTCCTTGTTGTTCGGCGGCGGGGAACCATCGCTGCTAGGCGTTGCAACTCTGTCCCACCAATGGCGCCATCCTGGAGGCTTCCCCTCGCTGTCGGTGTCTGATGGCAGAGAGAGGTCGCTCATTTGTGAGAGAGGAGAGGAGAAATGAATGGCGCCGGCCGGTTGTAGATCAGAAAGCGCATACATAACGGTCTTATTGGGCGCGGATGAATGGCGGCGCATATATCAAAGAGATCGGCGGTTGCTCTTCCGCGGAGTTCGCGCTCCATTCCGGCGGTTCGCGCGTCGATCGACACGGTTGCCACTGCGATGGTTCCCCTTCCCGGCAACTGCACCGTCGCTAGGTTGGCGGCGGTTGAGCGTCCGTTCATGAGTCGCTGACGCATCGGGTCCGCTTCTCCTCGCCTCGCTTCTCGTTGTGTCCGGCGTGCCCGGAACGTCCCCTGTGTAGTAGGGATGGGCTCGGGACGCCGGATACCGTATTGGACCGCGCTGGACAGAAAGGACCTTTGGGCGTGCGGCTGGGAACGAAATTTTGTCTGCCTTTAGCTTTCCCGTAAGTACTTATATTAATACATTTTAGTGCGTAGTTTCATTTATTTTACTATGTATCAAGTAAAAAAAATAGTTTTGAACCCAATCTCATATGCCCCTAGTTGAAGAAAAAAATTGAAAAAATAGTAGTAAATAAACTTAAAAATCTGAAATTACTGTATAATAAACGTGAACAAGTGATCTAACTTCACAAAAAAGTCTGAGAAAAGACATATAAGAAAAAGAAGACAAAATACGGTGATGTTTGAGCTACGTACTAAAAAATATGAGAGATGCCACTCTCTTTGAGAGAAACTCGATCTCTTCCAGTTTGATTAGAGTTCACCGTGCAGAAAAACTTCAGCCGCACATAACCAGATCAGAATATGAGATTCGAGAGATGTGTGTACTTTTCCCGGTTCAGTTGCGGACTTCCGTTACACACGAAAATAAAATGTCAAAATGGCAACACATGATTGTGTGATCTCCGGTACATATATATTTTCACGTTCTAGGTCATGATATTGTCCTAAACCTTCTTCTCCAACGCTTGTCTGGCTGTCTCTGCTGCTTGGTTCTTGGCCCTTGCACTAAACACTCTTCTTCACTAGATTAATCAAATACTGGGTTTGAGTTACTGACCCGGTCATGTAGATGGAGTTGCAGCTTCCCGTGGTCAGAAGAGAGTTAGAAGCGCCTTCATCTACCCGAACTATCTAGGCTGCCCTACGCAATAAGATGCCACTAGGAGGAGCCTTCGGGATGAAAATTTGAGTGGAGAAAATTAGGTTAGTATGCAGTAGAGCCGCGATGGTTAGAGTAATTTTGACGATCAAGGTGCCCAATCTATCTACCAGTCAAGTTGGATACATGTATCGCTTTTCCAGCAAAAGAGTTGTTGGGCTCGGGGACCATCTTGAGGCATTTACAACTGCTATTAATGTTGTTGTTGCGATCAATGTACAAAAGGACAAGCTAAACACCTACCGCCCAACGTTTACATGCGCAATTTGCAATTTAGGGCAGGCGAGATACAACAAAGACATGCCATTCTTTTATACTAAACATTTCTAGTTTTTTATGATTAAAATACATTCTCCCAATGTATGGTAGTTTAGGAAAATCAACTATGCACTAGTAGTGTTTTGTTATAGTTTGAAAAATAACCATGCAACAGTGGAGCTAAAAACATACATTAAATTTTGTTATATGATTATTACATTGTCGTAAAACAATTAATTATATAAAATTTGAAGCATATATTGATAATGAAGTGGTTTAGTTGTTTTCCTTTTGATGGCTCCTTAAAAATATTTGATTAAATCAAACTCTTGTGCATGAGTGAAAACTAAAAAGGAATAAAATTGTAAGTCCTCACAGATAAATTGTAACATTCACTTGAATTCAAGATATATTTATGTGTTTGTATCTTTTTTAGTTTTTCTTAAATATCATGAGAAGGAGCTCTAAATTTAGTAGGGATTTCTAGAATGCATGATTTGACTAGTTTAGTTTAAGTAAATAGAAGATATAATAGTCAATTTTGACAAGAAAATGTTGCATTCCTCGTTCTACATGTCAGATCCCAGAATATATATATGGCCAAATATGTCTTTCATGTTTTCTAGGTTCAATAACCAACTGTGGTCAAATGCATACTTTGTTATTTTGTTGGAGGTCTATTTTTCCTTGGAAAAAGTACATACATAATCAAAGTTTTTCGGCCAATTTGTCAAGAAGACCTCAGACATAATCCAAGTTTTTGGCCTCGTGATTCAGTCGCAGAAAGAAGTAGGATGTGGTGACTCATCATATCACTGCATGTTCTAGTTTGTTGACATAACACAAATAAAATATTGTTCCACTAGTATTACATCCCTCAGAGATGTAGAAGAGAAACATTGTGGATCCATGTCATGCCTATAGAACTACAACTCTGACTATTTACAAAAGATCAACACAGCCTCTTAATTTACAATGAGATAAAAATGCAAATAAACCTCCATAAGAACAACTCGTAGTCTCAGCTTATTACTAGCTCTATCGATAGAGGTACTTGGTTTGCTAAAGACACAATGACTAAACTCTAGCTACCCAGGTTCTAGGATTAGGGAATTGGTTCTCTTTTACTGCTAGTCTAGGTTTTCACTATGTAGCATTGACTTTATTGATTGAGTTCTGCTTCTTGTAGTAGTTGAATCTTTCGTCTTTGAGTTGCATGTAGGTTCTCCTTCAGTGATTTCCAGTTTAAGCACGGGTTCAAGAGGGAAAGGATTAGTACGAGCATACTACGAGAGTCCAGTATATAGGAATAAGTGTTTCATGCACTAACTACAACCACAGACCAGCAAGTTGTAGGCTAATGCAAGCTTTTGTACAAAAGATTTATTCCATTCTAAAAAATTATATCTGTCCACGGGGTGTCTAGAATTTCATGGAGCTCCTTTCCTGCAGCGTTCGATGTTCCTACTCGAAACAAAGAACGATGGATCATAATTCAATACACTCTGCAAAAATATGTTACTTTTTCTACAAGGAGATCTTTTATCCTTGTTGCATACGAGGCATGTTATCCCGTCCATACTTTCTTAGTATGAGGCTCAATATAAGATCCAAGCTAATAACTTTCCTTCTTTGCGGCTCAGCATACACCCGTAGTGTAGCCATGACTGAGTTTTGGTTCGGACTTGATCCTTTGTTGCTATACCACTAAGGCGCTTAACGCTCATTCTTTTTGGATGTCCAAGTAAACTACGATCTTTTTGGATGTTATGTACACCCATTGATTACGTGATGGCTCTGCCGCTGCTACTGAGGTGGTATCAAGGCTGGGTGGTAGTTCAGGAGCACACATTGGAGATAAGATTTTTTTTGGGTGCTTTCATATATTTATTCTCTTTGATTGCTTAGGAATCTTCGGTTGAACTAAACCTCCATTTTAATCTGTCATACTCGACAAGATTCCAGCATCTAAGACAAAGTGAGGTAGCACACATCATGTTGTTCAATTCGGTTACATGAGCAATAAAGCGATTTTTGTTTGAACATCGGAACTCCTGAACCTGATATGAATTATTTTCACTTTAAGTTTTATAGTTGCCCGATCTCTAAGTTACGATAATTTGAGATGAGAGGAGTTTCCTTCATTTGAAACCAATCATTTTTACATCAGCTGCATACTTTTAAATTTAAGTTTGAGAAATGGCACGCACGTACATACGTACATCCTCTACCTGTAAATTTGTTTCAAATTTTTTGGAGAGCTAGTATTTTCGACATGAGCAAGGCCATGAAATGCAACAGTTCCTATAAAGAGAATTTTTAGAACCTAGATACTCCTAAATCCGATTACACTTAGTCTGAGATAAAGTTTGGTACTTACCCTCACCACTAACTTCAGAAATTACTATGTGGGTGAGTTTCCTTCATACTATTCATTTGAAACTTGTCATTTTTTTAAGTACTTTTAAATCTTCTATAAATAAAAAATGACACACATATGCATACGTGCATCCTCCACATGCAAAAAATTTATCCAAAAATACGATTTTTGTGCCCGTAGAGTAACGTGGGTTCCGTGGGTATTTCTACAGTTCCTAATCTTTCTTAGGTTCGCTCGAGGGGAGAGGAATCGTCGTCCCCTTTTTGCTCGGTGGAAGGAGGAAAAATGGAGATTCGAAATCCACTCTCGTGTTAACTACTGCTAACATTTGTATTCAAATCATGTGCTCCGAATTGTATTCTCGTGCAGAAGCAAAACCATCGGACAAAAGAGGGTTCACGAACGCATGGCGATTGGGCAAGCAAAGGACGCCGACGCGACACGATTGCATGCAAAGCCGGCGACCGGTCCCACAGGCGACCAAGAGCAGAGCAGAGGATTGGACAGGACAGGCTTGCGTGGACGCGTCGGCACGTCAGCGGATGAGAGGCTTCTGTGGCCGGCACCCGTGGGGCGATTTACACAAAAATAACCCAAAACTGAAAAGAGCACAGATCCCCTCCTAAACTATTTCACCAATCTAACTTTTATGCGCCTCCAAAGGCGCCACACATGCCATGTGGCTCCCCTCCCGGCGCGCACCGTCCCAGCCGATGTGGCCTCGCGCTGAGCTGGTGCGCCATCCGACGAAGATGTGTGGCGCCCCTCCCAACGGCGCCACACATGCACTTGGAATTGCCCAAAACATACTGTGAGACAAATCCTCCGGGACTTAGCCGTTTCAGGCCGATGCGTGGCGCCGATGCCACGGACGCCACACTAGCCTCGTGCGGCGCCGATGCCACGGCGCCACACATAGAGGCTCGCGAAACGGCTAAGGACTTATCGTCCGGAGCCCCTGGATGTTTTCGACCCAATAGTTCATATAAGTTGGCATGTGTGGCGCCGATGCCACGGGCGCCACACTAGCATTTGTGGCGCCAGTGGGAAGGGCGCCACACATTGACTTGTGTTAAAAACATGAAAAATCCTACCAAACTCCAACAGTTACAGTACAACATTGGACACAACAAGTAGCAATTTCATGACATACACATATAACACTTCATAGGTCACATTGTAGCACGTAGATTCAAACAACAAGTAGCATTACAGACCATGGTTCGAAATGACATAGGGTTCACAAATCGATACTTATGAATATAGAGTTTACAACAACACGTAGCACATCCTAGTAGCGTCCTCGACGTGCCGTCCTCGCGGGCTGCTTCCGGACGGCCATCCTCTTCGTCCGCTGCCGTGGCTGTTGTTGCTGCGATCCCCTCTCCTCCTCCTCCTCCTCCTCCTCATCTCAAGAGAACGGCTCGTCGTTCGTCATCCTCGACAAAGCTGATCTCCGCGGCGGCCCGTCATCCTCCTCAGTGACAACCTTCTTTCCTCGGCATAATCTTCCGGAGTGTACCGGTTTGGAGCCTTGCCCCTTGGCTTGAACTGGTAAGCTGACCGTGGGGCTTGCTTGGAGGTATGCTTTGGAAGTATGCCTTGACTCAGAATTAGGTCGTCCTCAGGAATCTTCACAAACATGAACACATGAGATTACAAAAGTTGAAATTAGTAAGAACATGTTTGACAACAACAAAATAGTCCATACCTCCCGCTCTTCTGAAGAGGAAGATGTAGCGATTTCGCCTTCCCGGCAACCTAGCAAGCTGGCTAACCGCCGCATCTTTTGTGCAGTGTTCTGCGTCATGCCGTTAATGGTTACAAAGCCACCACATCATAGTACCGTATATTCAAAGTTGGTGATCATACCTTAATGAAATACCGCAAAGGTCCGACAGGCTTTTCATCTCTCCCGCTCTGCTCCCACATAACCTCGCACTCCTCAGCTGTTTTTTGGATCTCCTCCCGCTGTGACAAACATAGCATACACAATTGAAGCGAGCACATGGCAATCTAGATGATGTACTAGTTAGTGAGAGAATCCGTTACCACGAAGTTCAGCTCGGAAGCAATAGAAGTCGATCTCCCTCTGCGAGCAAAGGTGTCGTGCTGGCTTTGCCCAACCTCATCGAACTGGATGGGGTCGTCCAAGATCTCCTCAGGATACGCGTGCTTAACTAACTCGATACGCGTGTTCTCATGGAACCACTCGAGGTAGTTGTTGAAAGCGGTGAAGTCGTGAGGCACAATCTGCTCAGGGCCAGCATTCCGTGCCGCTTCCAAACAGTGTTGGAACGCTGCGATGTGGCCGCTATGATGGACTGGCCAATTTGTGATCTTCCTCTGCCGCTGTCTATCAAGCCTGCAAGAATCAACAAGTTAGTTTGTACCTCTTCTATCAAGAACCTTCCATCGCATGATTCCAGAAGTTTACCTATGAAGCGCCTTGTCCGTGCCTTGCCACACTGGTGGGCACTCCTGATACAGCCCAAACTGTCTCATCACTCTTTGCGGCTGGTGGTGTTCAACAAGCCACATGCATATGAGTGGGCAGCGCATACGCCAGAACCGCGCCTCCTCCGTGCACTTATGGTTGAGGTCAGCCATCCCCGCGCCAATACGGTAGTAGGTACCATATGGCTCCCATTCCACCTGCAGAAAACAAATAGTTCAGAATTTACAACATGCCAGTAGAATCAATGAAAACTAGGATTGCAAAAGAGTGATCGGTTACCTGCTCAGCGGTAAGAGTGTCCAACTCCGCAGTGTACTGCATGTACATGATCTTTGGATCGCTCGTCATCTCCGAGACATTGTCCCAAAGGTATGCCCAAGTCGGCTCCCGATCAGGGTTGTTCCGGTAATGAGGCCAATGCGACTCCTGGAGTACCCTAGGCCGCCCAACTGATATGCGGTCCCAGCTCCATACGGAAAGTAGGAGCAAGCATCCACCAATACCGCCGCTCCCAGTCCTGCTCCCAGTCCTGCGTCCTGCGACAAGCTTCGTCCAACTGCGTACATAAGACATTTGGTTACTACTTTGTGTAGCACACTACTATAGGAAAATAGTACATAGAACAAGTCATCACCTGCCGGTAGAGGTAGGCAAGTGCCGCTGTTCCCCAACTCCACCGGTGTCCAACACAGTAAGCGCCTTCAGCCAACACCAATGGGCCAGCTTCCCCCCACTGTCAGGAAAGAGAGTCCTCGAAATCATGTACCATAAGTACACGCGGGCGTACGTCCTCCGAGTGTCCTCGTTGGCCCCTTCCGGGCATTCTGCAAAGTTAGTCCTTATCCAAGCGAAAGGTGCGCCGGCGGGAGCTCTCTCCTTTGTATTTGCTGGCGCCGGAGGAGCCATGCCAATAAGCGCCGCCATCTGCTGGCGCCACCCATCAGAAGCTGTGTTCATACACAGTGGCTCGCCCTGAATAGGAAGTCCAAGGATCATGGAAACATCCTGGAGAGTAGGGGCCATCTCGCCGGCCCTCAAGTGGAAGGTGTGAGTCTCCGGCCTCCACCGGTCGACAAGGGCGGTGAGTGCAGAGGGGTTCATGTTCGGCCGCCCACGGCTTACAAGGGATATGAACGGCATAAGACCGGTAGGCTGGATGAACTCCGTGTACCTCTCGTCATACGGTATATCCACTGTGCCATGGTAACGAATCTTCAAAGGGTGAAGATCCGTTCCCCTCTCCGTCATATGAACAGCCCGGTGCTCCCTGTCGTACTCTTCATCCAGAAGCCACACCATCCTACATGTTTACAGAACCATATTATGAGTCATTCCACTAACAAAAATGAGCAACACATACATGAGAGTTCATATCCAAATACATGAGAGTTCCATACATACACACATACATTCATATCTAGGGTTCCAACAAATATTTGGTTCAAATATGAGTTATTCCATCACAAATAGTAGACATTTCAAGACATACATACATAGAATTTGAACACATACATAGCCATTTTATATCTACATAGACAAATCTAGGGTTCATATCCAAATCCACCAAATCCACCAACAATAGTGGACGAATCAGAGGGAATCGAAGGGGAATACCTTGAGGAATGGAGGAGGAAGGACTTGGCCGGATAGATCTGACGATTCCTTGGTCGATTTGGTGGGGGGGCCGAAGGGGAGGCGGGCGGCGGCGACGGTTGGGGAGGAGAAGTAGAGAGGAAGAGAAAGAAGAAAGAGAGGGTCGGGCTGGGCGCGGGCGCGGGCGCCACACTTAAGTGGATGTGTGGTGCCCGTGGCGGCGCCACACAAGTGTGGCGCCCGTGGCATCGGCGCCACACATCGAGCCTCGCAAAACGGCTAAGTCCCGAGGATTTGTCTCACAGATGTTTTGGGCAATTCCAAGTGCATGTGTGGCGCCGTTGGGAGGGGCGCCACACATGCTGCCACGTCGGATGGGCGCACCACTCAGCGGCGAGGGGGCCACGTCGGCTGGGACAGTGGCGCCGGCAGGAGGGGAGCCACATGGGCATGTGTGGCGCCCGTTGGAGGGGCGCCACACAAAAGGGTTAGATTGGTGAAATAGTTTCGCCGGAGGGTCAGTCTGTGCTTTTCTTTCAGTTTTGGGTTATTTTTGCAAATCGCCCACACGTGGGCGCGAAGAAACAGGTAGCAGATACGCTTGGGCGGTACTCTTATAGCATCTCCACTTGTGACTCCCGTATTGTGGTGACCCGGCATACCACTGCATGGTGTAGTATGCAGTGGTATGCAAGTCTGATATAACACCAATGAAACACCGTTCCACTAGTATTATATCGCTCAGAGTGGTACAAAAACATATGCGGGTCCAAGGTATGTCTATAGAATTACAACATTGACTCTGTTACAAAAGATCATCACAACCTCCTACTTTACAATGAGGTAAATATGCAAATAAACTCCAGAAGAACGACTCGTAGTCTAAGCCTATCAAGAACTCTATTTGAAGAGTATTAATCTAGCTATAGAGGCTAAGAATAGATTCTATCTAAATAGGAGCTAGGTTTAGGAAACTAGTTCCTTTCTATTGCTAATCTAGGTTTTCTCCTTGTTGAATGTGGTATCTGACTCTCCTGATATGGTCCTATCCCTTGAAGTAGTTGTTGACTCCTCGGCCTTCGAGTTGCACTGCAGATCCTCCTTTGATGCCTCCATATCTAAGCAGGGGATTTAAGAGTGGGATGAGTACGAGCGTACTCAACAAGTTCATTATAGGAAAGAGGTGTTTAATGCACTAGCTACAACCATGGACCAGAAAGTCCAAGGCAATGCAGGTTTTTGTAATCATTTCTTCAAAAGGTTGCTTTTATTATGAAGAGCTATGTCCGTCAGCCCACCGGCTGACTAGAACTTCATGGAGTTCCTTTCCCGCTCTCAGTCCATATCCCTAATGGAGTGACCGGTCACAGTCATTACACTCGAGGTGTGTTGTTTACCCATAAGAGATCTTAACCTTGGTGCCAACCGAGCCTCGGGCTCGTCCACACTTCCTTTGGTGTGAGGCCCGGTATAAGGTCATAGTCAATCATATTCCTCCGCTACCTCGCACACCCACCCTTTGTTGCATACCCCGACCCTGGGTCCTCGTCGGTCCCATTATTCCCACTTACGGGTGGACCCCGACCACGACGACAGTTTGGGACCCGTTAACCAAACTCCTTCGCCGGTAGCTGCAACCCATCATAGACCGCAATACCGTGGGGAACTTAAGGCTTCCCCCCCACCGCTTGCTCCTGGGCGACAAGTGTCTACGGCCTCTACCGTGGGGACTTAAGGCTTCCCAGCCACCGCTTGCCCCCGACAGATACAAGTGTCTACGGTAAAGCGTCCGTTGATGTACAAGAGGTGGAAATACAATTGACTATACCGTCCCATTCCGATCTTATGGTTAACACGGGTATTACGGCACAAGAATCACTGGACGACATTTGTTGTTTAATCCTAGATGGATATAAACCCTTGCAATGGAACCTCCACCATATCAACACATACCATGGTTCCATTGCCCACCACATAGTCATATTCATAGTTATGAAAATAGTTCTTTTGATTTTCATGCAAGAGTGATAAGTATAGTACTTGGCAGGTAATTTGGTAAAAATACTCAAATGACATGAGCAAGCGATGAACTTGCCTTTCTTGTCTGCAAGATTATGCAGACAAGGGTCTTCGATACGTAATAACTCCAAATTCTGAAATAGCATCATCGTCCGGTAAGGACGATGTTTAAAAGATTGGCAAGTATGCAATAATGCATAAGTATGAGATGCAATCGCTCTAAGCGTGACCTAACCCCGATGATTTAGGATTAGTGAGTTGTAGTGATTTGTTTAGGGTGTGTTGCACTTTTAGAGTGATTCCACAAACAAGGTTCTTATTAGGGTTTTGTTGTCTTAGAAGCATAAACAAGTGGTATAATGCATAATAATAATCATACACACTCAAGGAATAGTAGTTGTATAATAAGTCAAGAGCAGTTGTCAATTTTAAGTCCTATAATGCATGGTTGATGATTACTTATTATATAATTCAAAAGAATAACTTTTGAAGAACATGTTCTTTAATAAAGAACAAGTATGACAATTAGGTTTGTAGGGTTACTATGGTTTACTATGGTTCTAATTGGGTTCTAGAGTAAGTATTAGATGGATCACAACCTAGTTGGATTCATCAACACCAAGGGCTTGTATGGTTTTAGTGAAGCATGAGTATCTTAAGCAATTACTAGTGTATGATTGCTATCAGGGTTGGTATACTTGATTGGTGATAGATAGTTATTGGCTATAGGTCCTATTGGACATGATTGATGATGATTCCTTATTTTCTTCAAAAGAATAACTTTTGAAGAACATACTTCTTAAATAATAAGAAGTATCTCAATTGGAGTTGAGGTTGACTAGGGTTTGCTATTGGATCCACTAATTAAAGAATGGTTGGTTCTTAAATGGGATGGTTCCTAAGTGTCTCACACTAGTAGAGTTTAGTGGAGTATGGTATGTAAGGGTAAATACTTGGTATGGTTGCTACTAAGGTTCATCACCAGGGTGTGATGTTAAATAGGGATAAATATGGATGATGGCTTTGGTAATAGGATCTAGGGTTTACACTTGGTTGACCCTACTTAATTATCTAGGTCTGATGAAAATGAATACATGGGATACCCATATATTAGTGATAGGTCTTTTACATTTTATGTGGTCAGGACAAGTATTTACTTGCTACTAGGGTTCTATGCTTTGAACGAAGGTACCATGATCACATGTTCTAACCTAGGGTTTAGGTTAGAAGCAATTTTGGGTTCACATGTAATAATGGAACTAGGGTTCCTAATTAATTTAGGGTTTTAGGTGTCACATGAAATGATGAGTTCCTGGTTCTATTACTTATGATATTAGGGTTTTCTAAATACCCTAAAGTTCTTGAATTAATAACTTCACTTTAAGGTTGAAGTTATTAATAACTTTGAAGTAAAATTAATATTCACTTTGGCTTTTTATTATTTTTAAATAATTTACTAATTAGAGTAATTATTAATTAGGATTTAAATTTCCTTAATAATGATTTAATAGATGATAAATAAAGAAAATTTGTTTTAATATTTTCTTTATTTATTTACTGTTTTTTATTTAATTTGAAAAGTTTTCCTAATTATTGAATTTTAGTTGAATTTAGAATTAATAAATAAGGCTTAAATAACAAGTATTAATTAATTGAATTTTTATTAAAAATAAAAATTTCATATTATATTTTTATTGGATAGAGTTTATTTTTAGGAGCATTTTAATATCTCATTTGTATTTTTCTGAGTTATAATGAATTTTACACAAATTAGCAAAGTTTCAGATATTTTTAGATTTTGAATTAGAGGAGAAATGCTAAGTATACCGGTTCATTCTACCCACAGACAATGACAGGTGGGGTCTTTGACCAGGTCAGTTGCCACGCAGGCAACGACCGATCAAAGAACGTGAAACGGTCCCACGGCCACGTCGGCTTGACCGGCGGCTCAACGCCGGCGGCAGGAGCAGACGGCGCCGCCGTTTTAAGGTTCCCCGGGACGGGGAAATAGGCTTTTCCGAACCGCCTCGATTTACTGGTTAAAGTGGTGGTCTTGGTTTACGCAGGGGATCACTGGAGTGTCACCGGCGGTCACCATCTGCGGCGGCGGGCTCCGGCCAACAAGCAAACACGATCTACGGGACGCGCAAGGATGCAATATATAGCTCTGGAGGTGCGCAAGAATACCAGGAACATGATGATGAGGTCGAAGAAGCTCGCCGTGGTCTGGTTTGCCGGAATTTGGTGTCGCCGGCCTTCGGGAAGATGAGCTCGTCGGCGTCGATTTCGTGCGTCTCAGCTCGATTCCTCCTGTGGGATGAGCTTGTCGATGATGGCGGTCACACCGGTGTGCTTAGCTCGGCTCGGGAAGGCTTCGTTCGCCGGCGGTAAAGTGGAGTGGTGCAGCAGGTTTTCGGCATGGATGAACTGGGGCAGAAGGAGAAAGAAACAGAACCAATTCGTCGTCCAGGGTACTTATAGGGCTCGGTGGCATGCCTCGTCACGCATTGGAGCCCTGGGACGTCGATAGCGAGAGAGGGAAGGAAGGCACGACGTCGTGCTGGCCGGCATGCGGGAGGAAGGGGATAAGGACGACTTCCTCCACGATATTTTAACGAAGGGTTATTTGGGCTGT
This sequence comes from Lolium multiflorum, assembly GCA_030979885.1. Classification (NCBI taxonomy): domain Eukaryota; kingdom Viridiplantae; phylum Streptophyta; class Magnoliopsida; order Poales; family Poaceae; genus Lolium; species Lolium multiflorum. The sequence continues at coordinate 136,019,413 of CM061749.1, read as the reverse complement.
TAGGTGGGCCGGTTATGGGCTGCTGCTGGGCTTCCTAGTTGGGCTACTACGGCCAGTAAGGTCCAGGTGAGGCTTTCTCCCATTTTTTTCTCTGTTTTTTTATTTCTCCTTTTGTATATTTTTCTATTTTAACTCATATTTGAATACCATTCTATTTGCAGATATTTGTAATTATGCTAATCCATTTAAGGTTTAGTATACTGACTATTGTTTCACTATTCAATTTGAATTCACATTTTATATTAGATTATTTACATATTTATGAACTTATTCAAAATAGCAAGTAGACATGAGTTGTTATTTTCACTTCAATTTCCTTTTTGTTTTGAATTCCTATTCAATTTAGAAATATAAGAGTTGATACCTTCTTCTCAAGGTATTTCTGAAGTTGTTATTATGTCTTAGTTCCTATTTGAGAAATTAACCACCTGCATGTTAGTTTCATGTGAGCAACATTTTATTAAGGTTTTGTAGATTTGATGATAACCCATATTCATTAGCATTTGTGTTATGGTCTATTAACACTTTGAATTATCTAGAGTAGATATTACTCTCCTCAAGGTTGGGTCTTAATTATATAGATCAGTGGTTGGTACGAGTGGTTATTCACCACACATGGGTTTTAATTGTGAGTATAAGCACTAGATGTTTCTTAGGTTTAATTAGTGAAGCATAGAACTTGGCTAATGAGCAATTCTAGGGTCCTAATTATGTTCACCTAGTGGCATGTGGTTTGGAGCTCAAATGTGAACTAGGTTTATGGTGATGATCATCCAAGTGATACACAAACTAGGGTTGAGATTTAATTCTAGTTTGTAGAGTTGGGATGACATCATATTGCATTTTCTAGGGTTTAATCTCCTCTAACCATGGTAATATGGTTACTTGCTTCGTATCTTATGTGCTTCTTTAATTACTAAGGATTTGAGAGTTGTTTTTATCTTATACCAAAAGATTTCTATTATATCCTTAATCTATTGTTAAAGTATCTCAAGTTGTTATAGTTCTTTTTATAGTTAACTTTGGTCATATGGATGGATGGTTTCTCACCATATTAAGTATGGAGTTTTATTCTAAGGTTCTCTTTTGTTTATTAGGTGAAGAATAAGTGGAATGTAGATGTGGTAGAATTCTACTTATGATCACCAAGTGGTTCATAAGTTAAGGTTAGGATATAAGCCTAGGGTTGCTTACTAGTTACCTCCCTATGATTTCATGTGGTGAAGGATATCTACTTATCCTATTAGGATCTAACTTATCCTCACATACCTCAAGAACATGATCATGGATTAGGCATGATCAACTTGTTCTTAATAACTTCTCCTCAAGTTCTTAGGGTTTATGATCAGTACTCATTTTATAATGATCAAGGTTTGGCTTTCTAAAGTATATCTCTCCTGAGTTAGGTTTCTCACTTCTAAGGTCAATTATTGTCTTGATCAATTAAGGTATAGTACTTCTCTTATAATTCCTTAGGTGGACATGGTCATGGTTGTCTCAATGGATTATATCCTAGGAGAATGTCTGAGATATTCTGTTAGGGTTCTTCTTAAACAATGATGATTTAAGTGCATGGATGTATATCCAAGGTTTAGCTCAAGGGTTGTCATTGCTTCTCTAATAAATATTATAGAACTCTCACCTCTCTAGGTTTTATGTATATATATATATTTGGAATATAGAGAGAATATATATTTCTAGAGTTGATCTCCTTGTCATGTTTCCAAGAATGAAATAGAATGAATACCATGAGGTTCATGGTAGGATCAAGGATTAGTTTAAGACATGGAAAAGATAAGTCAAGAATGGTTTCTCCAGTTATTGTTACTTGATTTATAGTTAAATAGATGTTCATATGTTATGGCAAAGATTACCATGTTATGATCTTTAATAAGATCAAGCAATTGATCATTGAGTAAAGTGTTGTTGGGTTGATTATTAGTTCCATTTGATCTAACCCCTTAGATCAAATCATCTCTACAAAACAAGGTTTTAGCAAAGTCACATTGAGGTCTATAGCGCTTGACTTGATGAGCTACTTCAATTCCACCAAGGTCAAGTGAAACTTCAGCTACTGTGACTGTTTTACTTTAAAGCGCGAAAATTCCCAGATTTTCTATGCATGAATGCAATGCACACATCTGTTTCCTCTATTTTTTGTAACCCCATTACCTGGGATATTACACGTATGGCCTCCGACGCCGGGATGCTGGCCCCTAGTCGCATCCTCCAAATGCAACGTGTTTTAGATGTTCAAAATATCTGATTGTGTTCGTTTGCGTCGGTCCGTGGACGCCATGCGATCCAGAGCGACCGTTTGCGTGGATGTATCTCCAGCGGTGCGGACACATTTTTTTAGCGGAGACAGTGTCAAGGTCCTTAATGGCGGTTTAACCTTCCGCCGAGGCCTGCAGTCGGCGATTACCGGTTCCCGCGCGACGACGGTCGTTCTCGCGCTTGCCCAACATATTGGCAAGTTTCGCCGATGTTTCACGCGCGCGGGAAATGTTCTGCGCGAAAACGCCGTTTCCCCTGGCTATATATGGTGGACACCGACGGCGGTGACGGGCACACCTCAAGCTAAACCCTAGCATCCATCCATGGTCGAGCACAACCTTAGCTGGGATCAGGTTGTTCAGATGTGCCGCCAAGCCCACACGGAGGATGAGCAGCTCGTCGCCGACGCGTTTCAGGCCGAGCAGCTGGACCTGGAGGCGGCGGAGGTGGAGGTTGCGAAGGCGGCATAGCGCGCGCGAGGGCGTGAGCGCCTCGCTGCGACCAGGGTGGAAATCGCCGACGCTAGGGCCGAGCTAGCCGACGCCAGGGCGGAAATCGCCGCCAAGCTCGCCGACGCCAGGGCGGAGCTCGCGGAGGCGCGGGCGGCGATGGCGGCCCCACCCGTGGACGCCGTCATCCACGACATCACCGACGACAACGACGTTGTACCCACCCAGACGTGGGCATTACCCTTCGGGTAACTGATATTGCCCTATCTTGTACAGCCCAACTGGAGGCCCATGAAGACAGCCGATGGCAAGGTGGGCCACTAGGACGGTGCCGAAGAAGATTCCTTGAAGAACAAGACGGAGAGGAACCGAATAAGGAAAGTTTAGAACTAGGTCTCTTGTAAACCTAGTCGTACTCGTGCAGATCTCTTGGGACCTGGCCCCCTATATAAGGGCCACGAGAGGGGCTGCCGAGGGACACAATAAATCTTAGCAACTTTAGCCACCACAAGTCCAGAGCTAGGTCGCGTAGCACTTAGCCTCTCGACGATAACATAGCCGAAACCTTCGGCGCCCCATTGTAACTCAATATTTTCATAATCAAGATCGACAGACAGACGTAAGGGTGTTACCTCATTGAGGGCCCCTGGACCTGGGTAAATTGCTCTCCCCGCTTGTCTGTTAACCGATGTCTCGTGTCGGCCACAGGATTCCATCAACCCTAAGCCCTTATCAGAGGGCATTGTCGAGGAGCACCCTCGTCAATTGGCGTCGTCTGTGGGAAGCCTGTTGGCACAAGATCCTTCATCGGCAGATCCAACCATGTCGTCGGCAGCTTCGTCGACGCCATCATCATCATCATCGCCAATCATGGGAAGCCCGATCCGATTCGGCTCCTATGAGTTCACCCCGCACAGCGACTCTTCTCGCTCAACTTTTTCAGATCTGCAAGGAAACATGGAGATGACGTTCGGGAGCGTCCACTACAACGTCAACGTGGAAGGAATCCTTCGACTGCTGGAGCCGTACGCCCCTAGATCAGCAAGGAAGTCGCCCCCATCAGCCGCAGGGTCGATCATGTCATCATCAATCGATCTTTCGGCTGGGCTGACAGACTCGACTAATTCGTCCGCGCCATCGACTCCTCGATCGACGTCTTCGATGTCGGTCATCCGATGACATAGGCATCCCCAATGGGCCTGCCGAAGATAGTACTCGGGGTTTACTGGAGGCCCATGACCCGAAGAATAAGGAGATTCAGAAGCCCAAGATATTATTAAGGAAAGCTAGAGTTGTATTAGGAAAGGATACTTGTAATCTTGCGGGACGGGTTGGAAACCCTCCTGGACTCTGTAAACTTATGTATTACGAAACCCTCGGCTCCACCTCCTATATAAGGGGGAGTCGAGGGACAAAGAAAGGATCGAATCTATTGTCAACAGAACCCTAGTTTTCATAATCGCGAGTACTTTTCGGCTGAAACCTTCGAGATCTACTTGCCCTCTACTTCCAGCAAAACCCTAGTCTAAAATCTGTAGGCATTGACAAATTAATCCTTTGTCAATTGGCGCCGTCTGTGGGAACTAGAGGTTGCAAGGAGCTGATCTCGATGGCACGTCCAGAATCGTCGACTTCGTCGGTGGCTAGCAATACGATGGATCGAGGTAAACGGGAAAAAACTGATCTAGTCGATTTTATTCCTCACCCGCCCTCCCGTATGGATGCATGTGCCTATCCGGAGGAGCCCATCATCATGACGTTCGGAGAATTCCGATTTGGCGTCAACAAAGAAGGATCCTATCGTCTCGAAGTTCCAATCTTGTCGGAATTTTCAGCGATCGATTCTGGCTTTTCATCAAGTGATGAGGAGTTTTCGTCACCACGCTTCGTCGACACCAAGGCAAGCGGAAAGCTCGCCAAGATCTTCAGCGACACATCTTTTGAGTCGTCTGCGGACTCCTTTATAAGCAGCGATTCCGACAGCGTCGACAGCTTCAACTTCATCGACAAATCTGCTGCCATCAGAAAGGTCTTCACCAATCTCTATGGTGTCACCAATCCCGACAAAAATCAATACTCAAAATATCATCAAATCTGTGCAATTGAAGAGGCAGGCCGAGCAGAACCAGAGACGTCAGAGGCTTTCGATGATTTGGGAAATCCATACGTCGATCCCGCTGATCTTAGGAGAGGCTTAGGCACTAAATATGCTGGGTCCTCATCTCGCGTAAGAGTTCAACTCCCGCAAGCAGCATGGGATAGGGCCGCAAGAGCCATGGATGGTTCAGAACCAATGACCACCACTGCTACCGCAGAAGAACTACAAGCCTATCAATATAAACTTGCTTGGGTGAGTAGGGAGTGAAAACATCCCTGAATAGAAGAAAAGAGCAGCCTCCGCGTCAAGCAGGCGTCGAGCAGAGCTCAGTCGACAATCAGAAACTTCGGGAGATAGCCATAGAGACGCTCGGAGGAGAGCAAGATCTCGGCTGCAAAACATACCTGAAGAAGAGAGAGGAAACATAATTCAAAATCTTGACATGTCCTTCATGTCGATTGATACAAGGGGAAATATCATCCCGAAAACGCCAGAAGCAGGATGATACGTCTCCAACGTATCGATAATTTCTTATGTTCCATGCTACTTTATTGATGATACCTACATGTTTTATGCACATTATATGTCATATTTATGCATTTTCTCGAACTAACCTATTAACAAGATGCAGAAGAGCGTGTTGCTGTTTTTGGTTTCAAAATCCTAGTAAGGAAATATTCTAATTGGACGAAATCTTCGCCCAGGGTCCTATTTTTGCACGAAGCTTCCGAAGACCGAAGAGGGAAGGAAGTGGGGCCACGAGGCGCCGACACCATAGGCGCGCCCGTGCCCTGGCCGCCGTAGTGTGGGGCCCTGGGCTCCCGATACGCTCCGACGTATCTATAATTTCTTATGTTCCATGCTTGTTTTATGACAATACCTACATGTTTTATACACATTATATGTCATTATTATGCGTTTTCTAACTAACCTATTAACAAGATGCTGTTTTCTGCTGTTTTTGGTTTCAGAAATCCTAGTAACGAAATATTCTCGGAATTGGACGAAATCAACGCCCAGGTTCCTATTTTGCCCGGAAGCATCCAGAACACCCGAGAGCCGCCAGAGGGGGCCCCCGATGATAGGGTGGCGCGGCCAGGGCCTGGGCCGCGCCCCCTATGGTGTCGTCGCCCTTCGACCCTCCGACGCTGCCTTCTTCCGCCTATATAAAGCCCCTGCATCGAAAACCCTTACAAGGAGCCACGGTACCGAAACCTTCCGAGCCGCCATCGCGAAGCCAAGATCTGGGGGACAGGAGTCTCTGTTCCGGCACCCGCCGGAGCGGGAAGTGCCCCCGGAAGGCTTCTCCATCGACACCGCTGCCATCTCCACCGCCATCTTCATCACCGCTCCCATGAGGAGGAGTAGTTCTCCATCGAGGCTCGGGCTGTACCGGTAGCTATGTGGTTCATCTCTCTCCTATGTACTTCAATACAATGATCTCATGAGCTGCCTTACATGATTGAGATTCATATGAGTTTGTATCACAATTTATCCATGTACTACTCTAGTGATGTTATTAAAGTAGTTCTATTCCTCCTGCACGTGTGTAAAGGTGACAGTGTGTGCACCGTGTTAGTACTTGGTTTATGCTATGATCATGATCTCTTGTAGATTGCGAAGTTAACTATTGCTATGATAATATTGATGTGATCTATTCCTCCTACATATGCATGAAGGTGACAGTGTGCATGCTATGCTAGTACTTGGTTTAGTCTTTTGATCTATCTTACACTAAAGGTTACTAAAATATGAGCATTATTGTGGAGCTTGTTAACTCCGGCATTGAGGGTTCGTGTAATCCTACGCAATGTGTTCATCATCCAACAAAAGTGTAGAGTATGCATTTATCTATTCCGTTATGTGATCAAAGTTGAGAGTGTCCACTAGTGAAAGTCTAATCCCTAGGCCTTGTTCCTAAATACTGCTATCATCGCTTGTTACCGTTTTACAAGCATTACATTACGCATGTTTACTTCCCGCAATATTACTACCATCAATCGCACGCCAGAAGCATTTTGGCCACTGCATATTCATTCATACCACTTGTATTTCACTATCTCTTCCGAACTAGTACACCTATTAGGTGTGTTGGGGACACAAGAGACTTCTTGCTTTGTGGTTGCAGGGTTGCATGAGAGGGATATCTTTGACCTCTTCCTCCCCGAGTTCGATAAACCTTGGGTAATCCACTTAAGGGAAACTTGCTGCTGTTCTACAAACCTCTGCTCTTGGAGGCCCAACACTGTCTACAAGAATAGAAGCACCCGTAGACATCAAGCTATTTTCTGGCGCCGTTGCCGGGGAGGAAAGGTAAAAGGTACTCACACTCCGGATCTCGGCTACTAAGCTATTTCCCGGCGCGTTGTAAGTACTCGAAGCTATTTCCTTTAGACTCTGCAATTGCGACACTTGGTTTCTTGTTTACACTAGTTAGGCATAATGGACAACAATGACCTTTTTATTCTATTTCCTGATTTAAGACATGGATGGTTTGATGCGAAAATTAAAAAACCCATGGAACATGTTAATATGAATGCATTGAACACTATTGTTGCTAATACTATGGAAAATTCTAAGCTTGGGGAAGCTGGTTTTGATGAGCATGATATTTTTAGTCCCCCAAGCATTGAGGAGAAAATTTACTTTGATGATAGTTTGCCTCCCATTTATGATGATTATAATGATAGTAGTCTTTTGTTACCACCTGTTATGGAGGATAAATTTGATTATGATTACAATATACCTCCTATATTTGATAGCTACTTTGTTGAATTTGCTCCCACTACAATTAATAAGAATGACTATGCTTATGTTGGGAGTAGTAATTATTTTATGCATGAGACTCATGATAAGAATGCTTTATGTGATAGTTATATTGTTGAGTTTGCTCATGTTGCTACTGAAAGTTATTATGAGAGAGGAAAATATGGTTGTAAAAATTTTCATGTTACTAAAACACCTCTCTATGTGCTGAAATTTTTGAAGCTACACTTGTTTTATCTTCCTATGCTTGTTACTTTGCTCTTCATGAACTTGTTTATTTACAAGATTCCTATGCATAGGAAGCATGTTAGACTCAAATGTGTTTTGAATTTGCCTCTTGATGCTCTCTTTTGCTTCAACTCCTATTTCTTGCGAGTGCATCATTAAAACTGCTGAGCCCATCTTTATGGCTATAAAGAAAGAACTTCTTGGGAGATAACCCATGTGTTATTTTGCTACAGTACTTTGTTTTATATTTGTGTCTTGGAAGTTTTTTACTACCCTCTCCTTATCATGTTTTTGTGCCAAGTAAAGTTTCTATGCTAAAGTTGATGTTATATTTGGGATCGCTGCGCAGAAACAGCATTGCTGTCTGTCACGAATCTGGGCACAGTTCTCTGTAGAAAATTCGAAAAATTTGCCAATTTACGAGCGTGATCCTCAGATATGTACGCAACTTTCATTAGTTTTGAGTTTTTCCATTTGAGCAAGTCTGGTGCCATTTTGAAATTCGTCTTTACGGACTGTTCTGTTTTTGACAGATTCTGCCTTTTATTTCGCATTGCCTCTTTTGCTATGTTGGATTTATTTCTTTGATCCATTAATGTCCAGTAGCTTTATGCAATGTCCAGAAGTGTAAAGAATGTTTGTGTCACCTCTGAATGTGTGAATTATTAATTATGCACTAACCCTCTAATGAGTTTGCTTGAAGTTTGGTGTGAAGGAAGTTTTCAAGGGTCAAGAGAGGAGAATGATATACTATGATCAAGAGGAGTGAAAGCTCTAAGCTTGGGGATGCCCCGTGGTTCACCCCTGCATATTTTAAGAAGACTCAAGCGTCTAAGCTTGGGGATGCCCAAGGCATCCCCTTCTTCATCCAACATCATCAGGTTCCTCCCCTGGAACTATATTTTTATTCGGTCACATCTTATGTACTTTACTTGGAGCGTCTGTGTGCTTTTATTTTTGTTTTTGTTTTGTTATTTTCATTCTCTGAATAAGTTCATCCTTGTGTGGGAGAGAGACACGCTCCGCTGGTTCATATGAACACATGTGTTCTTAGTTTTTAATGTTCATGGCGAAGGTTGCAAACTGCTTCGTTCAATGTTATTCGGTTGGTTAAGGAAATGTTGCATGTGGTAATGGTATAATGAAACACTTGCATAATCTTGTAGATCATTGAGCTTTGATAACTTGATTCTTTGCAAATGTTTTGAGGTATTTAGATGGTAAAACTTGTTGGTTGAATAAGTTAAAATTAGTAGTGGATTGTTGTCTTTAAGCTTGTGCCGTACTACAAACTCTATTTAAATAGTTGAAGGCGTAGTTGGACTTGATAGCTTTCCATGTCTAAAGGTTCATCGTAATGACTAAGTTGTGCTGAAGGTCGGTGAAATTTTAAATCATGCTCTTAATGTTGAACCTGCTAGTCGTTTGCAATAAGCTTGTGAGTTCTTTTTGACTAATGTTAAGCTACGGTTTTTGGCACTTCCACCATCCATATTTGCTAGCCTCTTCGGTACTGTGCATTGCCTTTTGCTCACATTGAGAATTGTGCATACTTCGCCGGTACATCCAAACCCGTGGGAGGACTTTCTCTTGTTCTCCTACACATAAGCCCATACATCTCCTCAAAACAGCCACCATACCTACCTACCACAGCATTTCCATAGCTGTTCCGAGATATATTGCCATGCAACATCCATTTTACATTACATGCCATGTTGTCATTTATTATTTGTATATTGCTTTTCATGATTCTATACAGCTGATGTGTGGTTTACCCATGTTACGCTAGATCATTGCACATCCTGCTACACTGGCAGAGGCATACAGTTTCATACATCATGTTTATTTCATTATGAGTTATTTGTACCAAAAAGTGTGTTGTCATATTAGGATGTTGCCCCTAAAAGTGAAAAGAGCCATGGAGGCCATCAAAAAGAAAAAAGAAAAGAAAAGAAAAAAAATAGAAAAGAAAAAGAAAAAGAAAAAGAAAAAAAAGAGAATAAAGAAAAAGGGGGCAGCATTACTATCTTTTATCCACACTTGTGCTCATGTTTTAGCACCTGCATATTCATAGTCATCATTTGTGCTCATGTTTAGCACCTACACTCCATATGAGAGAGTTTTCATGTTTTACTAGTATAACTATGTGGGGAATTTACACTATAGAACTTGGGTTGTATATTCCAATGATGAGCCTCCTCAAAAGTGCTCTAGGTCTTCGTGAGCAACCAAGTTGGATGCACCCCCACTAGTTCCATTGGAGAGCTTTCATACACATATAGCTCTATGTGCATCCGTTGCATGGCAATCACTACTCCTTGCATAGCTTCGATTATAAGACTTCCTCTTGTCTAGTAATCATTTACAGCTTTGTAAGACTTTCTCTCATTGGCCTTCCAAACCCCCATTAACGTTCTTTATGCCATAACATCCTGGTGCTAATACCAAATGCTTGCGCTCACCGGTTGAGTAGACTTCGAAACAGTTGATTCATGACGTTCATGTTTATGTTTACTTGACTGAATCCTTCTTATGTTGTGAAAATTTACTTGATGCTTGGAATGAAGGATAGAACTTCTACGCTGAATACTTAACACATCTTTAATGAACCTTGTGCGGTTTCATGTCTTTGAAGCAATAGTTCATGAAAACTTCTAGCTTGTTTAACTCTTGCATTATCATCTCTTATATCAATATAGATATTTGCTTTGAGTGATTTGATCTCAGTTCACATGCTTTACATCATTATTGGATCAAGATTATGTTGGTAGCATGTCACTTAAGAAATTATCTTTATTATCGTTTTACCTGCTCGGGACGAGCAGAACTAAGCTTGGGGATGCTGATACGTCTCCGACGTATCTATAATTTCTTATGTTCCATGCTTGTTTTATGACAATACCTACATGTTTTATACACATTATATGTCATTATTATGCGTTTTCCGGAACTAACCTATTAACAAGATGCCGAAGTGCCAGTTCCTGTTTTCTGCTGTTTTTGGTTTCAGAAATCCTAGTAACGAAATATTCTCGGATTGCACGAAATCAACGCCTGTGTTCCTATTTTGCCCGAAGCATCCGTAACACCCGAGAGTCGCCAGAGGGGCCCCTGTGGCCCCAGATGATAGGTGGCGCTGCCAGGGCCTGGGCCGCGCCCCTATGGTGTCGTCGCCCTTCGACCCTCCGACGCTGCCCTTCCGCCTATATAAAGCCCCGATCGAAACCCCTTACGGAAGGAGCCACGGTACGCGAAACCTTCCGAGCCGCCGCCATCGCGAAGCCAAGATCCGGGGGACATGAGTCTCTGTTCCGGCACCCTGCCGGAGCGGGGAAGTGCCCCCGGAAGGCTTCTCCATCGACACCGCTGCCATCTCCACCGCCATCTTCATCACCGCTGCTGCTCCCATGAGGAGGGAGTAGTTCTCCATCGAGGCTCGGGGCTGTACCGGTAGCTATGTGGTTCATCTCTCTCCTATGTACTTCAATACAATGATCTCATGAGCTGCCTTACATGATTGAGATTCATATGAGTTTGTATCACAATTTATCCATGTACTACTCTAGTGATGTTATTAAAGTAGTTCTATTCCTCCTGCACGTGTGTAAAGGTGACAGTGTGTGCACCGTGTTAGTACTTGGTTTATGCTATGATCATGATCTCTTGTAGATTGCGAAGTTAACTATTGCTATGATAATATTGATGTGATCTATTCCTCCTACATATGCATGAAGGTGACAGTGTGCATGCTATGCTAGTACTTGGTTTAGTCTTTTGATCTATCTTACACTAAAGGTTACTAAAATATGAGCATTATTGTGGAGCTTGTTAACTCCGGCATTGAGGGTTCCTACGCAATGTGTTCATCATCCAACAAAAGTGTAGAGTATGCATTTATCTATTCTGTTATGTGATCAAAGTTGAGAGTGTCCACTAGTGAAAGTCTAATCCCTAGGCCTTGTTCCTAAATACGCTATCATCGCTTGTTACTGTTTTACTGCGTTACTACTGCTGCGTTACTACTGCATGTTTACTTCCCGCAATATTACTACCATCAATGCACGCCAGCAAGCACTTTTCTGGCGCCGTACTACTGCTCATATTCATTCATACCACTTGTATTTCACTATCTCTTCGCCGAACTAGTACACCTATTAGGTGTGTTGGGGACACAAGAGACTTCTTGCTTTGTGGTTGCAGGGTTGCATGAGAGGGATATCTTTGACCTCTTCCTCCCTGAGTTCGATAAACCTTGGGTAATCCACTTAAGGGAAACTTGCTGCTGTTCTACAAACCTCTGCTCTTGGAGGCCCAACACTGTCTACAAGAATAGAAGCACCCGTAGACATCAGCCCCCCACGTTACCCTTCCGCCTACTTAAAGCCTCCGTCGCGAAACCCCAGTACCGAGAGCCACGATACGGAAAACCTTCCAGAGATGCCGCCGCCGCGAATCCCATCTCGGGGATTCAGGAGATCGCCTCCGCACCCCGGAGAGGGGATTCATCTCCTGAGGACTCTTCATCGCCATGATCGCCTCCGGAGTGATGAGTGAGTAGTTCACCCGACCATGGGTCCATAGCAGTAGCTAGATGGTCGTCTTCTCCTTGTTGTGCTTCATTGTTGGATCTTGTGAGCTGCCTAACATGATCAAGATCATCTATCTCGTAATACTATATGTTGTGTTTGTCGGGATCCGATGGATAGAGAATACTATGATTATGGTGATTATCAATCTATTGTTTATGTGTTGTTTATGATCTTGCATGCTCTCCGTTATTAGTAGAGGCTCTGGCCAAGTTTTTACTCTTAACTCCAAGAGGGAGTATTTATGCTCGATAGTGGGTTCATGCCTTCATTGACACCTGGGACAGTGACAGAAAGTTCTAAGGTTGTGATGTGCTATTGCCACTAGGGATAAAACATTGATTCTATGTCTAAGGATGTAGTTGTCGATTACATTACGCACCATACTTAATGCAATTGTCTGTTGCTTAGCAACTTAATACTGAATGGGGTTCGGATGATAACCTGAAGGTGGACTTTTTAGGCATAGATGCACTTGGATGGCGGTCTATGTACTTTGTCGTAATGCCCAATTAAATCTCACTATATTTATCATATCATGTATATGCATTGTTATGCCCTTCTCTATTTGTCAATTGCCCGACTGTAATTTGTTCACCCAACATGCTTTTATCTTATGGGAGAGACACCTCTAGTGAACTGTGGACCCCGGTCCTATTCTTTACATAGCATACAATCTACTGCAATTGTGTTTTACTGTTTTCTTGCAAACAATCATCTTCCACTCGATACGTTTAATCCTTTGTTACAGCAAGCCGGTGAGATTGACAACCTCACTGTTTCGTTGGGGCAAAGTACTTTGGTTTTGTTGTGCAGATTCCACGTTGGCGCCGGAATCCCTGTTGTTGCGCCGCATCACATTTCGCCACCATCAACCTTCAACGTGCTTCTTGGCTCCTCCTGGTTCGATTAAACCTTGGTTTCTTTCTGAGGGAAAACTTGCCACTGTGCGCATCATACCTTCCTCTTGGGGTTCCCAACGGACATGTACATCTACGCGCATCAAGCCTATTTTCTGGCGCCATTGCCGGGAGATCAAGACACGCTGCAAGGGGAGTCTCCACTTCTCAATCTCTTTACTTTGTTTTTGTCTTGCTTTATTTTATTTGCTGCACCTAAACAAAACACAAAAAAATTAGTTGCTAGTTTTACTTTATTTACTGTCTTGCTCTCCATATCAAAAACACAAAAAATTTAGTTACTTGCATTTACTTTATCTAGTTTGTTTTATTTACTGTTGCTAAAATGAATACTCCTGAAAATACTAAGTTGTGTGACTTCACAAATGCAAATAATGATTTCCTATGCACACCTATTGCTCCACCTGCTACTACAGCAGAATTCTTTGAAATTAAACCTGCTTTACTAAATCTTGTCATGAGAGATCAATTTTCTGGTGCTAGTTCTGATGATGCTGCTGCCCATCTCAATAATTTTGTTGAACTTTGTGAAATGCAAAAGTATAAGGATGTAGATGGTGATATTATTAAATTGAAAGTGTTTCCTTTCTCATTAAGAGGAAGAGCTAAAGATTGGTTGCTATCTTTGCCTAAGAATAGTATTGATTCATGGACTAAATGCAAGGATGCTTTTATTGGTAGATATTATCCTCCCGCTAAAATTATATCTTTGAGAAGTAGCATAATGAATTTTAAGCAATTAGATACTGAACATGTTGCTCAAGCATGGGAGAGAATGAAAACTTTGGTAAAGAATTGCCCAACCCATGGACTGACTACTTGGATGATCATCCAAACCTTCTATGCAGGACTAAATTTTTCTTCGCGGAATTTATTGGATTCAGCTGCTGGAGGTACCTTTATGTCCATCACATTGGGGGCGGCTACAAAACTTCTTGATGATATGATGATAAATTACTCTGAATGGCACACGGAAAGAGCTCCACAAGGTAAGAAGGTAAATTCTGTTGAAGAAACTTCTTCCTTGAGTGATAAGATTGATGTGATTATGTCTATTCTTGTGAATGGTAGATCTAATGTTGATCCAAATAATGTTCCTTTAGCTTCATTGGTTGCTCAAGAAGAAAATGTTGATGTGAATTTCATTAAAAACAATAATTTCAACAACAATGCTTATAGGAACAACTCTGGTAATAACTATAGGCCATATCCTTCTGCTAATGGTAATGGTTATGGTAATTCTTATGGGAATTCTTACAATAATAATAGGAGTGTACCCCCTGGTCTTGAAGCTATGCTTAAAGAATTTATTAGTACACAAACTGCTTTTAACAAATCTGTTGAGGAAAAGCTTGATAAAATTGATACTATTGCTTCTAGAGTTGATAGGCTTGCCTCTGATGTTAATCTTTTAAAATTGAAAGTTATGCCTAATAATGATATTGATAATAAGATTACTACTACAGCAAATGCCATCCAAGTTAGAATTAATGAGAATATAAGATTAATGGCTGAACTGCGTGCTAGGTGGGATAGAGAAGAAAATGAAAAACTAGCTAAAGAGAATAATGTAGCTAAAGTTTGGACTATTACCACCACTAGTAATGCTAATTCTTCACATGTTGCTGCACCTCCTACTATCAATGGTAAAATAATTGGTGTTGGCAATGTTTCTACTCCTAGTGCAAAGCGAACAAAACTGCCTGAAATTGCTAAAACTGCTGAAACTGCTTGTGATAAAACTGCTGAAATTTTTTCCAACCTTGGGAACAATGATCCCATTGCTGTAGCTCATAATGATTTAGATTTTTATGATTGCCACATCTCTGAAGTTATAAAGTTCTTACAAAAACTTGCTAAAAGTCCTAATGCTAGTGCTATAAATTTAGCCTTTACAAAACATATTACAAATGCTCTCATAAAAGCTAGAGAAGAGAAACTAAAACTTGAAACTTCTATTCCTAGAAAGTTAGAAGATGGTTGGGAGCCCATCATTAAAATGAAATTCAATGACTTTGAATGTAATGCTTTATGTGATCTTGGTGCAAGTATTTCTGTTATGCCTAAAAAGATTTATGATATGCTTGACTTGCCACCATTGAAGAATTGTTATTTGGATGTTAATCTTGCCGATAATGTTAAAAAGAAACCTTTGGGGAGGATTGATAATGTGCGCATTACGGTTAACAATAACCTTGTCCCCGTTGATTTTGTTGTCTTGGATATCGAATGCAATGCATCTTGTCCTATTGTGTTGGGAAGACCTTTTCTTCGAACCGTTGGTGCTGTTATTGATATGAGGGAAGGTAATATTAAATATCAATTTCCTCTCAAGAAAGGTATGGAACACTTCCCTAGAAAGAGAATGAAGTTGCCTTTTGATTCTATTATTAGAACAAGTTATGATGTTGATGCTTCATCTCTCGATGTTACTTGATTTGCACTTTCTGCGCCTAGCTGAAAGGCGTTAAAGAAAAGCGCTTATGGGAGACAACCCATGTTTTTACTACAGCAATTTTTTGTTTGTTGAGTCTTGGAAGTTGTTTACTACTGTAGCAACCTCTCCTTATCATGTTTTTGTGCCAAGTAAAGTTTCTATGTCAAAGTTGATATTATATTTGGGATCGCTGCGCAGAAACAGCATTGCTGTCTGTCACGAATCTGGGCACAGTTCTCTGAAGAAAATTCGAAACATCTGCCAATTTACGATCGTGATCCTCAGATATGTACGCAACTTTCATTAGTTTTGAGTTTTTCCATTTGAGCAAGTCTGGTGCCAGCTTTAAATTCGTCTTTACGGACTGTTCTGTTTTTGACAGATTCTGCCTTTTATTTCGCATTGCCTCTTTTGCTATGTTTTTATTTCTTTGATCCATTAATGTCCAGTAGCTTTATGCAATGTCCAGAAGTGAAAATAATGATTGTGTCACCTCTGAATGTGTGAATTATTAATTGTGCACTAACCCTCTAATGAGTTTGCTTGAAGTTTGGTGTGAAGGAAGTTTTCAAGGGTCAAGAGAGGAGAATGATATACTATGATCAAGAGGAGTGAAAGTTCTAAGCTTGGGGATGCCCCGTGGTTCACCCCTGCATATTCTAAAGACTCATCTAAGCTTGGGGATGCCCAAGGCATCCCCTTCTTCATCGACAACATCATCAGGTTCCTCCCCTGAAACTATATTTTTATTCAACCACATCTTGTGTTCTTTACTTGGAGCGTCGGTTTGTTTTTGTTTTTGTTTTTGTTTGAATAAAATGGATCCTAGCATTCACTTTGTGGGAGAGAGACACGCTCCGCTGTTGCATATGGACAAATATGTCCTTAGGCTTTACTCATAATGTTCAAGGCGAAGTTTCTTCTTCGTTAAATTGTTATATGGTTGGAATTGGAAAATGCTACATGTAGTAATTCTAAAATGTCTTGGATAATGTGATACTTGGCAATTGTTGTGCTCATGTTTAAGCTCTTGCATCATATGCTTTGCACCCATTAATGAAGAAATACATAGAGCTTGCTAAAATTTGATTTGCATATTTGGTCTCTCTAAGGTCTAGATAATATCTAGTATTGAGTTTTGAACAACAAGGAAGACGGTGTAGAGTCTTATAATGTTTACAATATGTCTTTTATGTGAGTTTTGCTGCACCTGTTCATCCTTGAGTTTGCTTCAAATAACCTTGCTATCCTAAACCTTGTATCGAGAGGGAATACTTCTCATGCATCCAAAATCCTTGAGCCAACTACTATGCCATTTGTGTCCACCATACCTACCTACTACATGGTATTTCTCCGCCATTCCAAAGTAAATTGCTTGAGTGCTACCTTTAAAATTCCATCATTCACCTTTGCAATATATAGCTCATGGGACAAAATAGCCTTAAAAACTATCGTAGTATTGAATATGTACTTATGCACTTTATATTTTATTAAGTTGCTTGTTGTGCGATAACCATGCTTCTGGGGAACGCCATCAACTATTGTTGAATATCATGTGAGTTGCTATGCATGTCCGTCTTGTCTCAAGGATCTATCATTTTAGTGGTTGGAGCATGCAAAATTGTTAGAGAAGAACATTGGGCCGCTAACTAAAGCCATGAATCATGGTGGAAGTTTCAGTTTTGGACATATATCCTCAATCTCATATGAGAATAATAATCATTGCTACATGCTTATGCATTTAAGAGGAGTCCATTATCTGTTGTCCATGTTGTCCCGGTATGGATGTCTAAGTTGAGAATAATCAAAAGCGAGAAATCCAAAATGCGAGCATTCTCCTTAGACCTTTGTACAAGGCGGCATGGAGGTACCCCTTTGTGACACTTGGTTGAAACATGGCATGCAAAGATCCGGTAGTCCAAGCTAAGTAGGACGAGGTGCGGACACTATTAGTATACTATGCATGAGGCTTGCAACTTGTAAGATATAATTTACATAACTCATATGCTTTATTACTACCGTTGACAAAATTGTTTCATGTTTTCAAAATAAAAGCTCTAGCACAAATACAGCAATCGATGCTTTCCTCTTTGAAGGACCATTCTTTTACTTTTATTGTTGAGTCAGTTTACCTATCTCCCTCCACCTTAAGAAGCAAACACTTGTGTGAACTGTGCATTGATTCCTACATACTTGCATATTGCACTTGTTATATTACTTTATGTTGACAATATCCATGAGATATACATGTTATAAGTTGAAAGCAACCGCTGAAACTTAATCTTCCTATGTGTTGCTTCAACACATTTACTTTGATTTATTGCTTTATGAGTTAACTCTTATGCAAGACTTATTGATGCTTGTCTTGAAGTACTATTCATGAAAAGTCTTTGCTATATGATTCACTTGTTTACTCATGTCATTACCTTTGTTTTGATCGCTGCATTCATTACATATGTTTACAAATAGTATGATCAAGATTATGATGGCATGTCACTTCAGAAATTATCTTTGTTATCGTTTTACCTGCTCGGGACGAGCAGAACTAAGCTTGGGGATGCTGATACGTCTCCAACGTATCGATAATTTCTTATGTTCCATGCTACTTTATTGATGATACCTACATGTTTTATGCACATTATATGTCATATTTATGCATTTTCTCGGAACTAACCTATTAACAAGATGCCGAAGAGCCAGTTGCTGTTTTTGGTTTCAGAAATCCTAGTAAGGAAATATTCTCGGAATTGGACGAAATCTTCGCCCAGGTTCCTATTTTTGCACGAAGCTTCCAGAAGACCGAAGAGGGAAGGAAGTGGGGCCACGAGGCGCCGACACCATAGGCCGGCGCGGCCTGTGCCCCGGCCGCGCCAACCTAGGGTGTGGGGGCCCTCGTGGCCCCCCACGTTACCCTTCCGCCTACTTAAAGCCTCCGTCGCGAAACCCCAGTACCGAGAGCCACGATACGGAAAACCTTCCAGCCGCCGCCGAATCCCATCTCTGGGGATTCAGGAGATCGCCTCCGGCACTCTGAGAGGGGATTCATCTCCTGGAGGACTCTTCATCGCCATGATCGCTCCGGAGTGATGAGTGAGTAGTTCACCCTGGACCATGGGTCCATAGCAGTAGCTAGATGGTCGTTTTCTCCTTGTTGTGCTTCATTGTTGGATCTTGTGAGCTGCCTAACATGATCAAGATCATCTATCTGTAATACTATATGTTGTGTTTGTCGGGATCCGATGGATAGAGAATACTATGATTATGGTGATTATCAATCTATTGTTTATGTGTTGTTTATGATCTTGCATGCTCTCCGTTATTAGTAGAGGCTCTGGCCAAGTTTTTACTCTTAACTCCAAGAGGGAGTATTTATGCTCGATAGTGGGTTCATGCCTTCATTGACACCTGGGACAGTGACAGAAAGTTCTAAGGTTGTGATGTGTTGTTGCCACTAGGGATAAAAAATTGATTCTATGTCTAAGGATGTAGTTGTCGATTACATTACGCACCATACTTAATGCAATTGTCTGTTGCTTAGCAATACCGAATGGGGTTCGGATGATAACCCGAAGGTGGACTTTTTAGGCATAGATGCGGTTGGATGGCGGTCTATGTACTTTGTCGTAATGCCCAATTAAATCTCACTATATTTATCATATCATGTATATGCATTGTTATGCCCTTCTCTATTTGTCAATTGCCCGACTGTAATTTGTTCACCCAACATGCTTTTATCTTATGGGAGAGACACCTCTAGTGAACTGTGGACCCCGGTCCTATTCTTTACATAGCATACAATCTACTGCAATTGTGTTTTACTGTTTTCTTGCAAACAATCATCTTCCACTCGATACGTTTAATCCTTTGTTACAGCAAGCCGAGATTGACAACCTCACTGCTTCGTTGGGGCAAATTACTTTGGTTTTGTTGTGCAGATTCGCCGGAATCCCTGTTGTTGCGCCGCATCACATTTCGCCACCATCAACCTTCAACGTGCTTCTTGGCTCCTGGTTCGATTAAACCTTGGTTTCTTTCTGAGGGAAAACTTGCCACTGTGCGCATCATACCTTCCTCTTGGGGTTCCCAACGGACGTGTACATCTACGCGCATCACAGGATACATGGCAACGCAAGCTTACATCCTCGCGTCCAGACCACCCCCTGGGGACCCGAGAGAAGCATTGTTTAATATGGCAATGGCTGGATTTGGAGTTATGGGAACGGCGTTCGCAGCCACGCCTCCCGAAGAAAATCCTAGGCAAAATAGTCCACGACCCACCGCAGCGGTGCAAGATCCACCAAGAACAAGTGGAGCAAGAGACACAGCAGCTCAAGTAAGGGTGGATAGAGCGCGACAAGAAAGAAGAGAACGTCAGCATTCACCAGAAGTTGCCGACGAAGATATGTGTGGGCTCCCGTGCTTTACGAGACGAGTTCGAAAGACTCGCGTCCCAAAAGGGTTTAAGTTGCCCGAAAACTTCAAGAAATTCGACGGCCTGCAAGATCCCGAGGATTGGCTCGTTGATTATCTCGAGATGGTAAAGCTAGTAGGAGGAACCAGAGCAATAGCCATGCAAAGTATCCAAGTTCACTTGAGTGGTGCCGCGAGATCTTGGATAAAGAAACTTCCCCCAGGTTCCATCGACAGCTGGGATAGTTTTGAGGACATCTTTGTAAGGAACTTCCGATCCACCTGCAAGAAACCCGCGTCATTGGAAGAGTTGAGGGCGTGTCGACAGAAACACGACGAGTCGATGAGAAAATATATACAGAGGTGGAACATTATTAAAAACTCGGCAGAGGATACATCTGACGAGAGAGCAATAGACGCGTTCGTGGCAGGAATTCGACGGGGAGATTTCGTCGAAGACTTGGGAAGAACTAATCCTAAGACAATATCAGCACTGATGGAGATAGCAAACAAGTGGGCAGATGGAGAAGATGCGATATATAACAAGCGACATAGGTCGCCAGAAGAGGATCGTGGTCGAAATTTTCAAAATAGAAGGAGATTTTCTCGCCAGTTCTACAATAATGATGCTCCTGGCCACATATCGGCTGGTTTCTGAGGAAACCCTGGAGGGAGTAGTCGAGATAACTACCAAAGGAGTAATGAGCAACAAGGCGACAATAGAGGTGATTTCCGTGGTAACAGGCAAAATAGTGGACCAAGGTTTCAAAGACCTTATGTGTCTCCCGAGGAGATGATGAACGGACCGTGTCAGATGCACTTTTATCTCGACAACAACGGAAAAGGCAGTCAGGGCATCTTCAAAAGACTGCCGCAATTTTCAAGCAATGTTGCGAGCCGCAGAATTGCAAATGCCCAAGCAATGAACAAAAACCCCCAGGGGCCAAGGAGTGAGATCCACCTTCCACCTCCTCCCGCAACTACGGACGAAAATTGGCACCAACTCAGAATAGCGGCAGCACCACACCCACCTCCATATGTTGACCCCAACTCCAATGGTGCGGTCTCGATGATTCAGAAAGCTAGGCCATCTAACAGGGCGCAGAAGGCAAGTGTTCATGGCGGAAAAGATGCCTCCACCAACAGTTGAGTACCTAAATTGGTCGGGGCAAGACATTGGCTTCACAATTGCGGATCATCCACAACAAGTTCCTCGACCAGGACAATCAGCACTTATCTTACCCGCAGTAATTGCTGGCTTTGACGTGTCGAGAGTCTTTATAGATGGGGGCAGCGCTTAAACCTTATGTATGCAGATACATTGAGGAAGATGAACATATCCCTGGCAAACCTGAAACCAACCGATACACGCTTCCATGGGATCACACCAGAGAAGCCAAGTTATCCGTTGGGAAAGATCAATCTCGACGTTCAGTTTGGGACCCGAGAAAACTACAGATAGAGAATCTGGAGTTTGAAGTTGTGGATTTCCGTCGCAATATCACGCTTTGTTGGGACGACCAGCATATGCCAGGTTTATGGTGGTACCTCATTATACGTACCTATTGTGGAGGTTGCCCGGACCCAAGGGACCTATCACAATTAAAGGAAGTTTCGCGGATAAGTGCGACAAGGATTTTCATCGACTGTCGAAACTTTTGGGATGCAAGCAGAATATATGGCGCCAAGGCTCACTGATTACGATGTGCTGCCAGATGGGGAGGTCACTCAAGGAACCAACCTTCAATACTGCCAAGGATTCAAAAGAGGTGCAGATCCACCCGACGGACCCAAAGAAAACGACATCCATTGCAACAAACGGATGTCGCATAGGAAAGCACGCTCGTCGAGTTCCTCCGTGAGCACTGAAAATCTTCGCATGGTGTCCAGCCGACATGCCAGGAGTACCCAGGGAACTTGCCGAGCACCACCTCAACTTGGATCCTCTCGCGAGACCAATCAAACAACCTTTGCGGTTTCGAACCAAACCGCAAAGCTATGCTATTAGAAATAGATCGACTCAAAGATGCTGGTTTTATTAAAGAGATATCTACAGAAGCCACGTGGGTAAACCCAGTGATGGTGCCGAAGAAAAACACGAAAGTCCTTCGCATGTGTGTCGACTTTACGTGTCTCAATAAACACTGTCCTAAGGATCACTTTCCCCTCCCAAGGATCGATCAAATCATCGACTCCACGGCAGGATGTGAACGTCTTTCCTTCTTGGACGCATACTCTGGTTATAACCAGATCAGATTAAAAGAAGATGATGAAGCCAAGACAACGTTCATAACACCTTACGGCGTGTTTACAAAAACAATGCCCTTTGGTTTGAAAAACGCGGGAGCAACATATCAGCGGATGATGCAGAAATGCCTTGCAACACAGATTGGAAAAAATGTACAAGTCTACATTGACGATGTCGTGATAACATCAAAGAAGGGGACAACACTGATCGAAGATTTGAAGGAAACCTTCGACAACCTCGACAAGTTCTGCCTTAAGCTGAACCCGACAAAGTGCTCTTTTGGCGTTCCTGCGGAGAACTTCTCGGGTTCTTAGTATCAGCAAGAGGGATTGAAGCCAATCCCGAAAAAATACAGGCCATCGTGACTATGAGGAAGCCGACAAAGTTGAAAGAAATACAACAGCTGACGGGGCGAGTCGCAGCTTTAAGTAGATTCGTCGCGTATTGGGAGAAAAGCACCGCCGTTCTATGCGTTGATCAAGCAAGGAGAGAAATTCCAATGGAACGAAGAAGCAGATAGAGCTTTCGAGAATCTCAAGCGCACCTCGACACCACCAATCTTGGTGGCGCCTAAAGATAAAGAACCTCCTTGTTATACATCGCAGCCACACCTCAGGTGGTCAGCACAGCTTTGGTAGTCGAAAGGGAGGAAGAAGGAAAGCTCCATGGAGTACAGAGGCCAGTATATTTCATCGGCGAAGTACTGTCGCCTACAAAACAACGGTACCCCCAATACCAGAAGTTGGCGTATGGAGTGTTCACGACAGCAAGAAAACTGCGACATTATTTTTCGGCGCATGATACGTCTCCAACGTATCGATAATTTCTTATGTTCCATGCTACTTTATTGATGATACCTACATGTTTTATGCACATTATATGTCATATTTATGCATTTTCTGGAACTAACCTATTAACAAGATGCCGAAGAGCCAGTTGTTGCTGCTGTTTTTGGTTTCAAAATCCTAGTAAGGAAATATTCTAATTGACGAAATCTTCGCCCAGGTCCTATTTTTGCACGGAGCTTCCAAGACCGAAGGGAGTTGAAGTGGGCCACGAGGTGGCCAGGATAGGCGGCGCGCCCAGCCCCGGCCGCGCCGGCCTGCCCCCGGGCCCCTCGTGCCGCCTCGACCTACCCTTTCGCCTACTTATAGCCTCCGTCGCGAAACCCCAGACCGAGAGCCACGATACGAAAACCTTCCAGAGACGCCGCCGCGAATCCCATCTCGGAGGATTCAGGAGATCGCCCCGCACCCTGCCGGAGAGGGGATTCATCTCCCGAGGACTCTTCATCGCCATGATCGCCTCCGGAGTGATGAGTGAGTAGTTCACCCCTGGACCATGGGTCCATAGCAGTAGCTAGATGGTCGTCTTCTCCTTGTTGTGCTTCATTGTTGGATCTTGTGAGCTGCCTAACATGATCAAGATCATCTATCTGTAATACTATATGTTGTGTTTGTCGGATCCGATGGATAGAGAATACTATGTTATGGTGATTATCAATCTATTGTATATGTGTTGTTTATGATCTTGCATGCTCTCCGTTATTAGTAGAGGCTCTGGCCAAGTTTGTACTCTTAACTCCAAGAGGGAGTATTTATGCTCGATAGTGGGTTCATGCCTTCATTGGGACAGTGACAGAAAGTTCTAAGGTTGTGATGTGCTGTTGCCACTAGGGATAAAACATTGATTCTATGTCTAAGGATGTAGTTGTTGATTACATTACGCACCATACTTAATGCAATTGTCTCTTGCTTTGCAACTTAATACCGAATGGGGTTCGGATGATAACCTGAAGGTGGACTTTTTAGGCATAGATGCATTGGATGGCGTCTATGTACTTTGTCGTAATGCCCAATTAAATCTCACTATATTTATCATATCATGTATATGCATTGTTATGCCCTTCTCTATTTGTCAATTGCCCGACTGTAATTTGTTCACCCAACATGCTTTATCTTATGGGAGAGACACCTCTAGTGAACCGTGGACCCCGGTCCTATTCTTTACATAGCATACAATCTACCGCAATTGTGTTTTACTGTTTTCTTTGCAAACATCTTCCACTCGATACGTTTAATCCTTTGTTACAGCAAGCCGGTGAGATTGACAACCTCACTGTTTTGGGGCAAAGTACTTTGGTTGTGTTGTGCAGTTCCACGTTGGCGCCGGAATCCCTGGTGTTGCGCCGCATCACATTTCGCGACCATCAACCTTCAACGTGCTTCTTGGCTCCTACTGGTTTGATTAAACCTTGGTTTCATACTGAGGGAAACTTGCTTCTATACGCATCATACCTTCCACTTGGGGTTCCCAACGGACGTGTGCATCTACGCGTCGTCACCCGATAATAGTGGTCAATGAAGCTCCTCTGTCAAATATATTAAACAACCCGGGCTACGGGTCGTGTCTCCTGGGGAATAGAGCTTTCCTCGGGACATCACGTACGAAAAGAAAAGCAATAAAGTCGCAAGTCCTACCAGATTTTATTGCAGAGTGGATGGAGTTACAAAACACAGGGCCTCCAGATTTATCGAGAACCTGGACTATGAACTTTGATGGGTCCAAAAGGTTAGATGGTGCTGGAGCAAAGCGTGATACTAGTATCACCCGAAGGCGACAAGTTGAAATATGTCCTACGGATGACGTTCCCAAACGCCCTAACAATGAAGCGCAATATGAAGCTCTCATACACGGATGAAGATGGCGAAAGCTTGCGGTGCAACACGACTAAAAATCTTTGGTGACTCACAGCTTGGCACAGCAAGTTATGAATCAATGTGATGCAGTCAACGAGAGTATGATAGCATACAAGGAGATGTACAATGAGCTGGAAAAATTGTTTGATGGATGCGAGGTAAACCACATCAGCAGATTGAGCAATGATGAAGCCGATGTTCTTGCAACGGGTCACAATGTCTCGCGATTCCTCCAGGCGTGTTTTGGGAAGAAATAAGCGAGAGATCAACAAAGCCAATGAAAACAAAGAAGAAGGAGAAGGAAGAGAAACCTTCGAATGTCACCAAAGAATCATTGGAAGAAGAAGAAGAGGAACAAGAGCTAGTCATGATGGTGCAAATTCCATGGATGCAGGCATATATATCATACATCCTAAGGAAAACAATACCCGACGATCCAGTTGAAGCAAGGCGAATAATTAGATGATCTAAAGCTTTTACCGTGGTAAAAGGGGAGTTGTACAAGCGAAGTATCTCGGGTGCTACAGAGATGTGTCACACCGAAGAAGGAAGGATAATCCTGAAAATGTACACGAAGGAATATGCGGGCATCATGCAAGCAGCCGAGCTATTGCGGCCAAAGTCTTCAGGCAGGATTCTATTGGTTAACAGAATTGAGGACGCGAAGGAAATAGTGCGCACTTGCGACGCGTGCCAAAGATTCGCGCAAAACCTCACTCTCCGGCGAAACTGATGCCAATCCCATTATCCTGGCCCTTTGCTCAATGGGGTCTCGATATGGTGGGAAAACTACACAAAGCTTCGCTAGGAGGATATGAGTATATGCTCATGGCTGTCGACAAATTTACAAAGTGGATAGAAGCAAAGCCGATAAATTCACCAGACGGCGCGTCGGCAATCAAGTTTGTGAAAAGCATCGACTTTCGATTTGGAGTTCCTCACAGCATTGTCACAGACAACGGCAGTAATTTTACGTCCAAGGAGTTCAAAGCATATTGTGCGTGGGCATTAAATTGAGTTTTGCGTCTGTCGCACATCCACAGACCAACGGTCAAGTCGAGAAAGCCAATGGCATCATTTGCAATGGCATCAAGAAGCGCCTGCTGGGACCATCGAAAAAGCTCGGCATACTTGGCCGAGGAGCTGCCAAGCGTGTTGTGGAGTATTCGAACAACACCAAACACGGCGACGCAGAGACGCCGTTTTTCCTGGTCCATGGAGCCGAAGCAGTACTGCCGATAGAAATAGAACATGATTCTCCAAGAGTTACATAATATGATGAAGAAACTTCGAGAAGAGCTTTGGAGGATGATGTCGATGCACTTGATGAGGCTCGAGACGAAGTACTGTCACGAGTCGCCAAATATCAGACCTGAAAACTACCACAGCCGACGATTGCGACCAAGATCTTTTCAGTTGGGGACTTGGTTTTACGACTTAATCAAAAAAGTCATGAAAAACTCAAGTCACCGTGGCTTGGACCTTACATCGTCACAGAAGTAATCGAAGGAGGAGCATACAGTAATTAAGGACAAGAAGACGGGGATTGCCGAGCCAAACCCTTGGAATGTGGCGCAGCTCAGGCGCTTCTATGCTTAGATGCCGAAATATAGTCTCCTATGTAAACATACAATGTACTGAAACGCCCGCGAGTTTTCAGACGCACTCTTTCCTTTTCGGGGCATCGAGTGGGGCCGGGAAAGGTTTTTAATGAGGCGGGCTCGCGGTGCTGCAATATAATAAAGATAGTGGAATTATATATCTTTCGACAGGCTCGGGGGCTTATACCCAGAAGATACAATATATATATACACAACGTCGACAAATACAATCCGCAAAAATTTGCCTTGGTATAAAATATCTCGCCAAACAAAAAAACGTCGCCAAGTAGCGATCAAGATAAAACTCGGGGTTTTCATACCCGCAAAAATAGTGCACAAATATAATTTATCTTGCCTTGGGACAACCTCGCATTATAAATAAGAAAAACATCGCCATCAACACGCCCGGGGGCTTGGCATTGAAAAACAGAAATATAATGACTTTACAATACAAGTTATACACAAGATACAATCCTTGGAGCAACAAACCTTCAAGGATTACCCAATATATTATCTATCGTCAGACGTTCACTATTTATTGTGCGAGTGCTATGTTCAGCATAGCTGCCCTTCACGAAGAATTCGGCGTCCATCCGAAGAAGTTCATCCATCATATCTTCGGCAACAAGGGTCACAATGTCGTCATATTTGTTGAAGTTCTTCTTCCTCTTCGCCATCTTGGCCAAGCACTTTGGAACAACTTGACCCACGTCTAACTTTGGGTAGCAGATCTTGATCATGATCATAGCAAACCTTGCGCCCGCAGCTAATTGGGCCCGCACAAAGCCGTGGATCCGAGGAGCATCCCGAAATTTGTCCATCAAGGCAGGAAGAGTCTCTGGCATCTTATTGCGAGGAAACATGGTGCCGTAGACCAGAGACAATGTCCTTGTACAGAAGTCGAGATAATCGCGAACTTGAAGCGCGCGATCCTGAAACCTGACGATCTGGCGAGTCCGTTCAGGTGTGCCCCAAAAATTTGAACCATGATCATGCGCAAGCCGGAGAAGTACATTGGATCGAGCTTCGACACGTTCATCTTCGGTAGTAGCATCCAAGAAAGAACCTATTTTTGAAAGAATCAGTGGGCAACGAGGAGACAAGCAAATAAAAGTACGACAAAGATAATGAAGCACACCTGCCATATCCAAGCTAGCATCTGTCAGCAGTTGAAGCATAAAATTCTCTCGAGACGTAGCTGCAGCAGCTTCAGCAACGGCGGCGTCCTTCTCAACTATGGCATCTTGAGCTCTTTGGAGCGCAACCTTTTCCCTCTCGAAGGATTTCCGAGATTGTTCCATGAGCATAAGTGATTGTTTCTTCGTGGATTGCAGCTGTTGTCGAAGTTCTTCCAAATCCTGTGCTGAGTTTTTACTCGAAGAATCTTCAATAAATTCGACAGCGACAGGTGTTTTCTTCGAACGAGATGGAGGAAAAACCTCGGAAGGACCAGGAGTTGAAGTATAGTTGTCAAAAATCAACTGAAAATAAAGATTTTCGACATCAATCATCCAACAAATATAGATTTCGATTAAACATTGAAGTATGTACATCGCTATTACAAAAGAAAGGTCACTACTGGAGTACTGAAGTAGTTGTCGCCAAAACTACTAAGGCGACAGCATCAAAAGATAGAACTAATAAAAAAGAGGACAAGGTGGTCTACTTGACCTCCGGCTTGGATGCGCTTGGAGCAGGTGCTGGTTTAACACCAAGGAAAGAAAGGATCGGTCTTGCAGAAGGCTTGGCAGCTCTAATTAGAGATTGCCATTTCTTCGTCTCCATCTCCCCTATGTCGCCAACCTTGGCCCAGTCGACGTTTTGCTGACTATTAGCAATCAGCGCGACGGTGCCCTCAACGCCAATCTTCAGACCTTCTTGGCGAAGTTTTAGCCCAAGATCTTCAGGCTCGTTGAAGGCTTTGGCGAGCTCAACAAAAGTATTGGGGACCTCTTTCTTCGGAAAGAAGTAGGGGAAAAGCTTCAACAGGCTAGCTTCAGCGTTTTCAAGGCCGTCGCGTGCTTCATCCCCATGAATCTCAACAAGGGTCAGCGCATCGAGAAGCTCATCGCCTTCAGGACCTTCAATTTCGTACTCTTGATGAGTTCTCCCTACAAATAAACAAAGAGTCGCATGTAAATAAAGAATGCAGGGAAAACGTGAAGTAACCCGAGGAAATGCAAGGATTCAAGAACTTACTAATAAAACGTCGAGTCTGCGACTCCAAGCGAGCAAGGATTTCTGCCTCTCGAGCTGATTGTTGGGATATGTTATTGCTAATGGAAGTTTCCGCGTCATGAAGCCTCTTTCGAAGACCTTTGATGGCGGCAGCATCCTTTTCAACTTTCTTGCGAGCTTCTTCGCTCTGCTCCAACTTGACAGCAAGAGCGTCAGCACGCTTGTTGGCTTCCGCAAGATCTCCTGGCAAAATACATGACAGTTAAATATTATGATAAAATCATGGCACACGTGCAACAGAGGAAAAGAAAAGCAGTACCTTCCAGCTTCTTGGAATAGTCACGATACCCGACAAATTGGGTACCAAGACGAATAAACTCCTTCATTAGAGGCTGAAGAAACGACCAAGGAAGAAAACGAAGTCAATATAGCCAATATAAATTCGACAACACTTAGCAAAAAACAAGGAGAAGATAGAAGTATTGAAAGGTTCGGAACTTACATCATCTAATGAAGGTGTCGAGGAGCCACCAGGAAATTGGATAGGTTCCTTGGATGACTCGATCCTCGCTCTCTTTGAAGGAGAGGCTCGGGGGCTCTCAACTGGCGGCGGTTGCACGATGTCCTGTTGGGGAGGAGAAGTTTCATCCCCATCATGCTGAGCTTCCGACACAATTAAAGTACGCGACGTACTCGTTCGTGCAGCGGCGTCAACAGTTTGTTCTTCTTCCTCGTCACCACTACAATAAAATGGCGACAGTATAAGAAGCAAGATAGACAAGAAATGTCAAAACAGAAAAAGTAAAGAGTAAGGAGTAACTTACGAGCTGACGAGGGCATCAGTATATGGATTAAAAGCTGCCTTCTTATCTGAAGGCTCAGCTTCTCCGGCTTTGGAAGTGCCGGAATCTTTAACTCCATCTCTTTTCCTCTTCATCCTTGGAGAAGCGTGAGGAAGAGAGTGTGTCGAGGCAGTGGCGTCTGACTCAGCGGAAGCCGCAGATTTGTGAGAACCCGCGATTTCAGTGGCAGGGCGCGAGGTGCCTTGGTTGTCATCGTCGACAACGGCACGGTCTTCAACTTCTCCACCTTCTGGAAGAGGAGGAAGAGAAGCAAGGACGAGGTGGTCCTGAGAAAAAGAAATAGTGTCGATAAAAAGGCGTTAACAAAATAGTAGTCAACAAAATAATAAAACTTGAGGAGGCAATACAGCTATTAAAAGGAAATTACCTCAGGAAGGGGTTTGGCGCTACTATATGGCGCAACACGGCAAGAAGTTGGAATTGAATCCTTCTTGTTGAGCGATGAGATTTTGCGGATAAGCTTTTCAAAATCCTTCAAAGGAAGATCTTTTGAGAGCCTATCGACATCTTTTTCACCAGCGTACTTCCAGAAGGGGTTTTTGCGAGCCTGGAGAGGCTGCACTCTAGTCCTAAGGAAATAGGCGGTAATCTCAATACCCGAAAGTTCTTTGCCGCGGGTGTTCTGTAGCTCGTGGATGCGAGTCATCAGCGCCTCTGTCGCCAATTTCTCAGCCTCGGTAGCTTCAGCATCCCGGGAACGCGGCGAAGGATTTTAGCTTCTCCGTCAAAAGGGGCGATGTTTTCTTCCACTGGATTGGAGCTTTCCTCGTGGATGTACAGCCATTTCTTCCGCCAACCTTGGACGGAGTCGGGAAATTTGATGTCGAAATAATCGACATCAGAACGAACACAGATAACAATGGCGCCAATGTTGTAGGCGACGTTGTGAGAACCATTACGGCGAATACAAAAGATGCGTTTCCACAGAGCCCAATTGGGTTGGACCCCGAGAAAGCACTCACACAGTGTGATAAAAATCGAGATATGGAGGATGGAATTGGGCGTTAGATGATGCAACTGAAGCCCATAGACCAGTGGCGGATCTTCAAGAAAAATGTTGGGCGGGCCAAAAGCTATAGGAGAACAAAAAAAATCCAAATTATAAGGCATATATTCTAATACATGGATCACAATAGTTGAAGATCAGCTCAGAAAAATGGAGCAGATAGAGGAGGTGTGCCGGCCAACCGTAGGCCGTAGCTAGCTGCCTAGCTGCCAGGCCAGTAGGCGGCCTGCGGTTGCGGACTTCAGCGCGTTCGCCGCTCTCCGTTCGTACTCGCTGCTCGACGGCCGCCGCTCACCGGATCGACTCTGTCCGGCTACTGCTACAGCTCCGCAGTTCAGTTGTTGGCTCACGGTTGCGCCGCACGGCAGCTGAGATCAACGAAGTGACGAACTGAATCGCTAGCAAATGAACTGCCTCTCGTGTGAACTGGGCTAAGATAGTGGGCTTTCTCATAGCGATATTGGTATAACTTTTCATTTCGTTTCTGGGCTGGGCGGGCCATGGCCCGGATTTGCCCTCACTAAGATCCGCCAGTGACAAAAAGGAGACCACGGAGAAATTCGTGGATTGGGGGAGAAAGTCCTCGGATGAGGTGGTCAACGAAACTAACCCGATAGTCGATTGGAGGTTTCGGGTAGCTCTCCTCCTTGGGGAACTGGAGCGAGTCCTCCTTCTTGTTGAATCCCATCTTCTTCAGCATATTGATGTCTTGGCCAGAGATCTTGGATCTCTCCCACTCGGCGCTTCCCAGATCTGTTGTCGTCATCTTCGACTCCGGTGTGCTATGTCTAGTCAAACGGGCGCGAGGCGGCATCAATGAACTTAGCGGAGAAGGGAGAGAGAGTGGTTGAGCGCTTGAAGTAATGGGAGCAAGGGAGGAGTTGCAGAGGAGAAGCAGAGATGCGGCGCGAGCGAAAGTGCTGAAGGAGGAAGACGATGACTTTATATAGTGGTGTGGCGAATCGCCGCAACCGTTGGATGGAAAAGTTATGATGTAGATGGCAAACACGTGGACAAGGGGTAAAAATGGATTTTTACTGGGAAGTGAACAGACAGGCGATACAGTATAAGTGCCAGAAAAAGCGGATGACGTGTGTCCCCCACTTGCACGACGTGTCAACTGGATAGGAAAATTGGACCCACAAGGCAGAGAGAGAAGTGGTTCTCGCAGGTTACCGATACAGTAATCATGGCTGTCGTAAGCAATGATGTCATCTTGACAAGAGAAAATTTCGACAAAGACGCTTGACAAGAATTTCGACAGCAAAAGATTATTGATTATTTCGGGAGCCTTTGATCAAATACAAGTTTTTGCCCAAACGCTCGGGGGCTACTTTGGAAAAAAGAAATATTCAAGTATGACAAAATAGAAATGTCGAGAGCCTATGATCAAATACAAGTATTTGTTCATAGCCTCGGGGGCTATCCCATCGGGAGCGCTGGTCGCGCACCCGATAGGTACGAAAGGCTCGAGAAAGATTAACAATATAGTGACAAATGATATTAATTTGTGGAGCCTACAACCAAGCACAGGTCCTTGGCTGTAGCCTCGGGGGCTACTCCCATCGGAAACGCTGTTCGCGTGCCCGATGAAATTATACAAAAATATAGAGAAAAAAAAAGAAGTAAGTATATTTCGAGTTATACAAATAAATCTTTACTATTAAATTGCAATAGGTGACCGCTGGTGTCACAAACGGGCCGAAGAGCTTTTTTTTCCCAGGCCCAACCCAATCCAAATCCAAATCTAGCTTCAAAAGCCCGACTCACACACACACTGTCGTTCCGAAAAGAACTCGTGTATGATAAGTTTCCGACTGGATTACTACACAATCTATACACTATTATATTGGGATCGAACTAAGTTTGTACGTTCTGCAGAAGAAAATTCCAGCGATAGAAAAAACGGTTACGCCACAAGCAGCAGCCAAGCTGGTCCGGGCCTACAGCAGCGAGCGAGCGCGGCAGGCGCAGAATGCGATTTTCTCAACAAAAAAAGGCGCACGATGCGAACGCAGAGTCGCCGCCTACAGGCTCCCGTCATGCCTCCTTGATTCCCGGCGCTGCATGGGCGCCCGCTCCTCGGCCTGTTCCTGATCCTAGGCTGCGCATCAGCGCTCTCTCGCATCTCTCTACTAGAGAAACCGTGTGGGGAAGTGCAGATGTGTATCAACGATGTGAATGAGGTTCCTAATCCTTTTACCTACTGCAATTTCGGATGCTCAAGAATTGTGCACAAAATTCCGTTTCCACTTGATTCAGTTTTGAGCCCTACGAATTGTGCCACTCCCTCCAGTTGTAATAAATCGACGCGAGCCGTGCACACCAAATGACCTACATACCTACATTCGTTAAGTCGATTAAAGCGGAGGAAGTACATGATATAAAATTCAAGATTATATTTCAAATGAATCACCTACGATCGAAAATATATGTAATATAATTAATGTATCATCATATTTAGGGCCCCCACGTCGCTCCCTCTCCTGGGTGACACGAGCGGTGGAAAATCGCGCCGGCCACCACCACCTCTTCACCACCGCCTCGTTTGCCGTCGCCGGTGGTCTCCGCCGGCCAAAGCCCGCGCGGAGCCGGCGGCAGCAGGCCCTGCTTTCTCTCCGGCCGGCGGAGGCATGCTCGCGGGAGGGGGAACCCGCGACGGCGGGATGCACCTCAAGCTCTTGCTCAAGGAAGAAGGTCGCGGCAGCGATGGATGTCGCGGAAGGGGGAACCGGGGGCAGCGATATGGAAGGGGGAACCGGGGGCAGCAGCGATGGAGGTCGCGGCGGAGGAGGCCTGGGGCGGCCCGGGGCTCTGCGGCTTGCGGCTGCGAGGCGGGCCTGATCTGGGATCTGCTTGGGCCAAGCGGGCCGTGACCCTGGTGGTTGCTGGGCGGCTGCTCAGCTGCTTAGCGACCGCTTGGGGGGCTGGAGGCGGCTTGCCTCGTGCCTGGCAGAGTGCGTGCGGCATGGACTAGAGGCATCCTCGGCGAGGCCTCGCTTCCTGGTCTGTTGTTCGTGCGTGAGCGGAAATGAGGTTATGTTCGGGGGCAGCGAGGAGGCCCCATGCGAGGCTGGCGGGCATGTCCTGCACGAGGTGGCCCTTGCTAGGGCCGCTTGGCATGGGCGAGGGGGCTGCCAATAGCGGGCGAGGATGCCGGGGCGGCGGCCTCGGAGCGGTGGCGGCAGCTTGGACGTTGTCGGGCATGGCGTTTGCCGTTGCTTTATGTGCAGCGGTGGAGGTGTCTTGTGGTGGAGTTTGGTGGTTGGCGGCAGGACTGGACTGAACATCTTGCTTCTCCTGTTTCTTTGCGGACAGATTGATCTTCGGGGCGAAAGCCCTACACCGTCTTCGGTCGGTGCCGACGACGACGGCGCCTGCGGGCGTCGTTCTCCTTCTTGATTGCGTCGTTGTGGAGCAATAATCACATCCGACGCCTGTGGTTCGACGACCTCTGGGTGAAAACCTAAGCTTCATCTGAAGCGGGCGGCAGCGCTGGACACGTCATTACCTTCTTGAAGGCGTCGCCTTGGAAGCTTTTGGCCCTCGTGGTGCAACAAGTTTGTGTCGGATGGTCTAGGCCGTTCTGTGGTCAGGGGAGGCGTGTTTCGGGCTGGTGGCCCCAGACGGTGGTGGCTCTTCAAGGAGGTGGCCTTGGTCTCATGTGCAGTTGCAGCGGTCCTATGGGGCTGTGGCGTGGCACTGCTTGGTTTTGGGTGGCGGTTCTGGTGCTGCGTGAGCGGCGAGGTCATCGACCCGGTTGGTTTGTCTTCGGGCTATGCGAAGGTCGTCCTGGTTGCTACGTCGGGGCGGCGGCCCCGAAGGCATGGTGCTTGGGTGGCATCTTGGATATCCGTGTGGACAACGAGTTTGTGGACCTAGCTGGTTCGTCTTTGGGCAAGCGGAGCTCGTTCTGGCTGGTACTTCGGGGCGGCAGCACTGGACCTGGTGGTATGTTTGATGCGTTGGTGGCTGCGTTGTGTGGATGATGGTCTCCTCACTTGTGTGGTTTTTGGACCTGGTTTATTTTAATAAACTGGGTCATTTTGTGTATAGCACTCTTTCTACCTAATCGGACGTCAGATACGACTGCTTTTTACTAAAAAAAAATGTATGCTTTCCTATTTCACCAACAGAGAGAGAGAGCGCTATGGTGTGTGACTAACCATGGTGTCATTGTACGAGTGGTATGCATGGCATTTTCTAAGCACTGTTATTTTCCGTCATGGTGCAAATTTGAATGCACGAATACGAGTTAAGTTTATGGGACGATTTGCTTGCACTGGCTACATGAGTACACGAGAGAAGTGCTTTACGACTGTCTGGTAATAAAACAAGAAAAAAAAGCTTCAGTGTGAATATACATTAATTATCACATTAATATTTGCTGGAAAAAGTAGGTCTCCTTTGCAACAAATGGGCACTGCCATTGTAATATACAATGCATCGTCGCCGATAGCCTCCCGAATCCCTTAGCTCCCAACCGTTATCATGTAACACTTTTAATCCATAGCGACAGTGTTAATTTATAAATATGATATCTCTGACCATATCTCCCATTACTTACTTTTTGCATGACGAAAACTATATCTTCTTTGTAGAGGTGAATCTATGTTTTTGTAGATGCCAATATTAGCATATTTTTTTGGCGGTTATACTTATATTGTAGTTTCATATTTCAAGCAAAAGTGAACAAACTTTCAATCTCATGTATGTAATTTTATTATATAAGATAGATCGAATTAATAGATCACAATTGAATATATGGTGATGCTTTATCACTATTTCTCCATCTATTCTATCTACATTAGGGTTAGCAGGATGCAACAACACATAATTTTGGGAGTCATAGTTGGAGGAACGTATATAATCCCGGAATGTGGGAGAGAGAGATACATAGTGAGATATTGCATGGATAGGAATACATGCAAGAGGGACACCATACATGGGAGTAGGGGAAGTGTCGCTGACCTAAAAGCAATAACATCTTAAATATGACAAATGATATTTCTGTAGATTTAAATTTATTGAACCGTGGCAATGCACGGGCATTCAACTAGTATACATATACTCCCATCGGGAAGGCAAAATAAGTCATCAAATATGACTCGATAAAATGTGCTATTCCAACAGCCGAAAAGCACTCGACAATATATTCTCAGAGCGCTAAAAGTCGCGAATAATCTCTGAATGCCGCAAAACTTTGCGAATGTAAGACCCCAGATCCGTTCTGAGCGGCGTGGCACCGTCTTTGACGGCGGTTTGCTACTTTTTTCCGTATCAACAGATACGAAGAAAATCCTAACGGACGCGTTAGGCACCCGATAGAATATGACTGGGACTCGACAGAATGGTAAGACCTTAAGCGGCACCTGTCGAAGTTTACACTCCCGAGATCATGTCCAGGGACGTGATCTTGAAGTAGGTTTTTGCGGATTGCCACTAGAGCAGTTAACTAGTACCTGATCCGTCAGATGAACTAGCCCCAATTACCGTTATCCCTGTACAATATAGAACTGCATATTTAAAAAGATATGTGATAAATTCGGCAAATGGAACGAATATAAAGCTGGAGATTTTTCCCTGATTCTGCGATTCAAGCAAAATCTCGGGGGCTACTGACATAGGCATCCCCAATGGGCCTGCCGAAGATAGTACCCGGGGTTTACTGGAGGCCCATGACCCGAAGAATAAGGAGATTCGGAAGCCCAAGATATTATTAAGGAAAGCTAGAGTTGTATTAGGAAAGGATACTTGTAATCTTGCGGGACGGGTTGGAAACCCTCCCGGATTCTGTAAACTTATGTATTACGAAACCCTCGGCTCCACCTCCTATATAAGGGGGAGTCGAGGGACAAAGAAAGGATCAAATCTATTATCAACATAACCCTAGTTTTCATAATCAGCGAGTACTTTTCGGCTGAAACCTTCGAGATCTACTTGCCCTCTACTTCCAGCAAAACCCTAGTCTACAATCTGTAGGCATTGACAAATTAATCCTTTGTCATCCGATAACCCCGTGCCATCAGAGATGAACTCATACTACTGTTTGAACTGCGACACCAGGCACGGATTGGGGTCGAGTGACACACCGTTTATCTGCAGCGCCCAATATTCATCGGGAGAAGATAGTGTCGACAGCGTTGTCAAGGAAGGCATCTGGAAAGCAGCGCGCCATCAAGTTTTTGCTGCCAACAACACAGAAACGCAGAAGTTTTGAAAACAGCGCCAGTAACAATAGTAGCGATTACACCATCGCGGAAGAAGAGTGGGCAGCCGCCAGGGCAGCCGTGCTTAACAACACACCGCTCCCTGCTGGAACTTCGGTTGGCACCCTCCGCCTATCGTTCAATATTGGATAAGAATCGGGAGCGGCTATCGCATGAGCAAGCCACCCTCGACAGCCGCTTACTCGCAGCCGAACAATCTAGCGAACGACGAAGGGGCTCACGAGGAAGCGCGTCCAGAAGCAGCCAAGGCGCGGGGAAGCATCGGTCGAGGTTATCCAGACTATCAGAAGATGACGCCAGGGAAATAACGTCGAATTTATCCAGGTCATTCATGACCACAGATACCGCAGGAATGATGAGGCCAAAAACCGTCGAGGGAGCAACTGCCAACCTCGCAGCGTACCTCGTCAACCAACGACCCGAAGGTTCTATGGTTCAAGCCCATCGGGGCGCCCCGGAAAGTCTTGCGATCCTGGGAGACAAACTGGTTCCACGGAAAGAAAAAACCGTGCTCCAAGCCAGTGGCTCAAAGCACCACTCAAGGGACGCTCGAGACGAGATTACCCAGAGCAGAATCGACAAAGCCAGGCGACGGTGAGCTGCGAGGGGGGAATACGACAGTGACGCCTCAGAGGAAAGCGAGGAGTATGACGGCGAGCTGAGGGGAGCTGACTGCTTGAGCTACAAGATCCGTGAGACAATGCCACCCAAAAAGTTTAAACCTACCCCTACTGACGCCGCTAAGTACGATGGACAGCAGGAGCCAAGATCATGGATAGACGATTACCTGCAAACTGTGATCCTGCACAAAGGAAACCAGATAGCGGCAATGCAATGCCTGCAGCTTTATCTGAAAGATTCGGCACGGGCCTGGCTGAGGGGCCTGCCAAAAGGATCCATCAAATCATGGGACAACCTGGTGGACGCCTTTGTCGCTAACTTTCAAGCAACATACAAGAGACATGTTGGAATCGAAGAGTTGCGGCATTGTCAGCAGAAGCTGAAGGAGTCAATGCACGCGTATATCGGGAGATTCACCAAACTCCTGAACGCTGCCGAAGAGGTTTCCGTCGATAGAGCAATCGATGCTTTTAGCGATGGCATCCGACGTGAAACCTACATAGAAGAACTTGGACGCAAAAAGCCAAAGACTATAACCAAGTTAATGGAAATTGCCAACAGCTGGGCTGATGGCGAGGACAATGTACGAAGACCGCGGCAGCGCAATGACGACGAAGACGACGATCAGCCGAAGAACGATTCGAGTGGTCGCAGGGACCGTCGCAAGAAAAGGAAAGACCGCAGTTACGATGATAACAACTTGGTAGCTGCTGGATTTTCCGATCGACAAGATGATCGGTACGATGATAGGCGAGATGATCGACATGACGGCAATCGGAGCAACTCTGGGAACCGTAGAAACTACAAGCCTTGACCTCAGAGGACCCCCGAGTTACCCTTTGCCGAACAGATAAACGCACCTTGCTTTCTGCACGCATACATCGACTCTAAAGACAATAAGAAGAATTCAAGCCACTTGCTAAGAGATTGTCGACAGTTCATCGAGATGCAGAAGCTCATTCAGCAGCAGCAGCAGCCGCCACCACCACCACCTCCACCTCAGCACCAGGTCCAGCAAGTTCAGCCTCACAACCCCAACGAGTCCTTCCACCACCTCGTGGGCAGATGAGCATGATTCACAGGACTGGTGTTTCGAGGAGGGAGATGAAGAAGCTCACCCAAGAAATCAACCTGGCGGAAAGCATCATGGCCAACATCCCTGAGTATATCGACTGGTCATCTCAGAGTATCATGTTCAGCAGGGCAGATCACCCGATGACAATCCCAAAGCCAGGACATGTTGCGCTAGTGGTCGAGGCGCAAATTGGAGGATTTAAGATGAGCAAAGTTTTTGTAACACCCCAAGTTTTCAGTAATAAATAAAGAAAAGAGATAATTCAATTACTCAAATTTCACAACAAACAAAAACTTTTCTCATGCATATAGTGTTGCATATAGTTTTATGCATAAGGTGCTTTCTTTTTGTGTAATTGCCATGATGAGTGTTTAGTGTTGATCAAGAGTGCTTAAACCCTAACACCAGATCATCTAACCATAATTTGAGAAGGAGAAAAATAGAAAATCACCCATTTCTCCCTCACATACAACTTTGCTCAATTATGCAAATCATCACCAAAGGCCACCATTGCTTGGTCTATGGTTTCTAAAACTCTTATATAACAAAAACAAACACAAATGCATAGAAGAAACCAAATTCAAATCAAAGAAAATTCCAAATTCAACATACATATGATAATGGTCATATGACCCATTTATAAAATCTTCCCCTCTTTACACCCCTGTATTTGATATTTCTTAAACCAAACTTGGTCAACCCTTGACACATCATCCAAGACCAAGTCAAGGTGAACAACTTCTATGTTGACCATCACTGCTGAAGTTGACTAGGTTGACCAGAAACAATTTGACAAGAGAGGACTTTGAATCCAAGTGAAGATCACCACATTTTGAAATTTTTGCAAAGCAGCTCCAAATTGAATACCACCACCACCATTCTCTCACATTAATCATATAATTGAGTTGCACCAAAAAGATTTCGAAAATTCCTCAAAAATGTTCTTGCGGCCATTTCTCCGAACACCTTGCATGCAACTTCTGGCTTTTGCAAGACATGCTATTACACACTGGTTTTTCAACTAAACCATGCTTTATCAGTGATGATCATCTCTCCCCTGCCCCTCCTGCATCTCTACATGTACCTCCTTGGCTGATTAAAGTGAGGGAAACCC
This sequence comes from Lolium multiflorum, assembly GCA_030979885.1. Classification (NCBI taxonomy): domain Eukaryota; kingdom Viridiplantae; phylum Streptophyta; class Magnoliopsida; order Poales; family Poaceae; genus Lolium; species Lolium multiflorum. The sequence continues at coordinate 135,979,607 of CM061749.1, read as the reverse complement.
CTTTTTCTTCCCATGCCGTGCACCCTCGGCCACCTTTGGGCAAATCCATCCCTAGCCTCTCTCTCTCAGCACCACCTTGTCTCAGAGCATCTACTCATCACCAGGAGCATGCCAGTGCACGGCCCGAGCTCACCCATGCACGGCATTGGCCAGCACGAGCATGCCCAGCAGCATGCCAGGACGTGCCAGACACGCGGTGACCGCGCTCTGGAGCGCGCCAGAGCATCTCGCGCCCTATCGACGTCGTCCTCCCCCTGCACCCTAGGCCTGTAACGAGCACCGCCACCCTCACCTCTACCGCGTAGACGCACTCGAACGACTGCGGCCGCCTTGTCGCCGTCGTCCTCGTCTGAGCACCGCCGCGAGTACCGTGGCATCATGCGCACGCGCCCGAGCGATCCTATCACGCCCTGGACGCACCAGCTACACCTTGAGCATCGCCAGGACGACGCCTACACGTAGCCGTCCTCGCCTTGCCCCTGCGAGCACCGTAGACGCCGCGCCATGGACGCTCCTTCACAGCACCCGCCGGCCACCTCCCCCTCTATAAATAGAGGAGCCCCGAGCCCCAACTCTGCACAGCAACTCACTCTCCTCTCATCCTTGCCTCTTCTCCACCAGTCAATTGGACACCACCTCGCCGGAGTAGCCCTAATTTGAAGACGGAGCCCGCCGGAGTCCGCAGATCATCGCCATCGATCCGCGCCTCCCCAAGCTCCGCCACCGTACCAGGGACTTCTTCACCCTCGCCAACGTCACCTAGTACCTCGCCATCGATCGTCGGCGGCCTGGTGCGCTCCCCGACCCCCTAGGTATGCCGCCAGCACGCCGGGATCTCGTCGGAGAGGCCCACTCACACTGGCTGTGTTGTTGGGCCGTTCTTCTCCGTTTAAACTTGTTGGGCCAGTAGGCTTTTCCCGCGCGGCCCAAGGAATTCAAATTCGATTTAATTATTTCAGCTAAATTCAAATACTGGTGCCCAATTCAAATTTGAATAACTTTCAAACTACTGCACCAAATTTAGCCAAATTTATATATTTGGGAAGCTCATGTAATTATCTAAACAATGCCACTGGCCTCATTTCCAAATTCGTAATTAAATTTAAATGACAAAAATAACAAGGCAGGGCCTTTTCTAAATTCAAATAAATATTAAAATTTATCTACCAATGATTTTAATTTGATTCCAACTCTCATAAATCACATTTGACATGGTCTAATTGTTTATGCAATAATATAGTATAGTTGTCTTACATGATCATGAACTAGAATTGTATAATGGCTATGGAACTATTTCTAGTCCATTTAACACATACACATAAATTAATTTAAATAGTATGGGAGCTACTCTCTCATTTAAATTGTGATCCTAGGTAATTCAAATAGAGGTACTGACCTTGGTCTAATAAGCCTCATGTTTGATTACTTAGAGACATTAAATATTTATCATGCTAATATTAAAAAAGGCATGAGGTGTAGCATCTCATTTAAATTCTACTCTCACATAATAGATATGAAGTATTGACCTTGGTCAACCAATTTTCATACCTTATTATTATTTGAAGAGATTAAATCTTAATAGATTCAGTGAGAGGAAATTATTGCCTCCAAAGCATTAAAAAGCTATACTATTAAATAATTATAATGAGAGGAAATTATTTTTTCTTTAGCACAAACAAAGTAAATCACCATGCTAATAAGATGTGATGCTAGTATAGGTGTGTGTGCATTTGTGGTGTGTTTAGCTTAGCACTTAAACTTGTGTGGTGATTGTATACCTCGTATTCGTGTATAGACGCTAGTAACGAGGAGTATCCAGAGGAGGAAGACTACACCCAAGAGGAGGAGGAAAACTTTGACTCCTACCCCAACCAAGGTAAGCTAATATTCTTGCAAGCCAACTTAATGCATAGCTCTACAAGAGCAAGGCATCATTACTTTTACTTTATGCTTAATGCTCCTATCCCAAGTTTTTTACTTTACAAGCTTTACTAAATTTTGTTTATCAAAGTTACTTTTTTCATTCACTTGGATTTATATCTAGAGTAGAACAAGAGCATCAAGGTTAGCCTAGAGCAAGACAAGCTAGCACCCCTCATGACTAGTTGCTAGTGCTAACAAATAAAATTGACTACTCTAGATGGGAACCTGTGAAATGAAATGACCTTGAAAACCTTGGAATGATGGAGCATTCTATTGAAAGATTTTGGAAAGTGAATATGACTTGTGAATGACTTGGTGAATTTTACGAAAACTGATGGTTGGGTTCGGATGCGATACCATTCCAATTTGAAAGTACCCCAACAATACCCAACATGGGTAAGGGCTTAACTAGAAATTTATGTGCTCTAGTATGGGTTCCCTCTAAACAAGCCTCATAGGGGTTATGCCGAGGCTGCCTCCGTTACAAGTGAAATGATGTGAATATGAGGTGAATGTACGACCCAAGCCCTGTGCAGTTCTCGGGTTGACAGTTGGTTTTCACCGGGAGGCCAAGCTCATGGGGACAGGTGCCTATACTAGGGTAGGTAAGTGAAAGGTTATGGTTGGTAGTCCGCGCACGGAGTGCGGTAAATCAGGGCCAGTTAACCCTGACGGATTATTGCAAATATTGTGGCACAAGTGTACGACCTCTGCAGAGTGTAGAACTATTCGAATAGCCGTGTCCACGGTTACTGACAATTGGAAAGGCCATACTGTTCCATCAGGCTCTTTTCAAAAGTATGACATGTGAAGGGTGACTTGAATAGTTGAGAACACCACTGATGTTGTGGGAATGACACTAATGTTCCTACTTGAGCTAGTCTAGAGATTCAAGCATCTTTACTAAATATGAACTAAACTTGGCTTTAGGCAAACAAACCTAGAGCTTAGCAAACCATTAAAATGGATAAGTACTTATATTAGTATTAGTTTGCTAGTACTTAAAGTACTCATGGCGTGTCCCTGGCTATTCCAATGCCCGACTATGAAGAGGAGCAACACTATGAAGATGACGGTCAGCAGGACGTCTACCAGAACTAGGATGCTTCTAACGTCAAGCGTTGGCCTGTGGATAGATAGTTCCACCTACTACGACGCTTCCGCTACTTGTTATGTTCGTTGATCACCAGATCAACCATTTGTGTAACATTGGATCATGTGATCCATGGATGTAAGACTCTATGTGATGTAATGAATGATGACTCTGTGGTATTCAACTGTTATGTCTCGCAACAACAATCTTCCTGGGATTGCGATGTACGGCATAATAGGTATCCGGACTTAAAAACCCGGGTGTTGACAAGTTGGTATCAGAGCCATTGTTTGACCTTAGAAGCCCTAGTTTAGAATGGACGTTTGAAATACTTAGATTTAAAACTAATAAGAGAAATAGTTATGAAAACATATTCATATTCTTGCCTTGAAGGATCTTTTGCAAAATAATAAGTTCAAATGTTGATAACTTAACAATTTGCACACTTGCACCTCTAACTTACTCATCCATGCTTCTACAGATGGAGCCCTTTGTCCAGACTGAGGTGTACCAGCTAGGGAATGGCGGAGACCTGATCTTCGAAAGGGACCTTCATGCCCTCTCGGAGTCTCTTGGACGCTCGCCACCTCAGTTCTACGGGGGACAGGTCAATGACCAGCCCGGTGGACAGCTACAGTGGGTGATCATGGCTGATCTCCCCGGGAAGCCCGAGTCTCCCATGTTCGGCAGGATCCAGTTCTCTCTCAGGGAGAACAACTGGGCGGATGGACTCACCCGCGCCATGCAGGAAGCACTCGCACGTCTGTGCGGGCAGAACGCCATGGCCCTCCAAGGAGGACGCTTTGCCCACCTCGCAAGGCACAACTCCCTTGGAGTACCCCTGAACCTGCCATTCCACCCCGTGCTGAGGCACCATGTGGACCACCTCGACTTCATGCTGTGCGAAACTCGCACCGCGCTGGACAACTCCCGCGGCCTCACCAACTACGCCTACCACCAGATGATCCAGAAGGACGAGACCATCAAGGTCATCACCAAGGAACACCGGACTCTTCGTCGTGAGAACGCGAAGAAGGACTACGCCATCCACCGCCTCAAGGCCAAGGTCGCCGCAATGAAGGAGACCATCAAGACCCAAGAGGACCAACTCCGGGCCCTCGAAGGAGAAGGGGAAAACATCCCAGGGGATGGCTACTCCTATGCAAGCAACGAGGAAAATGATGATCTGGAATTCTACCCCTATGGAGATGACACCGCCCCGATCAATGTTGATGGAGAGTAGTCACTTGTGCACCTTACGTAGGTGTGAGTTGTATCGGTCCCAATGTATCGTAGCTTGATGAAAGGGTTCTTCAAACCCTCCGATGTGTACCTTGTACTGTTTGCATCATGAATAAAATAAGAGTATGTTTAGTTTCAACATGTCAAGAACTCAAGTTTTAAATCTTGAACTTTACCCCAAAATAAGCCCTAGAACTTTCCCTCTCATCTCATGATCTATATCAATATTCAGATGGCACCTCCCAGCCATGCATCGCAGGATGCTATGATGCAACTGCTGCAGACCCTCATGGCAGATAGAGAGGCTGAGCGAGCTGAAAGGCAAGCCAACATAGTTTCCCTGCAACAGATTGCCCAGAACCACCAGGGTCACGGAAACCATGATCATCCGGGCTCAAATTTGAAGAACTTCCAGAACACCAACCCGCTAGTGTTTAGCAAGACAGATGAACCACTTGATGCGGACGATTGGCTCCATACCATGGAGAACAATCTGGAAGTGGCCGGAGTAGAGGCCAATGACAAGGTTCTGTTCGCCACGCACTACCTGGCAGGACCAACACGTGCCTGGTGGACGAGTGCCCGCGCATTGAATGCGGGGCAAATGATGACTTGGGCCGACTTCAAGCTCAAGTTCAGCAAGTACCACGTGCCCCCGGGCCTGATCAAGAAGATGAGGGACGAGTTCCGTGAACTCAGGCAGGGCAGACTGTGGTGGAGTACCGCGACAAGTTCCTTACCTTGTCAAGGTACGCCCGCGAGACGATACCACCGAGAAGAGGAAGGAGAGATTCTTAAACGGACTGCACGATGAGATGCAGACTATGTTGGTCAACATTCCTTTTGCTGACCTTGAAGCCCTTGTTGACTCCGCCATCCAAATGGAGGGCAAGCTGAACCAGGCCAATGAGAACCGCAAGCGCCGAATGATGCATCAGAGTGGGCCCAACAATACCCCCAAGTTTCGCCCTAGCTCAAGTGGAGGATTCACCCAGAACAACAGCCACAGCACCGATGTCGCGCTCCGGTTATCAACCGGAGTGGAGTAAACCCTGTGCCAGAGGCCACCATAACCCCAACAACAACTACGTCCACCACAACAACAACTTTAACCGCGCCCCGATGAGAGCTCCCGCCAACACCACCAACCCCAACACTGCTCCGAGGACTAGGAGCAACGCTATCCCCGTCACTCCCAAGGACAAGTCCACCATCACCTGCTATGTGGTGTAGTGGGACACTATTCCAATGAGTTCCCCAAGTGAATCGCCAAGTCGCCGCCAACACCACCGCACCTGCTCAGCAAGAACGCGTGTCACCAACAGCAAGAAGTTCGCTCAACAACCCCAACACCGCAGCGCCTCTTTCACATGAGTGCGAAGAAGCCCAAGAAGCAGATGTCGTGTTGGGTATGTTCTCTGTTAACTCACTGCAAGAGTGTTGTTTGATTCCGGAGCATCGCATTCATCACACCAAGAATTTTGCATGCACTAGTAAGATTCAACCCATCAGAAGCATGTCATGATAGTTCAAACCTGTTCAACTACAAAAGCTAGAAAATTTTGCAAAGATATGCCCATGGAATTCATGAAATAGAGTTTTAGGCAAATTTGATTGTTCTGGGAACAAAGGGTTTGGAAGTAGTACTGGGTATGGACTGGATGTCCAAGCATCACGGACTGATTGACTGTGCCAAGAAGGCCATCACCATGACTAGTAGCACCGGAGTGTTAATAAAACATATCTCAGAAAGACTACCCAGAATGTTTACCTGCAACCAGAGTTTAGCCAAGCCTACCTTGGATCAGATTAGGGTCAGATTCCCCCGAGGTGTTTCCGATGATCTACCCGGATGCTCCCAGATCGGGATATCGAGTTTACATTGAGATAATCCCCGAACAGACCCATAGCCCTAGAGCTTACAACATGAACCCTACGAACTAGTGGAACTCGAAGAAGCAACTGGATGAACTTTTAGCCAAAGGTCTGATCCGACCAAGTGCGTCGCCTTGAGATCCCGCTTTGTTTGTGGATAAGAAAGACTGTGCTAGTTGGGTACGGATTACCGCGAACTTAACGATGTCACCATCAAGAACAAATATCCTGTGCCAAAGATAGAAGACCTGTTTGACCAGTTGACCGGTGCCACCGTGTTCTCTAAGATTGATCTTAGGACCGGTTGCCATCAGCTAAAGATTCGTGCAACAGATATTCCCAAGACGGCATTCACCACCAGATATGGGTTGTATGAGTACAACGTCATGTCATCTGGACTGACCAATGCCCCCGCTTACTTCATGAATCGCATGAATAAGATCTTCATGAACTTCTTGGACAAGTTTGTCGTTGTCTTCATCGATGACATCCTAATCTACTCCAAGTCCGAGGAGGAACATGAGCAACACCTAGAGATCATCCTAGAAACCCTTAGACAGCACAAGTCGTATGCCAAGTTCAGCAAGTGCGAGTTTTGGTTGAGGGAAGTAGGATTCCTGGGACACATCTTGTCAGCAGGAGGACTTGCCGTCGATCCCTCGAAGTTTAAGACCATTGCAGAATGGAAAACCCCGACCACTCAGACTGAGGTCCGTGCTTTTCTCGGATTAGCCGGATACTACCGCAGATTTGTTGAGGGATTCACAAGCATAGCAAGACCCATGACTTAGAACTTGCGGCAGTAGGGTTAGCTTTGAAAGTTTGGCGTCATTACCTCATGGGTAATCGGTGCGAGATCTATTCGGATCACAAGAGTTTGAGGTCTATTTTCACCCAAGAAAGAGCTGAATATGAGGCAAAGAAGATGGTTAGGGTTAATCGAGGATTACGATAGGGAAATCCACAATCACCCCGGCAAGGCCAATGTGGTAGCGGATGCTTTAAGTAGACTGCCGTGTCAGTTGAACTCCATGATCGCCAAAGAGCAACCTAGTCTGCATCAAGAATTTGAGCAGTTTAGAATGGAGCCAGTTAGCGAAGGTTACCTCGCCAGCATAGAGCTATAGCCTACCTTGATTAGTCAGATCAAGGAAGCCCAAAAGGGAAATGCTAGTATTGACGGAATCAAAAAACCAACTAGCCGTAGAAGAGGCACCAGGATTCACTGTAGACGAAGAAGGCATACTTTGGTACAACGGACGCTTGTACGTACCGTCAGAAGCGGAGTTACAACCAGTTATCCTGAAGGAAATCCACGACCCCCCTTTATTCCATTCACCCCGGAAGTACCAAGATGTACCAGGACTTGAAGGAACATGTTTGGTGGTATGGAATAAAGCGAGGTCGGGAGCTACATAGCCAAGTGCGACATATGTCAGAGAGTCAAGGCCGAGCAACAACGACCCGCAGGACTGCTACAGCCTCTGCAGATTCATGAGTGGAAGTGGGATTCGGTAGGAATGGACTCCATCGCCGGACTACCCAAACCTAGCAAAGGAAATGATTCTATCCGGGTAGTAGTAGGTAGATTTACCAGGGTCGTTCATTTTGAAGACTGTCTGCCCTATGCAGAATTTTCATAACAGCTACCAAGCCAGCTTTGTGATGGCCCCCTTGAAGCCTTATACGGAAGGAAGTGCCACCCTCCGAACTGGTCGGAAGTCGGAGAGAGTCAAGTCTTTGAAGCAGATATTCTTCGAGAAGTCGAAGAGAAGGTACACAAGATCCGAGAGTACCTCAAGATAGCCCACTAAGACAAAAGAGCTCACGCTGAAGAAAGACGCCTGAGATGACTTTCGTATATCTCAAAGTGCCCCCTTTTAAAGGAATGCAGAGATTCCATCTTAGAGGAAAACTTGCACCCCGCTAGGTTGGACCCTTTAAAATCCTGAGTCGCCGAGGAGAAGTGTCTTATCAACTGGAATTGCCGGAAGAAATGGCAGCTGTGCACTGTGTGTTTCACATCTCTCTACTCCGCAAATGCCTGGAAATACCGGAGAAGACCGAGTTTTTTTAAGAACATCGATCACAGATCTGTGGACATCAACGCAGACCTGATCTATCGCAAAATGCCAATTCACGTTCTGGAAGAAGCTTTCAGAATCACTCATACCAGGAGTATCAAGTTTCTGAAAATCCAATGGAGTAATCACACCGAAGAAGAGGCCACTTGGGAAAGAGAAGACCCCATGAAGACTGAGTACCCAAATCTCTTTAGTACCTAGCTTTCTTTAAGATCTCGGGACGAGATCTTATGTAAGGGGGAAGGGTTTGTAACACCCCAAGTTTTCAGTAATAAATAAAGAAAAGAGATAATTCAATTACTCAAATTTCACAACAAACAAAAACTTTTCTCATGCATATAGTGTTGCATATAGTTTTATGCATAAGGTGCTTTCTTTTTGTGCAATTGCCATGATGAGTGTTTAGTGTTGATCAAGAGTGCTTAAACCCTAACACCAGATCATCTAACCCTAATTTGAGAAGGAGAAGAAAAATAGAAAATCACCCATTTCTCCCTCACATACAACTTTGCTCAATTATGCAAATCATCACCAAAGGCCACCATTGCTTGGTCTATGGTTTCTAAAACTCTTATACAACAAAAACAAACACAAATGCATAGAAGAAACCAAATTTAAATCAAAGAAAATTCCAAATTCAACATACATATGATAATGGTCATATGACCCATTTATAAAATCTTCCCCTCTTTACACCCCTGTATTTGATATTTCTTAAACCAAACTTGGTCAACCCTTGACACATCATCCAAGACCAAGTCAAGGTGAACAACTTCTCTGTTGACCATCACTGCTGAAGTTGACTAGGTTGACCAGAAACAATTTGACAAGAGAGGACTTTGAATCCAAGTGAAGATGACCACATTTTGAAATTTTTGCAAAGCAGCTCCAAATTGAATACCACCACCACCATTCTCTCACATTAATCATATAATTGAGTTGCACCAGAAAGATTTCCAAAATTCCTCAAAAATGTTCTTGCGGCCATTTCTCCGAACACCTTGCATGCAACTTCTGGCTTTTGCAAGACATGCTATTACACACTGGTTTTTCGACTAAACCATGCTTTATCAGTGATGATCATCTCTCCCCTACCCCTCCTGCATCTCTACATGTACCTCCTTGGCTGATTAAAGTGAGGGAAACCCCTTTTTCTTCCCATGCCGTGCACCCTCGGCCACCTTTGGGCAAATCCATCCCTAGCCTCTCTCTCTCAGCACCACCTTGTCTCAGAGCATCTACTCATCACCAGGAGCATGCCAGTGCACGGCCCGAGCTCACCCATGCACGGCATTGGCCAGCACGAGCACGCCCAGCACCATGCCAGGACGTGCCAGACACGCGGTGACCGCGCTCTGGAGCGCGCCAGAGCATCTCGCGCCCTATCGACGTCGTCCTCCCCCTGCACCCCCCTAGGCCTGTAACGAGCACCGCCACCCTCACCTCTACCGCGTAGACGCACTCGAACGACTGCGGCCGCCTTGTCGCCGTCGTCCTCGTCTGAGCACCGCCGTGAGTACCGTGGCATCATGCGCACGCGCCCGAGCGATCCTATCACGCCCTGGACGCACCAGCTACACCTTGAGCATCGCCAGGACGACGCCTACACGTAGCCGTCCTCGCCTTGCCCCTGCGAGCACCGTAGACGCCACGCCATGGACGCTCATTCACAGCACCCGCCGGCCACCTCCCCCGCTATAAATATAGGAGCCCCGATCCCCAACTCTGCACAGCAACTCACTCTCCTCTCATCCTTGCCTCTTCTCCACCAGTCAATTGGACACCACCTCGCCGGAGTAGCCCTAATTTGAAGACGGATCCCGCCGGAGTCCGCGCACATCGCCATCGATCCGCGCCTCCCAAGCTCCGCCACCGTACCAGGGACTTCTTCACCCTCGCCAACGTCGCCTAGTACCTCGCCATCGATCGCTGGCGGCCTGGTGCGCTCCCCGACCCCCTAGGTACGCCGCCAGCACGCCGGGATCTCGTCGGAGACGACGACGAGCCATGGCCGCTCGATCTAGTTCTGATCCAACGGATCAGATAGCACGTACCGTTTCGCTCGTCTAAAAGCCACTGACGGGTGGCCCCCACCTCGTCAGGCGGCCCACTCACACTGGCTGTGTTGTTGGGCCGTGCTTATCCGTTTAAACTTGTTGGGCCCGTAGGCTTTTCCCGCGCGGTCCAAGGAATTCAAATTCGATTTAATTATTTCAGCTAAATTCACATACTGGTGCCCAATTCAAATTTGAATAACTTTCAAACTACTGCACCAAATTTAGCCAAATTTATATATTTGGGAAGCTCATGAAATTATCTAAACAATGCCACTGGCCTCATTTCCAAATTCGTAATTAAATTTTAATGACAAAAATAACAAGGCAGGGCCTTTTCTAACTTCAAATAAATATTAAAAATTATCTACCAATGATTTTGATTTGATTCCAACTCTCATAAATCAAATTTGACATGCTCTAATTGTTTATGCAATAATATAGTATAGTTGTCTTACATGATCATGAACTAGAATTGTATAATGGCTATGGAACTATTTCTAGTCCATTTAACACATACACATAAATTAATTTAAATAGTATGGGAGCTACTCTCTCATTTAAATTGTGATCCTAGGTAATTCAAATAGAGGTACTGACCTTGGTCTAATAAGCCTCATGTTTGATTACTTAGAGACATTAAATATTTATCATGCTAATATTAAAAAAGGAATGAGGTGTAGCATCTCATTTAAATTCTACTCTCACATAATAGATATGAAGTATTGACCTTGGTCAACCAATTTTCATACCTTATTATTATTTGAAGAGATTCAATCTTAATAGATTCAATGAGAGGAAATTATTGCCTCCAAAGCATTAAAAAGCTATACTATTAAATAATTATAATGAGAGGAAATTATTTTTTCTTTAGCATAAACAAAGTAAATCACCATGCTAATAACATGTGATGCTAGTATAGGTGTGTGTGCATTTGTGGTGTGTTTAGCTTAGCACTTAAACTTGTGTGGTGATTGTATACCTCGTATTCGTGTATAGACGCTAGTAACGAGGAGTATCCAGAGGAGGAAGACTACACCCAAGAGGAGGAGGAAAACTTTGACTCCTACCCCAACCAAGGCAAGCTAATATTCTTGCAAGCCAACTTAATGCAAAGCTCTACAAGAGAAAGGCATCATTACTTTTACTTTATGCTTAATGCTCCTATCCCAAGTTTTTACTTTACAAGCTTTACTAAATTTTGTTTATCAAAGTTACTTTTTTCATTCACTTGGATTTATATCTAGAGTAGAACAAGAGCATCAAGGTTAGCCTAGAGCAAGACAAGCTAGTTAGCACCCTCATGACTAGTTGCTAGTGCTAACAAATAAAATTGACTACTCTAGATGGGAACATGTGAAATGAAGTAACCTTGAAAACCTTGGAATGATGGAGCATTCCATTGAAAGATTTTGAAAGTGAATATGACTTGTGAATGACTTGGTGAATTTTACGAAACCGATGGTTGGGTTCGGATGCGATACCATTCCAATTTGAAAGTACCCCCACAATACCCAACATGGGTAAGGGCTTAACTAGAAATTTATGTGCTCTAGTATGGGTTCCCTCTAAACAAGCCTCATAGGGGTTATGCCGAGGCTGCCTCCGTTAAAGTGAAATGATGTGAATATGAGGTGAATGTACGACCCAAGCCCTGTGCAGTTCCCGGGTTGATGCTTTTCACCGAGGCCAAACTCATGGGGAGAGGTGCCTATACTAGGGTAGGTAAGTGAAAGGTTATGGTTGGTAGTCCGTGCATGGAGTGCGGTAAATCAGGGCTAGTTAACCCTGACGGATTATTGCAAATATTGTGGCACAAGTGTACGACCTCTGCAGAGTGTAGAACTATTCGAATAGCCGTGTCCACGGTTACAGACAATTGGAAAGGCCATACTATTCCGTCATCAGGCTGTTTTCAAAAGTATGACATGTGAAGGGTGACTTGAATAGTTGAGAACACCACTGATGTTGTGGGAATGACACTAATGTTCCTACTTGAGCTAGTCTAGAGATTCAAGCATCTTTACTAAATATGAACTAAACTTGGCTTTATGCAAACAAACCTGAGCTTAGGAAACCATTAAAATGGATAAGTACTTACATTAGTATTAGTTTGCGAGTACTTAAAGTACTCATGGCTGTGTCCATGGCTATTCCAATGTCAGACTATGAAGAGGAGCAACACTATGAAGATGACGGTCAGCAGGACGTCTACCAGAACTAGGATGCTTCTAACGTCAAGCGTGGCCTCGTGGATAGATAGTTCACCTACGATGCTTCCGGCCATTTGTTATGTTTCAAGTTGATCACCGATCAACCATTTGTGTAACATTGGATCATGTGATCCATGGATGTAAGACTCTATGTGATGTAATGAATGATGACTTGTGGTATTCAACCGTTATGTCTCGCAACAACAATCTTCCCGGGGATTGCGATGTACGGCATAATAGGTATCCGGACTTAAAAAACCGGTGTTGACAGTTTTTATGACGTGGAAGGGCTAAACCTGATATTCCTCGACACGATCAAAACCATGGGAATTACGATGAGGATGCTAGAAGATACAGATACCTGTTTTCATGGGATCCTCCCCACCTCACCGGCGTACTTATTGGCAAAGTTCCTGAACGTTGTCTTTGGTAAACCCGACAACTTCAGGAAGGAAAAGATCGAGTTCGAAGTAGTGAATTGGGAATCGCAGTACCACGCTATACTCGGAAGATCAGCTTATGCCAAGTTCATGGCGTACCGCACTACGCATACCTCAAGCTGAAAATGTCCTGGGAACAATGGGACAAACATCACAGTCTATGGAAGTTTCTCACGCTCAGACAATTGTGATCGCGAGTTTCAGAAGATCGCTGCAAAATTTGGGCTCAGGCAGGAAGCTGTCGATCTCCCTTCAAAATCGTCGGCACACGATAATAGGGAAGATGAAAGCGTCAGGAAGATGAAGAAGAAGCCAGCCGATCTTGCTATAGAGGTCCCTACGGTAAACTTCGGCAGTGACGGCACTACACAGAAGAAAATAAGACCCTGGCAATCACCGCCCGGAACCCTGGTGAAATCGGTGATGCTTCCAAAATCGCGGACGCGGTGGACAAGCTTGAAGACAAGAAGAACCCTCCTCTTGTTTAAGAGGATGGATAGTATTTCGTTTTTTCATTTTTAGGCAGGGTGCTTTCTCGTCCCTCAGTTATTTGCTTACGTTATTAATAAAAACTTGAGTTTCGTTTCTTTGAAGCATTGCAGTAATTCGGGTCACCCGAACCACATCATCCTGAATCTTGTTTTGCATATTCTGGCGAACGGAGGTGCGATGAAAAAACACGTCTAGAGATTGCACTCTAACAAAGCCTCTGAAATTACGAGTGCTATGATGCAAAATCGACAAAGTCACTACCCTTCCGCTATAGATGCCTCAACGAGGGCCGTAAATAGCAGGGAACATGAAACACATATACTAACGACCCACGCTCGGCATTTTACTTATGGAAGTGGCAAAGAGCGATGGAGTCATCGGCAGAGCTGGTGCTCCCGATATATTCGGGAGCTGCTGTCAAGACATACATCAGTTGAAAGCAAAGTTGCACATACAACGGGTTTAACAAGACACGCAACACGAGCTGATCACTTAAACAATTTTCTGACCAACGAATACACATATGCTTAAACGAGCAATTAAGATTTGCTCCTTCAAAATTTGCCAACGGCATTAACATGGTAAAAATGCATGTACGTGCACGTACCGATAAAAGTAGTTTAAACTTAAACAACCCAAATACTCGGATGTAGTAAGTAACCAAAGTCTTCTATTTACAGTAGGAGCATGACCCTGAATTACTCTGCGGAGTTTCTTTTTCTTCAGGTGCCTTCGAGTCCTTTTCAAGCTTGTCGACAATTATATTGGCAGGCAGCATCACCTTCGGGTACAGCAGCTCCAAATCACCTATCGCATTGGCAATTGCCAGCAGGTTTGTCGAAGGATAACGCGCAAGGACGAGGGCAAGTGTAAATCTAGCTCCCGCAAAAACTTGAGCTCGAACCAAGTCTCGGATCTTCTTGGCATTGCTAAATTATGACATTAAAGTCAGCAGCGTGGGAGGGACCGTTCAAAGGAAACATCGTCTTCTAGATTACCCTCAGCCTTTGTAACACTTGTCGAAGAAACGGTGTACTTGCTGGACCCGGTCTTGGAACTTCGCGACAGCCGAAGCCTTCGACTGTTCCTCCAGAAAACTTCGTCTGCTGATGATAGCTAGGTCAGTGCGTTTACACGCTCATGTATACGCTTGCTTTCTTCAGCCTTGTTCAGAGCTATGACTAGCAAAAGAACCAACAGAAGATGAGAAAGTGCATTTCACGGAACAGCAAAGAGCAAGAGGGCCGGGGCACTTACAGTTCAAACTTTCGGTAGCCTTGTGCAATTCAGTAAGCGCATAGCGCTCAGCGTCAGCCGCAATCTCATTCTTCTTATTGATAATGGCAGCTAAGGCATAAGTGTTGCGCATATCTTTCTCCATCTGCGCGATCCGGTCCCTCATGCGCTGGAGTCGATCACTTTCAGGGAGAGCACCCGAAGAATCATCGACAAAATTAAGCAGGCACAGGATAAACCTGCAAAATATTGTTCAAATGCGCGATGGATTACATGGAGTCAACATTGGAAATTACTCCCATCGGGAGCATGCAATGTTATAGCAAAGGGTAGGCAACATTGCCAGCATGAAATTCATTACAACTGCATGAGTTTTATGACAAGACATCGTTTTGATCAAGCAAAATTACAAGGCTCAGGGGGCTTGGGTCTGGTTTGATAAACTGGGACCAGCTGATGATTTCTTTGCCTCGACCAACTCAAGGAGCTGGCGAGCACATGTAAGAGCCGAGGCTTTAAAGCACCCAGATCGACGAATTTTCCATCGGGTCCCTTTGGTAACTCTTTGGACATCTCTTCAATATTGGCTTTGAAGTCGTGACCCATCATAAGTTGGAAGGCTAGGAGGGCGCCATAGGTACGCGAAGTACGTTTGAATACCTCGATAACCTCCCTTGTGTTGACGGAAAAGCGTCGATCAGCTATCCCAAAGTCTTGTCCTGGCTGATCTTGGGAAAAATCATCGAGTGGATCCGCGCCATGGCTCCCTTGACTTTCTGAAGAAGATCTTGAGCAAGTTGATGAGACGCAAGCGTCATCGACAGAGCGTTTGATGGAGAATTGCTCGGGACCTTGTCCAGAGCCTCAACAGGGATATCAGCAGCCCCTGAGACGAATGAAGCAAGAAGAAGACATTAACAAAAGAATCGATGTTTGAAAAAGCAATAATCAACAAGGGCACAAAAAGAGGATTACTGAGCAAAGCCAAGGAGGACTGGTGGAGAAGATCATCCTTCTCCATCGCCTGGCTTCGCAACAGCTCTGCTACTTCATCTTTCAAATTCTCCTCTTCGCCCTCGAAGTCCTCCTTCAAAGAGTCAATTTGACGAGCTCAGCAATCTAAATGCGCCTTCCAATTTCGAGGAGGAGGACTCGACCTCCTTCTGCAGCTGAGCCTTGTCGACCTCCAAAGAAGCATATTGGGAGGCGAAAGATTCCAGGGATGATATAACAGCTCGCAAGTCCTTAAAAATAAGGGAAAATTTTTATCGGGTGAAGTACTCAAGGTCTATTCGAGAGATGTTGCATTCAAACAAGAAAAGACTTACAGGTTTCCCTGAAGGAGGAGTTGCGGCAGCGGCAGCCGAAGGAATATTCTTCCCCTTGGAAAGGGAAGAAGCAGTCGATATTTGGGCCGCGGGGACTGTAGCAGGGGCCAAAGCCTCGGAAGCTGCAAGAGCAGCGCTAGTTTTGGATTTCTTGGGCGGAGGCTCGATGAAACCTTCATCACTACAAAAGTAAATGATTGGCAGAGTCAAACAGAGGATGCGAATAGCAAAGTTGAACGCAAGTTCTGAAGAAAAGGCAAGGACTTACAGATCGTAAAGATCATCTTCGTCGGCAAAGCCGCCGGATGATCTCTTCGAAGGTAGAGCTTCGGCTTCCTCCGCAGCTGCATCAACAAAGGCAGCGTGATCAGCGTCGTCATCATGCATTGATCCCGCTATGTCGCTAATTTCATCGGCTGCAGTTTGGGGATCGATAAAGATGGCTCAGGTTTATTGGGTCAGCATACGTTCAACTTCAAGCCATCAGTATGAGACCCTCATTGACTGAGGAATCTCCTCTCTGGAAATATCATTCGGCAGATCTTGCAAAGTAATCAGGATCTATGGGATTCACAAAGCTAAACAAGCAAGGACAATGGCAATGCGTTAATAAGAGAAACATCACAATGAGAAAGTGAGAGAAAGAAATTACCTCGGTTGGCGGGTGATCAGGTCAAATGGTAGATGGGAAGATGTAAGAGGGATCTAATCTTCCTTGCTGAAGTGAGTAAGATGCCGGACTTCGTCAAGCAGTTTCTTCATAGTTCGGCAACATTTATCCTAGTCTCGTCCTTACCAAACATAGCCACATCGGATGAGCTCTAACCATGATCGGCTGAACTCGACGCCAACAAAGGCTACTCCTGTGCCTATCATGGTCTGCCCATCGCTTCCTTGATCCGAAGGAATTTGTCAAATAACTTGTCGCTAATGGTTTTTCATCGGCGAAAGAGTATTTTTCCAAGATTGCTTAGGCTTGGCTTCAAGGACATCGAGAAGTGAGGAAGCTGGGATTCGGCTGCTGAAGAATCTCTAATATAGAACCACTTCAACCTCCATCCTTGGACGGACTCTCTCATCGGAAAGTTGAAGTAATTAACCTCTTTACGGGCAACGAAGCCAACTCCACCGATAACAAAGAGACCCGCCACGCTGTTGTACCTTTTCACGAAGAAAATTTCTTCCACAAACCAAAGTGTGGCTCGATGCTCAAGAACGCTTCGCAGAGACTTACTCCCTCCGTTCCTTTCTATAGTGCCTATTGTTTTTTAGCACGGAAATTAGCGCAAGCAATTGTTTTAACAGAAAACCCCCTACCGCGTGAGAGAGAAAAAAGGAACGTAATCAGATCGGAGGAAATTGTGGACTTGCCATAACCGTTCGCGTGAAGGACTCCTCTGTCCCGTTATTCGCTGGCAAAATTCCCTGATCCAACCGATTTAAGAGGAGGCGTGCGTGGGTTTTAAGAGGAGGCATGTGTGGGTGTCCAGGATGCCTACGTTTGTTTCCAGATTTTAAGGAACTAACAGATTGATTTCCGTATATATGAACTCACCGATCAGGGAAGGACTCAATCACAAAACACAGCCTCAACTCTTATATTTTGAAACAAAAGTGAAAAATCAATAGGCACTATAGAAAGGAACGAAGGGAGTATAAAGATAGCAAGGTGAAGGATTGAATTGGGAGTTAACTGCCACAGTTAGATCTCGTAAACTCGAAGGAGATGGCGAAGGAATTTGCAGGAAAGCGAAAGACCTCGATACAAGAACGATAAGAACATCACGGAAAACCAGCGGGGGATTAGGCCGTGAAATCGCACCTGGGAAAACATTCCCCTCGTCGGGAGAAATCAATCCGAGGCTCCTAGCCTTCTTCTCCACGCTTCGTGGTTGTTGACGCCAAGCACCGCCGATGGGCCCGGCATCGGAACTGGCCGGCGCCGGGCGACGCCAGAGCTGGGAGGAGCCCCTTTTCTCTTATTTGGAGAACTTTGGCGTGGCGCCGCTGCCAGCGCTAGTGGCAACATGAGTTCTTTTCACCATCTTGGGATTGAGGGAGATCTGGAAACGGCGGTGGCGGCGCAGAAGATGGAATAAAGGAGATGAATGGAGGAGAAAAAGCTGCATAGATGGAGTATGGAAAGGAGAGAAATGATCCGGAAGATTATAAGATGCAAAACTTGGATCGAGGGGCACGTGTCCCCGATTTATTGAAAGAGTCTTTATCAACAATCGCGGGAATCGAGGAGACATCTTGATAACTGTGCGCAAGTAGTGGTCATTTCTTAAAACAGAACCGCGAAGAAGGATGGGCCCAAGAAAGTCGTATCCGTCAAGTCGGTCACAAAGGGGATGAGTCATCGACTCATAAAGCTTGATTGAGGAGTCAGGAACAAATGAAATGTCTGATGATCAACTTGAGTCTACGCACATCAAGCATCCGCACCTAGACTGGGGCTACCACCTGGAGCGCTGGACGCGCACCCGATAAAGCGTGGACTCGAAGACTGTTCGAAAGAGAGACGTGAAGAAGTATTTGAAAAAAACTAATGCTTCAGCTCGATCGCACCTGGTCACATGCCCATGCCCAGACTTTGGTTATTCCCATCGACGGATGCCACCCATGAACTTTACCGGCAGATCATGCCCGGGACTTGATTCTGTAGGGTAACGTTGCTGTTCTCAGTTAACTAGGAAAGCTGGGCATGTTACAATATCCTTTACGCATTAAATCTTACTGAGAAAATGTACAAGCCTCATATGAATGTATCGGATAGTTTATGAAGACTTGCAAGAACTTCGCAGAAGAAAATATTCGAGTAGCACAACTTGAGTCTACACACGGATTGCAAGCATCCGTATCTAGACTCGTGGGGCTACTCCCATCGGGAGCGTTGAATGCGCACCCAATAGAAGAAGATGAAGCCGATGTAAGATGGACAAGAACTATCAAGAAAAGAACATCCAGCGGAGGCATGCTTTAGTCTCTACCCGAAGTATCTTCGGCTAGACATCTGGGACTACACGGCATTACCCTTCGGTAACTGACATTGCTCTATCCTCGACATCCCAACTCGGAGGCCCATGAAGACAGCCGATGGCAAGGTGGGCCACTAGGACGGTGCCGAAGAAGATTCCTTGAAGAACAAGACGGAGAGGAACCGAATAAGGAAAGTTTAGAACTAGGTCTCTTGTAAACCTAGTCGTACTCGTGCAGATCTCTTGCGACCTGGCCCCCTATATAAGGGCCAGGAGAGGGGCAGCCGAGGACACACAATCAATCTTAGCAACTTTAGCCACCACAAGTCCAGAGCTAGGTCGCCGTAGCACTTAGCCTCTCGACGATAACATAGCCGAAACCTTCGGCACCCCATTGTAACCCAATATTTTCATAATCAAGATCAGACATGCAGGACGTAAGGGTGTTACCTCATTGAGGGCCCTGAACCTGGGTAAATTGCTCTCCCCGCTTGTCTGTTAACCGATGTCTCGTGTCAGCCTACAGGATTCCATCAACCCTAAGCCCTTATCAGAGGGCATTATCGAGGAGCACCTCGTCACAGCCGCTTCGACTTCGACGGTGACCAGTTGGTTAAGGTCGCGTCCTTCGAGACCCTAGCTGGGGACTCCCGGCGCCGTCGTGGCGGGGCGGAGGAGGAAGCCTATATCATGTGTCGCCATGGCTCAGCATGTGTTCCGACCTGGACTCCGGTGGAGGGGCCCTTCTCCCAGGCGGGTCAACAGGAGAACCGAAAGGGATTTCCCTCTCATCCCCATCAATAAAAACATTCTATAGACAATATTTTTAAATTAGAGTTAGTTGTGACAAATTGGTGACCCTTCATAGCAGCAATATCAAGCTTAATAGGAGTTAATTTCTCATCACTAGGATCAACAGAAAGACCTAGATATGCAACAATACGTGAAGCAACAATTCCTCCATAAATAGGTCCCTTATTAGATAAGCGACGAGCAATGAGAGCACCAAGATGATAAGGTGTGTCAGTGCAGCAACCAGAAAAGCAAGATGATAACTAAAAATGTTGCTAGTGTTCTCCCTACCAAGAATGCTAGTAGCAAGATAGTAAGTGAAATATCTAATGGCAGGGAGCTGAATGTTCCTTATCTTGCCGTGCTGAATGGTACGGTCATCATCATTGGTAACTTCTCGATAGAGTTCCATCAAAGCTTTGGGGCGGTTCTCGATCTTCTTCGCTGTACCTATAGGAGTAATGTCCAGTGCAGCACAAAAATCACCCAATTTCATAGTAATAGGCATATCATAAATCCTAAATTTAACTGATGGTGTGAAAGGTGTGTTGCTGAATTTAAAGCTTTCAACAAAGATTTTAGTTAGCATATAAAATTGATCACTTTCATCTTCCATATAGGTAGACAAGCCCACTCTATTAATGAGAAACAAGAAGTCATCAAATAGCCCTGCATTACGCAAAAAGTCAATGCACGGAAAGGATGAAGCATTAGGAATCCCATTGTCCTCTTCATCTTCAAAGCTAGGTGCGACATCCTCATCATAGGATCGCCTAACACGAGTAGCTGTCCTTGAAGGCCTTGTCACTCTTGGCCTATCCCTCTCAAACACTTCTCCAAAGGTGTGGTTATGCATTTTCCTTTTCTGAAAATTTTCAACAAACATTATAAAAGTTGATTTTGAGACATACAAATGAGGGAGACTACTATAGGAACTTGATAGAGTACTAAACATGCATCTAAACTAATTTTTACAACTTAGAACAAGCATGCAAACTCACTTAACATGTCACCTACAGCAGCAAAATACTCAAGATATACTCAACTATACAAAATTATATTTGGATAATCGGAAGAGTCACATACCGGAGAACAAATGCTCCAAATCTCAGCAGCAAAGATGGGATGAGCAAGGAGATCGAATTTCGAGCAAGAACAGCAAGAAACTCGGGTTTGAACAATGGTGTCGTGTTTTCCGTGGAAGAGAGTGGAGTGGTAGGTGGATGAGTGAGTGGAGGGCCAGGTGGGGCCCTCACCACAGGCGGCGCGCCCCTTTGCTGCCGCACATGGGGTGCAGCCCTGGGGTGCCCCACTGGTCAGCCCCAGGCACTCCCAGGTTGCATTTTAAAAAATAGGACCAGTGGTATAACTTTTATAAATTTTTGAAAACTTCGAAAAATGCACATTTCTGGGTGTTAAAATAACTGCCTCAGGGAAGAAAAAGATTTCCAAAATTTTAAACAACTAAAGCATCTTGCAAAACAAGTAGTACTACAACAAGTAAAACAAGTGGAGAAAGAAAGAAATGTTTTTTAACTCTTCCATGCATTTAAAATATACTTGTTGACAAGGTTGATCAAGTCTTGCCACCAAATAAATTTTACATGACATAAGAAGAAATAAACCTCAAATCAATCATGTTACCTTATATTGTATTGATATGGATCCAATCATAATACTTTGATATCCTTCTTTAGGCTCATATATAGGACAATCAATAATTCCCACTTTGATAGTTCTCAAATTAGAAATTGTATTAACTCCATATACTTTATCAATCCTCTTGGGAAAATAAACAGTATGCTCCTTGTCATCAACATTGAAAGTAACTTTTCCTTTATTGCAATCAATAACAGCCCCTGCAGTGTTAAGAAAAGGTCTTCCAAGAATAATAGACATATTATCATCTTCAGGCATTTCCAACACAACAAAATCAGTTAATATTAAGCAATTATTAGTAACTTGAACAGGAACATCCTCACATACACCAACAGGAACAACAATAGATTTATCAGCCATTTGCAAAGATATATCGGTTGGTATCAACTTATCTAAATCAAGTCTCTTGTAAAGGGAAAAAGGCATCACACTAACTCCTGCTCCCAAATCACATAGAGCAGTTCTAACATAATTATTCTTGATGGAACAAGGGATAGTTGGTATACCTGGGTCTCCTACTTTGGAACCTTGCCATTAAAAGAATAATTAGCAAGCATAGTGGAAATCTCCTCATTAGGAATTTTCCTTTGTTAGAGACATTATCTTTCATATACTTTGAATAAGGAGGCAATTTAATAGCATCAGTCAAAGGGATTTGCAAAAACAAAGGTTTCATCCAATCACAAAATTTATTATAGTGTTCTTCCTCCTTTGATTTTAGTTTCTTAACAGGAAAAGGCATTTGCTTTTGAACCCAAGGTTCTCTTTCATTACCATGTTTCTTAGCAATAAAATCTTCTTTAGTGTACTTTTTTATTTTTAGCATGCTTTTCAGGTTCATCCTCAATCTTTTCTTTATCAGAAACATCATTCTTATCATTATCGTTATCATGTTCATTACCACTTTCCAGCATCGAAATAGAAATACTATTAGGATCATTAACAGGTTCAGAGGATTCTACAACAGTTTTATGTTTCTTTTTCTTTTCTTAGAGGGAGCACTAGTTTCTTTAGTTCATTGAGAATCTTGTTCAACTCTTTTGGGATGCCCTTCAGGATATAGAGGATCCTGGGTAGAAACACCACCTCTAGTTGTTACTTCATAAGCATGTTTTTCTTTATGAGTATTTGTAACACGTCATTTTGCACTTTAGTGAGTTGATCAATTTGAGTTTGAACCATATGAAAATGTTTAACAAGCATCTTAACATCATTGGAGGTTCTCTCCACAATATCATGCAATTTACTAATAGCTTGAGAATTTTCCATTAAATGATTCTCTACTCTCATATTAAAGTTATATTGCTTAACAACATAATTATCAAATTCATCTAAACATTGATCAGGAGGTTTTGAGTAAGGAATGTCTCCTTTATCAAAGCGTTGAAGAGAATGTACCTCAATCGTGGATGAAGGGGGAGTTATCTTACATAAATCTTCTATGGGAGGTAAATTCTTCACATCTTCAGATTTAATACCTTTCTCTTTAAGAGATTTCTTGGCTTCCCTCATATCTTCATCATTTAATTCAATCATACCCCTCTTCTTAAATATTGGTGTTGGGGTTGGTTCAGATGTAGTCCAATCATCATGATTTTGGCTTATTCTAGCCAATAATTCTTCAGCTTCGTCTGGAGTTCTTTTCCTGAAAACACAACCAGCACAACTATCCAGGTATGCCCTAGACTCAATGGTTAGTCCACTATAAAATATATCAAGTAAGTCATGCTTCTCCAAATCATGTCCAGGCCGAGCTCTAAGAAGAGAGCAAAACCTTGCCCAAGCTTCAGGCAATTTCTCTCCATCTTCCTGGTCAAAACTATAAATTTTCTGCAAAGCAATATGTTGAGCACTAGCAGGAAAATATTTTCGAAAGAAAACATCAAGCAAACAACTTGGACTATCAATAGAATCAGGAGGCAAACTATTATACCAAATTTTAGCATCATCCTTTAATGAGAAAGGAAAAATTTTGGCAACAAAATAAGTACGCTTCTTAATATCATCAGAAAACAAGCTACTCAAAGTAGAAAGCTCATTCATGTGCTCAACAGCACTTTCTTTTTCAGTACCAAAAAAGGTGTTTTCTCAACAATAGATATATGAGATAAATCAAGAGAAAATCATAATCCTTATCCTTAATGTTTATAGGAGATGTGGCAAATTTAGGATCAGGAGACAGTTTATATCTAAGAGCATGTTGTGCAAGAAGCTTTTTAATGTTACTTACACCAGTAGTAGCATTACATTTATCAATAAAATCATCATCAAGTTCCACATAATCTTCATCAAGATCATCACTAGAGTGTTCAATAGACTCAGGTGAATTAACAGGTGTAACAGTATTTTCATTAGGAATTTCAGTATTTTCAATTTGTCTAGACGTAGCAATTGTAGCATCTAGAAAAGGACCTAATGAACCATTATCATCAAGCACGGTAGAAGCATCATCAAAATTATCAGAGGAATTTTCAGATTCAGCAAAAATACCAACACGTGAAGCTTGTGGTGGTGAAACAAGTTGACTTATCACAGATGGTGAATCAAGAGCAGCAGAGGTACTCAGAGTTGTACCTTTTCTTGTAGTGGATGGTAATATGGCGACTTTAGCATCGCGAGGTTTACCCATGATGGAGGATTTGCAGCGAACAATATCAATTCAGGTGAACTTGCAAATAAAGCTATGCTCCCGGCGCAGAATATAGTCTTGATGACCCACAAGTATAGGGGATCGCAACAGTCTTCGCAGGAAGTAAACCCAATTTATTGATTCGACACAAGGGGAGCCAAAGAATATTTGTAAGCCTTAACAGCGGAGTTGTCAATTCAGCTGCACCTGGAAACAGACTTGCTCGCAATAGTTTATCGGTAGCAACAGTTTTATAGCAAGAGTAGTGAAATATAAGCATCAATGTAATAAAGACAGCAGTAGTGATTATAGTAAACATCAGGATTAAAATACTGTAGGCACAGGGATGGATGAACGGGCGCTGCATGGATAAGATAACTCATGTAATAATCAAGACTAGGCATTTGCAGATAATAATAAAACAGATCCAAGTACTAAACAACCATAGACATGTGTTCCGTATATATTCGTACGTGCTCGCAATGAGAAACTTGCACAACATCTTTTGTCCTACCAGCCGGTGGCAGCCGGGCCTCTAGGGAAACTACTGGTAATTAAGGTACTCCTTTTAATAGAGTACCGGAGCAAAGCATTAACACTCCGTGAACACATGTGATCCTCATATCACAGCCTTCCCCTCCGGTTGTCCCAATTTCTCACTTTGGGGCCTCGGGTTCCGGACAACAATATGTGTATACAACTTGCGGGTAAGATCATAAAACAATGAATATCATCATGAATCAATAACATGTTCAGATCTGAAATCATGGCACTCGGGCCCTAAGTGACAAGCATTAAGCATAACAAGTTGCAACAATATCATAAAAGTACCAACAACGGATACTAGGCACCATGCCCTAACAATCTTATGGATATTACATGAACAATCTCATCCAATCCCTACCATCCCCTTCAGCCTACAGCGGGGAATTACTCACACATGGATGGGGGAATCATGGATGGTCGATGGAGAGGCGTCGCTGGCGATGATGGCGATGATCTCCTCCAATTACTCGTCCCGGCAGGTGTCAGAACGGAGTTTCTGATCCCGAGATTGGGTTTCGGTGGCGGCGGAGTTCTGGATGGTTTCTGGAAAATTGGTCGACTCCCTGTGCGTTTTTAGGTCAAAGGCTTTAAGTAGTCCAGAGGGGAGCGTCGGGGGCTGGCGGCCTCACCATATGGCGGCTATGGGCCCACCGCGCCGCCACGTGGTGTGCGCCTCGTGGCCCCCTCCGTCTCATCTTCTCTCCGTGGGTCTTCTGTAAAAATAGGCCCATTGCAATTATTTCCGGGGATTTTCCCGAAAGTTGATTTTCTGCACAAAAATAAGACACTGGGCAATTCTGCTGAAAACAGCGTTAGTCCGTGTTAGTTGTATCCAAAATACACAAATTAGAGGCAAAACAATTGCAAAAGTGTTCGGAAAAGTAGATACGTTTTGGACGTATCAAGTCTCAACCATGTCTGCATAGTTCACGAACCGTAGGGTGACACACTTAAGGTTTGATGTCGTTTAAGTAGATATGGAATATGGAATGGAGTTCAAATGTTGTTCGGAGTCTCGATGGGATCCAGGACATCACGAGGAGGTTCGGAATGGTCCGGAGAATAAGATTCATATATAGGAAGTCACTTTCCAAGTTTGGAAATGATCCGGTGCATTTATGGAAGGCGCTAGAATGTTCTAGAACCTTCCGAAGAAATCACTATGGAAGGTGGAGACCCTAAGCCAACCAAGTGGGAGGGTGGAGTCCATGGTGGACTCCACCTCCTTGGCCGGCCAAGAAGAAGGAAAGGGGAGAGTCCCCACTCCAGGTTTAACCCTTTGGAAGGTTTAGGAGTTGGACTCTTATTCGGATTCTAGGGCTAACCCTTGGGGTTCCACCTATGTAATGAGGGAGAGAGGAGGGGGCCGGCTACCACACCAGCCGCACCACCCAAGGGCACCCAGGCCGGCACCCCAAGTGCTCCTCTCCCCAAACCCTAGCTGCCCCCTCCTCATACTTCTCCCATAGCGCTTAGGCGGAGCCCTGCCGGAGATCTCCACCACCACCGACACCACGCCGTCGTGTTGTCGGGATTCAGGAGGATCTACTACATCCGCTGCCCGCTGGAACGGGGAGGAGGACGTCGTCATCAACACCGAACATGTGACCGAGTACGGATGTGCTGCCCGACTGTGGCACCGTCAAGATCTTCTACGCGCTTTTGAAAGCGGCAAGTGATCGTCTACATCCACCACGAGATCTAATCTCGTTAACGCTTAGCGATGTTCAAGGGTATGTTGATCTTCACCTTGTTGCTACCATCTACTAGATTAGATCTTGGCTTGTTATTCGTTCTTGCGGTAGGAAATTTTTTGTTTTCTATGCTACGAATCCCAACAGTGGTATCAGAGACAAGTATATAAGCAAGATATAGCTAGACAACATATAATAGAGCAATCAAGGATAGAGTTAACCGAGAGTGGAGCACGCGGAGATACAAAGATGATTCCCTTAGTTCCTTCCTTTTGAGGGGAAGTACGTCTACGTTTGGAGGAGTGTGGTCGCCATAAAGGCAAGACAAACGCCACGAAGGCCTCACTCAGGTCTCATGTGAGCAACGCCATAAAGGCCTAGCCCACTTCCACTAAGGCATTTCCTCGAGGCGGAAACCGGGCCTTTACAAGGTTCTTGGGGCACACATCCACAACTGAATTGGAGGCTCCCAATAGCTGTAACAACACAACAACAATAAGAAGAACAAATCAACCACAAGCAACTAGGGTTTCCAAATGAACACTAACAAAGGGACCCTCAAGTAAATGAGGGGGAAATGTAAATCGCTTCGGTGAAGATGTAGATCGGGGTCTTCTCCTACGATTCTTGAAAAATCAAGAGGTTTGGATGGTTGGAGGAGGAGATCTAGTGAATCCAATGTTTCTTGGTGTGGCTCTAATGGTGGATGAACTTGAGCATGAATGAGCAACATGAGCTTGAGGAAGAAGAGGGGTATTTATACCCCTCTCAAAATCGAGCCGTTGCAGGAATTTGGGGGGCGGATAATCCGGCCTAAGTAAGGGCCGGATAATAATCCCCCCCCGGATTATCCGGGTCAAACATAAATATCCGGCCAAATATCCATCCTGGATCCAAGGGAGTACTGAGAGCCCGACGCCAAAGTCCTTAGCCGATTTTCAGAGGCCGGATATTTTGCAAATATCCGGCACCGGATGATCCGGTCTGGATTAATTTTCCTGCTTCCTTTCTCTTGTTTCTCAACACAAATTGAACCACAACTAATTTCTGCAATATATCAACGCACATTAGTGTATCACACATATTGTCATCAAACACACAAAACTTTAATTAGAGAGTTGTTCTTTTTTTTTGAACAAGGGGTGGGGTCAAAAGACCCTTGTGCTGCGAATTCATATATCACCATGGCAGGTACAATTTACAAGAAAGCCCTTTACAACTCTTGCCCTAAAAGACCATGAATTCGAAGAAAGGGCCTTCAATTTTAAAAAAAATCACCCTAGAACTGAAAATAAGAATGCAACCAGGTCCTTGGGTACCTCCGCCACATCTCGCCGGCGATTTCCAAGCGTGAACGCCAAGATCATCTGAGCTCTGATGCTCGGACTCTCCCTTCCGGCAAGAAACCACAAACGCCAGCAAACGAGAGGCAGCCGGAGACGGACCACTTGGCAGCTTCACGTCGCCGAGCACTGGCGCTTGATTGAGAAGGCCTCCGTCATGGAGGTTGAACTTCGGCCACCGTCTTGGCCACCGATACGCAGCGGCAAACTTGTCCACCGCGTGAGGAACTCCAGGATGCAGCACGAGCTACTTCACGAAGCAAAAGATCTTCTTCCTCACCTCGCCACAACCGCCAGCTAGAGGAAGAAGAAATCTGTGCTCGAAGAAGAGGAGGCAGCGCTTGAACTAACTCTAATCCGCTCCTGCTTCAGCTTGCACCATGCAAGTTTGCCAGAGATGTGTCGCAGTCGCCGCCCCACGCCACGCTTGAACGCAAGGACGGACCAGCTCCAGATCAACTTCGCCGATCTAGAGGAAGAGTAGCAGCAGCATCCCCTCTCCTCGCCGCCACGGCCGGCGAGAGGAAAATCGCAGCACTCCAACTCTCGATCTGCAAAGCAGAGGATACAGCAGGCGGTTTTATTTGATTGAATTCGAGTGTCTCCATCTCTGCTTAAGATCCTCCATGGATCTATGAGATAGAAAGGGAGAGACCCGGCTCCGGCGCCGCTGTGAGTCACCAGAGATCCATCGAGAAGAAGGAAGGGGAAAAAGAAAAAGAAGCCAGCATACGCCACGAAACCTCGCATAAAGCGAACAACAAACATAAATCTAATCCTACTTCTACTATTCACAGCCCGCGCTACGCAACCTTCTCCACACCGACCGGCATCGCCGGTGGAGAGGCGAGAGGAGCGAGCCGGGAAAAAGGAACGAAGAGCTGAGACGACTCTCAAACAGAGGAGCGGAGGAGAGACCGAGGAAAGGGTCAGGTCCCAATTTGGTCGTATTTCAAACTCCCTTTTTTGGTGTTTGATGATAACATACGGATTTTCAAACTCCATCCTAAAGCTTAATGTTTATTTAAAAAAAAATTAAATCAAGTAAAATTTAACCAAAATTTTAAAAGAATCTATCAACAAATATGATATTTTATAGATAACATATGAAAATATATTTCATTATCTATCTAGTGATATTAATTATGTATTTTGAATGTTAATAATTTTTGGTAAAAACTTGATTAAATTTGACATTCTAAAAATAATATAAGTGTTAATCTTTGGGATGAAGGTAGAATTAACTAGTCAGGTTGATCATGCTAGGTTCTCGCTTTTGTGCTTGAAGTTATATATCTTGCTATCACATAGTTATTTGCATTACTTAGTATAAGTTATTGGTGCACATAGGTGAATCCTATTTATATAGGATTTGTGCTTGGCAAATTAAACGCTACGTCTATTTACCCTCCTGTAGGCGGCATCCGTGTCCTTTAATGCTCGGCAGCCAATGAAAAGCTCGACCACCTGCCCCTCCTTTGCCCTTTTGCGGTAGAGGTCTACCGGGATCGCCCTCAAGCTTCTGCAGCTGTCGATCCCCGATTGCGCGCTGGAGGAATGGTGGCCAGCCGCGGTCAATTCCTTGCTGGCTGCTAAAAGGAAGGAAGCCAACTCGCTCGTCATGCTTGTCCTCCGTTCAATGTGGCTTGAGCGGAACAATCGCGTCTTCAATGGTCGCCGCTTGACGGCCGCTAGCGTCGTAGACGCGACCGTCGACGAGTGGCACTCCTGGTCGCAGTGTAGACGTCGGCAGCTGAGAGATGGCTTAGTTGTCGTGGAAACCTGCTTATGACTGCGGCCTATATGTAATCGAATTTGTGGCTCTCCCCTTTAAGCTTAATACAAAACGGGTACTCGAAAAAAAAATATCACAAACAATTC
Source organism: Lolium multiflorum (assembly GCA_030979885.1). Lineage (NCBI taxonomy): Eukaryota > Viridiplantae > Streptophyta > Magnoliopsida > Poales > Poaceae > Lolium > Lolium multiflorum. The sequence continues at coordinate 135,950,102 of CM061749.1, read as the reverse complement.
TGTCTTACAAAGGAACAAGAGACTTCCTACTCAAGAGCTAGCATTAATAACCATTTCCAGACACATCTTCCCTCCTTTTTTATGTAGTTCGTGTTCTAGGTTCACCGCCAATGTCATACTTTGTAAAATTTGACCAAAAATATAAGAAAAAATATCAATATTTATCATACTAAATACAGATAATACGAAAGTATACTTTATGTTGATTCTAATACAACATGTATCAATATTTGTCATACTTTGTAATTGTGAACGGAGGGAGAATATGATTGGTCCTCTTTTTTTTTGAACGGGAGAGGCCCCGAAGGCCTGGAAGCATTATATTAAAACCAAGCGGTGGAGGTACAAGTTGTTACAAGGGACCCCATATAATACTAGAAAAACACATAGATCCCTAGCTAAGGTAGAAAGGACCTCTCTGAAAGGTGAAGAAAAACAATCCGGTCCTCCTCTATCACCACCGTCGAGCCAGAGGCCGGAGCTGCCGCCGTTGAGGTCGGAGACGGGGACGAAACCACTTGCCTCCGAGCCAACGATACCTGCGGTAGCCGACCTCAGAAGGGGCCTCCCAATGGAGGTTAAACTTTTGCCGGAACCCTTCACCGGCATCTTGATGGGCCTAATGGCCTTGACGATCTGACGGCGTGCTCTCGCCGTCGAGAACAGGCTCGATAAGGTGGTCTTCCAACTCCCGGCCCAGCGGACAGGGTAAGTAGGGGTGGGATCTTCACCGACGCCGCCAAGGAGGAACATCCCGCCGTCAAACTCCCAGAACCTGCCACGGACGGGAGAATATGCTTGGTCCTCCAGTTGACTGTTATGGCTTGTTCACAGCGGGAGCAATCTTGCCAGTTGGTGCACCTGCCTCTTTGTGTGAGTCGAGCAACTCAGTCCCCAGCGTATAGGTTGATAAACTAACCAGTGTAAACATCATAACATTCGTTATCCTTTTTGCTCTTCGGTTTGAGCGCCTGCATGTCCATGAGATGAGATTAATTGAATGAAAAATCATTGCAAAGAATAAAAGAAAAAATGATCATGTGTTTGAGGTAATACCACACAGGGTCGTTGAGTTTAGGTTCGATTTGCACAGAAAGATGCTGGAGCAGTTGTCTGTTCTGAAAGCCTTCCCCCCAAAGGCCCGTGTCATATCTTCGTTCGGTCATGGCAATCTGATCGTACAACTCTTGTTTCTTCTTTCTGATTTGCCTCAAGGCATCCATTTTCCCATCTTGAGACCTTGCAGCAGGAAGCTGGCAATAGGTACAAAATTAGCTTAGAATACTAGCAGCGGATAGTGGATAAAAAGAACACTAAGTGCTGCAATTTCCTTCACAAAAGCAACAAGCGACAGATTCATGGATGAGATGCTATATGTTTTTTTTTAAGCTTTTAGTCCGATTCAATAGATGGATCGTGGCTATGACAGTTCTGGAATGTATTTGATTGGGACGTCCCTATCACATAGGAAGAGTATCAAGTGTTCGTAAGAGATACATATGTCATCCGCAAAGAATTACTAACCTATGTCCTATGGCCGTAATTAGGATTATAAAAAAAAAACTAGCTAGGAGGCGTATATAATCCTTGGGTAAGTAATCCCCATCTTGTTGTTTTGAAAACAATTTCAATTATGAGACCTACAGTTTGCAGAGACAGTAACTAGTTGCCAATCGAAAAGAATATGTGATTCTTGTACCTCAGCGTTGCTGATTGGTGGGTGGGTAGCACCGGAAGGAATAGGCCGGCAAGAAGAGGCTGCAGGCGGCGGACCGCTGTGGATGAGCCTCCTTGGCAACTCTGTTTGGGTTCGCTGGAGCACGTAGCTAACCAACCTCCTCGACGCATACCGAATCGCCGCTGCCATGCTGTTCTCGCTCTCTTCTGAATTCTGATCCTCGCCTCGTCTCGCCTGTGTTGTGCAATTTTATCAATAGATTGCGAATCTAGGCTGTTTATATAGTCGGCAACTGTGTTCCGAGTCCGTCAAGACCACGACCACCGTCTCCTAAGGGCATCTACAACGGAGACGCTAACAGGAGGCGCCAGGCTCAATTTCCTGGCCGTTAGGCCGGATTCCATCCCAATCCTGGGATTTTGCATAGAGTCGCTGCAACATTTGTCGCCGGGCGCTCCGAATTTTTCTCCGCCCAAATCCCTTTCCTTTAGCGATGGCAACGCAGAAAACGGATCTCATTAAGCACCGCAGTTAGCGATTCCCGTTGGAGCAACAGACTTTTGCGTGGGCGCTAGGACTACGTTCCCCTTTTCTTTCTCTGTAAGCGCCCGTACAAGCGTTCACGATTGTACATGCCCTAATCCCACCATGAAACCCCCATCCGAGTCCGGCCCAGCTAGGGAAAAAAATCACAAGAATTCATGGGATGTGGTGTGCGTACATACTTTGGGGATTCTTCCAACTTCTAGGTTAGGGTTCCTCGATCGCCTTCCGCCGCCGCCGCTGGCTCCGACCGTGGCTTACCTTTTTTTTTATGTGTGGAATGGTATTTGTAAGTTGTAACTGAAGGCAGCGTGCACCTGATTTCTCGACTACCATCTCTCGCCTCCAGCTTCGGCCCATGTTTCTCAACGGAAAGCCCCCTCCAGCCCATTATTCTGTACCACATACATCTATCTCTATAAAAAGGAAGAGCTGGTTCGGTTTTCTTCGCTTGAAGGTTTCGTCCTACATATTTTTAATATGATCATTTTTCCCTCCCACTAAACCTCAAACAATTTCATCAACGCACCAGAATCAACGCAATCACACGAAAAAGGAAACCCCACCTTTTGAACGCAACATAATCAACACAATACCGTACACGAAAAAGGAAACTACACCTTTTGAAGGCAATAGAATCAACACATTACCATATATTACCATACAGACGAAAGGAAACTCCATTTCGCATCAACACATAAGAAAGGAAATTACATCATTTCGCACCAAACGCAATACCATACAAACAAAAGGAAACTCCATCATTTCAAAAATTTCAGGGAGGAGAAAGGAAACTACACCTTTTGAAGGCAACAGAATCGACGCATCACTAGAAACTCCATCATTTCAGGGATTTTAGGGATTTCAAATCAACACAGAAGAAAGGAAACTACATCATTTCGCACCAACAAGATCGGTACTTGCCCCAGATCTCTACAATTTCACACCTCCAAACCAGAGAAGTCCATCAGATTTCTGGTGCGTGCATATAAAGGTTACCCTCAAGCATGGTTGGGCGAGAGACCTCCTATAACCACACCTTTAATACAAAGGTGTATGCAGATCATCTGGAATAGTTTACAATTTGTGTTCGGATCATCAAGGAGAGTGAAGGTACGTAATCACACCTCTAAGCTGTATGCCCATCTGAAATTGGTTGTCATCAGGGAGAATTCCCCATCATTTGAATCGAAGGGAGTAGTGTATTTCTTTCTCCTGCATGCATTCGAAAAAAGTAGTATCTCGGTCTTTCGCCCCTCCATTGTAATCTGTAGGAATTGCGTGTATCAGTTACTCCTATGCACCCTGATTTGTAGATAATTTGTATTGATCAGCACCTTTTGGAAAATGCATATGGTGCACATAAATCATGTGGGATTTCAGGTTAGACATGTCCTAATAAACCTTCACTTCTTCTATTCATGTCGATTTGGATCGTGAATAAAAGGGTCTAGATGACAAAGTAGCAATATAAACCTCCAAATGGACCATAAAACACTGGAAATTTGCAATAAATAAATCTCAAGAATGCTGCAACATGCAAACTAATGGGAATCCCCTCACCTGTGACCACTATTATGTGTTGTTGCTACGGCGTCTCCTTACTGCTGCTGCGACAGCCCGCTTATACACTACTTATCTACACCGACAAATCAAAGAACCCGATCCGAGATTCATCATATAAAACTCTAGGATTTTAAAGGAGACGAACGTCCCACCATTATTTGCCAGTGTCAATGCATCCTCAAGATGAATAGTCATAATGTAGGAAATGCCACTAGCCTAATCAATGTTCCCTTTTACATCTAGAGAGTAACCTATTTTTTAGATAGTAGAGATAAGTGATGCGTAGATGTACACGTCCGTTGGGAACCCCAAGAGGAAGGTATGATGCGCACAAAGTTTTCCTCAGTATGAAACCAAGGTTTAATCGAACCAAGAGGAGCCAAGAAGCACGTTGAAGGTTGATGGTCGCAAAATGTGATGCGGCGCAACACCAGGGATTCCTGCGCCAACGCGGAACCTGCACAACACAACCCAAGTACTTTGCCCCAACGAAACAGTGAGGTTGTCAATCTCACCGGCTTGCTGTAACAAAGGATTAAACGTATCGAGTGGAAGATGTTTGCAAAGAAAATAGTAAAACACAATTGCGGTAGATTGTATGCTATGTAAAGAATAGGACCGGGGTCCACAGTTCACTAGAGGTGTCTCTCCCATAAGATAAAAGCATGTTGGGTGAACAAATTACAGTCGGCAATTGACAAATAGAGAAAGGCATAACAATGCATATACATGATATGATAAATATAGTGAGATTTAATTGGGCATTACGACAAAGTACATAGACCGCCATCCAACCGCATCTATGCCTAAAAAGTCCACCTTCAGGTTATCATCCGAACCCCTCCAGTATTAAGTTGCAAAGCAACGACAATTGCATTAAGTATGGTGCGTAATGTAATCAACAACTACATCCTTAGACATAGCATCAATGTTTTAGCCCTAGTGGCAACAGACATCCACAACCTTAGAACTTTCTGTCACTGTCCCAGATTCAATGGAGGCATGAACCCACTATCGAGCATAAATACTCCCTCTTGGAGTTAAGAGTAAAAACTTGGCCAGAGCCTCTACTAGTAACGGAGAGCATGCAAGATCATAAACAACACATAAACAATAGATTGATAATCACCATAATCATAGTACTCTCTATCCATCGGATCCCGACAAACACAACATATAGAATTACAGATAGATGATCTTGATCATGTTAGGCAGCTCACAAGATCCAACAATGAAGCACAACAAGGAGAAGACGACCATCTAGCTACTGCTATGGACCCATGGTCCAGGGGTGACTACTCACTCATCACTCCGGAGGCGACCATGGCGGTGTAGAATCCTCCGGGAGATGAATCCTCCGGCAGGGTGCCGGAGGCGATCTCCGTAATCCCCGAGATGGGACGCGGCGGCGGCGTCTCAAGAAGGTTTTCCGATCGTGGCTCTCGGACGGGGGTTTCGCGACGGAGGCTTTAAGTAGGCGGAGGATCAACGCGGGGGCCACACGAGGGGCCCAGGGGTAGGTCGCGCGGCCGGGCTTGGCCGCGCACCCTCCGCCGCCGTGGCCCCACTTCGTTAGCTCTTCGGTCTTCCTGAAGCTTCGTGCAAAAATAGGACCCTGGGCGAAAGTTTCGTCCAATTCCGAGAATATTTCTTTACTAGGATTTCGAAACCAAAAACAGCAGAAAACAGCAACTGGCTCTTCTGCATCTCGTCAATAGGTTAGTTCCGAAAAATATATATGACATATAATGTGCATAAAACATGTAGGTATCATCAATAAAGTGGCATGGAACATAAGAAATTATCGATACGTTGGAGACGTATCAGCATCCCTGCTTAGTTCTGCTCGTCCCGAGCAGGTAAAACGATAACAAAGATAATTTCTGAAGTGACATGCCATCATAATCTTGATCATACTATTTGTAAACATATGTAATGAATGCAGCGATCAAAGCAAAGGTAATGACATGAGTAAACAACTGAATCATATGACAAAGACTTTTCATGAATAGTACTTCAAGACAAGCATCAATAAGTCTTGCATAAGAGTTAACTCATCAAGCAATAAATCAAAGTAAAGGTGTTGAAACAACACATAGGAAGATTAAGTTTCAGCGGTTGCTTTCAACTTATAACTGAAGGAGATATGCCCTAGAGGCAATAATAAAGTGGTTATTATTTATATCTTTATGTTTATGATAAATGTTTATATATCATGCTATAATTGTATTAACCGAAACATTAGTACATGTGTGATATGTAGACAAACAAAGAAGTCCCTAGTATGCCTCTTAAACTAGCTTGTTGATTAATGGATGATTAGTTTCATAATCATGAACATTGGATGTTATTAATAACAAGGTTATATCATTATATGAATGATGTAATGGACACACCCAATTAAGCGTAGCATAAGATCTCGTCATTAAGTTATTTGCTATAAGCTTTCGATACATAGTTACCTAATCCTTATGACCATGAGATCATGTAAATCACTTATACCGGAAAGGTACTTTGATTACACCAAACACCACTGCGTAAATGGGTGGCTATAAAGGTGGGATTAAGTATCCGGAAAGTATGAGTTGAGGCATATGGATCAACAGTGGGATTTGTCCATCCCGATGACGGATAGATATACTCTGGGCCCTCTCGGTGGAATGTCGTCTAATGTCTTGCAAGCATATGAATGAGTTCATAAGAGACCACATACCACGGTATGAGTAAAGAGTACTTGTCAGGAGACGAGGTTGAACAAGGTATAGAGTGATACCGAAGATCAAACCTCGGACAAGTAAAATATCGTGAGACAAAGGGAATTGGTAATGTATGTGAATGGTTCATTCGATCACTAATGTCATCGTTGAATATGTGGGAGCCATTATGGATCTCCAGATCCCGCTATTGGTTATTGGTCGGAGTGAGTACTCAACCATGTCCGCATAGTTCACGAACCGTATGGTGACACACTTAAAGTTGGATGTTGAAATGGTAGCACTTGAAAATGGAATGGAGTTCGAATATTTGTTCGGAGTCCCGGATGAGATCCCGGACATCACGAGGAGTTCCGGAATGGTCCGAGAATAAGATTCATATATAGGATGTCATTTTATGTGAATAAAATGTCGCGGAAGGTTCTATGGAAGGTTCTAGAAGGTTCTAGAAAAGTCCGGAAGAAACCACCAAGGAAGGTGGAGTCCACAAGGGACTCCACCTCCATGGCCGGCCAGCCCTAGTGGGGGTGGAGTCCCAAGTGGACTCCACCATAGGGGGCCGGCCACCCCCCACATGGGAGGTGGGAATCCCACCTTTGGGTGGGAGTCCTAGTTGGGCTAGGTTTGCCCCCTCCTATGGAAGGTTTTGGTTTCGGGTCTTATTCGAAGACTTGGACACCAACACTTGGGATCCACCTATATAATGAGGGGCCAAGGGAGGGGGCCGGCCACCCCAAGACCATAGCTGGGCCGGCCACCCCAAGACCATAGCTTGGCCGCCCCCCTTGAGTGGCCGGCCACCCCCTCCCAAACCCTAGCTTTGCTCCTCCACTTCATATTTCCCGCGTAGCTTAGCGAAGCTCCGCCGGACTTCTACACCGCCACCGACACCACGCCGTCGTGCTGTCGGATTCAAGAGGAGTTACTACTTCCGCTGCCCGCTGGAACGGGGAGGTGGACGTCGTCTTCATCAACAACCGAACGTGTGACCGAGTACGGAGGTGCTGCCCGTCGTGGCGCCGGAACCGATCGTGATCAAGATCTTCTACGCGCTTTGCAAGCGGCAAGTGATCGTCTACCGCAGCAACAAGAGCCTCATCTTGTAGGCTTTGGAATCTCTTCAAGGGTGAGACTCGGATACCCCCCGTTACCGTCTTCTAGATTGCATCTTGGCTTGGATTGCGTGTTCGCGGTAGGAAACTTTTTGTTTTCTATGCAACGTTATCCTACAGTGGTATCAGAGCCGTGTCTATGCATAGATGGTTGCACGAGTAGACACAATGGTTTGTGGGCGTTGATGCTCTTGTTATCTTTAGTTTGAGTACTTTGCATCTTTGTGGCATAGTGGGATGAAGCGGCTCGGACTAACTTTACATGACCGCGTTCATGAGACTTGTTCCTCGTTCGACATGCAACTTGTATTGCATAAGAGGCTTTGCGGGTGTCTGTCTCTCCTACTATAGTGAAGATTCAATTTACTCTTCTATTGAAAACATTAGTATCAACGTTGTGGTTCATGTTCGTAGGTAGATTAGATCTCGAAAACCCTAAACCACGTAAAATATGCAAACCAAATTAGAGACGTCTAACTTGTTTTTGCAGGGTTTGGTGATGTGATATGGCCATAATGTGATGATGAATATGTATGAGATGATCATTATTGTATTGTGGCAACCGGCAGGAGCCTTATGGTTGTCTTTAATTTTCATGTTGAGTAGTATTTCAAAGTAGTTGTAATAGTTGCTACATGAGGTGAACAACCATGAAGACGGCGCCATGAACCTTGACGCTACGCCGACAATGATGGAGATCATGCCCGTTGATGATGGAGATCATGTCCGTGCTTTGGAGATGAAGATCAAAGGCGCAAAGACAAAAGGGCCATATCATATCACATATGAACTGCATGTGATGTTAATCCTTTATGCATCTTATTTTGCTTAGATCACGACGGTAGCATTATAAGATGATCCCTCACATTAATATCAAGATAATAAAGTGTTCTTCCCTCGTATGCACCGTTGCATTGTTCGACGTTTTGAAGCATCTCGTGATGATCGGGTGTGATAAACTTGACATACAACGGGTGTAAGCCATGTTGCACACGCGAATACTTGGGTTTGCTTGACGAGCCTAGCATGTATAGACATGGCCTCGGGACAACGGAAACCGAAAGGTTGAACACGAGTCATATGGATGATATGATCAACATGTTGATGTTCACCATTGAAGCTACATCATCTCACGTGATGATCGGTTTTGGTGTAGTGGATTTGGATCGTGTACCACTTAACAACTATGAGGGATGTTGTATTAAGTGGGAGTTCATTAGTAATTAGATTAAAACATGAACTAATTATCATAAACATAGTCTGAGTAGTATTTTGAATTAATTTTGTAGTATTGGCATCCGTTTACTACTATGCGCTAGTCTTGTTATTGAGATAGAAATACTGTTAAAATCTGACAAGAAACTTTACGGATTGGTACCGTATTGTTAATGAATCAAGAAATGATTAAGTCCTATTGCAAACTTTTAGTAAACCTCACATTGTTGATTCAAATAGCTATGGTTTCAATTAGTACCTAAAGTTATCTTGTCTCCGTGAAACTTGAAGTTCAAATCTGTTTGAAAAGTAAGGAGCTGAAAATTTAGTTTTCAGAAATAATCAAGGTACGAGATATATGTGATATCTAAGACCTTATTGCAAGATGATAGAATATAAATTTGGTGAGACTACATAAACTCATAAGTTTTATGGGAATGTACGAAGGTTGAAGACGCAAGGCGTCCCAATCCTCCAACTATTGGGGCACTAACGATATTCGCATATCCATGAAGTGATTGTCCTTAGTATGCACCGTTGCTAAGACTCGTCGTTTCGAAGCATCACGTGATGATCGGGTGTTATAGATTCTACGTGTGCTTCCAACGGGTGCAAACCAGATTTGCATATGCGAATACTAAGGTTTAAACTTTATGAGCCTAGCATGTACAGACATGGTCTCAGAAAGTTATCATGAATTGATGGATAAAATTATGAGTGAAATTGTTCATCGTATTACAAAGTTACTAATAGTGAAATCTGAAACACTTGTCATATGATGATCAACTTCAAAGTAAGAACCTCAAGGTTATTGGTATTTGACCAACAAACCTAGAAGTTATTGATGTTGAAATGTTTTTCTGAATAATGAGGAAAGCTAAAAGAGAAACTGCAAAAGATATTTTGGCAAAAAGAAAAGAAAAGACTAGAAAGTCTAGCTCAGGTGTATATAAATGATATACATGTTATGGTTGTATTCCTAGTTTGGTCACACAATGAAATTCTTGGGTATTAGTACCATATTGGTTGGTATGAAGTGTCATACAAAACAACGCAATACAAGAATACAATGGCCTAAGTGACTGACAAGGAATATGATAGGAATGCACGTCTGGAACAAAAATAAAGTGTTATTGTGTTCATCGTTGGCATTCTATCTAGCCCTTAGAATTTATAATAAAGAACTTAATAATTGTTATTTTGCTCTGGTCAAATGAAAACAATGAGTTGTTTAAATTATGACATTACTCCATGTACGATGGATAAGTTATTATAAATCTTAATGGTGAAACACACATACATAACACTGACGCTAAAATGCCATAAGGCAAATGATTTGAATTCCACTTATTTGTGGAACCGCAATTTAGGTCATGTTAGAAAGGATCGCATGAAGGAACTCCATGCAAATGGATTTTTGGAGTCATTCGATTTGTTGAATCGTTTGGCACTTGCAAAATCTTTTCTAAAAAGTAATGACTGAAATACCGTTCATAGGCCGAAGAGTTGAACGGGCAACTAACTTAGTGAAAACATACATAATGATATATGTGGTTCACTGGGCATAGTTGTGTGCGGAAGATTCTTCTACTTCATGAAAACTTTCAAACAATGAATTGAGTATATATGTGGATATATTCAATAAGGAAAAGTTTGAAATATTTGAATAGGATTCAAATAAATTTCAGCATGAAGTGGAAATCATCGTAATAGAAATCAAATATCTATGATTGGATCATGGTGGAAATATTTGAATTACGAGTTTTAGCGAACATCTAAGAGAGTTATGAAATTGTTCTACAACTTACGTTTCTTGGAGTATCATAGTGATGATGAAGTATCCAAGAGATATATCCAAACTTTGTTGGATCAATGATGAGATAAAATATTGATGCCATTATATTTTTGTGGATTATGCTTTAGTGACTACCGCTTTTACACTGAATAGAGCATCATAATGATCCGTTGAAATGACACCATACAAGTTATGGCATGGGTATAAACCCTAATAGTCAACCAAAATCGGATGAATGTCTTTGTTGGTTATCCCAGAGATTTAATTGGGAATTCTTCCCACGAGACAAAGACAAAAGTGTTTGTCAATGTTTCTTATTTCCGAGAAATTGTTTCGAGTGAAGTATTTGAGTGGGAGGACAATATAATTTGATAAGGTTTATGAACCTGAGCATAATGATCAGAGTAGCGCAGCATCGGAATTGGTTTCGGAAGCGGCCACGACGATCATGGCTCTCATGACTACAAAATGTTTTAGCCATGGAGATCGAAGTACATATTGAACCTTGTAGGTATGGTTTACTTTGTGATCAAATAAATGATTTGTGGACAAAGGATTGATTTTGATCAATGATAAACCAACTACAAAACAAAGAAGTTATGATGGGCCCTGACTCCATTAAAATGGCCATGCGCCATGAAATCCAAGATAGATGAATACTTTATGAAAGTAAATGGATCTATGAAATTGATAGACTTGGATGAAATATCCTTGAAGAAAGCTTGACTTATCGAAAAATTGTTTACGACAAAGTTCAAAGAGTTGAATACGATAAGATTAGATCTTCCGTAGCAATGCTTATAATCTATGTGGATTATTCTAGTAATCACTACATATTTCTTTTATGATATATGCTAGTAGGATGGCAAAATACACTACTTAACAGAAGTATGTATACAAGATACAACCAAGAGTTTTGCTGGTCCGTGGAATACTAGATAGGTATACAAGCTTCAATTGGATGAAGTAAGTATCACGGAGTTGGAATCTTCACCAGATGAAATAGTCAAAGAGTTTTTGATTTCATCAGAGACGATGAAGAGGCTTGCATTTGCAAGAAATTAAGTGGGAGCGCTAAGACACATTTATAATACTTTATGTAGGTGACATATAGTTGGTTATAAATGATGTAATTATATACTTGATTAAAAGGTTTCATTGAGAATTAACTTCAATGAAAGGATATGGACTGAAACAAATTTAGTGTCAAGATCTATGAAGATAGATTGAAACACATAAATAAGTTTAAGTCAAAGTACATATGATGGATATTGAAGTAGTTCAATATAGAAATATTAAGAAAATGTTCTTGTCATGTGAAGGTTTAACAAGACTTGAGTGTATCTGACACTCAATGAGTAAAAACACATGAGTGATTATAGATCACGAATAATATGTACACAATCAGATATCATGTGCTCTAAAATGTTATGAGCATATACCAGAATGATTCATAAGATGATCATAGGACGACAGTAAGAATATCCTTGAGTACTTTAGAAGAACTAAGGATATACATATATATTTTTGTATGAAGAAATGACAAACAAATCGCTGTAAGGTGTTACACCGATATTTATTTTGTCACATATCAAAATAGAATTTCAATCTCAAATTAGACTAAGTGTTGTTTTAAAGGTAGCACAATGAACTAGAAGTTGTCTATGTTAGATTTAGAAGAGTTCTAAATATTGTGATGGATTCTACAAAACGAAGGCAGAGTATGTCATTTGTTTTGACAAATGACTGAGGATGTTGAGTCAAGAAGTTCTTTGAGAACTTGGTGTAGTTCCGACAGAGTCAGAACTTTGAAGCTATATTGTGTGTGACAATATAAGTGACATATTTCAGACAGCGGAATTAAGGTTCCACCAGAAGATCAAACATATATAATGCCAACTCATTTGGAAATGAGTGATGCGTTGAGACGCAAATGAATTACAAAATACATACGTTTCTGAGCGTGTCAGATCCGATGACTAAAACCTCTCCCGTGAGCAATACATGATAAAACACCAGAAGACCAAGGTGTTATATCTTTACAAATGTAAACTAGATTATTGACTCTAGTGCAAGTGGGAGACTGAAGGAGATATGCCCTAGAGGCAATAATAAAGTGGTTATTATTTATATCTTTATGTTTATGATAAATGTTTATATATCATGCTATAATTGTATTAACCGAAACATTAGTACATGTGTGATATGTAGACAAACAAAGAAGTCCCTAGTATGCCTCTTAAACTAGCTTGTTGATTAATGGATGATTAGTTTCATAATCATGAACATTGGATGTTATTAATAACAAGGTTATATCATTATATGAATGATGTAATGGACACACCCAATTAAGCGTAGCATAAGATCTCGTCATTAAGTTATTTGCTATAAGCTTTCGATACATAGTTACCTAATCCTTATGACCATGAGATCATGTAAATCACTTATACCGAAAGGTACTTTGATTACACCAAACACCACTGCGTAAATGGGTGGCTATAAAGGTGGGATTAAGTATCCGGAAAGTATGAGTTGAGGCATATGGATCAACAGTGGGATTTGTCCATCCCGATGACGGATAGATATACTCGGGCCCTCTCGGTGGAATGTCGTCTAATGTCTTGCAAGCATATGAATGAGTTCATAAGAGACCACATACCACGGTACGAGTAAAGAGTACTTGTCAGGAGACGAGGTTGAACAAGGTATAGAGTGATACCGAAGATCAAACCTCGGACAAGTAAAATATCGTGAGACAAAGGGAATTGGTAATGTATGTGAATGGTTCATTCGATCACTAATGTCATCGTTGAATATGTGGGAGCCATTATGGATCTCCAGATCCCGCTATTGGTTATTGGTCGGAGTGAGTACTCAACCATGTCCGCATAGTTCACGAACCGTATGGTGACACACTTAAAGTTGGATGTTGAAATGGTAGCACTTGAAAATGGAATGGAGTTCGAATATTCGGAGTCCCGGATGAGATCCCGGACATCACGAGGAGTTCCGGAATGGTCCGGAGAATAAGATTCATATATAGGATGTCATTTTATGTGAATAAAATGTCGCGGAAGGTTCTATGGAAGGTTCTAGAAGGTTCTAGAAAAGTCCGGAAGAAACCACCAAGGAAGGTGGAGTCCACAAGGGACTCCACCTCCATGGCCGGCCAGCCCTAGTGGGGGTGGAGTCCCAAGTGGACTCCACCATAGGGGGCCGGCCACCCCCACATGGGAGGTGGGAATCCCACCTTTGGGTGGGAGTCCTAGTTGGGCTAGGTTTCCCCCTCCTATGGAAGGTTTTGGTTTCGGGTCTTATTCGAAGACTTGGACACCAACACTTGGGATCCACCTATATAATGAGGGGCCAAGAGGGGGCCGGCCACCCCAAGACCATAGCTCCGGCCACCCCAAGACCATAGCTTGGCCGCCCCCCTTGAGTGGCCGGCCACCCCCTCCCAAACCCTAGCTTTGCTCCTCCACTTCATATTTCCCGCGTAGCTTAGCGAAGCTCCGCCGGACTTCTACACCGCCACCGACACCACGCCGTCGTGCTGTCGGATTCAAGAGGAGCTACTACTTCCGCTGCCCGCTGGAACGGGAGGTGGACGTCGTCTTCATCAACAACCGAACGTGTGACCGAGTACGGAGGTGCTGCCCGTTCGTGGCGCCGGAACCGATCGTGATCAAGATCTTCTACGCGCTTTTGCAAGCGGCAAGTGATCGTCTACCGCAGCAACAAGAGCCTCATCTTGTAGGCTTTGGAATCTCTTCAAGGGTGAGACTCGATACCCCCTCGTTGCTACCGTCTTCTAGATTGCATCTTGGCTTGGATTGCGTGTTCGCGGTAGGAAAATTTTTGTTTTCTATGCAACGTTATCCTACAATAACATGTATATCTCATGGATATTGTCAACATAAAGTAATATAACAAGTGCAATATGCAAGTATGTAGGAATCAATGCACAGTTCACACAAGTGTTTGCTTCTTAGGTGGAAGGAGATAGGTAAACCGACTCAACAATAAAAGTAAAAGAATGGTCCTTCAATGAGGAAAGCATCGATTGATGTATTTGTGCTAGAGCTTTTATTTTGAAAATATGAAACAATTTTGTCAACGGTAGTAATAAAGCATATGAGTTATGTAAATTATATCTTACAAGTTGCAAGCCTCATGCATAGTATACTAATAGTGCCCGCACCTCGTCCTACTTAGCTTGGACTACCGGATCTTCGCATGCCATGTTTCAACCAAGTGTCACAAAGGGGTACCTCCATGCCGCCTGTACAAAGGTCTAAGGAGAATGCTCGCATTTCGGATTTCTCGCTTTTGATTATTCTCAACTTAGACATCCATACCGGGACAACATGGACAATAGATAATGGACTCCTCTTAAATGCATAAGCATGTAGCAAAGTTATTATTCTCATATGAGATTGAGGATATATGTCCAAAATTGAAACTTCAACCATGGTTCATGGCTTTAGTTAGCGGCCCAATGTTCTTCTCTAACAATTTTGCATGCTCCAACCACTAAAATGATAGATCCTTCAGACAAGACGGACATGCATAGCAACTCACATGATATTCAACAATAGTTGATGGCGTTCCCCAGAAGCATGGTTATCGCACAACAAGCAACTTAATAAAATATAAAGTGCATAAGTACATATTCAATACTACGATAGTTTTTAAGGCTATTTTGTCCCATGAGCTATATATTGCAAAGGTGGATGATGGAATTTTAAAGGTAGCACTCAAGCAATTTACTTTGGAATGGCGGAGAAATACCATGTAGTAGGTAAATATGGTGGACACAAATGGCATAGTAGTTGGCTCAAGGATTTTGGATGCATGAGAAGTATTCCCTCTCGATACAAGGTTTAGGCTAGCAAGGTTATTTGAAGCAAACTCAAGGATGAACAAGTGCAGCAAAACTCACATAAAAGACATATTGTAAACATTATAAGACTCTACACCATCTTCCTTGTTGTTCAAAACTCAATACTAGATATTATCTAGACCTTAGAGAAACCAAATATGCAAATCAAATTTTAGCAAGCTCTATGTATTTCTTCATTAATGGGTGCAAAGCATATGATGCAAGAGCTTAAACATGAGCACAACAATTGCCAAGTATCACATTATCCAAGACATTTTAGAATTACTACATGTAGCATTTTCCAATTCCAACCATATAACAATTTAACGAAGAAGAAACTTCGCCTTGAACATTATGAGTAAAGCCTAAGGACACATGTGTCCATATGCAACAGCGGAGCGTGTCTCTCTCCCACAAAGTGAATGCTAGGATCCATTTTATTCAAACAAAAACAAAAACAAAAACAAACCGACGCTCCAAGCAAAGAACACAAGATGTGATTGAATAAAAATATAGTTTCAGGGGAGGAACCTGATGATGTTGTCGATGAAGAAGGGGATGCCTTGGCATCCCCAAGCTTAGACGCTTGAGTCTTCTTAAAATATGCAGGGGTGAACCACGGGGCATCCCCAAGCTTAGAGCTTTCACTCCTCTTGATCATAGTATATCATTCTCCTCTCTTGACCCTTGAAAACTTCCTTCACACCAAACTTCAAGCAAACTCATTAGAGGGTTAGTGCATCATTAATAATTCACTCATTCAGAGGTGACACAATCATTATTTTTACTTCTGGACATTGCATAATGCTACTGGACATTAGTGGATCAAAGAAATAAATCCAACATAGCAAAAGAGGCAATGCGAAATAAAAGGCAGAATCTGTCAAACAGAACAGTCCGTAAAGACGAATTTAAAGCTGGCACTAGACTTGCTCAAATGGAAAAACTCAAAACTAATGAAAGTTGCGTACATATCTGAGGATCACGCTCGTAAATTGGCAGATTTTTTCGAATTTTCTACAGAGAACTGTGCCCAGATTCGTGACAGACAGCAATGCTGTTTCTGCGCAGCGATCCCAAATATAACATCAACTTTGACATAGAAACTTCACTTGGCACAAAAACATGATAAGGAGAGGTTGCTACAGTAGTAAACAACTTCCAAGACTCAATAAAACAAAAAATTGCTGTAGGTAAAAACATGGGTTGTCTCCCATAAGCGCTTTTCTTTTTCAGCTAGGCGCATAAAGTGCAAATCAAGTAACATCGAGAGTAGAAGCATCAACATCATAACTTGTTCTAATAATAGAATCAAAAGGCAACTTCATTCTCTTTCTAGGGAAGTGTTCCATACCTTTCTTGAGAGGAAATTGATATTTAATATTACCTTCCCTCATATCAATAACAGCACCAACAGTTCGAAGAAAAGGTCTTCCCAACACAATAGGACAAGATGCATTGCATTCGATATCCAAGACAACAAAATCAACGGGACAAGGTTATTGTTAACCGTAATATGCACATTATCAATCCTCCCCAAAGGTTTTTTTTAACATTATCGGCAAGATTAACATCCAAATAACAATTCTTCAATGGTGGCAAGTCAAGCATATCATAAATCTTTTTAGGCATAACAGAAATACTTGCACCAAGATCACATAAAGAATTACATTCAAAGTCATTGAATTTCATTTTAATGATGGGCTCCCAACCATCTTCTAACTTTCTAGGAATAGAAGTTTCAAGTTTTAGTTTCTCTTCTCTAGCTTTTATGAGAGCATTTGTAATATGTTTTGTAAAGGCTAAATTTATAGCACTAGCATTAGGACTTTTAGCAAGTTTTTGTAAGAACTTTATAACTTCAGAGATGTGGCAATCATCAAAATCTAAATCATTATGAGCTACAGCAATGGGATCATTGTTCCCAAGGTTGGAAAAAATTTCAGCAGTTTTATCACAAGCAGTTTCAGCAGTTTTAGCAATTTGCAGTTTTGTTCGCTTGCACTAGGAGTAGAAACATTGCCAACACCAATTATTTTACCATTGATAGTAGGAGGTGGAGCAACATGTGGAAATTAGCATTACTAGTGGTGGTAATAGTCCAAACTTTAGCTACATTATTCTCTTTAGCTAGTTTTTCATTTTCTTCTATCCCACCTAGCACGCATTTCAGCCATTAATCTTATATTCTCATTAATTCTAACTTGGATGGCATTTGCTGTAGTAGTAATCTTATTATCAATATCATTATTAGGCATAACTTTCAATTTTAAAAGATTAACATCGGAGGCAAGTCTATCAACTCTAGAAGCATAGTATCAATTTTATCAAGCTTTTCCTCAACAGATTTGTTAAAAGCAGTTTGTGTACTAATAAATTCTTTAAGCATGGCTTCAAAACCAGAGGGTACATTCCTATTATTGTTGTAAGAATTCCCATAAGAATTACCATAACCATTACCATTAGAAGGATATGGCCTATAGTTATTACCAGAGTTGTTCCTATAAGCATTGTTGTTGAAATTATTATTTTTAATGAAATTCACATCAACATTTTCTTCTTGAGCAACCAATGAAGCTAAAGGAACATTATTTGGATCAACATTAGATCTACCATTCACAAGCATAGACATAATCACATCAATCTTATCACTCAAGGAAGAGATTTCTTCAACAGAATTTACCTTCTTACCTTGTGGAGCTCTTTCCGTGTGCCATTCAGAGTAATTTATCATCATATCATCAAGAAGTTTTGTAGCCGCCCCCAATGTGATGGACATAAAGGTACCTCCAGCAGCTGAATCCAATAAATTCCGCGAAGAAAAATTTAGTCCTGCATAGAAGGTTTGGATGATCATCCAAGTAGTCAGTCCATGGGTTGGGCAATTCTTTACCAAAGTTTTCATTCTCTCCCATGCTTGAGCAACATGTTCAGTATCTAATTGCTTAAAATTCATTATGCTACTTCTCAAAGATATAATTTTAGTGGAGGATAATATCTACCAATAAAAGCATCCTTGCATTTAGTCCATGAATCAATACTATTCTTAGGCAAAGATAGCAACCAATCTTTAGCTCTTCCTCTTAATGAGAAAGGAAACACTTTCAATTTAATAATATCACCATCTACATCTTTATACTTTTGCATTTCACAAAGTTCAACAAAATTATTGAGATGGCAGCAGCATCATCAGAACTAGCACCAGAAAATTGATCTCTCATAACCAAATTCAGTAAAGCAGGTTTAATTTCAAAGAATTCTGCTGTAGTAGGTGGAGCAATAGGTGTGCATAGGAAATCATTATTATTTGCATTTGTGAAGTCACACAACATAGTATTTTCAGGGGTATTCATTTTAGAAAGTAAATAAATAAACTAGATGAATGATACGTCTCCAACGTATCGATAATTTCTTATGTTCCATGCTACTTTATTGATGATACCTACATGTTTTATGCACATTATATGTCATATTTATGCATTTTCCGGAACTAACCTATTAACAAGATGCCGAAGAGCCATTGTTGTTTTCTGCTGTTTTTGGTTTCAGAAATCCTAGTAAAGAAATATTCTCGGAATTGGACGAAACTTTCGCCCAGGGTCCTATTTTTGCACGAAGCTTCCAGAAGACCGAAGAGATAACGAAGTGGGGCCACGAGGCGGCCAGAGGGCAGGCCGGCGCGGCCCTGGCCCTGGCCGCGCCGACCTGGCCTCTGGGCCCCTCGTGTGGCCCCCGCGTGACCCTCCGCCTACTTAAAGCTTCCGTCGCGAAACCCCCAGTACCGAGAGCCACGATACGGAAAACCTTACAGAGACGCCGCCGTAATCCCATCTCGGGGATTCTGAGATCGCCTCCGGCACCCTGCCGGAGAGGGGATTCATCTCCGGAGGACTCTACACCGCCATGGTCGCCTCCGGAGTGATGAGTGAGTAGTTCACCCCTGGACCATGGGTCCATAAGTAGCTAGATGGTCGTCTTCTCCTTGTTGTGCTTCATTGTTGGATCTTGTGAGCTGCCTAACATGATCAAGATCATCTATTTGTAATACTATATGTTGTGTTTGTCGGGATCCGATGGATAGAGAGTACTATGATTATGGTGATTATCAATCTATTGTTTATGTGTTGTTTATGATCTTGCATGCTCTCCGTTATTAGTAGAGGCTCTGGCCAAGTTTTTGCTCTTAACTCCAAGAGGGGGTATTTATGCTCGATAGTGGGTTCATGCCTTCATTGAATCTGGGATCGTGACAGTAGGTTCTAAGGTTGTGATGTGCTGTTGCCACTAGGGATAAAACATTGATGCTATGTCTAAGGATGTAGTTGTTGATTACATTACGCACCATACTTAATGCAATTGTCTGTTGCTTTGCAACTAATAAGGGGGTTCGGATGATAACCTGAAGGTGGACTTTTTAGGCATAGATGCAGTTGGATGGCGGTCTATGTACTTTGTCGTAATGCCCGGATTAAATCTCACTATATTTATCATATCATGTATATGCATTGTTATGCCTTTCTCTATTTGTCAATTGCCCGACGTAATTTGTTCACCCAACATGCTTTATCTTATGGGAGAGACACCTCTAGTGAACTGTGGACCCCGGTCCTATTCTTTACCTAGCATACAATCTACTTGTTTTATTTTTTTCTTTGCAAACATCTTCCACTCGATACGTTTAATCCTTTGTTACAGCAAGCCGGTGAGATTGACAACCTCACTGTTTCGTTGGGGCAAAGTACTTTGGTGTGTTGTGCAGGTTCCGCGCCGGAATCCCTGGTGTTGCGCCGCATCACATTTCGCGACCATCAACCTTCAACGTGCTTCTTGGCTCCTCCTGGTTCGATTAAACCTTGGTTTCTTTCGAGGGAAACTTGCTTGCGCATCATACCTTCCTCTTGGGGTTCCCAACGAACGTGTGAGTTACACGCCATCAAGCTCTTTTTACTGGCGCCGTTGGGGAGATCAAGACACGCTGCAAGGGAGTCTCCACTTCTAATCTCTTTACTTTGTTTTTGTCTTGCTTTATTTTATTTACTACTTTGTTTGCTGCACTAAATCAAAATACAAAAAAAATTAGTTGCTAGCTTTACTTTATTTACTGTCTTGCTCTCTATATCAAAAACACAAAAAAATTAGTTACTTGTCTTTACTTTGTTTGCCTAGTTTACTTTTTGCTTATTTCATCATGCTTAATCCTAAGTTTACTTTGGAAGAGATACCGGTAGGACGAGGGTGTATCATTGGAAGAGATAATATAGAAGATTTTTTCACCCATGTTAGCATGGATGAAGATTTTGAAGATATACCATTATTAAAAACTGCTCCTACTTATGAAAGTGCTTTGTTGTTTGATCCTATAGTACAACATATGTTTCTTACACTTTCGGATATGGAGATGGGGGAAAAGAGAAATTTTGTTTTAAAGGTCCTTGTTAGAGAATTTGAGGATATAGTTAAAGAAGCTAGAAAAGTTTTTATTAAGCATAAGAGGCTTGGTTTCTTTCCTAATTTTAAACAAATACTTGAAAAGATGGATATGGATAGAATTAAGTATACTAATAATGTTAATGATGGTAGGGAAATTAAAGCACCAATACCTAGTAAACTACTAGGGATGCATGAAGCTTTGGAAAATAACTATGCTTGGCTTGTTCCTGAAAATTTGTTTGATGAGAATAGTAAGCCTAGGAGCAATGAGAGAGGAGTTACTTATATAGACCAGATACAATGCATTGTTGAGAAAACTCCCAGCTCTCAAGGTAATAATGTTGATGCTTCTTCATTCGATAATACTTGATTTGCACTTTCTGCGCCTAGCTGAAAGGCGTTAAAGAAAAGCGCTTATGGGAGACAACCCATGTTTTTACCTACAGCAATTTTTTGTTTTATTGAGTCTTGGAAGTTGTTTACTACTGTAGCAACCTCTCCTTATCATGTTTTTGTGCCAAGTAAAGTTTCTATGTCAAAGTTGATGTTATATTTGGGATCGCTGCGCAGAAACAGCATTGCTGTCTGTCACGAATCTGGGCACAGTTCCCTGTAGAAAATTCGAAAAAATCTTCCAATTTACGAGCGTGATCCTCAGATATGTACGCAACTTTCATTAGTTTTGAGTTTTTCCATTTGAGCAAGTCTAGTGCCAGTTTTAAATTCGTCTTTACGGACTGTTCTGTTTTTGACAGATTCTGCCTTTTATTTCGCATTGCCTCTTTTGCTATGTTGGATTTATTTCTTTGATCCATTAATGTCCAGTAGCATTATGCAATGTCCAGAAGTGAAAATAATGATTGTGTCACCTCTGAATGAGTGAATTATTAATGATGCACTAACCCTCTAATGAGTTTGCTTGAAGTTTGGTGAAGGAAGTTTTCAAGGGTCAAGAGAGGAGAATGATATACTATGATCAAGAGGAGTGAAAGCTCTAAGCTTGGGGATGCCCCCGTGGTTCACCCCTGCATATTTTAAGAAGACTAAAGCGTTCTAAGCTTGGGGATGCCCAAGGCATCCCCTTCTCATCGACAAAATCATCAGGTTCCTCCCCGAAACTATATTTTTATTCAATCACATGTTGTGTTCTTTACTTGGAGCGTTTGTTTTCGTTTTTGTTTTTGTTTGAATAAGATGGATCCTAGCATTCACTTTGTGGGAGAGAGACACGCTCCGCTGTTGCATATGGACACATGTGTCCTTAGGCTTTACTCATAATGTTCATGGCGAAGTTTCTTCTTCGTTAAATTGTTATATGGTTGGAATTGGAAAATGCTACATGTAGTAATTCTAAAATGTCTTGGATAATGTGATACTTGGCAATTGTTGTGCTTATGTTTAAGCTCTTGCATCATATGCTTTGCACCCATTAATGAAGAAATACATAGAGCTTGCTAAAATTTGATTTGCATATTTGGTCTCTCTAAGGCCCTATAATATCTAGTATTGAGTTTTGAACAACAAGGAAGACGGTGTAGAGTCTTATAATGTTTACAATATGTCTTTTATGTGAGTTTTGCTGCACTTGTTCATCCTTGAGTTTGCTTCAAATAACCTTGCTAGCCTAAACCTTGTATCGAGAGGGAATACTTCTCATGCATCCAAAATCCTTGAGCCAACTACTATGCCATTTGTGTCCACCATACCTACCTACTACATGGTATTTCTCCGCCATTCCAAAGTAAATTGCTTGAGTGCTACCTTTAAAATTCCATCATTCACCTTTGCAATATATATCTCATGGGACAAAATAGCCTTAAAAACTATCGTAGTATTGAATATGTACTTATGCACTTTATCTTTTATTAAGTTGCTTGTTGTGCGATAACCATGCTTCTGGGGAACACCATCAACTATTGTTGAATATCATGTGAGTTTCTATGCATGTCCGTCTTGTCTGAAGGATCTATCATTTTAGTGGTTGGAGCATGCAAAATTGTTAGAGAAGAACATTGGGCCGCTAACTAAAGCCATGAACCATGGTGGAAGTTTCAGTTCTGGACATATATCCTCAATCTCATACGAGAATAATAACTTTGCTACGTGCTTATGCATTTAAGAGGAGTCCATTATCTGTTGTCCATGTTGTCCCGTATGGATGTCTAAGTTGAGAATAATCAAAAGCGAGAAATCCGAAATGCGAGCATTCTCCTTAGACCTTTGTACAGCGGCATGGAGGTACCCCTTTGTGACACTTGGTTGAAACATGGCATGCGAAGATCCGGTAGTCCAAGCTAAGTAGGACGAGGTGCGGGCACTATTAGTATACTATGCATGAGGCTTGCAACTTGTAAGATATAATTTACATAACTCATATGCTTTATTACTACCGTTGACAAAATTGTTTCATGTTTTCAAAATAAAAGCTCTAGCACAAATACAGCAATCGATGCTTTCCTCTTTGAAGGACCATTCTTTTACTTTTATTGTTGAGTCGGTTTACCTATCTCCTTCCACCTTAAGAAGCAAACACTTGTGTGAACTGTGCATTGATTCCTACATACTTGCATATTGCACTTGTTATATTACTTTATGTTGACAATATCCATGAGATATACATGTTATAAGTTGAAAGCAACCGCTGAAACTTAATCTTCCTATGTGTTGCTTCAACACCTTTACTTTGATTTATTGCTTTATGAGTTAACTCTTATGCAAGACTTATTGATGCTTGTCTTGAAGTACTATTCATGAAAAGTCTTTGCTTTATGATTCAGTTGTTTACTCATGTCATTACTTTTGCTTTGATCGCTGCATTCATTACATATGTTTACAAATAGTATGATCAAGATTATGATGGCATGTCACTAAAATTATCTTTGTTATCGTTTTACCTGCTCGGGACGAGCGAACTAAGCTTAGATGCCGATACGCTCCAACGTATCGATAATTTCTTATGTTCCATGCTACTTTATTGATGATACCTACATGTTTTATGCACATTATATGTCATATTTATGCATTTTCCGAACTAACCTATTAACAAGATGCCGAAGAGCCAGTTGCTTTCTCATTGTTTTTGGTTTCAGAAATCCTAGTAAAGAAATATTCTCTGAATTGGACGAAACTTTCGCCCTATTTTTAACGAAGCTTCCAGAAGACCGAAGAGATAACGAAGTGGGGCCACGAGGCGGCCAGAGGGCAGGCCGGCGCGACCAGTGCCTGGCCGCGCCGACTGGCCCGGGCCCCGTGTGGCCCCCGCGCTGACCCTCCGCCTACTTAAAGCCTGGCCGCGAAACCCCAAAGAGAGCCACGACGGAAAACCTTACAGAGAGACGCCGCCGAATCCCATCTCGGGGGATTCGAGATCGCTGCACCCCGGAGAGGGGATTCATCTCCGAGGACTCTACACCGCCATGGTCGCCTCCGGAGTGATGAGTGAGTAGTTCACCCCTGGACCATGGGTCCATAGCAGTAGCTAGATGGTCGTCTTCTCCTTGTTGTGCTTCATTGTTGGATCTTGTGAGCTGCCTAACATGATCAAGATCATCTATTTGTAATACTATATGTTGTGTTTGTCGGGATCCGATGGATAGAGAGTACTATGATTATGGTGATTATCAATCTATTGTTTATGTGTTGTTTATGATCTTGCATGCTTTCCGTTATTAGTAGAGGCTCAGCCAAGTTTTTGCTCTTAACTCCAAGAGGGAGTATTTATGCTCGATAGTGGGTTCATGCCTTCATTGAATCTGGGATCGTGACAGTAGGTTCTAAGGTTGTGATGTGTTGTTGCACTAGGGATAAAACATTGATGCTATGTCTAAGGATGTAGTTGTTGATTACATTACGCACCATACTTAATGCAATTGTCTCTTGCTTTGCAACTTAATACTGGAGGGGGTTCGGATGATAACCCGAAGGACTTTAGGCATAGATGCGGATGGCGGTCTATGTACTTTGTCGTAATGCCGGATTAAATCTCAATATATTTATCATATCATGTATATGCATTGTTATGCCTTTCTCTATTTGTCAATTGCCCGACTGTAATTTGTTCACCCAACATGCTTTATCTTATGGGAGAGACACTCTAGTGAAGTGGACCCCGGTCCTATTCTTTACCTAGCATACAATCTACTTGTTTTACTGTTTTCTTTGCAAACATCTTCCACTCGATACGTTTAATCCTTTGTTACAGCAAGCCGGTGAGATTGACAACCTCACTGTTTCGTTGGGGCAAAGTACTTTGGTTGTGTTGTGCAGGTTCCGCGTTGGCCGAATCGGTGTTGCGCCGCATCACATTTCGCGACCATCAACCTTCAACGTGCTTCTTGGCTCCTCCTGTTCGATTAAACCTTGGTTTCTTCTGAGAAAACTTGCTACTGTGCGCATCATACCTTCCTCTTGGGTTCCCAACGAACGTGTGAGTTACACGCCATCAATGAAGTAAATGCAAGTAACTAATTTTTTGTGTGTTTTTGATATAGAGAGCAAGACAAGAATAAAGTAAAACTAGCAACTAATTTTTTTGTGTTTTGTTTAGTGCAGCAAACAAAGTAATAAATAAATAAAGCAAGACAAAAACAAAGTAAAGAGATTGAGAAGTGGAGACTCCCTGCTGTCTTGATCTCCCGGCAACGGCGCCAATAAGCTGATCACACCTCTAAATTGGTTGGCATGATGGTTGTCTCCCCTCTAAATTTGTTGGAAAGTAGATGCCTGAGTGACAAGGTATTAACTTGTCAATGCCTACAAGTTGTAGACTTAGGTTTCGCTAAGTAGAGCAAGTAGATCTCAAGGTTTCAGCCAAAAAGGTGCTCGACTAAAAACTAGGGTTATGTTGATGATCTATTGATCATTTCTTTGTCCCTCGACTCCCCCTTATATAGGAGGTGGAGCCGAGGGTTTCACACAAGTTACAAATTCCGGGAGACTCTTTGAGTTTGTCCCGTAAAGTTACAAGTCTTCTTATTCCTAATCTATCTCTACTTGCCATAGTCAATGCTTCATTGGGCTTCATAAACTTCGGGTCATGGGCCTTCAGTAAACCCGGGTACCATCTTCGGCAGGCCCATCCGAAATGCCTATGTCACTGAGTATTGAAAGTTTATGTTAATGATTTTGGATGGAAAGAAAGATATACCTTTCATGGAATTGCTTCAAACTTTATGTTCATCTTATATAATTGTTGCATCTCCTACCTGTACCCAAATAACATGATGTTGACACTTTGGCATGATCAACTTCGAGGAAAGTCATCTGAATGTGTAACATCCCAAGTTTCAATAAAAGGAACAAGAGAGGAATTCAAGAATCCAAAAATCAGAGCCAACAAAAACTTTTTCATATCATATAGGACCATGCATGTAGAGCACCTTGTTATTTTTTTTTAGTGTGCAATTGCCATGATGCTTGCTTATGTGTTCTCTCTCACTCTAAAACCCTAGCAATGATCACTTGATCATCCAAAGTCAAATAAAAAGAAAATAGAAAAGAAATTGTAAAAAATCAATTTCACACACACATAAGGCTTGGGCCATTTTTGCAAATCTTTGGCCTAGACCTTTTTGGTTTGCACCATTGGGTGTAAATGGATACTAAACATATATTAACAACTTTGGAAACAATCAAACACATTTCAAATCAAATTTGAATCAAATATGAGCTCACATGTGATTATGGTCATATGAGACATTTTTAGTCTGATGCTCACTTTGAGCCCCTGGCTTTTGAGTTTCCACTTCTACACTTGACCATTTCTTTGTACCTCATCCAAGACAACATCAAGGACAACAACTTTGCTCAAGAACACACCCCAAAATTCCCTCTCTATTTCAAATGGCAAGCAAGCAAAGTGGGGACTTTTTATTAAAGTGAAGATCATATGCAAAATGATTTTTTGCAATTCAATTCCATTTTGATCCCCACCACCACCAATATACTACATTTAATATATGATTACAACTCACCAAAAAGAATTGCAAAATTCGAAAATAATTTTCTTGCGGGCATTATCACAAACACCTTGCAGGCAGGGAATCCAAATGAGCCCATACTGAAAATTGGAGATGGACTTGGTCCAACCTGACCCTCTCTGCACCCCTGGCACCTCCCTCTCACTTCACCACATCCATCAGCACCAGTGCCACCCCTCCACTTGCTCACCATGGTCAAAACCATGCCATGCCGTGGCATGGCATGCCACCATCATGCCACCCTCACCTCTGGCCATCTCTGGACCGCACCACCGTGTCCATGCCCTTCCTCTCACCTCCCTGGACACGCTCGTGCACCCCCTTGACCAAACCGACGCGTGCACAAGCCAGCACAGGCGCGCCCAGCACGCTCCAGCGACGCCATGTCGTGCATGGTCGCGACGCCAGAGCGCGCCAGAGCGCGCAGCGCCTCGTCGCCTCAGCCTGTCCCTGGCCATCAGCGCCTGCTCGTCGACTCGCCTCAGCACCAGGACCCCGCCAGACACCGCCACGAGCCTCCCCGTGCCCTGTCACCGTCGCGGAGGACGACGACGACCGCCACAGTACCCACGGACGCATGACCCTCCCCACTGTGCTTGACCACC
This sequence comes from Lolium multiflorum, assembly GCA_030979885.1. NCBI lineage: Eukaryota > Viridiplantae > Streptophyta > Magnoliopsida > Poales > Poaceae > Lolium > Lolium multiflorum. The sequence continues at coordinate 135,922,584 of CM061749.1, read as the reverse complement.
TTCTGCTGTTCCGAGTGCACCGTGACGCTCCCTGAGCTTGCCTAGACACGACCATGCCCTCGCCCACGCCGTTGATCGCCTGCAGCACCACCTCGCCATCGTCACCGTGACCACCCGCCGCTCCTCGAGGCCACTATAAAAGGAGCTCTCCGCTCCCCAAATTGAGCACGCCCTCAGCTTCCCCTCATCTCACAGCCTCTCCTCGACCTCTCGCCATGCTCGATTAGCCACCGCCTCGCCCCAATTGCTAGCTCGCCGCCGCTCACAGTAGCCGAAGCTCGCCGGAGAAGGAGGCCGCCCCCGACGACGCAACTGCTTCCAGGCGCTTCCCCATCGACTACAACGTCGCGGCGCACCCCTCCGACGATTGCCGGAGCTCCGACGCGCCCTCCGACCCCCTACCTCCGCCGCGCTCGCCTCTGCTTCTCGCCGTCGACGACGACAACTCCTCGCCGTTGGATCATCGCCTGATCCAACGCCTCACACGTCACGTACCGTTTCGGTGAGTAACCCTCACTGACGGGTGGCTCCCACCTTGTCAGCTGAACCGCTGCGCTGGACGCAGTACTGGGCCGGCCCAATTCTTTTCCCCTGTGCAGCCCAACCACCTTTCCCGCCTAAGCCCATTCGATTCAAAATTTATTTTTCGAATTTAATTAAATACTCTCAGATGCTGTATTCAAATTTAAATAGGAGAAAATCCACCAAACCAAATTTTACAAATTTTATATATTTGGAAACCTTATGAAATTATCTACACAATGCCACTGGTTTGAACCCTAGATCGATTATAAAAATAAAGTGAGAAAATAAACAAAACAGAGACTTTTCTGCCTTAGAATAATTATTAAAAATCAACCAAAAATGCTTTTTAGTTAATTCCAACTCCTATAAATCACATTACACTTATACTAATTGTTTTTGCAAAAATATGCCATGCTTACTTTGAATGATCATGGCCTAGTTTAATTAAAAGACTATATGGCTAATTCTAGTCAAAGATATTGTCCAAAAATATTGATAAATCATATGGGATTATTTCTCTCATTTAAATCTTGTCATGAACAATCCAAAATGAGGTAGAGACTCTGGTCATATAGGTCTCATATGGATTGTTGATGATATTAAATATTTACCATGCTAGGATTAAATTGTATGAGGTGCTACCCCTCATTTAAATCATTTTCTTAAATGATAAGTATGAAGAGGTTGATTTTGGTCAACCTAGGTCATATATTATTCATGAGAGAAATTAAATCTTAATAGAATAATGAGAGGAAACTATTTCTCCAAATAAATGAAAATAACACTCAAGTTAATATGAGAGGAGATTATTTTTCTTAAATGAGACAAACCCCTCCACCAACTAAATAGTAATATGTGATGCTAGTTTAGGTTGTGCAAATCATGTGTGTGCTTAGTTTAGTAAATAAGTTTGGTGTGATGATTGTGTATCCCGTACTCGTATTTTAGACGCTAGTACCGAGGAGTATCAAGAGGAGGAGGAGGTCTACTGCCAAGGAGAAGAAGACCACTTTGACCAGTTCCCCAACCAAGGCAAGATAATACTCTTGCAAAGTGCAAGCTCATCATGAGCAAAGCATCACCCATTTACTTTATGTTTATGAGCCTACTTCCCAGTTTTATTTTCAAGCTTTACTTAACGTTGCTTTATTCATGTACTTTTTGATTCATGATTCCATGGGGTTAATGTTAGATTAGTACAAGAGTATCAAAGTTAGCCTAGAAGTAAAGCAAAGTACTTAGCACCTCATACCTAGATGCTAGTGCTAAATTAAAAATGACTACTCTAGATGGGAACATGTGTGGTGAAATAATGATGATGAGGAAAAGTTATGAAATGAATTTTGAAGGTGAATATGACCAAGAGAAGATAGTGATTTTTTATCAAAAACTAATATTGGTTTGGATGCGATACCTTTCCAATTATTGAGTACCCCCACAATACCTGATTATGGGTAAGGGCTTAACTAGAAGTTTATGTATCTTAGTATGAGTTCCCTCTAAACACACATCATAGGGGTTATGCCGAGGCTGCCTTCGTTGTTGAGAAATGATGTGAATTGAAGTGAATTGTACGGCCAAGCCCTGTGCAGTTCCCAAAGCTGACAGCTATTCCTCACTGGGAGGCCAAGCTCATGGGGAGGTGCTCATAATAGGGTTAGTAAATGAAAGGTTATGGCTGATGATCCGCGTACGTATGTTACGATGATTCGGGGTAATCCCGACGGATGAAATCAAATGTTGTGGCACAAGTGTGCAAACCTCGCAGTGTAAATCTATTCGAATAGCCGTGTCCACGGTTACAGCACGGTTGGAAAGGCCATACAGTTTCCAGGTTAGATTTTGAACATATTGATGAAATGAATGGTGAATGGTGACTGTTTATATTGAAACACAAATGAGTTGTGGAATGACACTAATGTTCCCACCTGAGTTAGTTAGCACATGAATAAGTCTTTAGCAACTATTTGCAAACTAAAATTGGCTTTATGCAAAGAAACTAGAGCTTAGCACCCTCTTACTAGAATTGTTAGCACTTACATTAGTATTAGATTGCGAGTACGTAAAGTACTCACGGCTGTGTCCCTGGCTATTCAAATGGCCAGACTATGAAGAGGAGCAGCAGTACGAGAGGACGGCCAGCAGGAAGTCTACAACAACTAGGAGTCTGCTAACGTCAAGCGTGGCCTGTGGACTATAGAGTCCTTGTATCTTACGCTTCCGCTATGAACTTATGTTTGTTCGTTGATCAGTTCGTTGATCACTAGATCAACTATTTGTGTAATATGGATCATGTGATTCCAATTTGTAAGACTTTATGGTTTGTAATGAATGATGATTGTGATACTTAACTATTATGCCTCGCAACAACAATATTCCCTGGATTTACATAAGTGACATAATAGGCATCCGGACTTAAAAACCGGTGTTGACAAGTTGGTAGAGCCATTGTTTGACCTTAGGAGACCCTAGTTTAGAATGGACGTTCTGAAAATTTTAGTTTCTAAAACCAATGAAGTGAATATTTGTGAAAAACTTATTCATTTTCTTCTCTATCAGATCTTTTCAAAAATGATAAGCCATGCTCCTCCTTATAAATCCATCTAAAATTTTGCCACACCTGTTCACATCTCTAACTTACTTATCCATTTCACTTTCAGATGGAGCATTACGCCCAGACGGAGTCCTACGAGCTGGGAAATGGAGGAAGTTTGGTGTTCGAGCGAGACCTGTTCTTGGTGTCTGAGAAGCTTGAACGCCCACCTCCCCAGTTCCACGGAGTCCTGGATCCACAACACCCCCGAAGGGGAACAGCAGTGGATGATCACGCTGACTTGAAGGGAAGTCCGGAGCCTCCCATGTCGGAGAGGATCCTTTTCTCCTTCAAGGCATGCAACTGGTGGACGGGCTTGCTCACGCCCTTCAGGAGGGATTTGCCCGGGTGTGCGGACAGAACATCGCCGCACTCCAGGGAACCCGCTTTGCCCACTTCGCGAGGCATGACACCATGGGAGAACCCATGGCACTCTCTTCGCACCCAGTGCTCAAGCATCATGTGGAGCATCTGGACTTTATGCTTCATGAGACCCGGAAGGACCTGGAGCTGACGCGGTCCACGGCCACCGTGCCTGATGGCTTTGGCTCATCATGCCGACGCCATCAGGCTACTCGCCCAGGACCGCAGGTCACTCCACCTGCAGCGCGCCAAGAAGGATGCTACTATCACGCGTCTTCGCGAGAAGATACGCACCTTGGAGATAACTGTCCGGACCCAGCAGGACCAGATTCAGGAGATGGAGGAGGATGGAGAGGACATCCAGGGAGGCGATGACTTCCTGAGCGACGACAACGACTTTGAGGAGGATGAGTTCACTGATGAGGAAGACTACGAGTTTCTGGAGGCGAGGAGGATGGGATCATTCCCATCGATGTGGATGAAGACGATGAGGAGTAGTTGCACTAGCTTCACTTATGTAGGTGTGAGTTGTATCCCGCACCATGTATCGTAGATTGGAGAAGAAGGGTTCTTATAACCCTTAGTGTGTTAGTTTGTAATGTGTGTTGTTACAATGAATGAATGTTTGTGTGTTATGTGCATCATCAAAAGACTTTAAGTTTAAAACTTACCCAAAATAAGTCATAGAAAATTCCCTCTCGTCTCATGATCTATCTACCTGTTCAGATGGCTCGTCCGCATACGCAACGCGAACCCGGTGCCATGATGCAATCAGCTGCACTCCCTGATGATGACAGGGAAGCTAACAGAGCGAACGCCAAGCAACCATAGCAGCACTGCAACGTTGGCCAACAACCGCATGGCCATGGGAACCATGATCACCCAGGGTCCAAACTCAAGAATTTCCAAAACACCAACCCACCTGTCTTTAGCAAGACGGAAGAGCCCTTAGATGCAGATGATTGGCTGCAAACCGTAGAAAACAACTTGGAAGTAGCTGGAGTTGATGAGAATGAGAAGGTGCTGTTTGCTACGCACTATCTCGCAGGACCAGCAAGAGCTTGGTGGACCAGCACCCGTGCCATGAACGCAGTGGACAAATGATGACTTGGGCTGACTTCAAGCTCAAGTTCAACAAGTACCATGTACCACCAGGTTTAATCAAGAAGATGAGGGATGAATTCCGTGAACTAAAAGCAAGGCCGGATGTCGGTGGTAGAATACCGACAGTTCCTCACCATGTCAAGGTACGCCCGATGAAACCGACACCAATGAAAAAAGAAGGAGAGATTCCTGAACGGCCCGCACGACGAGATGCAGAGTATTAGTCAACATTCCCTTTGCCGACCTCGGCCCTAGTGGATTCTGCCATCCGATGGAAGGTAAACTGCACCAGGCTAATGAGAACCGCAAGCGCCGCATGATGAACCAGAGTGGGCCCAGCAATGCCCCAAGATATCGCCCTAGCTCAAGCGGTGGTTTTGCCCCCAGAAACAACAAGCCCTAGAACCGGATATCGCGCCTGGCTTTTCAGAACCGGAGCGGAGGAAACCCAAGACCAGAGGCCCCCACCACAACAATAACAACAGAACTCCTATGTGCACCACAACAAGACTCAACCAAGCTCCGCTGAGCTCCCTAACAACAACAACAACAACACTAACATCGCACCAAAGGACCGGAAGCAATGCCATCCTGTTAAGGACAAGTCCACAATCACCTATGAATGTGGAGTTGTGGGAACTTCTCCAATGAGTGCCCTGCAAAAGGCAAGTTGCTCACAAGACCTGCAAGACCTGCCAAGAGCAACGCTTGTCTCCACCGGGCAAGAAGTTCGCCCCCAACAACCCGAACAACCATGGAGGTCGCCTCTACCACATGAACGCCGAGGAAGCCCAGGAAGCACCCAGATGTGGTGTTGGGTATGTTCTATGTTAACTCAATACCAGCAAGAGTGTTGTTTGATTCAGGAGCATCGCATTCATTTGTTACAGAAGATTTTGTGTGCACTAGTAAGATTCAACCAATCAGCTTGAAACATGTCATGATAGTTCAAATACCTGGATCAACAACTAAAGCTAGAAAATTTTGCAAAGAAGTACCCATCAGAATTCAAGAAATAGTGTTTTTTGCAAACTTAATCGTTCTGGGAACCAAAGGATTGGAAGTAGTACTAGGTATGGATTGGATGGCGAAACATCATGGATTGATAGACTGCGCCAAGAAGGCCATCACCATGACTAGTAGCACCGGAATAACAATAGAACATGTGTCGAGAAACCCAGAAATTTCACTTGCAACCAAAGTGTAGCCAAACCAACCCTGGATCAGATCGGGTCGTTCTGTCGATACGATGTGTTTCGGATGATCTACCCGGTATGCCCCCGGATCGGGATATCGAAGCTACATCGAGTTAATTCCTGGAACTGACCTATAGCCCAGAGAGCCTATAGTATGAACCCAGCAGAGTTAGTGGAGCTGAAGAAGCAACTGGATGACATGTTACACAAAGGTCTGATTCGACCAAGTGCGTCGCCTTGGAGATCACCAGTTTTATTTGTGGATAAGAAAGATGGTGCCAATCGGTTATGTACGGATTATCGTAAACTTAACAATGTCACCATCAAAAACAAATACCCCTTGCCGAAGATAGAAGACATGTTTGACCAGCTAGCCGGTGCCACCGTATTCTCCAAGATTGACCTTAGAACTGGTTACATCAACTGAAGATCCGTGCAACGGATATCCCAAAGATGGCTTTCACCACCAGATATGGATCGTATGAGTACAATGTCATGTCATTTGGATTAACCAATGCCCCTGCTATTTCATGAACCTCATGAACAAAGTTTTCATGAACTTTTTGGATAAGTTTGTCGTTGTCTTCATCGACGATATCCTTATCTACTCCAAAACCGAAGAAGAACATGAGCAACACCTCGGAAATTATCCTAGAAACCCTTAGACAACACAAGTTATATGCCAAGTTCAGCAAGTGTGAGTTTTGGTTGAAGGAGGTAGGATTCCTGGGACATATCTTGTCTGCAGGAGGAGCTGTAGATCCCGCCAAGATCAAGACTGTCACAGAATGGAAAGCCCCAACCACTCAGACCGAGGTCCGCGCATTTCGGATTAGCGGGATATTACCGCCGATTCGTTGAAGGATTTTCCAGCATAGCCCGACCCATGACCCAACTGTTGAAGAAAGATAAGAAGTTTGAATGGACTGCCAAATGCGAAGAAAGTTTCCAACAGCTCAAGAACAGATTGACCACAGCCCCAATATTGATCATGCCGGATATCACCAAACCATTTGACGTCTACTGTGATGCTTCCAAGATTGGTCTTGGATGTGTATTGATTCAAGAAGGCAAAGTGATATCATATCTGTCCGGCAACTGAAGCAGCATGAACAGAACTACCCAACCCATGACCTCGAACTTGCAGCCGTAGTGTTAGCTCCGAAAGTTTGGCGCCACACCATGGGTAATCGATGCGAGATCTATTCGGATCACAGAGCTCGAAGTATATCTTCACCCGAAGGAGCTGGAATATGAGGCAACGCAGATGGTTAGAGCTAATCAAGGATTACAATATGGAAATCCACTCACCCCGGCAAGGCCAATGTAGTAGCAGATGCCCCAGTAGACTACCTTGTCAGTTAAACTCCATGATAGCAGAAGAACAACCTAGCCTATACCAAGAGTTTGAACAATTTAGAATGGAGCTAGTTAGTGAAGGATACCTAGCCAGCATAGAACTGCAGCCTAGTTGTTGGACCTCCAAGAGCAGAGGTTTGTAGAACAGCAAGAAGTTTCCCTTAAGTGGATTACCTAAGGTTTATCGAACTCAGGAGGAAGAGGTCAAAGATATCCCTCTCATGCAACCCCGCAACCACAAAGCAAGAAGTCTCTTGTGTCCCCAACACACCCAATAGGTGCACTAGTTCGGCGAAGAGATAGTGAAATACAGGTGGTATGAATATATATGAACAGTAGCAACGGTGCCAGAAAATAGCTTGCTGGCGTGTAGTTGATGGTGGTAGTATTGCAAGCAGAAAGAGGAAGAAACAAGAAACAAGCAGTAGTAACTCAGCAACATTTAGGACAAGGCCTAGGGATTACACTTTCACTAGTGGACACTCTCAACATTGATCACATAATAGAATAGATAAATGCATACTCTACACTCTTGTTGGATGATGAACACATTGCGTAGGATTACACGAACCTCAATGCCGGAGTTAACAAGCTCCACAATAATGCTCATGTTTAAGTAACCTTAAGTGTAAGATAGATCAAAACGACTAAACCAAGTACTAGCATAGCATGCACACTGTCACCTTCATGCATATGTAGGAGGAATAGATCACATCATATTATCATAGCAATAGTTAACTTCGCACCTACAAGAGATCATGATCATAGCATAAACCAAGTACTAACACGGTGCACGCACTGTCACCTTTGCACACATGCAGGAGGAATAAACTACTTTAATAACACATCACTAGAGTAGCACATAGATAAATTGTGATACAAAACTCATGAATCTCAATCATGTAAAGCAGCTCATGAGATCATTGTATTGAAGTACATAGTAGAGAGATTAACCACATAGCTACCGGTACAGCCCCCGAGCCTCAATGGAGAACTACTCCCTCTCATGGGAGCAAGAAGCGGTGATGAAGATGGCGTGGAGATGGCAGCGGTGTCGATGGAGGAGCCTTCCGGGGCACTTCCCCGCTCCGTGGTGCCTAACAGACTCTGTCCCCTGCATCTTGGCTGCGAGGCGGCGGCCTCTGGAACTTTTCTCGTATCGTGGGTTTCTCCGTAAGGGTTTTAGGTCGGGACCTTTATATAGGCGAAGAGGCGGCGTCGGAAGGTCGAAGAGGCGGCCGGGGTAAGGCGTTGGCCAACCCTAGGGCGCGGGCCACCTCCTCGGGCGCGGGCCTGTGGCCCCCCTCGGTCCTTCCCGGTGTTCCGGAAGCTTCGTGGAAAAATAGGAACCCGGGCGTTGATTTCGGCCCAATTCCGAGAATATTTCGTTACTAGGATTTCAAACCAAAAACAACAGAACTGGCACTTCGGCATCTTGTTAATAGGTTAGTTCCAGAATGCACGAATATGACATAAAGTGTGCATAAAACATGTAGGTATCATCAATAAAGTAGCATGGAACATAAGAAATTATCGATACGTTGGAGACGTATCGCATCCCCAAGCTTAGTTCGCTCGTCTCCGAGCAGGTAAAACGATAACAAAGATAATTTCTTAAGTGACATGCCATCATAACCTTGATCATACTATTGTAAGCATATGAGATGAATGCAGCGATCAAAACAATGGTAATGACATGAGTAAACAAATGAATCATAAAGCAAAGACTTTTCATGAATAGCACTCAAGACAAGCATCAATAAGTCTTGCATAAGAGTTAACTCATAAAGCAATAATTTAAAGTATAGACATTGAAGCAACATAATGGAAGATTAAGTTTCAGCGGTTGCTTTCAACTTGTAACATGTATATCTCATGGATAATTGTCAACATAGAGTAATATAAAAAATGCAATATGCAAGTAGGAATCAATGCACAGTCCACACAAGTGTTTGCTTCTTGAGGTGGAGAGAAATAGGTAAACTGACTCAACATAAAATTAAAAGAAAGGTCCTTCAAAGAGGGAAGCATCGATTGCTATATTTGTTAGAGCTTTTATTTTGAAAACATATAGAGAGCATAAAAGTAAAGTTTTGAGAGGTGTTTGTTGTTGTCAACGAATGGTAGCGGGCACTCTAACCTACCTCATCAACCAGACTTTCAAGAGCGGCTCCCATGAAGGACGTTATCTCTACCAGCAAGGTAGATCATCCCTCTTCTTTGTTTACACATGTACTTTAGTTTAGTTTTTCTTTATTTATGGATGACACTCCTCCCAACCTTTTGCTTACACAAGCCATGGCTAACCGAATCCTCGGTGCCTTCCAACATTCACATACCATGGAGGAGTGTCTATTTGCAAAATTAAGTTGCTTACTGATGAATCAGAGCAAAAACATGTGAAGAGAATTATTAATGAAAGTTAATTAATTGAGGCTGGAACCCATTGCCAGCTTTTTGCAAAATTATTGGATAAGCTGATGAAGCCACTAGTCCATTGTGAAATTCTGTCAAAAGTAAATGACATCGAAAGATAAAACACCACATACTTCCTCATGAGCTATAAAACATTGACACAAATAAGAGGTAATAACTTTTGAATTGTTTAAAGGTAGCACTCAAGCAATTTACTTTGGAATGGCGGAAATACCATGTAGTAGGTAGGTATGGTGGACACAAATGGCATAGTAATTGGCTCAAGGATTTTGATGCATGAGAAGTATTCCTCTCGATACAAGGTTTAGGCTAGCAAGGTTATTTGAAGCAAACTCAAGGATGAACCGTGCAGCGAAACTCACATAAAAGACATATTGTAAACATTATAAGACTCTACACCGTCTTCCTTGTTGTTCAAAACTCAATACTAGATATTATCTAGACTCTAGAGAAACCAATTATGCAAACCAAATTTTAGCATGCTCTATGTATTTCTTCATTAATGGGTGCAAAGTATATGATGCAAGAGCTTAAACATGAGCACAACAATTGCCAAGTATCACATTATCCAAGACATTATACCAATTACTACATGTAGCATTTTCCAATTCCAACCATATAACAATTTAACGAAGAGGAAACTTCGCCATGAATATTATGAGCTAAGAACACATGTGTTCATACGAACCAGCGGAGCATGTCTCTCTCCCACACAAAGATGAACTTATTCAGAGAACTAAGATAACAAAAAAAAAAAAAATAAAAGCACACAGACGCTCCAAGTAAAGTACATAAGATGTGACCGAATAAAAATATAGTTTCACTAGAAGAAACCTGATAAGTTGTCGATGAAGAAGGGGATGCCTTGGGCATCCCAAGCTTAGATGCTTGAGTCTTCTTAAAATATGCAGGGATGAACCACCGGGGCATCCCCAAGCTTAGACCTTTCACTCTTCTTGATCATAGTATATCACCCTCCTCTCTTGACCCTTGAAAACTTCCTTCACACCAAACTTCAAGCAAACTCATTAGAGGGTTAGTGCATAATCAAAAATTCACATGTTCAGAGGTGACACAATCATTCTTAACACTTCTGGACATTGCACAAAACTTCTGAAAGTTAATGGAACAAAGAAACTCATTCAACTTAACAAAAGCGGCAATGCTAAATAAAAGGCAGAATCTGTCAAAACAGAACAGTCCGTAAAGACGAATTTAAAATGGCAGCAGACTTGCTCAAACGGAAAAACTCAAAACCAATGAAAGTTGCGTACATATATCTGAGGATCACGCTCGAATTGGCAGATTTTTTCGAATTTTCTACAGAGAAATAGGCCCAGATTCGTGACAGACAGCAATGCTGTTTCTGCAGCGATCCCAAATATAACATCAACTTTGACATAGAAACTTTACTTGGCACAACAAAACACAAAACTAAGATAAGGAGAGGTTGCTACAGTAGTAAACAACTTCCAAGACACAAATATAAAACAAATTACTGTAGCAAAATAACTCATGGGTTATCTCCCAAGAAGTTCTTTCTTTATAGCCATTAGATGGGCTCAGCAGTTTTAATGATGCACTCGTAAGAAATAATATTTGAAGCAAAAGAGAGCATCAAGAGGCAAATTCAAAACACATTTAAGTCTAACATGCTTCCTATGCATAGGAATCTTGTAAATAAACAAGTTCATGAAGAGCAAAGTAACAAGCATAGGAAGATAAACAAGTTTAGCTTCAAAAATTTCAGCACATAGAGAGGTGTTTTAGTAACATGAAAATTTTTACAACCATATTTTCCTCTCTCATAATAACTTTCAGTAGCATCATGAGCAAACTCAACAATATAACTATCACATAAAGCATTCTTATCATGAGTCTCATGCATAAAATAATTACTACTCCCAACATAAGCATAATCAATTTTATTAGTTGTAGTGGGAGCAAATTCAACAAAGTAGCTATCATTATTATTCTCATCATCAAGTATAGGAGGCAAAGTATCATCAAAGTAAATTTTCTCCTCAATGCTTGGGGACTAAAATATCATGCTCATCAAAGCCAGCTTCCCCCAAGCTTAGAATTTTCCATAGCATTAGCAACAATGGTGTTCAAAGCATCATACTAATAACATTCCCATTATCATGCATATAAAGTTCCATGGGTTTTTTAATTCTCTCTTCAAACACATCATGTCCTAATTCAAGATAAAGTTCATAAAGATTTCTCATATTTTTGTTGTTTTCCATTATGCCTAACTAGTGTAAACAAGAAACCAAATGTCGCAATTGCAGAGTCTAAAGGAAATAGCTTCGAGTACTTACAATGGCGCCGGGAAAATAGCTTGGTAGCCGAGTTCGGAGTGTGAGTACCTTTTACCTTTCCTCCCCGCAACGGCGCCAGAAAAGTAGCTTGATGTCTACGTTCCCCTCCTTTCCTGGAGACGTGTTGGCCTCCAAGAGCAGAGGTTTGTAGAACAGAGCAAGTTTCCCTTAAGTGGATTACCCAAGGTTTATCGAACCTCAGGAGGAAGAGGTCAAAGATATCCCTCTCATGCAACCCCAACCACAAAGCAAGAAGTCTCTTGTGTCCCCAACACACCTAATAGGTGCACTAGTTCGGCGAAGAGATAGTGAAATACAGTTGGTATGAATATATATGAGCAGTAGCAATGGTGCCAGAAAATAGCTTGCTGGCGTGTAGTTGATGGTGGTAGTATTGCAGCAGTAGTAACGCAGTAAAACAAGAAACAAGTAGTAACTCAGCATTTAGGACAAGGCCTAGGGATTACCTTCACTAGTGGACACTCTCAACATTGATCACATAACAGAATAGATAAATGCATACTCTACACTCTTGTTGGATGATGAACACATTGCGTAGGATTACACGAACCCTCAATGCCGGAGTTAACAAGCTCCACAATAATGCTCATGTTTAAGTAACCTTAAGTGTAAGATAGATCAAAACGACTAAACCAAGTACTAGCATAGCATGCACACTGTCCTGTCACCTTCATGCATATGTAGGAGGAATAGATCACATCAATATTATCATAGCAATAGTTAACTTCAAAATCTACAAGAGATCATGATCATAGCATAAACCAAGTACTAACACGGTGCACGCACTGTCACCTTTGCACACATGCAGGAGGAATAAAACTACTTTAATAACACATCACTAGAGTAGCACATAGATAAATTGTGATACAAAACTCATATGAATCTCAATCATGTAAAGCAGCTCATGAGATCATTGTATTGAAGTACATAGTAGAGAGATTAACCACATAGCTACCGGTACAGCCCCGAGGCTCAATGGAGAACTACTCCCTCCTCAGGGAGCAGCAGCGGTGATGAAGATGGCGGTGAGATGGCAACGTGTCGATGGAGGAGCCTTCGGGGCACTTCCCCTCCGGGGTGGGTGCCCAACAGAGACTCGTCCCCGCATCTTGGCTTCGCGAGGGCGGCGCTCTCGAACTTTTCTCGTATCGTGGGTTTCTCCGTAAGGGTTTTTAGGTCAGGGACCTTTATATAGGCGAAGAGGCGGCGTCGGGAAGGTCGAAGAGGCGGCCAGTGGGGTGGTGCGGCGCTGGCCAACCCTAGGCCGCGCTGCCACCCTCCCCGTGGGCCCGTGGCCCCCTCTGGTCCTTCCCGGTGTTCTGGAAGCTTGGGAAAATAGGAACCTGGGCGCTGATTTCGTCTCAATTCCGAGAATATTTCGTTACTAGGATTTCTGAAACCAAACAAGGTAAAACAGGAACCGGCACTTCGCATCTTGTTAATAGGTTAGTTCCAGAAAATGCACGAATATGACATAAAGTGTGCATAAAACATGTAGGTATCATCAATAAAGTAGCATGGAACATAAGAAATTATCGATACGTTGGAGACGTATCAGATACCTAGCCAGCATAGAACTACAGCCTACCTTGATTGGACAGATCAAAGAAGCCCAGAAGGGAAATGCCGCATTGACGGAATCAAGAGTCGATAGCAGCAGAAAAGCACCAGGATTCACCATAGATGAAGAAGGAGTACTTTGGTACAACGGTCTTGTGTGTGCCGTCAGATTCGGAGTTGAAGCAAGTCATATTGAAGGAGGCTCACGACACCATGTATTCCATTCACCCCGGAGGAACCAAGATGTACCAAGACCTGAAGGAACAATTTGGTGGCACGGAATGAAGCGAGAGATAGGAAGTTATATCGCCAAGTGTGATATCTCCAACGAGTCAAGGCAACACCAACGACCCGCAGGATCTGCAACCTTGCTGCATTCCCGAGTGGAAATGGGATTCTGTCGGTATGGACTTTATCACAGATTGCCCAAATCTTCGAGGAAATGACTGCATCTGGGTAGTCATCGATAGGTTGACCAAGGTTGCACATTTCATCCCTGTCAAGACCACCTACCAAGGACCCAAGTTAGCTGAGTTATACATCTCAAGGATAGTCGCCCTGTACGGAAGGAAATGCGACCCCTCTGAACTGTCCGAAGTCGGAGAAAGCCAAGACTTTGGACATGTTCTTCGAGAAGCCAAGAGAAGGTGCACAAGATCCGCGAGTACCTCAAGACTGCGCAATCAAGACAGAAGAGCTACGCCGACAAGAGACGCTGGGAGATGACCTTCGAGATTGGAGATTTTGTCTACCTCAAGGTGTCACCCCTCAAAGGAATGCAAAGATTCCAACTGGGAAGCTCGCGCCCGATATGTCGGACCCTTCTAAGTTGAGTCGCCGAGGTGAAGTGTCCTATCAACTCGGAACTACTCGAAGAATATGGTCAGGCTGTTTCGCATCTCGCCCGGAAATGCCTGGAAGTACCAGAGAAGACCGAAGTATTCAAGAATATAGATCACCGTTCGGTGGATATCAACACGGACTTGATGTACCGCGAAGTGCCAATTCGCATTCTGGAAGAAGCATACAGAACCACCCGCACCAGGAGTATGTTCTTGAAGATTCAAGTGGAGCAATCACACCGAAGAAGAAGCCACTTGGGAACCAAAGAAGACATGAAGAAAGAATACCCGATCTCTTTAGTACCTAGTTTTCCGATCCCGGACGAGATCTTTGTAAGGGGAAGGGTTTGTAACATCCCAAGTTTCAATAAAAGGAACAAGAGAGGAATTCAAGAATCCAAAAATCAGAGCCAACAAAAACTTTTTCATATCATATAGGACCATGCATGTAGAGCACTTGTTATTATTTTGATGTGCAATTGCCATGATGCTTGCTTATGTGTTCTCTCTCACTCTAAAACCCTAGCAATGATCACTTGATCATCCAAAGTCAAATAAAAAGAAAATAGAAAAGAAATTGTAAAAATCAATTTCACACACACATAAGGCTTGGGCCATTTTTGCAAATCTCCTAGACCTTTTTGGGTTGCACCATTGGGTGTAAATGGATACTAAACATATATTAACAACTTTGGAAACAATCAAACACATTTCAAATCAAATTTGAATCAAATATGAGCTCACATGTGATTATGGTCATATGAGACATTTTTAGTCTGATGCTCACTTTGAGCCCCTGGCTTTTGAGTTTCCACTTCTACACTTGACCATTTCTTTGTACCTCATCCAAGACAACATCAAGGACAACAACTTTGCTCAAGAACACACCCCAAAATTCCCTCTCTATTTCAAATGGCAAGCAAGCAAAGTGGGGACTTTTTATTAAAGTGAAGATCATATGCAAAATGATTTTTGCAATTCAATTCCATTTTGATCCCCACCACCACCAATATACTACATTTAATATATGATTACAACTCACCAAAAAGAATTGCAAAATTCGAAAATAATTTTCTTGCGGGCATTATCACAAACACCTTGCAGGCAGGGAATCCAAATGAGCCCATACTGAAAATTGGAGATGGACTTGGTCCAACCTGACCCTCTCTGCACCCCTGGCACCTCCCTCTCACTTCACCACATCCATCAGCACCAGTGCCACCCCTCCACTTGCTCACCATGGTCAAAACCATGCCATGCCGTGGCATGGCATGCCACCATCATGCCACCCTCACCTCTGGCCATCTCTGGACCGCACCACCGTGTCCATGCCCTTCCTCTCACCTCCCTGGACACGCTCGTGCACCCCCTTGACCAAACCGACGCGTGCACAAGCCAGCACAGGCGCGCCCAGCACGCTCCAGCGACGCCATGCCGTGCATGGTCGACGCCGAGCGCTGTCCCTGGCCATCAGCGCCTGCTCGTCGACTCGCCTCAGCACCAGGACCCCGCCAGACACCGCCACGAGCCTCCCCGTGCCCTGTCACCGTCGCGGAGGACGACGACGACCGCCACAGTACCCACGGACGCATGACCCTCCCCACTGTGCTTGACCACCTTCTGCTGTTCCGAGTGCACCGTGACGCTCCCTGAGCTTGCCTAGACACGACCATGCCCTCGCCCACGCCGTTGATCGCCTGCAGCACCACCTCGCCATCGTCACCGTGACCACCCGCCGCTCCTCGAGGCCACTATAAAAGGAGCTCTCCGCTCCCCAAATTGAGCACGCCCTCAGCTTCCCCTCATCTCACAGCCTCTCCTCGACCTCTCGCCATGCTCGATTAGCCACCGCCTCGCCCCAATTGCTAGCTCGCCGCCGCTCACAGTAGCCGAAGCTCGCCGGAGAAGGAGGCCGCCCCAGACGACGCAACTGCTTCCAGGCGCTTCCCCATCGACTACAACGTCGCGGCGCACCCCTCCGACGATCGCCGGAGCTCCGACGCGCCCTCCGACCCCCTACCTCCGCCGCGCTCGCCTCTGCTTCTCGCCGTCGACGACGACAAC
The DNA here is from genome assembly GCA_030979885.1 of Lolium multiflorum. NCBI lineage: Eukaryota > Viridiplantae > Streptophyta > Magnoliopsida > Poales > Poaceae > Lolium > Lolium multiflorum. Next base: position 135,906,197 of record CM061749.1, on the reverse strand, counting down.
TCCTCGCCGTTGGATCATCGCCTGATCCAACGCCTCACACGTCGCGTACCGTTTCGGTGAGTAACCCTCACTGACGGGTGGCTCCCACCTTGTCAGCTGGCCCGCTGCGCTGGACGCAGTACTGGGCCGGCCCAATTCTTTTCCCCTGTGCAGCCCAACCACCTTTCCCGCCTAAGCCCATTCGATTCAAAATTTATTTTTCGAATTTAATTAAATACTCTCAGATGCTGTATTCAAATTTAAATAGGAGAAAATCCACCAAACCAAATTTTACAAATTTTATATATTTGGAAACCTTATGAAATTATCTACACAATGCCACTGGTTTGAACCCTAGATAGATTATAAAAATAAAGTGAGAAAATAAACAAAACAGAGACTTTTCTGCCTTAGAATAATTATTAAAAATCAACCAAAAATGCTTTTTAGTTAATTCCAACTCCCATAAATCACATTACACTTATACTAATTGTTTTTGCAAAAATATGCCATGCTTACTTTGAATGATCATGGCCTAGTTTAATTAAAAGACTATATGGCTAATTCTAGTCAAAGATATTGTCCAAAAATATTGATAAATCATATGGGATTATTTCTCTCATTTAAATCTTGTCATGAACAATCCAAAATGAGGTAGAGACTCTGGTCATATAGGTCTCATATGGATTGTTGATGATATTAAATATTTACCATGCTAGGATTAAATATGAGGTGCTACCCCTCATTTAAATCATTTTCTTAAATGATAAGTATGAAGAGGTTGATTTTGGTCAACCTAGGTCATATATTATTCATGAGAGAAATTAAATCTTAATAGAATAATGAGAGGAAACTATTTCTCCAAATAAATGAAAATAACACTCAAGTTAATATGAGAGGAGATTATTTTTCTTAAATGAGACAAACCCCTCCACCAACTAAATAGTAATATGTGATGCTAGTTTAGGTTGTGCAAATCATGTGTGTGCTTAGTTTAGTAAATAAGTTTGGTGTGATGATTGTGTATCCCGTACTCGTATTTTAGACGCTAGTACCGAGGAGTATCAAGAGGACGAGGAGGTCTACTGTCAAGGAGAAGAAGACCACTTTGACCAGTTCCCCAACCAAGGCAAGATAATACTCTTGCAAAGTGCAAGCTCATCATGAGCAAAGCATCACCCATTTACTTTATGTTTATGAGCCTACTTCCCAGTTTTATTTTCAAGCTTTACTTACCGTTGCTTTATCCATGTACTTTTTGATTCATGATTCCATGGGGTTAATGTTAGATTAGTACAAGAGTATCAAAGTTAGCCTAGAAGTAAAGCAAAGTACTTAGCACCCCTCATACCTAGATGCTAGTGCTAAATTAAAAATGACTACTCTAGATGGGAACATGTGTGGTGAAATAATGATGATGAGGAAAGTTATGAAATGAATTTTGAAGGTGAATATGACCAAGAGAAGATAGTGATTTTTGATCAAAAACTAATATTGGTTTGGATGCGATACCTTCCAATTATTGAGTACCCCCACAATACCTGATTATGGGTAAGGGCTTAACTAGAAGTTTATGTATCTTAGTATGAGTTCCCTCTAAACACACATCATAGGGGTTATGCCGAGGCTGCCTTCGTTGTTGAGAAATGATGTGAATTGAAGTGAATTGTACGGCCAAGCCCTGTGCAGTTCCCAGCTGACAGTTGGTCTTCACTGGAGGCCAAGCTCATGGGGAGAGGTGCTCATACTAGGGTTAGTAAATGAAAGGTTATGGTTGATGATCCATGATACGATGATTCGGGGTAATCCCGACGGATGAAATCAAATGTTGTGGCACAAGTGTGCAACCTCTGCAGAGTGTAAATCTATTCGAATAGCCGTGTCCACGGTTACGGACGTTGGAAAGGCCATACAGCTTCCAGTGTTAGATTTTGAACATATTGATGAAATGAATGGTGAATGGTGACTGGTTTATATTGAAACACAACAGAGTTGTGGGAATGACACTAATGTTCCCACCCGAGTTAGTTAGCACATGAATAAGTCTTTAGCAACTATTTGCAAACTAAAATTGGCTTTATGCAAAGAAACTAGAGCTTAGCACCCTCTTACTAGAATTGTTAGCACTTACATTAGTATTAGATTGCGAGTACGTAAAGTACTCACGGCTGTGTCCCTGGCTATTCAAATGGCAGACTATGAAGAGGAGCAGCAGTACGAGGAGGACGGTCAGCAGGAAGTCTACAACAACTAGGAGTCCTGCGTAAGCGTTGGCCTGTGGACTATAGAGTCCTTGTATCTTACGCTTCCGCTATGAACTTATGTTTGTTCGTTGATCATCGATGATCACTAGATCAACTATTTGTGTAATATGGATCATGTGATTCCAATTTGTAAGACTTTATGGTTTGTAATGAATGATGACTGTGATACTTAACTATTATGCCTCGCAACAACAATATTCCTGGGATTGCGATGTATGACATAATAGGCATCCGGACTTAAAAATCCGGGTGTTGACAAGTTCACATGTACAGATTAATTTTTCCATCCATGTGCTGATTCACTGATTTATTTCATTTGCCATCCATGTGCTAAATTTGGAGTATATAAAGCACATCAGGAAATTTTCTCAAAAGAATATGTTAGTTGGAACTGCCCGTAGAGATAGTGTAACATGTAGATGAATTCAGATAATAAAAAATTAGGCTGGATCCTATACACCTACTAAGCTACTTCTTCTATTGACGTTCAACCTTAGTCAAGATAAGGCTACGCTGGGCTAGACAGCGAAATAAAAGTGTAATAATCAGTCCTATCCTAAGGCTTACTAGCACCATGGTTTTAACATAGTCTCTCAACAAGTAAAATCTAGCATAATACTCTGGATGCAACAAATAATATTGAGGGCAAAGTTCGCATAGTTGTCCTTTCAAGAACTAAGTGAATGAATATGATTTTGTTGACTATCTTTTTATTTTCTAACTCTTGGTTATCTTGATATAGATGGGCACAACCGTTTTACCCATGGAAGTGACGAACGAAGACCAAATTATTGACTACATCATGTGTTTCCCTCCAAAAACTAATAGTATTCAGAAATTACCTCCAGATTGTATCAAGACATCCATTGGTCAGTAATAAAATATGGATCAGCAATAAAATAGCATCAGCAAGAATGGCACTATCAATTTTGGACCTCAATTGCACTCCTCCACCAGAAGAGGACCTCAACATACATGAAGAAGAAGAGGACGATCATTTTTTTTTCAAACGATCCTAGGATCGGATTTCATTATCATCAGATAACGAAACAAAACGAGTATCACATGCCTCCCAGGCACGTTTTCAACATCAACACCACAACACAAAGAAAATAAAGGCTGCCTGAGGCCAGCAAACAACTCAACGCATCTAACAGTTTTCCTCCCAACACAGGGAGATACCAAAACGAAACAGCATCACAGCTAACACCAGCCAAAAGCAACCACCGACAGAAAAACTTCATCAAGATGTAACACATCAGGGGGTGTAAGCGAGATCCTCCTCCTCCATATCATCTTCAACATCAGCATCAGCGTTCCTTGGTTCCCTGATCATCAGCGGCCTCTGTGCGGGGGGAGGCCTGCTCTGAGCCCCGACAGTGGCATTTTGAGTATTAGCCAGCTTCAGAAGTCCATCAGCACCTACACGCAGGTCTTCAGCATCCTTCTCTCCGTGCAAACCTGCCCAATATTTCATGAAAACAGTAGAGTAGCTAATCAATTCACCCGGATCCTTGATCAATTTATGATCAAAGCAAGCTCTATTTCTCAATTTCCAAATTGCCCAGCAAATCGCAGCCAACCCCGCAATTTGCGTGTTTCTGCTTGCAGGGATAAAACGAGGAATCCACCAGAAGAACTGAGTAAAGGAACCAGGTCTGGTTCTTGCTCCAATCAATTTCCCAACCGCACTCCACACGAATTTTGCAGCTGGACAGGAGAAGAAAATGTGGGGAATACTTTCAGGACAACTACAAAATTGACAGGAAGCATTCCCATGCCAGTTCCTTTTCAACAGATTGTCTTTTGTAGCAATAGCATTGTGCCATATCATCCACAGCCATATTTTGATTTTCAAAGGAATTTTACTTTTCCATAAGTGCTTGAAGGTTCTATCCATACCATTACTGCACAGGTGATTATAAACTGATTTAACTGTAAATTTACCACTTTTCGTCCATTTCCAGTGAGGTTTGTCTTGACTGTCAGTTAACACTGTCTGTGACATGATCAAATGTAGGCCATGGATCTGCAGAGCAATATCAGGCGTCATCCATCTCCTGAATGTAAAATTCCAGTTCATATTGGCAGCATCAGCAACAGACACATCTTGCTCAACACATATATCAAAAATTTCAGGGAATCTGTCTTTCAAGGGATTCTGCTCACACCAAGCATCACACCAGAAACTAGTGTTCTGACCATTCCCCACTTTCATCCTTCTTCCTTTCAAATAAATATGTTTCACCTGTAACATATCAGACCAGAGAGGGGAGTCCCCAAGTTTTTTCTTTGCAAGATACACACCACCCTGTTTGAGATACTTGTTCCTCATCAGATCTTGCCAAGGCCCAGATTCATTCTCAATTTTCCACCACCATTTACACATCAAGCTGATATTAAACAAATGAAGATTTTTTATGCCCAAACCACCTTTCTTTTTTGGTTTGCAAATCCAATTCCATTTGACAAAATGGTACTTCCTTTTATCAGCACTCCCAGCCCAGAAAAAGGATCTGATGGGTCTGTCAATCTGTTCAATGGTTGACTTATGGAGCAGCCTCATGGACATCTGATAAACAGCAACACTGGAGAGGCAGGCATCAATTTTAACAACTCTTCCTCCAATGGACATGGCATTCCCTACCCACCCACTCATTTTCTTTTTTGTTTTTTCCCCCAGAAATTTCATCTCTGCAACAGTTGGTCTTCTTGCACAAACAGGAGTGCCAAGGTATTTGATTGGCCAAGTCCCCTGTTGGCAATTAAAAAGGGCAGCAAAGGACTGTGATTTCACCTCATCCTCAAGGATCATCATAACCTCACTTTTCTCAAAGTTGATTTTAAGTCCAGACATTGTTTCAAAAATATACAGAATGAGTTTCAAATTCACAGCTTGCTCAACATCATCCTGAATGAGCAGAATTGTGTCATCAGCATACTGCAACAGAGAAATGCCTTTTTCTACTAGATTGTCAGCAAGCCCTTTGATTAATCCATTCTGTTGAGCCAGGGATATCATTTTGGATAAGCTGTTGGCTGCCATGTTGAACAGAAAAGGAGCAAAAGGATCTCCCTGTCTGACTCCCTTACAGCTAGCAAAATAGGGGCCAACATTGTCATTTACTTTCACACTCAAAGTACCATTTGTCACCACTTTTTTAATCCAGTCAAGCCAGCTGTTACTGAAACCTTTCTGTTGACAGCAATCAAACAAGAAACTCCAGTTAACTTTATCATAAGCCTTCTCAAAATCAATTTTCAGCACCACACCTTGTTGCTTTCTAAATTTGCTTTCTCTCAGGACTTCTTGGAGAAGCATAACCCCATCTGTGATATATCTCCCTTTGATGAAAGCAGTTTGGTGATTGGACAGCAGTTTCTCCATTACTGGGGTAACTCTGATAGTAAGAGTTTTGGTGATGATTTTGAACAGAACTTGTAATAAGCAAATAGGTCTGAATTTTTGAATCCTATCAGCATCATCACCTTTAGGGATAAGAGTAATGACACCATAGTTAATACTGGCAAGGTCAATTTTATGTGCATGTAAGTCATGAAACACTGCCATAATGTCTTCCTTGATAATATCCCAGCAAGCTTGATAAAATTCAATGGGGAAACCATCAGGACCAGCTGCCTTATTCTTCTCCATCAGATCCACTACATTTTTGACTTCCTGTTCAGTAAATCTTCTGGACAGAATCTCCCTATCTCTGTCATCAAGTTTTTCTGCATTTTCCCATATCTCAGCATTCAGTCTGACCCCTCTGTCTTCAGCAGGTCCAAAAAGATTTTTATAGAACTGAGTGGCATGGTCCAGCAGCTCTTTATCACCTTGAATAACAGCCTCTCCATTTTTCAAGGAAAAAATCTTAGATTTTCTCTTACATCCATTGGCCAATCTATGAAAGAAAGCTGTGTTGCTATCACCTTTCAAAAGCCAATTATCTCTTGCCCTTTGTCTCCAGAAACATTCCTCCCTATCTAGAATGTCAAGCATCTCTTGTTGAAGCATAGCTTTCTGTTGGATATCAACATCAGACAAAGAAGATATTTCTTCTTTCATTTCCAGCTCAGCAAGCAGGAGGGAAATATCACATTTTCTTTTTTTATCTCTCCCTCTTAAATTGTATCCCCATCCTTTCAAACTAATTTTTACAGCTTTGAGTTTCTTCTGCACTCTATCCAGGCTGTTTCTGGCTCTGAAGTTTTGATGCCAAATTCTGTCAACTCTGCTCAGAAAATCTTCTTCTTCAATCCAATTCTTTTCAAACCTGAATTGATACTTTTTCTTTGGTTTATTCTCCATGGTATCAAGGATTAAGGGATTATGATCAGAAACATCTCTATTTAATTTGTGAACTGTTGCCAAAGGGAAAAGATCTTCCCAATCACTATTCATCAAGAATCTATCCAATTTTTCAAGAGTGGGGTCAGCCTGATTATTTGACCAAGTATATTGACCACCAGATAAATGAATTTCTCTCAAAGCATAAGTGTTGATGATGTTATTGAACATATCTGTCCATCTATTGGCTCTCATAGATTTGTTCTTCTCAGAAGGGAACCTGATGATATTAAAGTCTCCACCAATGAGAGTAGGATGCTTTTGATCACTACACACTCTGCCAAGTTCAATCAAGAAATCTTCCTTATCATTCATCTGAGCAGCACCATAGACAATAACCAGACACCAAGTCACATTGAGTTTAAGATCCATCAAAGTAACTTTGATGAAAAATCTGCCAACCACAGTATCAGTGACAGTGAATCTGGATAGCCTAAAACCACCCAGAATTCCACCACTTCTACCAACAGAACCAATCCATTTCCAAGCAAACAAATTCTGAGGGTCTATAGTTCTGAAAAAAGCAGGAGAATACTCCTTCTTGATTGTTTCCTGTAACCCAATGAAGTCCACATCTTGCTCTCTGATGAAATCCACCAAAAAACAACTCATACCTTTTTTCCCAACACCCCTGCAATTAAGAGTTGCACCTATCATAGATATCTTGGGTTTTTTTCCTGCATCTGGTTCCAGTGACAATGCCACTCAAAGGGTGAGCATTGTTCACTTTCCCCAAGGCAGCACTTGATTTTGACTGTGCTCCTTCAGAGGAATCACCTGATTTTGCTGATGACCCTCTTCTTTTCCCAGAATTAATCAGACTTCTTCTTTTCTTTCTTTTTTTTCTGGACAGAACAGGTGTAAAACCCTCTTCATCTTCACTTCCTTGCACTCTGTCAAATTCCAGAAGCAAAACTTTGTCTACATCTGACTCAATCTCAGATTCAATATCAGTGTGTGCCCCAGCTATAGCATGTCTGGCCTGTTCTAGATCTTTTAAGTAATTGATAGTATCCAAATTAAAAGTTCTAGGATCAACCCCTATTTCTAGGGCCCTTGCATGAATAACATCATCATCAAGTAAAGCAAAGGAATTATGAGAAGTTAAGTTTGTACCTGACACATCTCTTGCAGCAGCATTTTTGACAGCTTTATCTGCAATCTTGATGGAATGTAAATCTTGAGAGATGATCCTGGAGCTCATGCGGCTAGGTTGGGGACCACCACCTGCTTGATGTAGAGGAACATTATCACCAGTGTCAGTGTTAGCTTCTATAGCAGTGGGATTGTCCACTTGGGACAGAGGATCTTCTTGTGTGCCATCAACCTCAGCTTGTGAATCATTGACAGAACTATCAGCAACCATCCTATCCTGAAGAGTAGGTGCAGCTAGTGCCATAATTCCCTGACCAGGATTTATATACCTTACAGATGTTGCAGCACTATCAGATCCAGTGGAGTCATAATCAACCTGTTCCTCAGAAGCTTCTTCTTCATTAACTGCTTCCAGAATGGGCCCCAGCTCTTTCCTATACTGCTTCTGAATGGTGAAGGCTTTGTCACTGCCAGACTTTACCAAGGTGTGCAGGAACTGTGTATATGAAGAGGAAGGGGCAGATGCACTAGAGGATGCTTGCCCAGGTGACAGACCTGATGGAGCAAAAGCTTTAGTTACTGATTTATGTACCTCAGACAACACAGCATCGGTATCATTCTTATCTTGCAAGGAAATGGGAATGCTAGAATCCACAGTCACCACATTGTCATCCTTGTCTTGAGAATCTCTCTCAAACAGCTTCCTTTTTCCATTATCTCTGCCAGAAGCAACATAAATGGCTGCAGCAGTCTGTCTAGTTGAAACATTGTTCCTGGTAGAAGTATTATTTATCCTGGGAGGAGCAGATTGAGAGCCTGCATCTGAGTCATTTCTACCAGTCCTTTGCCTTTTTGGTGTCCCATGATCACCCTCACCCTCTTCATTAGCATTAGCAACCATGATTCTGGTACCAGTGGTAGGAATAGGTTCACACAATTCTCTGGTGTACTGAAGCTCATAAAAACCACCTTCTATCTCACCAATTCTTGTGTTAGGGACTAGAGATAAATCCTGACTCCCAATCTTAACCCTGACATATGAGAAGTTCCTGAGAAAATTCTTGTCAAGAGCCAAGGGTTTGCCTACCAAACTGGCAGCATAGTAAACAGTAGAATTGCACCTGAAGTTCATAGGAATCCCTTTCACCCGAAACCAAGCTTCCTCCATCCTAGAAATTGGTTGAATATCACCCACCCATTTCTCCAGGGAAATGATAGCTCCTGGAACTGTCTCCATGAAGAGTTTGCCGAAATGTGCAAGCTCATCAATAGCTTTAGCAGATGGAAATCTAGTTCTGAATTCAGTGGGAGAAACCTCTTTTGCAAAAAACCTCCAGTTAATCTTCATAGACTCAGCCCATACATTAAATTCATGCTCAATGTTTCTGCTGTTTACTTCACCCTTCTCAACAGTAATATGAGCATAATTCAATTGTTCCACAGGTTGATTCTCCAAGACAGGAACTGGGATAGAGTAGAACCCAGAACCAAACTCTTCACTGCCATAAAACGGTGCCTTGTAATCCCAAGGCTCTCTAGTCTGACAGACGTCAACATGGTGTTCCCCACGACAGTTCATGCAGGACCCTTTGAACTTAGCAAATCTATTATCAGTAGCCCTAGCAGTGGATGTGTTCAAACCCAAAACCGGTAGAGGTACAGAGGACCCTACTGGTTCAGGTAGAACATTAGGAACAGGAGGAACATTCGAACTAGGCACAGGCTGTTGCTGATTCAAACTAAGCGCAGATTGATTTTGAGCCAGACTAGCAACACCCCTATCAGACCCTGCAGCAGCAATCGAAGGCAGAATGGAAGAGGAATTGTTCATACTTACATCAGCCGATCTGAGGGGGTCCTCCCCATGAGAAGATTCACCAGGCAGCATCTCGGCTCGGTGAGCCCAACGATCACGCACCCGAGCTTCATCTTCAAGGCGTCGCTTGTCTGCCAGCGCCCTTTCGCGAGCCAAACGCTCGGAGGTGCGGGACGCTTCCCGCCGACGATCTTCATCAAGACGCCGACGCTCCTCAATACGGCGGCGTTCCTCCGAACGCAACCGCTCTTGATCTGCAGCCCTTCGATCTTCCTCCCTGCGGCGTTCATCTTCAAGCCTCCATTCCGCTTCGCGGCGTCTCTCTTCTTCCCATCGGCGCTGCTCCTCGCGCCGATCCGCCTCCGATCCGTGTCGAGGGCGGTTGGCGAAGTAATTCCTTGGCGGCGATCTCCTCGGTGGGGTGCGTCTAGGACCACCGTACCGACGATCCATTGGTGGAGGTGACCGCACCACCTGCACGAACGATCTCCGGTCGCCGGTGATGCTTCCAGACCAAGTTTGCAGTGGATTTGGAGTAGGAGATTGAGATCTGGGAGCGAGCAGTTGAGGAACGAAAACGACTGCGCCTGTCGATCTGGATCTAGGGTTGATCCGTGGAGGAATGGGCGCAGATAACTGTCGGTCGTGCACAGTATCGGGCTGAGGCCCAGATAAGGCAGAGGCCGCCATGGATCGGGCCAAGCCTTGTCCACCACCCAACCGAATCACATCGCAAACGCGCACGCAGGGCGGTTCGCGACGAAAATTGCGGCGAGAAACATAATCCACCCGCGTCTCTGGCCCAATTTTGACCCACATGCCATTGATCCATCGACTCGAGCCTCCATTAATCGAATCCAGACAAACATCAGGACCAATTTGGCGCCAGAACTGATCAAACACCCAAACCCTAGTTCCTGCAATCTTAAGAAAGCCCGGTTTCCGCACGATCGTATCATTGGAGATCGAGATCAGAGCAGCTTTGTGTACCAGAAGCTGATCGGAGGTGTGGACGGATGAAGCGGAGGTACCGGTGGCGGCGGTGGTGACAGTGGTGGTGCCGGCGGTGGGGGCGGTGGTGGTGGCGGCGGTGGTAGGGTCGCCCGTGTCCGTGTCTTCGGCCATCATCCAGCTCATGAGGTTCTCCTACTGCAACCAGAAGAGGACGATCATAGTCAAAATGCAGGTATACTCTACTCCTGGAGTAGCTTCTGAAAGTTATCTCATACATGAACTCCTAGAGTGGCAGAAACTGAAAACCCAATGAAAAATGTTAGTAAGTGTTCATTCTGATCCAATACATCCAATACAGATGGTCAAGGATGCAGTTTCTTAACTTAGCAGTCTGACCATCAGCTTGATCAACAATGGAGGCATCTTTGCAGCTATGACTTCTATCCAAATTACCACTGGAGATACTCTGCACCACTTCTCTGGTTTCTTTCCCTTTGATCCAAGTAAATACAACCTTTACAAATTTAGGAACTCAAATTTAGCACGACAGCAAGTAAGTTACTCCATGAAATTGTAAAGAGTCGCAAATTTGAAGACCTGCTGAAGAAGTTTCTCTTGAGGTACTATTTTGCATAAGAAGTTACGAATATCTTCATGTTAATGGGATGAAGCGGAAGTTGAAAGTCATGGAAGGAACACTGCCGGCATGTTTACAGAATTGCCACACTAAATCGGCCTGCTCTTCAAAATTTCTTGGTAAGCAACAGGAAGACCTACAAAATTCAGTTGATCAGACACCAATAGGTATGAAATATGATCTTATAATGCATACACCACAGCAGATGCATGACCATGGAAAACACATAATGCAACTAAAAATCTAACACACTTTCTAAACTCCCAGAGATAGGTTCTAGTTCATACAAGTTAATATTGCAACCCACTTCTCTGTGTGGGCTACTCACCAAACTGAAGTCAAAGCTTCTCATCAATAATGAGAGGCAAGCATTGAGAGGCATCTTTAGAGTACAGCAACAACGTACACAAGAACTGACGCACATTTTTCTGATCACTAATTGGAGTCTATGATATTGCGATATATCATCAAATTGTAGTAAGTTGCAGTTTACACCTGCTAGATGACACAACGTGTGTTAGAATGTAGTGTTGACTTTACAAAACTGCTTAACATACATGAGTATTCTAACCCTTGCTGTTTTCTAAATGTTGTAGGAGTTTTGAAATCAACTGACGAGAACCATATTATCTTTGAGCCAGTAGCTACTGAGCTAGCAGCTTATCATCTAACACTTGGCCCAACTCGTCTATCTATACTGACCCGTGTCATGGCGTTTCTACGACAATGGCTGACCATATGGTACTACACGAACCTTCGGCTCAGGAGGCTGTAAAGCCTCTCAGATTGCTCTGGTGGTCAACATGTTGCCAACGATATGGGGTGATTGTATGCCCGTGTATGTGAGCGTCTACGTTTGTACTGTGTTTCTTAAAAAAAGGGAATACTCGACGTCACGGGTATAAACATAGGATACAAGCGTCAGGCGAGGGCGCGAGGCTACGTGTTCCAAACAATAGAATCGAGTTTGTTTCCTCTCCCGAACGCGAGACGGCGAGAGAAGAAGTAGGTGCATCAGACCTCCATTTCGAAAAAAAAGGTGCATCAGACCTGCGGGCCTCCGTCGGGAGGGTCAGCGGCAGCGCCGATTAAGAAGGGGCGGAGGGGTTCCCTTCGTGCGTCGATGGGTGCCCCGACATTGGCTGCCTTCAAGACTTATCAATCTCGGTGGCGAACTGGGGATCTCGGCGGGCGGCAGAGGTGGTCGTGGTGACGAACAGGTCGGGGGCAGGGCCTGAGCGCGGGCTACGTCGATCAGTCCCATGCAGAGCCGAGAAGCACGGTCAGCCGAACAGGAGAACACAGACCGTCGGCGTGCGTGGGCAGTCGGTGGACAAAGAGCTTGGACGGCAGGAGCAGGAAGTGCGCGACTTCGGGCGGCAATCCTGCTGGACATCTCACCCCACCCCAACGGCCGGATCCAGGCCAGCCACGGAGCAGCCATGGAGTCATGGACAAGGGGACTTTGCAAATCGCGTTCTCTGCCAGTCGCGTGCGGCGGTGGCGAGGCATCGGGCCCAACCTCGCCGTCTCCCCGCTCTCCATCCACAGCGCGCTGATGTTGCTCGGTGTGGGCGCCAAGGACCACGATCAGATCATTTCCTTCCGGCCTTTCTCAAAAAAGAAAGCATCGGACCCTTCCTTGGCCCAGCAGCGCTAGCCGGCGGCGCCAAAGTCATGCTCACGTCGCCTCGTCACGCTGCGCGTCACTAGTAGAAACAAGGGCTTTGGTTTTTTGCCCCAAATGGCTTTTGCACCGGATTTAGCACGAACCGGTGCTAAAGGGGTCATTAGCACCGTTCGTGGGAGCAGCGTCGAGGACCTTTTGCACCGGTTTGTGTTACCAACCGTGCAATGAGATATTTTGCACCGGTTAAACACAAACCGGTGCAAATCTGTCGCTAAGCACGTGTCAGCCGAGGACCCTTTTGCACCGGTTCGTGTTACAAACCGGTGCAAAAGATAGCTCATTTGCACCGGTTTGTAACACGAACCGGTGCAAAAGGTCCCCAGCCCTTATATCAGCTCACCTCCAACTAGCCAATTCACAACTTCACTTTTTCTAGGAGAAAGGTGTGTGTGTTGAGTGCTACCTTGCATTTCTTTGGCATGCACACAAGGTGCTCGATGAAATGTCTGAGAGAATGATGCCGCTTGATTTTACACAAAACAAAAATGAGATGAGGTGCCGGAGCGACACTTAAGCTTCTCCTCTTTCTTTCCCTCCTCAATCAAGGTTAAACAACTTTATCCTTTCATTTGTACGGTGCTAATATCCACTATATATATATATATATTATGATGTTTTGTAATGGTTTTTTGATAAACTTAATTATTTGATGTAGATGAACCGGCGGCAATGGATGTACGTTGACCGACGTCTGCCCGAGTTCACTTCGGGCCTGAAAGAATTTTTCCGTGTGGCTGAGGAAAACCCACAGGCGGATGGTTATATATGTTGTCCATGTGTTGATTGCCGGAACTTAAAGCAATACCCTGAATGGCAAGTCATTCACTCCCACCTGCTTTGGAAAGGTTTCATGCCCAGCTATAATTGTTGGACCAAGCATGGAGAAAGAGGGGTTATGATGGAAAACGACGAAGAAGAAGAAGAGGATGATGATATGTACCCTAACTACGGTGATACTGCAACAGGGCATGATGAAGATGAGGAGGCAGGTGGAGGTGATCAAGATGAAGAGGCATCAGATGAGCCCGTTGATGATGATCTTCGTCGGGCCATCGCTGATGCACACAGAGATGCAGAAACTGAAAACGAGAAGCGAAAGTTAAAGGGCATGTTAGATGATCACAAAAAGAAGTTATACCCAAATTGCGAAGATGGCAACACAAAGCTCGGTGCCACACTGGAGTTGCTGCAATGGAAGGCAGAAGCTGGTATATGTGACAAGCCATTTGAGAAGTTACTGAAAATAATGAAGAGGAGGTTTCCAAAGGATAACGAATTGCCTGACAGTACGTACGAAGCAAAGAAGGTTCTCTGCCCTCTAGGATTAGAGGTGCTGAAGATACATGCATGCATTAATGACTGCATCCTCTACCGCCATGAGTACGAAAATTTGGAAAATGTCCGGCACTACGGTATAAGATGGCGAATGACTGGTGATGTTGAAGGGGTTTAGGTAGACCAGCTGTACGGAATAACAACAGTGGATCTCAACAATCTTGGTTACAGAGACGAACCATTCGTCCTAGCCAATGATGTGTCTCAGGTTTTCTATGTGAAGGACATGTCCTCCAGACCGAAGAAAAGAAAACATAAGGAAACGAGCTCATCCGATGAGCCAAAGCGTCACATAGTTCTTTCAGGGAAAAGAACCATCGTGGGAGTCGAGGACAAGACAGACATGTCAGAGGATTATAATAAGTTTGCTGAAATTCCACCCTTCAGAGTGAACATTGATCCAACCATCGCGTTAAATGCTGAAGATACTCCATGGTTACGGTCGAAGCGATCATAATGTATTAATTATTATCCTGTACCTTGATGAGCTCATATTGTGAAGCGTTTGTTGTGATATGTATCAGTAACATTATATTGGTCGTTTGAACTAAATGCTCTTTCCTTCGAGAAGCTCCCAGAAGCCCTCTTTAATTACCCTGAGGTACTGGTTGTTGGGTATATATACTAGCAGCTTCCGAGCGGGACTTGCGGGAAGAGTTACTCGGGCAAAGCTTCCGAAGATGTCTAAGACGGCCAGCCATCTAAGACATCTTCGAGAAGCTTCGCTGAGAGGCTCTTTCCTTCGAAAAGCTCCCGGAAGCCCTCCTTACCCTGAGCTACTGGTTGTTGGGTGTATACTAGCAGCTTCCGAGCATGACTTGCGGGAAGAGTTACTCGGGCAAAGCTTCCAAAGATGTCTAAGACGGCTTCGAGAAGCTTCGCCGGAGAGGCTCTTTCCTTCTTGGTCGTTGCCTCTCAGGCTGCTCTCTCTACTCTCCCCGGAGGGGCTATATATAGCAACATGTGCCTCCAGATAATCCCCCCCCAGATGAGGCCACCCCAGATAAGGCAAACACCAGATAAGCCTCCCCCAGATTTAGCCCCCCATCTTTATAGCACTGGTTCCAGCCAGGAACCGAAGGGGTATATAAACTATTCCACCATCTTTAGCACCGGTTCAAGCCAGGAACCGGGATAAAAGGGGTATATAATCTAATCCACCATCTTTAGCACCGGTTCAAGCCAGGAACCGGGATAAAAGAGGTATATAAACCAATCCACCATCTTTAGCACCGGTTCAAGCCAGGAACCGGGATAAAAGGGTATATAAACTAAAGACAACGACTTTATTGAAATTTAACAAGATACATTAACTAAACTTAAACTAAAACAACGACAACGACTTTATTGAAATTTAACATTAACTAAATTTAAACTAAAATAATAACTTCCGCGCATCCGTTGCTGCCCTCCTGGCTGCCGCCTCCTGCCGCAGCTCCTCCTCACGACGACGCTTATACATCTCCTCACTATCCAGATCCGCCACACGCGGCCGCTTATGCAGCTCCGGAGACTCTGCCTCACAAATGCTTCTATGGTAGCCGCTAGCGCCGCCTCCTCCCACTCCTCTATCTCTGCAAGCTGCGGGTCCACCTCATCCTCTGCTGCCCTCCTTGCTGCCGCCTCCCTGCCGCTGCAGCTCCTCCCACTCCTCTATCTCCGCGAGCTGCGGGTCCACCTCCACCGGCGGCGTGCGGCTTTGGGGGCATTGTGCAATCGGCTAGGGTTTGGTGATGAGTGAAATGGGAGAGACGGGGCGTACTATTTATAGAGGGCGTGTAGGCGGGAAAATATCCCATGCGGCGTCGTGGCGGGAAAATGTCCCACGCGGCGCGTCGTGGCGGGAAAATATTCTGCGCGGCGTCGTGGCGGGAAAATATCCCGCGCGGCGTCGTGGCGGGAAAATATCCCGCCTGTCGTGGCGGGAAAATGTCCCGCACGCGGCGTGTATGGAACATATCCCGTGCAGCGTCGTGTGGGAACCACGCAGCGTCGTGGCGGAAACAGCGAAAAAAGGCGGGAAGAAGCAAAAATTCAGCCAAAATTGGGACCTTTGCACCGGTTCGTGGTGGAACCGTGCAAAGACTCTTTTGCACCGGTTCCACAACCGTGCAAAAGGTCCCATGTATTTATTGCGCGCGCCTCTTCTTCTCCATTCGCGAGGACCAAAATAGAGGCAAAACTCGCCAAATTTTTGCCGCCCGCGCCGCCGCTCGCTGCTGCTCGCCGCCCGCGCCGCTTCTCCTCGCGCCGTCTCGCCACTCACCGCTTCGGCTGCGCCGCCGCCACCGCCGCGAGCGCCTCGCGCGCTTTCCCTGCGCCGCCCCGTCCGCTTGCGCCGCCACGCGCTTCGCGCTGCTGCGCGCCATCAGCGCGCCACGTTTCATACACGCTTTTCTCTCTTGGCTAAGAGAGGCCAAAGAGTCGCCCGCCTCCCTTTTTTTTTCATTTTTTTTTGTTTTAATTAGTTAGGAAATTTAGTAGTTAGTTAGATAAATTTGTTAGAAATTTATATGTTAGAATATTTGATAGATAATATTTGTTAGAAATATATATGTTATAATATTTGTTAGATAAATTTGTTAGAAATTTATATGTTAGAATATTTGATAGATAATATTTGTTAGAAATATATATGTTAGAATATTTGTTAGATAATATTTGTTAGAAATTTATATGTTAGAATATTTGATAGATAATATTTGTTAGAAATATATATGTTAGAATATTTGTTAGATAATATTTGTTAGAAATTTATATGTTAGAATATTTGTTAGATAATTTAGGGTTAGAAAATATTAATTAATTTAGAGTTAGAAAAATTTGTTAGAAATTTATATGTTAGAAAATATTAGTGAAATTTATATGTTAGAAATATTTGTTAGATAAAAATGTATGTGTTAGACAAAAGTAGTAATATTTGTTACTAAGATATATATATATATTCATAAGTAATTTATTCAAATTCAAATATTAGTTTGCATACGATGCCGCGCCCGCCGCGTCCTGGAGCTAGGACAATTTTAGAGGAGTTGCGGCAGTTGGGGGAAGTTCGGGACTGGGCACCGCCGGGGTGGGAGGTGTTATTTCCGGGGCGCGCACCTTGGTGCGGAATCCGGGTCCCGTCGTCGACCCGGATATTCTGGTGGAGGTCTTATGGGCCACGTTCGTTTCAGAGGGAGCCGGCCCCGCCGGAGGTGGTAGCTCAGCGCATTGCAGCGGAGGATGAGCATGTTCGCCACATGTATGCGTTAGACACCATGTATAGGACCGGATGGTCAGTTATGCGGGGATCTCATGTTAGCTATGCTCCCGTTACTGTTCCGTGGCTTTGGGTGTTCACCCGGCGCGGCTCGGGACCCGGTCGGCGCCGTTGAGAGCTTGTAGTGTGATGTATTAGGGACCGATCGAGCTATATGTGTAACTCAGATCTTTGATTATGTATTCAGCATTATCCTTTATTTGCACTTATATATATGTGTAACTCTAATATTTGATCATTTATTTATATCATTATCTTGGTTAGAATAACTTGTAAGTCTTTGCAGAAACTATGGAACGAGACCTAGAAAAAGAATACATGGTCGAGGAGATTATCCGTGATGATGAGGATATCACCTCTCTTTACCTAAACCAATCCGGCGAGGGAGACGAGCGAACCCGTGGAGACGCCTCCGGTGAGGAAGATGAGCAAGACAACCGTGGCGACGGCTCCGGTGAGGGAGAAGGTGACGACTGCGAGGGAGAAGCTCACGACGCCGCCGAGGTGTATAAATATTAATTAACCAAGCCTCCAGATTATACATGTATTAACGTTTCTTCTTTTAGACCTCCCGATCAACAAACTCTACTGGCAGAACTAAACGAGGCGCGGCCAGAAAGATGGAAGACCATGAAAGGTGCACCATCACGGAAATCGCGATAGATGGCGAACCGATTTCTCCCAAGAAGTTCGCAAAAAAGTTTGTAAGTCAATGTGGAGTTGTTGTTAGGGACACCGTCCCGATCACCACTCAAGAATGGAAGAAACCTGTAAAGGGGGGCGAAGGAGTTACTTATGTCGACACGAGATTAAAAAGTGTGATGTTTAGGAATCTGCTGAAAATTTCATCTTTCCGGAGCCAACTGACTCTGATAGTGAGAATGACAGGCCAGACCCTGAGGATCCCGAGCTGAATAGCGTACAGCGAAGAGTTAAGAAGTGGGCTCTTAAGAAGATGGCAGTACAGTTCAACGACTACAAGAAGAAATTGGACAGCTTCTTTGTCAAGAAAGGGAAGACTCCTGATTTCAAAGGCCCCTATGAGAAGATAAAAGACCACTGGGAGGAATTTGTGAAGTTAAAGAAATCGGACAAGGCAAAGAAAAGGTCTGACACCAATACGAAAAATGCTTCTAATAAGATGTACTTCCATACCATGGGGCGAGGAGGGTACAATGCTGGCAGACCTAAGTGGGAGAAATGGGAGAACGAGCTAATTAAAAAGGGGATCCAGCCAGAGGTACTGAAATGGAACCAGCGGTCAAGGGATTGGTTTTACGCGCATGGGGGCACGTTGGACGCACAAGGGTTATGCATATATACACAAAGACATAAGGAAAACCCACTTCCCATCGAAGCCTTTAGAAATGTTGCAAAGGAAGTTGAAGAGGGGAAGTTCCGTCCCGAAAGAGAGAAGGACCAGCTCACACGCGCCCTTGGGAATCCTGAACACTCAGGACGAACACGAACCACATCAGGTGGCAAGCCGTGGTGTATTGGGTTTCCTGCAGAAACGAAGAAATATCCCGATAGAAGCCGTCAGAGGCAAAAGGATGTGGTTCACGAACGCGTTGCTAAGCTAGAGGAGCAAGTGAGGATGATAATGTCAGGCTCAGTCACAGTCACCCAACCTCAACCTAATCCGCAGATAGAAGAAGTTGCATTCGATGCTACCGGCCAGGGATCTCAGCGGAAAAGCAGCGTGGCTTCCACGGAGCTGCCTGGTGATGATGCACAGATGGCTCCTCCCTCCCCTGTGGAACCGCAGATGGATCTTGATCTCTACCCTGTGGACTTTATCACAGAGTCTACACCTTGTGAGCTACATTTCCAAACGATGGGCTACTTAACGCTCAAGGCGGCGGTCGGCTATGTCTTACCGCCAGTACCCGATCAAAGATACCACTTCAAGCCGGTTCCACCTGGCTACGCTGTTGCCGGGGTGGATCAAGTTATGGATGGGTATGGGCCGCTGAGGCTTGACCACCCAGCCGGTGAAGGGGATTTGCTAGAGCTGGGAGAAGCCAAGAACACTACAGTTCTATGGCGAAAAGAATTCATTGTGATTCCGGGTTGGAAGGCGCCAACAAGGTCTCCACCGAGGCAGCATTCTCCACCGATGCAGCCGTCTCCAGTGCGTGAGCCTTCCCCGCCGGCGCGTGAGCCTTCCCCGCCGACGCGTGAGCCTTCTCCGCCGCCGCGTGAGCCTTCTCCGCCGCCGCGTGAGCCTTCTCCGCCGCCGCAGCCCAAGTCTAAGAGCAAAATTAGGCGGTCCGCTACGACACAGCTGAGTCGTAACAGATCACCGAGACGCAAACAAGAGCCCCTCCCAAGAGTGCCTAAGGTTCCTCCCAAGAGACCTTATGACTATACAGTTGAGGAAAATGCCAAGATCGTAGCTGAACAACACAAGCAACAAATGTTGAAATTGAAAAAGCCCCAGCTTGAGCCGGAGCCAGCTATATCTCTGGAAAAGAAGTTGAAACTGCTGAAGAGCCTTCATCAACCTGAGCCAAGTCTTTCATCGAACTATGACCGGTCTATTCGCAAGTCAAATGTGTTAGCAAGAGATCGGTGGGAAAAAAGTAAGGTAGACGGGAATCCAGTTCCCCAGCTTGGAAACCAGAAAAACTCGTGCCCCCCGCTCCAAGTGTATCCCGATGTCACAGCGTGCTTTGATCCGGAGATGGTAAGACTATACAAAGATGAGGCAGATGCGGTCGGTATGAGTATTCCTGAGTACTTAAGCCGCATCGATGCACAATTCCTGAGTACAAGTACGGGTGATGATGTCCAAATAGCATACCAGTACAAGTACGGGCAACCTCTTGTCAGAGCTGAGGAGTTGCCTAATCTATCAACGCAACTGCGAAGACTGCATAATTGGTACATGGAAAAATGTAAGGATGGTAAGAACTGGATCATGGTGGCAATCACAGATGAGCACTACGGGCGAAATGACGTGATGAACATCGAATTTTGTGAATTATTTCAGTTATTCAACCAAGACGCCCTCGACAAATCTCTGCTGAGTGCCTACTGTCTGTAAGTATTATTTATGTAATTAAGTCTCTACCGCGGCTCGTCCATTGCATGCATATAACCATACTCTCATTGTATTATGCAGAATGAAGATCCGCGAATGCCGCAAGGGGCAAATCTATGATCTTGGGTTCGTTGACCCATATACCGTGAATGGGTATACTGTCCACAACTCTCCCAAGGACACAGAGAATAACTTGGTATATGTCTTAAGGAAAAACTCATACAAAAGGGCAATACTATTTCCTTACAACTTCTCGTGAGTGTTACTGCTTCACACATTAAATCTTTTTCGCTTACTCCATGTGTTAAGTGTAATTGATGAGTTATGCATATATATGTGTGTCCGCAGGTTTCACTATATCCTGCTAGTCATTGAACCCGACACCGGGATAGTAGAAGTCATGGACTCGAAGAGTAAACCCCTTGAGGCGTGGGGGACATGGCTGATATCCTCCTCAAGGCTTGGAAACGGTTCACCAACAAGTCTCCGGGTTTAAAGAATAAAGAACTTCGAATAAAACAAGTACCGGTAAGTAATACTGGCTACGCCGCGCATCTCTTTGATGATTCTAGTTTCAATACCATTATTATCATCCTTGATTATATATATATATTATTTTGATTGAATTTTGTTCTCGTAAAGTGCTTGAGGCAGGAGGACGGGAATAATTTATGCGGGTATTACGTTTGCGAGTTCATCCGCCAGAATACCCACCATAAGAGGGACATTTTGGAACAACTTGATGTAAGTAAACAACATTCATGGCTTTATTTTATCACCTTCTGTTTCATTCACATACACACACATATATATTGACCACCGTACCTTATTCAAATTATTAGATCCAACGGTTGCGGGACGGTCTTCTAGCAACCGAGCGTGTACGAGCAATTCAAGAAGAGCTGGCGGGATTCTTAGTTGAGCAAGTCTTAGCTCCAGACGGAGAACACTATGTGGCCGACATCCAATATCAAAGTTGATGTAGACATATATATATGCATGAACGTGTGTCACTTTGATCGATATATGTAATATAATGGTTTCCTATATATATATATATATATATTAATCTGCATTATTAATATTATACCGTGTTTCGAATGGGGCAGAGTCTGCCGCGCAGCGTTTTAGTGCAATTCCCCACGAGAGTACGGCAGGGAAGGGCACTAAAATGCTGCCGCGGCTCCTTTTGCACCGGTTCGTATTACGAACCGCTTCCCGCCGAGCGCCCACAGCCGCCACGTGGAGACCCCTTTAGCACCGGTTCGTAAGCCAACCTGCAAAGGGCCTTTTGCACCGGATGGTTTGCACCGGTTGCCCATCCGGTGCATATGGCCTTTAAAAACCGGTGCAAAAGGCCATATTTCCACTAGTGCGTCCTTCTCCAACACCGACGGTGATATTTGCAAACGAGACAATAATCGGCCTCTACCCACCACCGACGGGTATTCCACTTCGAGGCTGGTTGGTTTGGTGAACGGGTAGCTCAGGGGCGAGTCAGCAGCACTCAGGTCAGACCAGAAGGATTGTAGGGCGGTTAGTTCGACTCAGCTGCGGGGAGCATCGGAGCATCATGCACAAACCTGGCCACGTCGACACTCGACAGGTCGGGGAGCAGCCGCCGCTGTGCGCCAGGCAGCTGCTGAGGCAGGACTGATCGCCGGTTGATCATCTACTGGTCGTGCACTCTACAGCCGTGCATCACGATGAGGCAGTGTGTCTCGTCATACAAAAGCTCTGCTGATGAGGGCAAGGCTACGCCTACACCCACTGGTGGACCTGCTGGCGGTGAAAGAAAATGTGTGTTGTTGTGTGATCCTTGATGAACAGGTCCATGGCAAAAGCTACACGTCCTGGTACGAAAGGATATGTTAGAAGCTAGCACGAATCAGCACGGGCTAGGCCTAGAAGAAAATGTTGTTCAAGTTAGATTTTAGGCATCATGATGCATTATTGATTCGTTCACATGTGCTGCTGTTTGTTGGTGTTGTTGTGTATCTCCCCTTCACAACTCACAAACAGAAAAAATGTATGGACATGCATAGCTCTTTGCAAGAGATGAAGCACAACTATCAAAGGCAAAGGCAGAGGCGAATTTAACACTGCATGTTGTCCAATGCACTGTATGAAGATTATGAAATGATGCTTGGTGGGTCAAGTTATACACACCTTATATATTCGCAAAAGTTATACACACCTTATGAGATAATCAAAATATAATTTTCCTCCTAATTGAGATAGTATGTTGTTTGCGCGTAAGGATAAAGTTTGTGCTGATGCAACGCAATAATATATTGGCGTGGAAGGCGAGGTGATGGCGTCGACACCACCAAATAGTTGTGCTTCATCTCTTGCCGGGAAGTATCCCGTAGTAACGCATGGGCAAATTTACTAGTATATGTAAATTAAATTCGTATTTCTTTTTGGAATTTGAATGCGTTGGGTCTGCCTCCGACTGCATCCGAACCGTGGCCTGATTTGTGTCCACGGCCCACCGCGTCCGTACCCAAACAAACCGAAAAACAGTCCAAAATACAGGGCCGTTGGAGATGTCCTAACAAGAGGCGCTAGCGACGGCCTTGACCTGTGGCTTCTCATCGTCCTTGTGGGACGAGGACGACGACAGCACTAGCAGTATTCTGTTTGCGTTCCGAAAACTCTTGGCATGGACATTTCATACACCATCACAAAACCCCAAATCAAATAAACGTGGTCGTTGGAGCCTAGTACTTGCAATTCTATACAGGCCCTTGCCCGGGCTTGGTCGCTCAACTTGGCACATAAATACGCTCGGAAGGGCAAGCCAAGGCAGGGCCGACCGATACAACCTTCAATGCTCGCATTGGCAGGTCCATAAAGCTAGTTCGCCAAAGCACCCAAGCCTGAACTATGGGGTTCTCCGGTGGCTGCAGGGTGAGCGTTTTGCTGCTCTTATCATGGAGTAGTAGTTGCATTTTGATGGCGGCCGCGGGGGCGGACTACGCCAAGTACAAGAACCCGAAAGAGCCGCTCAACAAGCGGATCGGCGACCTGTTGGCGCGGATGACCCTGGCGGAGAAGATCGGGCAAATGTCGCAGATCGAGCGCGAGAACGCCACAGCCGGCGTCGTCCGGGAGTACTTCATAGGTACGTTCTTCAAAGGGGTGTGTTGAAGCGTAAGGTACAGCATCCTTGAATCGTATTTTCTTTTTTTAGAGAAACAGGGGCACACCCCCGGTTCCAAATATATTGAAACCAGATAACTCCTTGAATCGTATACTTAACCATGAACGGTCTCTGGCTGCAGGAAGCGTGCTGAGCGGCGGCGGCAGCGTCCCGTCGACGAACGCGACGCCGGAGGCGTGGGTGGGGATGGTGAACGAGATGCAGAGGGGCGCGCTCTCCACGAGGCTCGGGATCCCCATGCTCTACGGCATCGACGCCGTCCACGGCCATGGCAACGCCTACAGAGCAACCATCTTCCCACACAACGTCGGCCTCGGCTGCACCAGGTACCTGGTTGGATAACTCACTTGGATGAGTTTTCAGTACACACGATGAGATCGATCAATGCACTAGTTCAAATTGAATGGCAGATTGTTTAAGTCTTGACAGACAAGCCCACGTACCTACTCCAAGTAGTTTTGTCTGCTCGATGGCCAAATATTTTTTTTGGAAGCGAGAGTGTCCATATGCCTCGTGCATTGTGTAGTTGACTTGTAGTAGCTCTCAGTAGAGTGCGTACTTTTGTAGGACGGACTCCATAGAGTCTGTTTTTTAATCCTTTTGAAATCAACATTTTAAAGTTTCAAAAAATTCTGAAAAAAACTGAAATGTAGATAACGATTACTTCTACCTCTGTGAAAAAACCAGTGCGAAATATTATATATCCTTGGCTGTATGATAAATGTCGGCATGACTGCGGTGCGATCATCTCCCGGTGGCCGTGGTGCGCGCCACCATGAGCGCCGCGCCAGGCTCTGTGACTTCAGCTAGTAGCAATGGTGTGAACACCGCGGACTTGACCTTCAGCTATCAGCTATCCTGAACACTGTCCTCACACGCTGCAGCTTATCACGTGCTGCATGCAGTTCATCTTGACCTGGACTTGCTACATGCACCTACTGGTGCATTCCTTGGCTAAGCAACATAATTGTAAGGGCATCTCCAGCGGTGCGACGCATTTCGGACAAAAGTGGTCGCCAGCGTCCGTTTACGTCGCCCTGGACATATTTTAACCGCGCGTCCGTTTGCGTCTGGGTGTGCTCCCACCGGGGCGACCCATTTTTTGAATTGCAACATAGTTAAAAACATAGAAAGTAGTACATATGTGAATGCATAAAAACTATACAAAGTAGATCTATAGACCTAGACTACTTGCTTCCGACGGGCCGGCACCGTCGCGTCACTCGTCGCTTGCTTCTCCGCCTCCCGTGGCCGCTATGGCTCGGTGCGCCGTCGCGTCCTCTTGCAGTCGCCGCAGCCTCGCGGTGGCGCTCTGAGCGTCTCGAACGACTCGACGATGGCCTCGCTCGCCGCCCTCTCCTCCGCGTTGGCTCATCAGGATCATCGGACGACCAAGACATCTCCGAGTCGGAGTCCTCTGCGACACGGCGGCCGCCACCTACGCTGCGCTCGCGCACCGCCGCATGGGCCGCCCGCTCCTCGCTTCTTCCTCCGCGAGAGCCGATCCGCGGCGTCCCTCACCGGGTGGAGGAGGTCGGTGCCGTCGAGTCGAACTCCTCGTCGGAGCTTGAGGCGGGGAGGTGGGTGGGAGGTGAAGGTGGAGGTGCGGTGGAGGCGCGGCCCGCCGCGTCCGGCTACTCATGGATCTACTAGGGTGAGTAGAAGCGCGCTGCGCGGCCGGCTAGGGTCGGTAGGAGATGATGTCGGGCGCCCGTTTATATAGGTCGGAGGCAGGGGCGACGGCGCGCCATGCGGGCATCGCCATTACTACGTGCGCACGCGAGGCATCGCCGAACGCGGCCGCAGACGCCGGCGACGCCGCCGCGATCGGCGAGAAGACGACGACGCCGCGCCGCTAGCTGCGCACGTCTACTACATGCGCACGCCATTAACGCGGCCCTGCAAAGACCGCGCGCGCCCGCAAGTAATACCGCGGAAGACGGCGGGCGTGACGCCGCAGGCGGCTCCGTGCGAGGACCGAGCGGACACTTTGCGCGTCACGAGCGCTCGCAGAGACGCAAACCCGGCGATATTTGGGCCAGGTCTGCGACGGCCCGTCACTTTGCGTCGCGCGGAGGTGGTACGACGCATTTTCGGTCACACGACACAAACGTCCGTTTGCGTCGGTCCGCTGGAGATGCCCTAACCACCAGATAAGTCCAAGGGGAAGACGATTACTCCTTCAAGAGTTCAAGTGAACGATCAGTTCTAATCGTTCTGCCGTGTGACGATTACAAATTATCGTTGAACACCTAAATTTACTTTTTAGAGGTAATATTTACGAGATTCTATAATTAAAATAGTAATGTATTTTTTAAAGAAAAAAATCGTGTTTTTAGATGGGAAAGACCTGATTGAACCCCATGACACCTACACCCCACAACTTTTGAGTTTTTTTTTAATATCTCTCAAACAATATAACTTGTCCAAAAATAGTTCCTTTTTTGCGCAATATATTTTTTCTTTAAAAGTTGAAATAAATTCTATAAATATAGTATATATATAATACTTTAATGTTAGAAAAATCCTAAACTATTTTCCCCAAATTATATCTCAAATGGTCTACAAACATTCGAATTCAAAGATTGTATTAAAAAGAAGAATTTGTTTGAGAGGGAAAATAGGCTAACGCGCATCATGATGCACCTATGAACAACCCAGCCCGGATAGGGTCCTCAGGCTCTCAAAATCTAGAAATACCACTAAGAGCATCTCTAGCAGATCCTTTATATTTTAGCCCCCTATCCGTCCGAGTATCCTATAGAGAAATATATTTAGTCCTCTAAAGAAAAGCGGTTCCTAACTTATCCCTGAACTTGACTCCATAATTTTTTTTTTCCAAATCAAACTATTCAAAGCCAAACACATGCAAACCGGTCTAATAAGTAAAGTAGAATGAAATGGAAGAATAAAATTTAAGTTTACAAACCAATTTATTCAACACCAAACAAATTTCAGTGTTCAAATAAAGTGAATAACACGAGTGTTCAAATGAAGTAAAGGAACAACTATGAAGTGTTGTGGATTAGTAAGTGATGCTCAAAAAGATCATCTTGCATGTGAGTATGCATTCGGGTATTCGACGCGACGCTTCAAGGAATCTCTTAACCATGTTTGCATCATGTTCTTGCTCAACATGATCACCATTGGAGATGTACCGAGAGTTCTCTTCTCCCATGTCGCTCTCTTCTTCAATGATTATGTTATGCAAGATGATGCAACATGTCATTATTTTTCATAGGTTGTCATTACTTAGCAGGGCAACGAACAATGGCAAACCTCTTATGAAGCACACCGAAAGCACTCTCCATGGCCTTTCTTGTCAACACTTGCATTATGGTGAAGTGAGATGCCTTGTGTGGCTTAGTCTTAGGGCGAGGGATTGTCTTCACAAAGGTGACCCCATGGAGGATAGATGTCATCTACAAGATAGTAACCCATCATGTATTGATGGTCATTGAGTTCATAGTTGCAAGCTGAAGCCTGTGACCAACAAGCTTCGCACTCAAACACCCATAGGCAAGCACTCGAATAAAACCATGGTACACTTTTTCAATGGGGTCACACTGATATCCCCCGATACACTCCTCCTCAACTTAAACCATTCATCATGCTTCTCCACGGATTTTCCAATAGTGAGGAAGATACTCATATGCATCAGAAAGCGTCAGAGAAAAAAATACTTCTCTAGATAGGTTGCAACAGGGTTGAAGTAATTTCTCATAAGCTTGACATGGCCCTCCGCTCCTTCTAGGTTGATGTACAAACAACTGAATTGTGATCCTACTCTCAGCCGGCGAATCTCGTCTTCAAGATCAAGGACATGGCCATCTCGAAGTCACCGTCGTCTTCTCCTTCCTCCTCCTCTGACCAAGAGTAATCAAAGATGAACTCCCTCAACCTCTTCATCTACATTACCTATGTTGAATTTAACTGAAAAATCCGAAAACAAAAAATAGCAAAAAAAAGAAACCCGCCTAGAAAAATAGTTGAACACTTGGCGGGTAGAGGAGGTCAGATCGTCAGCCGATGTCGTAGAGGTAGCGCCGAAGCTGCATGTCGGCATGCGGGTTTCAAGACGATCGGCGGGGATCGGTGGACGAAGATGCCACTCCAACCTTGGTCGTCGGTTGCAGACGAAGCTCATCGCGACCGAAATACGTCAGTCGGGATTTCGATGATCTCCCTCTCGATTCCGGCGGCGCTAGCTTCGTAGCCGAACAATGGCATCTATGTCCACCATCTTCTCTGTTTTGCACAAAATCAAGCTCGTCGTGGCTCCTTTTGCACAAAGTCAGAGAAATCGATGCAGCGGTGGCAACGGAGATACAGGTGGACTCCGGTGATAGCGAGTGACTCTGGGTGGTGCTGGAGGGCGGTAGAGGCTGCAAGATGTTGGGGAAGGCTTTTGGTGGTCAACGGAGATGTCGCCGACGGTGTAGCACGGTGGAGGGGGGAGAGCGCCGACGCGGGTGGGAGAACCGAAGTTATACTCGACACGGTTGAGGTCAAGTATATCATGTTTTAAATAGCCGGCTATAGCCAGGTTAAAGTGGGCTATAGTCTTTCCCGTATGATGCGACTAACTGCTATAGCGCGGCTAAAGGTGCTAAAGTTCTTAAATAACCGGCTATAGCCAGGATAGCTGTTATGGGAGGCTGCGGCTATAGCATGTAGCCGGCTATTTAAAAATTAAAACCATGATATCTACTCCTATGCGAGACCAACCCTTATAATATTTAGTCCTCTAAACCTTTTAGGTTTTCGGCTAGGTGTAATTTAGAGGAGTAAAACCGAAATTTTTGCCAGCGTGACCGATTATATAGATATGGTTAGATATGCTCTAACTAGACTCAAAATCCGCAATGCACCTTGTGTTACCGATCGATGTGTGAATCCAAAATGGAAACTTGCTTGTGCAGGGACCCGGAGCTAGCGAAGAAGATCGGAGCGGCGACGGCGCTGGAGGTGAGGGCGACGGGGATCCCGTACGTGTTCGCACCGTGCGTGGCGGTGTGCAGGGACCCCAGGTGGGGCCGGTGCTACGAGAGCTTCAGCGAGGACCCCAAGGTGGTGCAGCTCATGGCCTCCGTCATCTCGGGCCTCCAGGGCGAGATCCCCACGGGCAGCCGCCGCGGCGCGCCGTTCGTGGCCGGCGGCGGGAAGCGCAACGTCGCGGCGTGCTCGAAGCACTATGTCGGCGACGGCGGCACGGCCGGCGGCGCCAACGAGGGCGACACGGCGGCCACCTTCCACGAGCTGCTCAGCGTCCACATGCCGCCCTACTACACCGCCGTCGCCCAGGGCGTCTCCACCGTCATGGTCTCCTTCTCCGGCTGGAACGGCGCCAAGATGCATGCCAACCGTTTCCTCATCACCGACTTCCTCAAAACCACGCTCAGATTCAGGGTCTCTCTCTTGATTTCTCTCTGCAATCTCTTCATTTCATAGAATCTGTTATGAAGCTTTCGATCTCTTCAGGGTTTCGTGATCTCGGATTGGGGAGGGATTGAGAGGATAACGACACCTAAAGGTGCTGACTACATGCTGTCCGTCAAGCTGTCGATCATGGCCGGCATTGACATGGTGAGTGGGTACTGATCACGTGTCAAGTTCACCACTGCAACTGTTACTGTAAGTGTACAACTTAACATCCGGCCGATCACGTCTTTCAGATCATGATCCCGTACACATACACAGAGTTCATCGACGACCTCAGCACGTTGGTGAAGAACGGCACCATCCCAATGAGCCGGATTGATGACGCCGTCCGTCGAATCCTCCGTGTCAAGTTCACCATGGGCCTCTTCGAGAACCCTTACGCCGACAACAGCCTCGCCGGTGAGCTTGGTAAACAGGAGCACCGCGACCTGGCGCGGGAGGCCGTCAGGAAGTCCCTCGTCCTGCTCAAGAACGGCAAGCTCGGCGAGAAGCCGCTCTTGCCGTTGCCCAAGAATGCCGGAACCCTCCTGGTCGCCGGCAGCCACGCCCACAACCTCGGCTACCAGTGCGGCGGCTGGACCATCACCTGGCAGGGCGTCGGCGGCAACAACCTCACCACCGGTAAGGATCAAGATCGAAACTGGTACCGTACACGTTCTTTTCAATAATCGATCATCTGAAACTCACTGCTAAAATGATGGGGCCGCACGCACGCAGGGACTACGATCCTCGACGGAATCAAGCGCGCCGTGGGGCACGGCACGGACGTGGTCTACTCCGAGAACCCCGACGCCGGCTTCATGCGGCAGAACGAGGCCCGCTTCGACTATGCCGTCGTGGTCGTCGGCGAGCCGCCCTACGCCGAGTCATTCGGCGACAACCACAACCTGACCATCCCGGCGCCCGGGCCGACCGTGATCCGGGACGTGTGCGGCAGCGTCCGGTGCGCCGTGGTGCTGGTCTCCGGCAGGCCTCTGGTGGTGGAGCCGTACATGGGCGCGATCGACGCGCTGGTGGCGGCGTGGCTGCCGGGGACGGAGGGGCAGGGCGTGAGCGACCTGCTGTTCGGCGACTACGGCTTCACCGGGAAGCTGGCGCGCACGTGGTTCCGGTCGGTCGAGCAGCTGCCAATGAACGTCGGCGACGCTCGGTACGATCCGTTGTTCCCCTTCGGGTTCGGGCTCCAGACACGCGCGTACGGCCGCTGACTGGCATGAAAGGTTTGGACTTATCGATGCGCCTGCACAAGGTTTGCTGTAGAGTATCAAACATGGAATGGATCTAGTAGTTTGAGAATTTGTGATTCTGTATCATAGAACAGAGAGATCATCAAGTTAGAGCGTGATCCAAATCCAATGAAGCTTTTGGATCAAATCATCAAACCTTGAGGGCATGTGTAGCGGGGTGACGTCACTAGCCACGTGGGATTTTTGCTTAGTTTGAAAAAAATAAGAAAAACAATATTATTTTTCCTTAGCTAAGAGATTATCTCTTAGAGAATAAGATAAGGCGATATGTCTTCCCATAGTAAAATAATTTCTTACAAATTAATTATTTATCATTAATTGCTAGAGATGATAATAAGGGATAATGCCACTTTTTCTAAATGACATAGAAGGCTAAGGGAATGCATGCCTTCTCTACCATCGCACATGTCCCGAGTGCACCTTTTCCCCCTCCCCACCAACCTTCCCACCACCCTACACACCCAGACCGTATATCTTTGGAAATTGCATTTTCGTCCTTTTTAGAGTTCGTGATTAGTAAACGTGGATAATTTATAATTACCCCACATAACTTTTTTTCGAAATGGGGGATCACCCGGCCTCTGCACTGATACGATGCACGCGGCCTTTTCATTTATTGCAAATTTCAGGAGAGCAATAGTTTTACTTCACGGATCAGAGAGGGTTGAGAATGTTGTAGGATAACGTTGCATAGAAAACAAAAATTTTCCTACGGTGAACACGCAATCCAAGCCAAGATGCAATCTAGAAGACGGTAGCAACGAGGGGATTATCGAGACTAACCCTTGAAGAGATTCCAAAGCCTATAAGAGTAGGCTCTTATTGCTGCGGTAGACGATCACTTGCCGCTTGCAAAAGCGTAGAAGATCTTGATCACGATCGGTTCCGGCGCCACGAACGGGCAGCACCTCCGTACTCGGTCACACGTTCGGTTGTTGATGAAGACGACGTCCACCTCCCCGTTCCAGCGGGCAGCGGAAGTAGTAGCTCCTCTTGAATCCGCCACGACGGCGTGGTGTCGGGGCGGTGGAGAAATCCGGCGGAGCTTCGCTAAGCGTGCGGGATATGGTGGAGGAGCGGGCGCTAGGGTTTGGGGAGAGGGGTGGCCGGCCACTATGGGGGCGGCCAAGCTTGAGGCTTTGGTGGCCGGCCCTCCCTTGGCCCTCTATAGGTGGAAGCCCCAAGTGTTGGACTACACTCGAATAAGACCCGAACCAAAACCTTCCATATGGTGGGAAACCTTCCCTCCCACTAGAGGTGGGAATTCCACCTTCCATAGGGGGGTGGCCGGCCCCCTGGGGAAGTCCACTGGGACTCCTCCCCCACTAGGGTTGGCCGGCCATGGAGGTGGAGTCCCATGTGGACTCCACCTTCCTTGGTGGTTTCTTCCGGACTTTCTAGAACCTTCTAGAACCTTCCATAGAACCTTCCGCATCATTTTATTCACATAAAATGACATCCTATATGAATCTTATTCTCCGGACCATTCCGGAACTCCTCGTGATGTCCGGGATCACATCCGGGACTCCGAACAAATATTCGAACTCCATTCCATATTCAAGTTCTACCATTTCAACATCCAACTTTAAGTGTGTCACCCTACGGTTCGTGAACTATGCGGACATGGTTGAGTACTCACTCCGACCAATAACCAATAGCGGGATCTGGAGATCCATAATGGCTCCCACATATTCAACGATGACTTTAGTGATCGAATGAACCATTCACATACAATACCAATTCCCTTTGTCTCGCGATATTTTACTTGTCCGAGGTTTGATCTTCGGTATCACTCTATACCTTGTTCAACCTCGTCTCCTGACAAGTACTCTTTACTCGTACCGTGGTATGTGGTCTCTTATGAACTTATTCATATGCTTGCAAGACATTAGACGACATTCCACCGAGAGGGCCCAGAGTATATCTATCCGTCATCGGGATGGACAAATCCCACTATTGATCCATATGCCTCAACTCATACTTTCCGATACTTAATCCCACCTTTATAACCACCCATTTACGCATGGCGTTTGATGTAATCAAAGTACCTTTCCGTATAAGTGATTTACATGATCTCATGGTCATAAGGACTAGGTAACTATGTATCGAAAGCTTATAGCAAATAACTTAATGACGAGATCTTATGCTACGCTTAATTGGGTGTGTCCATTACATCATTCATACAATGACATAACCTCGTTATTAATAACATCCAATGTTCATGATTATGAAACTAATCATCCATTAATCAACAAGCTAGTTTAAGAGGCATACTAGGGACTTCTTGTTTGTCTACATATCACACATGTACCAATGTTTCGGTTAATACAATTATAGCATGGTATGTAAACATTATCATAAACACAAAGATATATAATAACCATTTATTATTGCCTCTTGGGCATATCTCCAACAGTCTCCCACTTGCACTAGAGTCAATAATCTAGTTTACATATGTAAAGATATAACACCTTGGCCTTCTGGTGCTTTATCATGTTTTGCTCACGGGAGAGGTTTTAGTCAACGGTTCTGACATGCTCAGAAACGTATGTATTTTGCAATTCATATGCGTCTCGCATCACTCATTTTCCAAATGAGTCGGCATATATGCTTAGTCCTCTGGTGGAACCTTAATTCCGCGGTCTGAAATATGTCACTAATATTGTCACACACAATATAGCTTCAAAGTTCTGACTTTGTCGGAACTACACCAAGTTCTCAAAGAACCTCCTGACTTAACATCCTTTGTCATTGTCAAAACAATGACATATTCTGCCTTCTTTTGTAGAATCCATCACAATTTTTAGAACTCTTCTAAATCTAGCATAGACAACTTCTAGCTCATTGTGTTACCTTTTAAACAACACTTAGTCTAATTTGAGATTTGAAATTATATTTTATATGTGACAAAACCAATATCGGTGTAACACCTTACAGTGATTTGTTTGTCATTTCTTCATACAAAAATATATATATATATATCCTTAGTTCTTCTAAAGTACTCAAGGATATTCTTACTGTCGTTCAATGATCATCATATGAATCATTCGGTATATGCTCATAACACTTTATAGCACATGATATCTGATTGTGTACATGTTATTCGTGATCTATAATCACTCATGTGTTTTTACTCATTGAGTGTCGATACACTCAATTCTTGTTAAACCTTCACATGACAAGAACATTTTCTTAATATTTCTATATTGAACTACTTCAATATCCATCATATGTACTTTGACTTAAACTTATTTATGTGTTTCAATCTATCTTCATAGATCTTGACACTAAATTTGTTTCAGTCCATATCCTTTCATTGAAGTTAATTCTCAATGAAACCTTTTAATCAAGTATATAATTACATCATTTATAACCAACTATATGTCACTTACATAAAGTATTATAAATGTGTCTTAGCGCTCCCACTTAATTTCTTGCAAATGCAAGCCTCTTCATCGTCTCTGATGAAATCAAAAACTCTTTGACTATTTCATCTGGTGAAGATTCTAACTCCGTGATACTTACTTCATCCAATTTAAGTTCGTATACCTATCTAGTATTCCACGGACCAGCAAAACTCTTGGTTGTATCTTGTATACACCTTTAATACACACTTCTAAGTAGTGTATTTTGCCATCCTACTAGCATATCTTATAAAAGAAATATGTAGTGATTACTAGAATAATCCACATAGACTATAAGCATTGCTACGGAAGATCTAATCTTATCGTAGTCAACTCTTTGAACTTTGTCGTAAACAATTTTTCGACAAGTCGAGCTTCTTTAAGGATATTTCATCCAAGTCTATAGATCCATTTACTTTCAAAAAGTATTCATCTATTATGGATTTCATGGCGCATGGCCATTTTAACGGAGTCAGGGCCCATCATAACTTCTTTGTTTGTAGTTGGTTTATCATTATTCAAAATCAATCCTTTGTTCACAAATCATTTATTTGATCACAAAGTAAACCATACCTACAAGGTTCAATATGTATTTCGATCTCCATGGCTAAAACACTTTGTAGTCATGGGAGCTATGATCGTCGTGGCCGCTTCCGAAACAAATTCCGATGCTGCGCTACTCTGATCATTATGCTCAGGTTCATAAACCTTATCAAATTATATTGTCCTCCCACTCAAATACTTCACTAGAAACAATTTCTCGGAAATAAGAAACATTGACAAACACTTTTGTCTTTGTCTCGTGGGAAGAATTCCCAATTAATTCTCTGGGATAACCAACAAAGACATTCATCCGATTTTGGTTGTAAACTCTTAGACCAAAATTTAAAGAAAGACTATTAGGGTTTATACCCATACCATAACTCGTATGGTGTCATTTTAACGGATCATGATGATGCTCTATTCAGTGTAAAAGCGGTAGTCACTAAAGCATAATCCACAAAAATATAATGGCGTCATAATATTTTATCTCATCATTAATCCAACAAGGTTTGGATACATATCTTGGATACTATATCATCATTATGATACTCCAAGAAATGTGAGTTGTAGAACAATTTCATAACTCTCTTAGATGTTCGCTAAAACTCGTAATTCAAATATTTCTACCATGATCCAATCATAGATATTTGACTTTTCTATTACGATGATTTCCACTTCATGCTGAAATTTATTTGAATCTATTCAAATGTTTCAAACTTCTTTCTTATTGAATATATCCACATATATACTCAATTCATTGTTGGAAGTTTTCATGAAGTAGAAGAATCTCCCGCACACAACTATGCCCAGTGAACTACATACATCATCATGTATATTTCCACTAAGTTAGTTGCCCGTTCAACTTTTGGCCTATGAACGGTATTTTAATCATTCTCTTTAGAAAAGATTTGCAAGCGTCAAATGATTCAAAAATCAAGTGACTCCAAAATCCATTTGCATGGAGTTCCTTCATGCGTTCCTTTCTAACATGACCTAAATGGCGGTTCCACAAATAAGTGGAATTCAAATCATTTGCCTTATGGCATTTTAGCGTGTTATGTATGTGTGTTTCACCATTAAGATTTATAATAACTTATCCATCATACATGGAGTAATGTCATAATTTGAACAACTCATTGTTTTTATTTGACCAGAGCAAAATAACAATTATTAAGTTCTTTATTATAAATTCTAAGGGCTAGATAGAATGCCAACGGTGAACATAATAACACTTTATTTTTGTTCCAGACGTGCATACCTATCATATTCCTTGTCAGTCACTTAGGCCATTGTATTCTTGTATTGCGTTGTTTTGTATGACACTTCATACCAACCAATGTGGTACAAATACCCAAGAATTTTCTTGTGTGACCAAACGAGGAATACATCCATAACATGTATATCATTTATATACACCTGAGCTAGACTTTCTAGTCTTTTCTTTTCTTTCTGCCAAAATATCTTTTATAGTTTCTCTTTTAGCTTTCCTCATTATTCAGAAATACTTCAACATCATTGACTTCTAGGTTTGTTGGTCAAATACCAATAACCTTGAGGTTCTGAAGTTGATCATCATATGACAAGTGTTGCAGATTTCACTATTAGTAACTATGTAATATGATGAACAATTTCACTCATAATTTTATCCATCAATTCATGACAACTTTTTGAGACCATGTCTGTACATGCTAGGCTCATAAAGTTTAACCTTAGTATTTGTATGTGCAAATCTGGCTTGCATCCATTGTAAGCACACGTAGAATCTATAACACCCGATCATCACGTGATGCTTCGATACGACGAGTCTTAGCAACGGTGCATACTAAGGATGATAACTTCATGGATATGCGAATATCGTTAGTGCTCCAATAGTTGGAGGATTGTGACGCCTGGCGTCTTCAACCTTCATACATTCCCATAAAACTTATGAGTTTATGTAGTCTCACCAAATTATATTCTATCATCTTGCAATAAGGTCTTAGATATCACATATATCTCATACCTTGATTATTTCTGAAAACTAAATTTTCAGCTCCTTACTTTTCAAACAGATTTGAACTTCAAGTTTCACGGAGACAAGATAACTTTAGGTACTAATTGAAACCATAGCTCTGAATCAACAAAGTGAGTTTCACTAAAAGTTTGCAATAGGACTTAATCAATTCTTGATTCTTTAACAATACGGTACTAATCCGTAAAGTTTCTTATCAGATTTTAACAGTATTTCTATCTCAATAACAAGACTAGCGCATAGTAGTAAACGGATGCCAATACTACAAAATTAATTCAAAATACTACTCAGACTATGTTTATGATAATTAGTTCATGTTTTAATCTAATTACTAATGAACTTCCACTTAATACAACATCCCTCATAGTTGTTAAGTGGTACACGATCCAAATCCACTACATCAAAACCGATCATCACGTGAGATGATGTAGCTTCAATGGTGAACATCAACATGTTGATCATATCATCCATATGACTCGTGTTCAACCTTTCGGTTTCCGTTGTCCCGAGGCCATGTCTGTACATGCTAGGCTCGTCAAGCAAACCCAAGTATTCCGTGTGCAACATGGCTTACACCCGTTGTATGTCGAGTTTATCACACCCGATCATCACGAGATGCTTCAAAACGTCGAACAATGCAACGGTGCATACGAGGGAAGAACACTTTATTATCTTGATATTAATGTGAGGGATCATCTTATAATGCTACCGTCGCGATCTAAGCAAAATAAGATGCATAAAGGATTAACATCACATGCAATTCATATGTGATATGATATGGCCCTTTTGTCTTTGCGCCTTTGATCTTCATCTCCAAAGCACGGACATGATCTCCATCATCTTCGGGCATGATCTCCATCATCGTCGGCGTAGCGTCAAGGTTCATGGCGCCGGCTTCATGGTTGTTCACCTCATGTAGCAACTATTACAACTACTTTGAAATACTACTCAACATGAAAATTAAAGACAACCATAAGGCTCCTGCCGGTTGCCACAATACAATAATGATCATCTCATACATAGTCATCATCACATTATGGCCATATCACATCACCAAACCCTGCAAAAACAAGTTAGACGTTCTCTAATTTGGTTTGCATATTTTACGTGGTTTAGGGTTTTCGAGTGAGATCTAATCTACCTACGAACATGAACCACAACGGTGATACTAGTGTTGTCAATAGAAGAGTAAATTGAATCTTCACTATAGTAGGAGAGACAGACACCCGCAAAGCCACTTATGCAATACAAGTTGCATGTCAAGCGTGGAGCAAATCTCATGAACGCGGTCATGTAAAGTTAGCCCGAGCCGCTTCATCCCACTATGCCACAAAGATGCAAAGTACTCAAGCTAAAGATAACATAAGCATCAACGCCCACAAAACCATTGTGTTCTACTCGTGCAACCATCTATGCATAGACACGGCTCTGATACCACTGTAGGATAACGTTGCATAGAAAACAAAAATTTTCCTACGGTGAACACGCAATCCAAGCCAAGATGCAATCTAGAAGACGGTAGCAACGAGGGGATTATCGAGACTAACCCTTGAAGAGATTCCAAAGCCTATAAGAGTAGGCTCTTATTGCTGCGGTAGACGATCACTTGCCGCTTGCAAAAGCGCGTAGAAGATCTTGATCACGATCGGTTCCGGCGCCACGAACGGGCAGCACCTCCGTACTCGGTCACACGTTCGGTTGTTGATGAAGACGACGTCCACCTCCCGTTCCAGCGGGCAGCGGAAGTAGTAGCTCCTCTTGAATCCGACAGCACGACGGCGTGGTGTCGGCGGCGGTGGAGAAATCCGGCGGAGCTTCGCTAAGCGTGCGGGATATGGTGGAGGAGCGGGGCGCTAGGGTTTGGGGAGAGGGGGGCCGGCCACTATGGGGGCGGCCAAGCTTGAGGCTTTGGTGTGGCCGGCCCCCTGGCCCTCTATATATAGGTGGAAGCCCCAAGTGTTGGACTACAAGTCTTCGAATAAGACCCGAACCCAAAACCTTCCATATGGTGGGAAACCTTCCCTCCCACTAGAGGTGGGAATTCCACCTTCCATAGGGGGGTGGCCGGCCCCCTAAGGGGAAGTCCACTTGGGACTCCTCCCCCACTAGGGTTGGCCGGCCATGGAGGTGGAGTCCCATGTGGACTCCACCTTCCTTGGTGGTTTCTTCCGGACTTTTCTAGAACCTTCTAGAACCTTCCATAGAACCTTCCGCATCATTTTATTCACATAAAATGACATCCTATATATGAATCTTATTCTCGGACCATTCCGGAACTCCTCGTGATGTCCGGGATCACATCCGGGACTCCGAACAAATATTCGAACTCCATTCCATATTCAAGTTCTACCATTTCAACATCCAACTTTAAGTGTGTCACCCTACGGTTCGTGAACTATGCGGACATGGTTAAGTACTCACTCCGACCAATAACCAATAGCGGGATCTGGAGATCCATAATGGCTCCCACATATTCAACGATGACTTTAGTGATCGAATGAACCATTCACATACAATACCAATTCCCTTTGTCTCGCGATATTTTACTTGTCCGAGGTTTGATCTTCGTATCACTCTATACCTTGTTCAACCTCGTCTCCGACAAGTACTCTTTACTCGTACCGTGGTATGTGGTCTCTTATGAACTTATTCATATGCTTGCAAGACATTAGACGACATTCCACCGAGAGGGCCCAGAGTATATCTATCCGTCATCGGGATGGACAAATCCCACTATTGATCCATATGCCTCAACTCATACTTTCCGGATACTTAATCCCACCTTTATAACCACCCATTTACGCAGTGGCGTTTGATGTAATCAAAGTACCT
This sequence comes from Lolium multiflorum, assembly GCA_030979885.1. Taxonomy (NCBI): domain Eukaryota; kingdom Viridiplantae; phylum Streptophyta; class Magnoliopsida; order Poales; family Poaceae; genus Lolium; species Lolium multiflorum. Next base: position 135,867,123 of record CM061749.1, on the reverse strand, counting down.
TTCCGGTATAAGTGATTTACATGATCTCATGGTCATAAGGACTAGGTAACTATGTATCGAAAGCTTATAGCAAATAACTTAATGACGAGATCTTATGCTACGCTTAATTGGGTGTGTCCATTACATCATTCATACAATGACATAACCTCGTTATTAATAACATCCAATGTTCATGATTATGAAACTAATCATCCATTAATCAACAAGCTAGTTTAAGAGGCATACTAGGGACTTCTTGTTTGTCTACATATCACACATGTACCAATGTTTCGGTTAATACAATTATAGCATGGTATGTAAACATTATCATAAACACAAAGATATATAATAACCATTTATTATTGCCTCTTGGGCATATCTCCAACAAATGTATCAACCATCGGAAAATGAAAAACAACATCATCTTAAGCATTTTGTAATATACTAGTGCGCCGCCACCTAGTAGCCTGGAACTAGAAGTCCTGAGTAACACCCAGTAACCACAGTCTTCCGCTGATCCTCCGGGAGAAGAAAAACCCATTGTTGAATCAAGTACGTTGCTCGTCGGATAACCTGCAAAAAATCAATTCCCTTTTATCAGTTTAAAATAATGTCATTCCGACTTGTCCAAATTAACCAACATACATCTAATATTCCAATTCGTATTCTTGCTTTATCAATTTTATTTACCCCATTAAGCCAGTTGCCAAACATATTGGTAATATTAGCAGAAGGAGGTAAATAATATGTTAAATAAATCATACGCCCAGAAAATCTTAGAAAAAGTACATACTAAGAATAAGTGTTGTACAATCTCTGATTTATTGCAGAAGAAACAATTTTGGCACCCTTTCCAATTTCGTTTGACTAGGTTATCTTTCTGTTAAGAAACCACATGAAGATTTTGATTTTGAGCGGAATTTTTAACTTCCAAAAATATTTGCGCGGAAAAATGGTATGTCCCTGCATTAAGTCAAGATTACATTGATTTGACCGTAAAAATACCCAAATCGTTAAGTTTCCACACAAACTTATCCGGGTTGTTTGACAACTGCACTCCCATGAGGTGTTGACAAAGATGAAGCCATTGATTCCACTTATAGAGGTGTTGACAAAGATGAAGCCATTGATTCCACTTATAATCGTTTAAAGTCCTTCGGAAAGTAATATTAAGAGGGGTTTGCGCTAACATAGTAGCAACCTAAACATTTTCTCGCTGCACTATATTATATAACGACGGATATTGTTGTGCTAAGGAAGTGTTACCTAACCAGAAACAAACTGAATCGCCGGTTCCCACTTTAAAAAGACCTTGCTCAGAAAACCATTCTTAATCCGCATAAGGCCTTTCCAAAAAGGTGAGTCAGTGGGTTTAGCCTCAACTTGTGCCAACGTTTGATTATTCAAATATTACCTCACACAACTACACATACTTACATTACGAAAACCGTATTTAAAAGTAACAAAAACAACAAAAAGTCACAAATATAGGCATGAGATAGAAACTTACAATTGCACATTTTTCTTAGCAAGTTATAAATAAATACTACCAGTACAAAAATCACAAGATCACAAATCTTCGTGTTCAAGTTTCAAGATTTGGAACTCGGTATGAAGCCAAAATATTTCTATGATTTCTGTATCATATTTAAGTTTAAAAAGAATACATGTGGATGCTTGTATCCAGCCTCTACATGCACGTTGTTTCCATGATTATTTTTAAAACTTATAAATACGATTTTTGCTAGGCGTTTAAAAGTGGGTACCAATGTACCGGGTTCCAAAAATTCCTCTCTTTTTTTTGAGGGAAGGCTCCGAAAAATCCTCTTAGTATCCATTAGGTGGCTATATGCTAACATCCTCAAATAATTCAACCTATAACACCAAACAACATACATAAGCATGGTGCATATGTTTTCTAGGATCTCGTTAAGCTTTTGACATTGACCTCCCTTACTCTTCTGGTCGATAGTAGCATCCATCGGGCCAACGGTGAGCCCCGAGCCCCCGAAGAAACAATAGAATTTTGGCAATGGTTCCTAGAACGGGGGAATTTGTTGAATTCTTCCTTGCATCAGGTGGGGCGACATAACAAAGTGACTTGGTTTTTGTTTGCTTCTAGTATTTCTTGGTCACTTTTGTGAACCACGAATGAGTGAGTCTTTCAATATAAAGTATCGTTAAACACTCTAAATTCGCTTTATAGGCCTTTATCTTTGTTGTTGCAGTGGAGACCACTGTTCGCGCATAAGAGGCTCGCAGCGACCAAGGATATCCTTGCAACGTTTGACAGGAAGCTGCACGAGCTTTGGTGAAAGATGTTGATTGAGCTGGTGTTGGCTGATTGTTGAAAGTCTATCTACTTTTCTCTAGCAAGTTTGTTCTTGGTAGTGTAGGGCTAGTGTGAGTAGTGTTCTAGCGGAGATAGCTATCTTCCTTCTTGTACCACCTATCTTTCTTTCTGTTGTAATAGGAATAGCTGCGCGCACTTAAAAAAAACCTTGTTCTTGGCTTTGACGTTGTTTGTTTAAGCTTTTTATATAAACTGGGACCATTATGTGTCTTGTTAAAAAAAACAATAGAAGCCGTAGAAAGTGAGATAATGCAATCAATACCTTTTTATAACACCTGGCATTCCATTAACTTGTGGCCCCAAATTGCAACAATAAAGTTGGGCACTCCATGAGATATATCATCGAGAAGATATGTATTTCGCCTTTTATTTTATCTGTTGACTCGAGACATATAAACGGCTGTGTGCATCCTGGTTATGCAGAGGCTAGATGTAATTGCTTTTTCGAAGTAATAAAGCATCCTTTATCGAAAAAATGTTAACCATTATCATTTTAGTTGTGGAGATTATAATTTAAATAGCCATTATCAGTTTAATAACTTGTAATAATAGTTTTGCTATTTGTTAGGGCAATTATACTGGGACACCTATATACTGCTTAATACAGATTCTAACACGCTGAGCACTCACCATGTACTGATAAAAAAATAGTAAATTTACATGAGCTGCTAGCGCAGTCACCGATCTGCCTCGCTTCCTGTGGCCTTGGGCCATGGAGGCGCGGTGGGTCATGGTCCTTTTTGGCGGGAGGGCTCCGTTTATGGTTGTTTTTCTTATTCTGCTTAGGGTTTGTGTCCTACTCAGGAATACGTGGTGGTGGCGACTCCCTAGAGATGGAATAAAGTCCTCCCCATCCACAACTCGTGCAATCGTTCGTGTACATTTTGTTTATAAATAATTGTTCGTGTCGTTGAAAAACATGTTTCATGTGACAAGTCGTTCACCAAATATGTTGGGCCTTAACAACAATTAAAAGTCCTTTACTATCAAATGGGGTAGCTGAAGTAGCTAGCAAGCCAATCGAGCTCCAGTTCAGGGCATTGGCCAGATGAGCCTCCCAATTTCTTTTTGCCTTAGTAATATTAAATATTTCATCTGTCCATAAAAAGATATTCTAGATTTTCATAAATCGTATGTGTTTATATATACTAAAGAGTGTGTAGATACATCTAAATTTACATATATTTTTGGCATCTTTTTTATAGACAGATGTAGTAATAAATGTTACTATTCTGTAAAAAAAATATACATTTTCCGTTTAAAAATAAGTATCCCAATTTTATCTAGAGATGAAAATGTGTTTTTGGTGTGTAGATATATCCCTATTTTGGAAAGCATTGAGTCACTTATAGGAAATACAAAGAGATTTGAATGTTACACTTGTTTGTGAACATATATTCGCTCACTAGCTTTTTTCTGTACTCCCTCCACCCATAAAAAATGTTAAAGGTTTTTGTCCAAATTCAAATACATTTATATATCTAGATATATTCAAATTAGATAAAAAATTATATTTTTTTATGAACAGAGGTAGTACCAATGTTCACACACTAGCTTTTTTTTTTTTTGAGGGTTCATTCACACACTAGCTAAACGGAGTACTTTTGTTTTTCTTTCGACATGCCCATGGGCCGCCCGTGGCCCGCGTGGGCAAACTTATTGATCTCGGCAGTCGCCACCTACCTTCCGCCTTTCCCCAAAACCCCACACTCCGAAGCCGCCACCGAGCCGAAGCGCCGGAACCCTCAGCGCCGCCCAAGTCGCCGTGTTCTCCCAGCGAAGCGGGTACGGCCACCTCGAACTCCTCTCTCTTACCCCCCCCCGGCGTCCTCATCCCGCCCTCGGCGGATCTACGAATTAGCATCTACTTTGTTATGGTCCTCGCGTAGTTGAATCCGAATTCAAAATATTATTGGTGCCTTCATTCGGTGCGTCCTATCAGAACAGTCGCTCAAGTTTCAGACTTGTTTTCTCGCGTCATGTAATTGATCCATCCATTTCTCGATTTTGCTGAGCTGTTGTTCTTCAAGCGCGCTCGAGGTCGATTCCCCGTAGGGTAATCGGCCAGATGCGCATATTCCCCTGTTTAAAAGGCATGGAAATATAGAGTTATGGACAGGCCAGTGGCGGAGCTTGAGAATGACTTTGAAGGGGTCAAAAGTCTCTGAAAATAGATGAGGGGGGCAAAATAACATATTTTCATTATATAAGGACTGAAATTTGGTTTCATGAAAACTTTCTATGAGCTATGGGGGCCGTTGCCCCCTTTGACCCCGACAGAGCTATGCCACTGAAACAAATGTATTATTTAGCTGAGTTTTATCTTGTCAGTTACGAGCAGATTATGATGCAAAAAAATATCTAGGGTGCGTTTGGTTCGACAGAAAAAACACTTATACCCTCACTGGTCCAGGATAGATTTTTGGTACTGTAAGTATAATCTCGCTTTGGAGGGCCGAGTAGCCTCTCAGGGCCAGAATAACCTCGCTCAATTTTGGGAAAAAAGATCCACTCAACTCTCAGCGTTGGACGAACCAGTCCACAATATATCACCGTAGTTTCCATTCTCTATTACGATCTCTCTCTTCCCTTGATTATTTTTCGTTCTAAAATCGACCAGAGTTGCCCCCTTTGACCCCAACAGAGCCATGCCACTGGAACAAATGTACGATTTAGCTGAGTTTTATTTTGTCAGTTACGAGCAGATTATGATGCAAAAAAATATCTAGGGTGTGTTTGGTTCGGCAGCAAAGTCAGATATAGCCTCATTGGTCCAGGATAGATTTTTGGTACTGTAAGTATAATCTCGCTTTTGAGGGCTGAGTAGCCTCTCAGGGCCAGAATAACCTTGGTCAGTTTTCGAAAAAAATATCTACTTAACTCTCAGGCCTTGGGTGAACCAATCCGCAACATATCAACCGTATTTTCCATTCTCCATTAGGATCTCTCTCTTCCCTTGATTATTTTTCATTCTAAAATCGAGCAGAGTTATTGATTACCTCAGTGACTGTAGCAAGAAATGAGCTCGATATGCATATAGTACTTCTGTCTCTCATCTTTCTGCTTTCTGTATGTGTGATGGCAGTTTCTTGGTAGTTGAGTAGCTGGCTAACTTAGTCATGAATTTATTCGTACTGGAACTGAGTACTAGCTTGTACTGAAGCATGCATACACAAGTAAGTACTGCAGATGCATCTGGATTAACTCTAAAAGCTTACCTAGCAGCCCAAGTAATTAGCGCCTCGCTCTCGCCATCAAGCCAATCAACCAAATGCGTGGACGGGGCAAGTTCGACTTTGCCAAGCTGAGCTAGCTAAGCTATAGCCGGTTTGAGCTGGAGCTTATAGAGGCAAAGTTTGCCGTTTGCTTATCCTAAGATCGTGGCTTATGATACAATTAGCGAAGTGACTGGTCAAACTTTCATTAGTTCCATTAATCTTGATAAATTGGTAATGACGGACAGTGCTGATGCCCATTACACTAAGCCTGGCTCTTCAAGACTAGCTTGGCTATTTCCTAGGATCCAAACGTTCCCTAAAAAGATACGAGGGGGCCAATTTAACGTATTGTACTGTACAAGAGCTGAACTAGGGTTATATATGCGCTACTAATCATGAAAAAGTTCTATGGGCTTCCACCACTGGAACAAACATATGATTTACAGAGTTTTATTGTGACAGTTACGAGCAGATTATGATACCCCCTCCAGCCCAAATTAATTGGTGCAGCCCTGCGCCAATTAATTTGGTCTGGAGGGTGTAGCAGAATTTGCAAACAATGGCGCTGTAGTGAATAGTAGCACCACATTCTGCTATAAGTCATGACGTAGCTGCCAAAATGTTTGGTTTATCAGCATGCATTGTTGTTTCTCCTTCATAGCTCCAAATGCATTGTTATCACCTATCATTGTCACAACTTCAATGTACCATATGTTCCTACGGTGTAGATGAAAATGCTACACTTCTAGGCACCATAAGTAATATTTCTTCCATTATGTTGCTCCATATGATAGAATACTAGGAGCGGGGGATGTGAACTTTTATTTTATTTCTCTATGCTATTTGAGGATAGTGTTGAATTATCTGACGCCACACCTTGCAGAGATGGATACTTCAGTTCCTTCACCATTTGTCAATGGAGAGACACTGAAGATGTTTGTTGGGCGAAGAGTGCGCACAGTGGTTCAAGTCCAACGCAATGAAAGTGGAGTTCTTGCCGTCCAGTCCACTGATGGGCATCAGTTGACCATCAGAGGTGCTCCTGGTGCCCCTGAAGCACCGCACTATCTAGAGGTTATGGGAATCCCTGACAGCAACCAGTCCATCCGCGCTGAAAGTTGGACAGATTTTGGTGAAAACTTTGGTGAGATTTGACACGCCTATTTATTGTGTTGTTCTTTAATTGCATTTTTATGACTACTATTGTGAACTGTTGGTATGTTCTGCTTGCTGCAATGGGTTTAAAGTTTCAAAATTGAAGTTTGTTTCATTTTAAATTATTCCAAAGAGAAGCAGTACCTATTTTGATGTTCCATTTCCGCGTTTGGTCAGTGAGGAGCGCAGCTGAACTAAGATAATGTGCTTTATTTCTGAACCTTTTTGGTACTGACTATTTGGCATTGTTATTCTTTGTTCACATCGACATAGATTCATACATTTCTCATTCAATTCTTGTATTGTTTGAGAGCATCGCAAAAACCTAGGCGATTCTCCCTCTTATTCTCTGGAATAACCATTGATTTTCAGATATTTCATAATAAAAAACTATAAAGTCCGAACTGACTCAAGTTGTTCAAGAGAATTATGCTTCTGCATAGTTATGTCACTTCTGATGCTCGAACTCCCTTTAGAAACCTTAGATCATCAGCGAAATGCTGCCTTATTTATTATTATGATTGACCATCATCTTTGATATATGTCATGATAACAAGCACTGTTTATCCTGTATGGAGAATGTAGCTGTAGCTGTTTATTCTGAAGATGGTTATTTTGCCCACCGTTTCATAAAATAATTCACAACAACTCAATGAAATCTCATTAACAAGAGCTTGTGGTACATTTCAGATTTTGTAGATGCTTTATTCTGCACTTATGTTGCAAGTAGTAGAAATAATTCTACTTTAGCCCTTTTCCCTCCAAAGTTTATCTTTCTACATTACCTCTATATGGGATCAACACTATTTCTACTTTTTCACGTCACCATTGATCTCCCTGTCATGTTTATCATGCAGATCCTGTGCCATTCAATGGACTGTGCAAGCTTGCGAGCGACAAGTACAAGTACCTGTTCCTGTAGAAGTTCAGCATCGCATAGAAGACGTTTGGCAAATCAAGCATGCTTGGAATTGATGCTTCGTTTATCGCTTTAAGATCTGTTCAAACGTTACTTCAGTCACCTCAGTAATATATTAGTTTGGGTCAACTTTATGCCCTTATTAACCTAATCTAATCTATGTATCGCTATGGCGGCAAGTGTGTATGCCCCTTGCAGTTGAAGAGCTTATTTCCTTTGCCGTTTCTAAGCAAAGTAAACCAAAAGCTTTATGTTACAATCGCATGGATTTGGACACTGGGATAGTTACATCAGTGTGCTGAACATCTGCTGCCAGATCTGTGCCCTGTGTGGTGAGAGCATTGCACACCTAAGTTTATGGTTTAGCCTCATTGTGCATCTACGGTTTACTGTTCAAGTCTTGTACTCCAGTTGATTATGTCAACATGCTCATGAATTTGGTCTAGTACTCTAGTGTGCAGTCAACTCAGTGCCAACCTAACCTAGTGGTAGTGAATCCCAGTGGGTTTTTGGTTAGTTGTTGGGATGTTAGTTGCTGTAATTTCTTCCAAATACAGTGAATGTGTTCTTTTTTCTCCTCTGAACTACTCCCTTGGTTCGGAATACACACCGTCTGGTAGTGTCCTCCGTCAATTAATTTGATCGGAGGTAGTATGTTGAGGTATAGCACAAGACCCATTTTGCGATCTAATCATCCAAGCATCGGTTTCTTCCAAATTCAATGATTGTGTTCTTTTCTCCTTCTCTGAACTATGTTGAAGTATAGCACAAGACCCATTTGTGCGATCTAATCAACTAAGCATCAATCTTTTTCCTGCAATTTCTAGCTGTCTTGGGGACTATTTCCTGGCCAAGTACTTTTCACCGTTCACCAGACAGCACATCGCCTTCAGCAGACACGCTCACTCCTGAAGCCAAGGAAACCAAGCTTTCGACTGTCTAGCAAGTCTAGATGTGAATCATTCCTTCCTTCCTACTAGAGCAAAGCTCTTTGAACAGTAACATCAGGAGGCCCCTGCGGACATCGACTTGGCTGAGTGGCTGTCACGCTCATACCAATAAAAGTGTCCTAGAATTCCATGGATCCAGGGGTGGTTAGATTGCCCTAAGAATCAAATCAAAGAGACTTAATTAAATCAAAGAGTCGAAGATTATGTGTCATTGCCAGTTTTTGAGGCCAGGGCCAGGGCATAGACCTCTATTTCTCATTAGGGTTACTTATGCTTGCTGTGTGTTACAGTGATACTCTTGTCTACCAATTAACGGCATTGTGAAAGTAGCCAAAGTAATTTTGAATAACTTTCGAAAGTAGATGCACATGCACGTGTTCTTTAGGAACCAAATGTGTTTGTCAATCTTGAATCCCCTGAATTTCAATTGTCAATTTTGAAGGTCAACAACCCAGTGACGAGCACCAAGTGTGTGTATTTGGTGTTTCTCCCAAAAAAAAAAAAAAAAAAACTCAAAGGTAAACATGTATCCGCAAGCAGAAATGGAGGGATTAAGATTAAGATTACCGATTTAACAGAAAAGTGGCCAATCAAAAACTGGACAGTCAAATTTGTATTCATCTCAATGAAGAAAGGAACTGATAACTTATTTAACATTCAGATAACTAGAATAGCATTTGCATATAATAAGGATTCATCCAACAGAACAAAATCATATTTGAGATTTACATAATTGTTTTCCATTCTTCCCTGGGGAGATAAGCACATCAAACATAGTAGTATTTTCATATGACCACTGCCTGAAACTATGAGAAATGTGACGAGATCACCGGGTTGAGAGTGGGTGCATGGACTTAGCGAGCCCGTAGCTCCGTGCTCCCAGGCCGAGGCATCCAAGGACCAGGCCCTGTCGGTACGGCAGAGACGTCGTGCGCCGCGGCGGCGCATCATGATGATACCCCGCACCGCCCGGCGCCTTCTTGACCGACGACGTGGATCGGCGCGCAGGCAGCGGCGCTGGGCAGGGCAGGGCTTTCCTTGACCGCGACGGCCATATGGACGGCAGCCAGGAGCCTGACTTCTCGGCACCGGCGGTAATAGGCGGCGGCGGCGGCCTCGCCGAGGGGTCGCTGCAGGTGCGGCCGAGGAGGTCCCGCAGCGATATCCTCCGCCGGATGGTCTTGGAAGAGGAGGAGGAGGAGGAAGAAGACGACTCTGACGCGAAGGAGCCGGAAGGCGGCGCGTTCTTGTCGAGCCGGGGGCTCCGGGGCGGCGACGCCGACCTGGCCCGGCGATGTCGCGGAGACCGGCCGTCGACGCCGCCCTCCTCCATCTGCTCACCGCGATCGGTTTCTTGGCGGATGGGGGAGAGGCAGCCGACGCGGATGCGGCCGGAGACGAAGAGCTCCTCGGCGGAGCACATGGTGGCGCCGGCGCCAGCGCCGCCGACGCCGCGGTCGCGCGCGGCGAACTCGAAGTCGCCGGCGGCCGTGCAGAAGTCCCCATCGGTGGAGGGAGCGTAGTGCACCGACGCGCAGGACGCTGGCGGCGAGCGGAGGATGTAGTGCACGGGGCTGGCCGGGCAGCTGAAGAAGTAGTGGATGCCTGCGGCACCGTCTTCGTCGTGGTCACCGTCTCGGCCGGAGCAGAGGTGGCGCGGCCGCGTAGGGCTGCTTGGCGCGGTGGCGAGGCTGCCCTCGTCGTCGGCGAGGCCCTGCATTTTGCAGCGGTCGATGCCACGGGAGGCGAGGGGCCAGCGCGGGGTGCGAGGTTTGGTGGCGAAGGCGAGGGCGCGAGACTGACGGGGGCGGGAGGATGGAGAAGGGTTAGCTGGCGGTCAGGGTATATGTAAACGGAAGTGTTTCGTCGCGTCGTGGGTGGTGGCCTCCTAGTACGTGGGTTCGTGGCCTTCGGCCACAAGTATAACACCTAATTTTCATTTCTTTTTTTTGAGGAAGTTGTTTAAATGCTATATTTTCGGGAGCCGTTCAATGTTTCTCAATTGAATGATCAAACTCCAACCTTAATTTCATAAATAAATACTGTAATAGGTTTTAGCTCAAACTTTGATTAAGTTTAAGCTAAAGTCTTGACACTTATTATGAATCGGATGGAATACATTGTTCTTTTTGGCCAAACATGTTCAGCTAGTCTACCATTGGAGCGTTATATGGTGGGGTTGTGACATCGATATGGAGTATAATCCGCATCTCGGTTAGGCGTGGACCTAGAATACATTTCGACAGGGGGCATATGTGATGGAAAATTTAAAATTTTGAACGCTAATTTCAAAATTCAAAGATCCTTTTGAATTTTGAGTGGGAGCCTAGGCCTCCTTGAAGCTCTCTTTGATTCACCACCGCATTTTGCCTCCTAATGTTTTGGACCCCAATATTGAGCGAATCGCTTCTCAGAGCGAACTGTTTTGGACGAACCAAAAATTACCAAATGGCAACTTATTTTTCTTGTTCGCTTCGGGAGACTAAAATCCAAACGGTATTTCCTTATAATTTGAAAGGTTTTTAGTTCAATACTTCTATCTCTCTTCGAAACCCTTGCGTGAACGAATTGCCCGTGATGAATAGGGTGATCACGAGCATTGTAGGATCTAAAAACTTTCCAAAACCTAGACAAATAACATGCTAGAGTGTCTAAAATGTTATTTTCTGTGTACATGCCTGCAAAATTTCACCCTTTCTTAAATGTATGCACAAAGCCGTGGTTGCATACCTTAGACGTAACCATCAATCATATGCATTATAAGTGTCTGGCACCCATCTAACAAGTTTAAAAAGGGGGAGGAGCAACATGTTGGCTTCCGCGTTAGTTGGAGTCTCATTTATTTGAATTGATATATACTCCCTCCGTCCACAAATAAGTGTACATTTGGGTTTTTCGATAAGTCAAACTTTAACAATTTTGACCATTTTTTTACCAAAAAGTAGCAACATGTGTGACATCAAATTACTATATTATGAGATTATATTTTGAGATGAATCTAATGATGGTAGTTTAATGTCATAAATGTTGTTACTTTTCTCTAAAAAGTTGGTCAAAGTTAATAAAGTTTGACTTATCTAAAAACCCAAATGTATACTTATTTGTGGACGGAGGGAGTACCGTGAAAACCTTCAAAAATAAATGATGGATAGACATGTAGATGTGTTCTATAGATTTATGTTTTTCTTTTGCTTAAATAATACACTTATGTGTAGGCTACACAAAAAATACAGATATGTGGCTCCAAACAACTCTATTATGCTCTACAGATTTGTTTATTTTTCGTGTAGGCTACAATTGAAAAGATGCGTTGCAAAAAACAATTGCCTGCGTAATCTACATTTCATCTATATTTTCAAGAATTTTTAACATTTGGCCCCCTTTTTTCCTATTTCTCGAAAAGCGACCTTCGTGGAGCGCGGGAGCTATTTCAACTTTTCACAAACAGAGGCGGTCCTATTTTGTGCATTTGCCATGTCCCTCTAAAACCAAGACATGATTTGCCATGTGGCAATCTTAGAGCAAGGTGTATGTCATACGCGTGAACCGTTGCAAAGAAGTTCCATGGCCCCAAAATGCATAATTTACATGCCTTCCCATGCGACGAGTTCAAAGGAGAACTCGATTCATGCGTCACCACTGACTAGAAAACATCCCTTGTAAAATCAGATCGAGCAGAGATATTCAAATTCAAAACGAGGCCTTGGCTAGTGTCAACTAAGATCATCTTTGATTAGCCTTCTCTATTATGTCAAGGCCTACACGATTTTCCTCAACGGCTTGAAAAAACTCGAAAGAATAACCTGCTAGGTCAAACCGTTGTTTATCTTTAATTTGAAGAACCACGACCGTTGTTTATTGCTTCCAGGTCTGGCTCGCTAACCACAACTCCGATGATCGTGAGGAGCACCAGGGCGGAGAACCGGCGCTGGCCGCCACGCGAAAACTCTAAACAAGTATAGCAGCATTTCGAAGCGAACAGGGAGACGACGCAATCTACGGGCGTATGATATCGTTGGAGCCGCTGGTGGCTGGTCTGCTCGGTATTAAAATGGGAGGTAGTGGACGACCAGATTTTGGCGACTCGCGAGAGCAGAGACGGAGCCTGTCGTGCGTGCTTCAGTTAAGTACACCAACACGTACCTACGGGCCGCACCACGAGCTCGCATCTTTCGTTTGGACACGTCGACCGATGTACATTGTCCACGGAGAGCTCCATCTCCCAGCGATTAGCGAAGAAGGCGTCCTAAGTGGCGGCTTTGTCGGGATCCCAGCGGGGATCCATGCGCTGATCGGGGGTGAGCTCGACGTAGTAGTGGTGGGTGATGGCCGCACGTCGAGCTACACCTTGGGGGCCGGGGGAGACCAGTACGCCTCCGGCGCCAGCCCAGGGGGCATAGGAACCCCTGGGAGCAGCGGTAGTTAGAGGCGCTGAGCGCCTCCACCTTCGCGTGGGTGAGGGCAAGATCACCGGATGCCATGGGTGAGATGTATGAGAGAGAAATCTGTAGAACTAGGGTATGAGATGTGGCCCTTCCACCACTTCCCACCTACATATAGCGGCGACAGTGGCAGGAAGCGTGGAAAAGGGTGGGAAGATGTAGGCAGGAAGCGGTGGAACTGGCAGGAATCGGCGAAACTGGAGGGAAGATGTAGGCACATCTCGCTGCCAAGGCTAGCCCGCTACTATTTTCCAACCATCCAGCGCCCCCGCTAGCCTCCCTTTCTACTGGGTTCGTCCTGGGGGCGCCATCCAGATGGAAAGTTGATCCTCGCCGGCGCGAAAAACAAATTGGGGGCCACAGGGAGGGCGAGTGGAGATGCTCTTATGTCCACTTTGCAAACAAACGACGGTGCCCATCGACCACCTCTTCGTAAATTGCCGCTATTTTGTTCGGCTTTGGAGTTTCGTCAAAGATTTGATGGGTATCCCGACATACACCCAAGGCAATGGACGGGTCTCTCAATTACGAGCTGGTGGGACATGATGTCGGACGGCTCCACCCCAAACTGCAAGGCCCTTGCTTCCCCAACTTTGCTTACCACGTGGGAGATTCGGAATGAGTGCAGCGCAAGGGTTTTCCACAACAAGCATGCTTCAATTAATTCAAGTGATAAGATAGAGAGAGAAACCTAGCTATGGGTTTTAGCGGGTGCTAGTTTGAGTAAAAAAATACCAGGATAGTAGTTTTATAATAACTCTTTTTAATTTCTCGTAAAATTCTTCTTAATTAATTGACTGGAGCAAAGCTTTTTACCCTTGTTTCTTTTTAAAAAAACACGTAGCAAAATCTCAAACATCCATGCGACATATATGAAGTTCCGAACTTTCTTTTACTTGTAGTTTTAGTTCCGATCCTTCCCAAAATATGCACACTTCCAAAATAATTCACATACGTACTCGTGTGGTGTGCTCTACGCGGTACGTCCGTCTAGCACGACATAAAGTTCCTATCCATCCGTCAGCTTTTCTCCCTGGATTTTGAAACCCTAACTAATCAAAGCAGGCAAAGTGATCCACCCTTGGATTGCAAGTCCGGAAAAGCGCCATTTGGATCGAGCGAGACTGATCGATGCGTCGACGATTACTTCAGACCCTGTCCGGTTTAATTGCAGTGAGGCCGGCATGTTTAGCGCAGCGGTCGGCTGTTGAAGATGACAAATAGTTAAGCACAGACATAATTTTCGGCTGATCTGAACTCTGAAAGCGACAATTAATTAGAGAAATCAAGCCACTGATTCAACGTTCGAGTTAGTTTAAGGGCACTATCACATCTTTTTTCTTAGTATTTGTCTTTTCTGGCTATCGTTCTTGTTGTATTGTTCCTGTGAGTGAGATGGGTTTCTCCGTGTGGCGTTGTCGACGGATTAGAGCGGATTTTGTGAAGCCTAATTGCAATGGTGTGGAGTTGTGGTTGTTGGAGATCAGGGTTAGAATTCGGTTGCAGCAACCTACCGCTGTCTCCTCATTCTCACTCTTCTACGCCTAAAAGTACGCTTTTAAATCTAGTGTGTGCGAAAAACCACTAAAATACCGCGCGACGGCTAGTTTTGATGGTCCAGCAGACGCGGAATCGCGCGCGGGGGATATATTTTGCCGACACGCGGGAAAAGGCGGTCAATGGAGTAGATCGTCTCTTGTCCAAACTATGTTTAATTAGTTTTATTTTATTGTACTAGTGTAATCGGTGCCGAACTATGTTGAATGTTATTTTCTATCTATTTGTTTCGTGTTGTTTGTCTATATTTTGCGTAAAACTGTGAACTAGTGTGTTTGTGGCGCTGCATTTTTGTGCGCGTGGTAAACCTCTGTTTCTGCGCGCAATAATTTAGTGCCTCCCGTGAAGCAAAATCTCTCTGCGCGCTATCAGCAAAACAGGCGATGTATCGTGTTTTTACCGCATGGAGCGATAGCGCGGCTGCTGGAGCTGCTCTAATAGTAGTATGTACTATCTCCATCCCAAGGCTTAAGGCATATGTTTTCAGAAAGGCAAACGAAATAAAGTTTGATCAAACTTTTAGAAGAATTTATGAAAAAAATATTTCATTATCTATACCTAATAATAAAGAAAATAGGGGCTTCTTGTTCGTCCGTCCGAAATTTTACCGTTTTACCCTCCACTAAACAACATACTACAGCTAAAATGCCATTGTACCGCTTCGGTGTTTTATTTCCTCTTCCTCCCCAGCAATCCCCTCCTTTCCGAGTTGAGTTGGATCTAGCCGGCGTCGTCGTCTGTGTCCCAGGCCGGCGAAGACTTCACCGTCAGCCTTATTGGGAAAGGAAGCAGACACTCGATTAGCCTCCCCTCGCTAACCTAGGCTGCCTCGCCGTCCTGGTTCCGCGACGCCGTACCCTACCTCCGCGAGCGGAGCCCCTCGCAATCTCCCGTTCGCCTGGCCGGCGCACCCATCCTCCACCGCGCGCCGACGGTCTGATAGGCAGTACTAATTCCGCTCGCGACACCATCCCCTACCTCCGCGAGCAGAGGCTTCGTCATCTCCCGTTCGCATGGTCCGCGCACCCGTCCTCGCTGTGCTCTGCCGGTCCCGCCGAGGGGGCTGCTCCAGGCGAGCTCCGAAGAGACCCGCGCGACGCTCCAGCAAGACATGCGCGCCACGGTGTCCGATTCGTCCAACTCGGCGCCCCCTAGGTTGGCGAGTGTAGCCGCAAGTGGGAAGCAGATGGACTTTTTGCAACAAGCCAACAACGACGAACCGCTTGCCTGCGTTGGCCAGGGCGTGGAGGAGCAAGCAAGTCGTGCAGAGTCGCTGGCCGCTCGCCTGCATCTGTCAAGGCGCTCGAAATCGTCGAGCAGCCTTCCGCCGTGACATTGCTCCGCTCCCGCTCTTCCTCTGCTTCTCGTGCGTGCACTGTTCCGCTGCCTCTCCGTGCTGCTTAATGTGTGTGGATTAGTAATACCCGTATTGGAGCTGATTGCTATTTGATTCCTAGCTGAATGCGTGTGATGATACGCGCACATGCTACAAGTGCAAAGAATTTATTTGCAAATGTTAAATCTCGTTTCAAAACTAGCATTTTAATTTAATTTTTACCATCAAAATTTTGAATAGAACAAAAAATTAACAAAAAAAACTCGAATTTATTTTGTGCAAATATTTATTTTCTAAGTAGAATAAAAGATGACAAAAAAACAAGAATGAAACAAAAGGAAAATAACAAAAATGGATGTGTCTATAATTTTCTTGGGAGTGCCATCGGCCACGTGGGACAGTGTTCGACGACACATGTTTAACACGCCAAAATAGACAAATCGGACAAAAAAAACATAGGACACCCACTACAGTTGCGCTAATCTTCTTTTTGTTGTTAGATGGACTGCCACATTTTGGATACTAATTTTTTTTGTTTCAAATCATAAGTTTTTTCTTTTATCAATTGATACTAATTTGTTTTTATTAATCCGTCTAATGCTCTATTCAAGTTGTTATGCAATGAAACTAAATTGCGAACAATAGTGTAGAATTTGAGAATCAAAAGATGACATTTATATATCATCAAATTATGAAATAAGTTGGCTCTGTATGTGAAAAGAAAAATCATAAAAAATATGCACTTATTCCTTCTCGCGAAATAGACATGAATTGTTACTACATTGATAAATTATTTCAGAAAGCATTTTGACTGCCTCCATAAAACTTCTTAGAAGACTTCAGAAACATATCCTCATTACTTAATTTCTTTTGCTTAATTTAACGAACAACTTTATTATGGTTGTATATATAGGTCTAATTTTATTTCACCGTAGCAACGCACGGGCAATTTTCCTAGTCTATCTAATGATATTGATTTTGTACTTTTCATGTTAATGATTTTTGATAAAAAAAACTTAATCAAACTTAACATAGTTTGACTTTCTGAAAAAATATAGGACTTAAACCTTGAGATGGAGGTAGTATATACTTTCTTTCTTAAACAAGGCAAAATCTATTTCATTGATTAAGGAGAACCAATGCTAAGAAGGCCAATTAAAGCACAAAACAAAAAAAAGATTATTCTCGGGCATGATTGCACCCAAGTGCTTTGACCCCATGGCTTCCCAAAGTGCGGCATTCCGCCTAATAGCCGAAATAACAACAGAAGGCATAGAAGAACTCTACCATTGCGCTCATTCCATATTTCCTAAGCGGAGATCAAGACCAAGAAAGATAGCCCAATTGTGCCTTCTCCCATCCACTCCAACAATGGAGCACCACCAATCTTTTACCGAGACAAAATTTGTCCATTGATCAATGTCGAAGTCCGTTAAACCAAGCCAATTCTTGATGTTCGTTTAAATGCGGCGACAGTACCTACATTGAAAAAGGAGATGTGCGGCCGTCTGGGTATCGGGCTTGCAAAGTTACGAAATTAACAGCGCAACCGATGGGCTCTGTGTACGTCTTCTCAAAGCTAATCAATCGATTTGTGTGGGTCTGGTAGTCAGGAAGCCTGGCTAGCAAAAGAAAAGATTGTATTCGAGGACGTACAACACTGATGCGGACAAATAGTTCTGTCGGAACAGCATCACATAAAGCCTGAAACTGTGGCTACCTGATGCTGGTAGAGCAATCGAACAAGAGTTCCAGATTTAAAGTGAGTTCTGCATGTTCCTTCAATGTCTTACATGTGTCTTCATGACATGATTCACTCAAAATAATCACTTAGCCTTGCTGTTGTCTGTTGATAGACATTTCTTTTGGAGAACAGAATGATATTAAGCACAATGATCATGATTATGTGTGGTATACCGGTGTTTTGATAGCAAGGCACTATACAAACTGTTAGAAAGGACAAGGAACAGTGTCGTGGCAGCTGATAAGTACTAGAGTATTTTTTTTTACCCCAGAGAGCCATATATCTTTTTTTGGGGAAATACAGTACAAACACAGACTCTGACATACACGCGCGTACAATTACCCATGTGAACACACACGTACACCCTACCCTTATGAGCATCTCCGGAAGATTCGGCTGGTGGACTGGATCTTGAAATTGACGAAGTCACCATAAGCGCCTCGCTGTCGACGAGAACGTCGTCTCCCACTGAATGAATATTCCGCCTTTATGAGACACAAAGATATCAAACCTATGGTTTGAAATCTAGTGGGCTGGGGTACAACCACCCTCCTAACCATCCAACCTCAGATTGGTTCTCAGAAGCAATATATCGTTATTTGTTATTCAACATAAGGAGATCAAGATTTTCATAAGTACTAGGTTTGATACCCTAAACATGTTCGGTTTGACAATTGACATGTTAGGTAGGCTTAGAAACAGTTGTATCATAGCTTGCTCGTTTTATTAAGTTTTGTGACAGTAGACCTTTCAGAAATTCAATTTGGCTCCCGGATATGCTCCCTCAGCCAAGAAAATATATTTTGAAATGTCGAAAATTTTTGACGAAAAATTCTACATGTACATCTCCAAAATATATGTGCGTTCATGAAGTTTCGAAAAAACCGATATTTTCTATGGTCTATATACAAAGGAGAAAATTTATGTTGTGAAAAACCTTATTTTTAGTTTTGTGACAGTTTTATTAAAAGCAGTTTGTGTACTAATAAATTCTTTAAGCATGACTTCAAGACCAGAGGGTACACTCTTATTATTGTTGTAAGAATTACCATAACCACTACCATTATTAGAAGGATATGGCCTATAGTTGTTGTTACCATAATTATTTCTATAAGCATTATTGTTAAAATTATTATTCTTAAGGAAATTCACATCAACATGCTCTTCTTGAGCAACCAATGAAGCTAAAGGAACATTATTAGGATCGATATGAGATCTACCATTAACAAGCATAGACATAATAACATCAATCTTATCACCCAAAAAAGAGGTTTTTCAACAGACTTATTTTACCTTGAGGAGTTCTTTCAAGATGCCATCTCAGAGTAATTGATCATCATATCATCAAGAAGCTTTGTTGCGCTTAGGTGATGGACATAAAGTACCTCCAGCATGAATCCAGGTTCTCGGAAAATTCAATCATAAAGGTTTGATGATCATCCAAGTAGTTAGTCCATGGGTAGGGCAATTTTTACCAAAGATTTCATTCTCTCCCATGAGCAACATGTTCATTATCAAATTGTTTAAAAATGCTACTTCTCAAAGATATTTACATTTAGCAGGGGCTAAAGATTGGTTGCTTTCTTTGCCTGCTAAATGTAAAGATGCTTTTATTGGTAAATATTATCCTCCTGCTAAGATTATATCTTTGAGAAGTAGCATTATGAATTTTAAGCAATTAGATAATGAACATGTTGCTCAAGCATGGGAGAGAATGAAATCTTTGGTAAAGAATTGCCCTACCTATGGACTAACTACTTGGATGATCATCCAAACCTTTTATGAAGGATTGAATTTTTCTTCGAGGAACCTATTGGATTCAGCTGCTGGAGGTACTTTTATGTCCATCACTTTGGGTGCTACAACAAAACTTCTTGATGATATGATGATAAATTACTCTGAATGGCACATGGAAAGGACTCCACAAGGTAAGAAGATAAATTATGTTGAAGAAACCTCCTCCTTGAGTGATAAGATTGATGTGATTATGTCTATGCTTGTTAATGGTAGACCTAATGTTGATCCTAATAATGTTCCTTTAGCTTCATTGGTTGCTCAAGAAGAGCATGTTGATGTGAATTTCATTAAGAATAATAATTTCAACAACAATGCTTATAGGAATAATTATGGTAACAACAACTATAGGCCATATCCTTCTAATAATGGTAGTGGTTATGGTAATTCTTATGGTAGATCTGTTTTGCCTAGTGAGGAAAAGATACTGGAAATTGAAAGAACTACTAAGAGCTTTATACAATCACAATATGAGCAAAATCAATTGTTTACTAAAACTATGAATGAACAATCTGCCTTGTTGAAAAATATGGGAAATCAACTTGAAAATTTGAATATGGAAATTTTTGGTTTGCAAACTAAACTTTCAAATGCTGAAAATCGAATCTCATATATGTCTGAATCACAATCTTCTTTAATTAATAAAATGGCTGCTAAACATGAGGATAATGATAAAAAAATTCTTGCTACAGCAAACGCCATACAAGTTCGAATTAATGACAATATTAGAATATTGGCTGAATTGCATGCTAGGTGGGAAAGAGAAGAAAAAGAAAAACTTGCTAAAGAGAATAATGTAGCTAAAGTTTGGACTATTACCACCATTAGTAATGTTGATGCTTCACATGTTGCTAAACCTCCTACTATCAATGGTAAAATAATTGGTGTTGGCAATGTTTCTAATTCTACTGCAAAGCGTGCAAAATTGTCTGAAACTGCTGAAACTGTTTGTGATAAAAGTGCTGAAATTTTTCAGAATGCTGTAGATCATAATGGTTTAGATTTTGATAGTTGTCATATTTCTGAAGTTATTAAATTCTTACAAAAACTTGCTAGAAGTCCTAATGCTAGTGCTATAAATTTAGCCTTTACAAAACATATTACAAATGCTCTCATTAAAGCTAGGGAAGAGAAATTAAAACTTAAAGCTTCTATTCCTAGGAAGTTGGAAGATGGTTGGGAGCCCATCATTAAGATGAAAGTCAATGATTTTGATTGTAATGCTTTATGTGATCTTGGTGCAAGTATTTCTGTTATGCCTAAGAAACTTTATGATATGCTTGACTTGCCACCATTGAAAAATTGTTATTTGGATGTTAATATTAATGATAATTCTATAAAGAAACCTTTGGGGAGAATTGATAATGTTCACATTACGGTTAACAATAACCTTTTCCCCGTTGATTTTGTTTTCTTAGATATTGAATGCAATGCATCTTGCCCTATTGTCTTGGGAAGATCCTTTCTTCGAACTGTTGGAGCTATTATTGATATGAAAGAAGGAAATGTTAAGTATCAATTCCCTCTCAAGAAAGGTATGGAACACTTCCCTAGAAAGAGAATGAAGTTGCCTTTTGATTCTATTATTAGAACAAATTATGATGTTGATGCTTCTTCTCTTGATGTTACTTGATTTGCACTTTCTGCGCCTAGCTGAAAGGCGTTAAAGAAAAGCACTTCTTGCGAGATAACCCATGGTTTTATTTTTACTACTGTTTTGTTGAGTCTTGGAAGTTGTTACTACTGTAGCAGCCTGTCCTTATCATGTTACTGTGCCAAGTAAAGTCTCTAATAGAAGGTTGATACTAGATTTAGATTTCTGCACAGAAACAGATTTGCTGTCTGTCACGAATTCGCGTCCTTCTCTCTAGAAGAATCAAAAAAATCTGCCAATTTACATGCGTGATCCTCTGATATGTACGCAACTTTCATTAGTTTTGAGTTTTTCCATCTGAGCAAGTTAAGTGCCTCAGAAAATTTCGTCTTTACGGACTGTTCTGTTTTGACAGATTCTGCCTTTTATTTCGCATTGCCTCTTTTGCTATGTTGAATGGATTTCTTTGTTCTATTAACTTTCATTAGCTTTGTGCAATGTCCAGAAGTGTCAAGAATGATTATGTCACCTCTGAATATATAAATTTTTGATTATGCACTAACCCTCTAATGAGTTTGTTTTAAGTTTGGTGTGGAGGAAGTTTTCAAGGGTCAAGAGAAGAGGATGATACAATATGATCAAGAAGAGTGAAAAGTCTAAGCTTGGGGATGCCCCGGTGGTTCATCCCTGCATATTTTAAGAAGACTCAAGCATCTAAGCTTGGGGATGCCCAAGGCATCCCCTTCTTCATCGACAACTTATCAGGTCACTTCTAGTGAAACTATATTTTTATTCCGCCACATCCTATGTTCTTTACTTGGAGCGTCTGTTTGCTTTTATTTTTGTTTTTGTTTGAATAAATTCGGATCCAAACAATCCTTGTATTGGAGATAGACATGCTCCGCTTTTTCATTTGAACACTTGTGTTCTTAGTTTTACTTTAATGTTCATGGCGAAGGCTGAAAACTGCTTCGTTAATTGCTATTTGGTTGGAATCAGAAAATGCTTCATACGGTCTTGAATAATTTGATACATGTCAATTGTTTTGAGCTCTCATAGATCATGTTTAAGCTCTTGCATCATGTAGTTTAAATCTATTAGTGGAGAACTACTGTAGAGCTTGTTGAAATTTGGTTTGCATGATTGATCTCTCTAAGGTCTAGATATTTTCTAGTAAAAGTGTTTGAACAACAAGGAAGACAAGGTAGAGTCTTATAATGCTTGCAATATGTTCTTGTGTAAGTTTTTGCTGTACTTGTTCATACTTGTGTTTGCTTCAAACAACCTTGCTAGCCAAAGCCTTGTACTGAGAGGAAATGCTTCTCGTGCATCCAAACACCTTGAGCCAAAACCCATTCCATTTGTGTCCACCATAACTACCTATATGTGGTATTTTTCTGCCATTCCAAAGTAAATTGCTTGTGTGCTACCTTTAAAATTTCATTCATTTGTCTTTACAATACATAGCTCATGGGAAAATAGCCTTAAAAACTATTGTGGTGATGAATATGTAGCTATGTATCTTAGTTCTTATAAGTTGCTTGTTGAGCGGTAACCATGTTTCTGGGGACTCCATCAACTTTTTACACCTTTGTTGAATATCATGTGAGTTGCTATGGATGTTCATCTTGTCTGAAGTAAGGGTGATTTATCATGATTAAATGGTTTGAGTATGCATATTGTTAGAGAAGAACATTGGGCCGCCAACCAAAGCCATGTATCATGGTGGAAGTTTTCAATTTGGACATTAATCCTCAATCTCTTATGAGAATATTATCTGTTGTTGAATGCTTAAGCATTAAAGAGGAGTCCATTATCTGTTTTCTATGTTGTCCCGGTATGGATGTCCACAAGTTGAGATTTATCAAAACTGAGAAATCAAATGCGATCTATCTCCTTGGACCTTTGTACAGGTGGCATAGAGGTACCCCTTTGTGACACTTGGTTGAAACATATGTAATGCAATGATAATCCATGTAAATCCAAGCTAATTAGGACAAGGTGCAAACACTATTGGTATTCGATACATGAGGCTTGCAACTTGTAGGAAGTTTTATGCATAACACATATGAATTATTACTACCGTTGACAAAATTGTTTCTATGTTTTCAAAATAAAAGCTCTAGCACAAAAATAGTAATCCATGCTTCCTCTGCGAAGGGCCTTTCTTTTACTTTATGTTGTGTCAGTTTACCTACTTCTCTCTATCCTAGAAGCAAACACTTGTGTCAACTGTGTGCATTGATTCTTACATGTTTACTTATTGCACTTGTTATATTACTTTATGTTTGATACGTCTCCAACGTATCGATAATTTCTTATGTTCCATGCTACTTTATTGATGATACCTACATGTTTTATGCACATTATATGTCATATTTATGCATTTTCTGGAACTAACCTATTAACAAGATGCCGAAGAGCCAGCCTGTTTTCTGTTTTTGGTTTCAGAAATCCTAGTAAAGAAATATTCTCGGAATTGGACGAAACTTTCGCCAGGGTCCTATTTTTGCACGAAGCTTCCAGAAGACCGAAGACCTAACGAAGTGGGGCCACGAGGCAGCCAGGGGGTGGCCGCGGCTAGGGCTTGGCCGCGCGGCCCTGCCCCCGGCCCTCGTGTGGCCCCTCGCGTTGACCTTCCGCCTACTTAAAGCCTCCGTCGCGAAACCCCCGACCGAGAGCCACGATACGGAAAACCCACAGACGCGCCGCCGCGAATCCCATCTCGGGATTCTGAGATCGCCTCCGGCACCCTGCCGGAGAGGGGATTCATCTCCCGGAGGACTCTTCATCGCCATGATCGCCTCCGGAGTGATGAGTGAGTAGTTCACCCCTGGACCATGGGTCCATAGCAGTAGCTAGATGGTCGTCTTCTCCTTGTTGTGCTTCATTGTTGGATCTTGTGAGCTGCCTAACATGATCAAGATCATCTATATGTAATTCTATATGTTGTGTTTGTCGGGATCCGATGGATAGAGAGTACTATGATTATGGTGATTATCAATCTATTGTTCATGTGTTGTTTATGATCTTGCATGCTCTCCGTTATTAGTAGAGGCTCTGGCCAAGTTTTTACTCTTAACTCCAAGAGGGAGTAATTATGCTCGATAGTGGGTTCATGCCTTCATTGATACCTGGGACAGTGACAGAAAGTTCTAAGGTTGTGATGTGCTGTTGCCACTAGGGATAAAACATTGATGCTATGTCTAAGGATGTAGTTATTGATTACATTACGCACAATACTTAATGCAATTGTCTGTTGCTTTGCAACTTAATACTGGAGGGGGTTCGGACGATAACCTGAAGGTGGACTTTTTAGGCATAGATGCGCTTGGATGGCGGTCTATGTTCTTTGTCGTAATGCCCAATTAAATCTCACTATATTTACCATGTCATGTATATGCATTATTATGCCTTTCTCTATTTGTCAATTGCCCGACTGTAATTTGTTCACCCAACATGCTTTTATCTTATGGGAGAGACACCTCTAGTGAACCCCGGTCCTATTCTTTACATAGCATACATTCTACTTGTTTTACTGTTTTCTTTGCAAACATCTTCCACTCGATACGTTTAATCCTTTGTTACAGCAAGCCGGTGAGATTGACAACCTCACTGTTTCGTTGGGGCAAAGTACAGGTTCGTTGGCGCCGGAATCCCTGGTGTTGCGCCGCATCACATTTCGCGACCATCAACCTTCAACGTGCTTCTTGGCTCCTCCTGGTTCGATTAAACCTTGGTTTCTTTCTGAGGGAAAACTTGCTACTGTGCGCATCATACCTTCCTCTTGGGGTTCCCCAACGAACGTGTGAGTTACACGCCATCAAGCTCTTTTTCTGGCGCCGTTGCCGGGGACCTGAAGAAAACACCACAGAGAATTGCCTCCCACGGCAACAGCACTTTTTCTGGCGCCGTTGCCGGGAGATCAAGACACGCTGCAAGGGGAGTCTCCACTTCTCAATCTCTTTACTTTGTTTTTGTCTTGCTTTATTTTATTTACTACTTTGTTTGCTGCACTAAATCAAAACACAAAAAAATTAGTTGCTAGTTTTACTTTATTTGCTATCTTGCTCTCTATATCGAAAACACAAAAAAATTAGTTACTCGCATTTACTTTATCTAGTTTGCTTTATTTACCGTTGCTAAAATGGCCAACCATGAAAATACTAAGTTGTGTGACTTCACAAATGCAAATAATAATGATTTCCTATGCACACCTATTGCTCCACCTGCTACTACAGCAGAATTCTTTGAAATTAAACCTGCTTTACTAAATCTAGTCATGAGAGAACAATTTTCTGGTGCTAGTTCTGATGATGCTGCTGCCCATCTCAATAATTTTGTTGAACTTTGTGAAATGCAAAAGTATAAAGATGTAGATGGTGATATTATTAAATTGAAAGTGTTTCCTTTCTCATTAAGAGGAAGAGCTAAAGATTGGTTGCTATCTTTGCCTAAGAATAGTATTGATTCATGGACTAAATGCAAGGATGCTTTTATTGGTAGATATTATCCTCCCGCTAAAATTATATCTTTGAGAAGTAGCATAATGAATTTTAAACAATTAGATACTGAACATGTTGCTCAAGCTTGGGAGAGAATGAAAACTTTGGTAAAGAATTGCCCAACCCATGGACTGACTACTTGGATGATCATCCAAACCTTCTATGCAGGACTAAATTTTTCTTCGCGGAATTTATTGGATTCAGCTGCTGGAGGTACCTTTATGTCCATCACATTGGGGGCGGCTACAAAACTTCTTGATGATATGATGATAAATTACTCTGAATGGCACACGGAAAGAGCTCCACAAGGTAAGAAGGTAAATTCTGTTGAAGAAACCTCTTCCTTGAGTGATAAGATTGATGTGATTATGTCTATGCTTGTGAATGGTAGATCTAATGTTGATCCAAATAATGTTCCTTTAGCTTCATTGGTTGCTCAAGAAGAAAATGTTGATGTGAATTTCATTAAAAATAATAATTTCAACAACAATGCTTATAGGAACAACTCTGGTAATAACTATAGGCCATATCCCTCTGCTAATGGTAATGGTTATGGTAATTCTTATGGGAATTCTTACAACAATAATAGAAGTGTACCCTCTGGTCTTGAAGCCATGCTTAAAGAATTTATTAGTACACAAACTGCTTTTAACAAATCTGTTGAGGAAAAGCTTGATAAAATTGATACTATCGCTTCTAGAGTTGATAGGCTTGCCTCTGATGTTAATCTTTTAAAGTTGAAAGTTATGCCTAATAATGATCTTGATAATAAGATTACTACTACAGCAAATGCCATCCAAGTTAGAATTAATGAGAATATAAGATTAATGGCTGAACTGCGTGCTAGGTGGGATAGAGAAGAAAATGAAAAACTAGCTAAAGAGAATAATGTAGCTAAAGTTTGGACTATTACCACCACTAGTAATGCTAATTCCTCACATGTTGCTACACCTCCTACTATCAATGGTAAAATAATTGGTGTTGGCAATGTTTCTACTCCTAGTGCAAAGCGTACAAAACTGCCTGAAATTGCTAAAACTGCTGAAACTGCTTGTGATAAAACTGCTGAAATTTTTTCCAACCTTGGGAATAATGATCCCATTGCTATAGCTCATAATGATTTAGATTTTGATGATTGCCACATCTCTGAAGTTATAAAGTTCTTGCAAAAACTTGCTAAAAGTCCTAATGCTAGTGCTATAAATTTAGCCTTTACAAAACATATTACAAATGCTCTCATAAAAGCTAGAGAAGAGAAACTAAAACTTGAAACTTCTATTCCTAGAAAGTTAGAAGATGGTTGGGAGCCCATCATTAAAATGAAATTCAATGACTTTGAATGTAATGCTTTATGTGATCTTGGTGCAAGTATTTCTGTTATGCCTAAAAAGATTTATGATATGCTTGACTTGCCACCATTGAAGAATTGTTATTTGGATGTTAATCTCGCCGATAATGTTAAAAAGAAACCTTTGGGGAGGATTGATAATGTGCATATTACGGTTAACAATAACCTTGTCCCCGTTGATTTTGTTGTCTTGGATATCGAATGCAATGCATCTTGTCCAATTGTGTTGGGAAGACCTTTTCTTCGAACTGTTGGTGCTGTTATTGATATGAGGGAAGGTAATATTAAATATCAATTTCCTCTCAAGAAAGGTATGGAACACTTCCCTAGAAAGAGAATGAAGTTGCCTTTTGATTCTATTATTAGAACAAGCTATGATGTTGATGCTTCTACTCTCGATGTTACTTGATTTGCACTTTCTGCGCCTAGCTGAAAGGCGTTAAAGAAAAGCGCTTATGGGAGACAACCCATGTTTTTACCTACAGCAATTTTTTGTTTTATTGAGTCTTGGAAGTTGTTTACTACTGTAGCAACCTCTCCTTATCAAGTTTTTGTGCCAAGTAAAGTTTCTATGTCAAAGTTGATGTTATATTTGGGATCGCTGCACAGAAACAGCATTGCTGTCTGTCACGAATCTGGGCATAATTCTCTGTAGAAAATTCGAAAAAATCTGCCAATTTACGAGCGTGATCCTCAGATATGTACGCAACTTTCATTAGTTTTGAGTTTTTCCATTTGAGCAAGTCTGGTGCCATTTATAAATTCGTCTTTACGGACTGTTCTGTTTTTGACAGATTCTGCCTTTTATTTCGCATTGCCTCTTTTGCTATGTTGGATTTATTTCTTTGATCCATTAATGTCCAGTAGCATTATGCAATGTCCAGAAGTGAAAAGAATGATTGTGTCACCTCTGAATGTGTGAATTATTAATGATGCACTAACCCTCTAATGAGTTTGCTTGAAGTTTGGTGTGAAGGAAGTTTTCAAGGGTCAAGAGAGGAGAATGATATACTAAGATCAAGAGGAGTGAAAGCTCTAAGCTTGGGGATGCCCCCGTGGTTCATCCCTGCATATTTTAAGAAGACTCAAGCGTCTAAGCTTGGGGATGCCCAAGGCATCCCCTTCTTCATCGACAACATCATCAGGTTCCTCCCCTGAAACTATATTTTTATTCAGTCACATCTGGTGTTCTTTACTTGGAGCGTCGGTTTGTTTTCGTTTTTGTTTTTGTTTGAATAAGATGGATCCTAGCATTCACTTTGTGGGAGAGAGACACGCTCCGTTGTTGCATATGGACACATGTGTCCTTAGGCTTTACTCATAATGTTCAAGGCGAAGTTTCTTCTTCGTTAATTTGTTATATGGTTGGAATTGGAAAATGCTACATGTAGTGATTCTAAAATGTCTTGGATAATGTGATACTTGGCAATTGTTGTGCTCATGTTTAAGCTCTTGCATCATATGCTTTGCACCCATTAATGAAGAAATACATAGAGCTTGCTAAAATTTGATTTGCATATTTGGTTTCTCTAAGGTCTAGATAATATCTAGTATTGAGTTTTGAACAACAAGGAAGACAGTGTAGAGTCTTATAATGTTTACAATATGTCTTTTATGTGAGTTTTGCTGCACTTGTTCATCCTTGAGTTTGCTTCAAATAACCTTGCTAGCCTAAACCTTGTATCGAGAGGGAATACTTCTCATGCATCCAAAATCCTTGAGCCAACTACTATGCCATTTGTGTCCACCATACCTACCTACTACATGGTATTTCTCCGCCATTCCAAAGTAAATTGCTTGAGTGCTACCTTTAAAATTCCATCATTCACCTTTGCAATATATAGCTCATGGGACAAAATAGCCTTAAAAACTATCGTAGTATTGAATATGTACTTATGCACTTTATATTTTATTAAGTTGCTTGTTGTGCGATAACCATGCTTCTGGGGAACGCCATCAACTATTGTTGAATATCATGTGAGTTGCTATGCATGTCCGTCTTGTCTGAAGGTCTATCATTTTAGTGGTTGGAGCATGCAAAATTGTTAGAGAAGAACATTGGGCCGCTAACTAAAGCCATGAACCATGGTGGAAGTTTCAGTTTTGGACATATATCCTCAATCTCATATGAGAATAATAACTTTGCTACATGCTTATGCATTTAAGAGGAGTCCATTATCTGTTGTCCATGTTGTCCCGGTATGGATGTCTAAGTTGAGAATAATCAAAAGCGAGAAATCCGAAATGCGAGCATTCTCCTTGGACCTTTGTACAGGCGGCATGGAGGTACCCCTTTGTGACACTTGGTTGAAACATGGCATGCAAAGACCCGGTAGTCCAAGTTAAGTAGGACAAGGTGCGGGCACTATTAGTATACTATGCGTGAGGCTTGCAACTTGTAAGATATAATTTTCATAACTCATATGCTTTATTACTACCGTTGACAAAATTGTTTCATGTTTTCAAAATAAAAGCTCTAGCACAAATACAGCAATCGATGCTTTCCTCTGCGAAGGACCATTCTTTTACTTTTATTGTTGAGTCAGTTTACCTATCTCCTTCCACCTTAAGAAGCAAACACTTGTGTGAACTGTGCATTGATTCCTACATACTTGCATATTGCACTTGTTATATTACTTTATGTTGACAATATCCATGAGATATACATGTTATAAGTTGAAAGCAACCGCTGAAACTTAATCTTCTTATGTGTTGCTTCAACACCTTTACTTTGATTTATTGCTTTATGAGTTAACTCTTATGCAAGACTTATTGATGCTTGTCTTGAAGTACTATTCATGAAAAGTCTTTGCTATATGATTCAGTTGTTTACTCATGTCATTACCTTTGCTTTGATCGCTGCATTCATTACATATGTTTACAAATAGTATGATCAAGATTATGATGGCATGTCACTTCAGAAATTATCTTTGTTATCGTTTTACCTGCTCGGGACGAGCAGAACTAAGCTTGGGGATGCTGATACGTCTCCAACGTATCGATAATTTCTTATGTTCCATGCTACTTTATTGATGATACCTACATGTTTTATGCACATTATATGTCATATTTATGCATTTTCTGAACTAACCTATTAACAAGATGCCGAAGAGCCAGCTGCTGTTTTCTGCTTTTGGTTTCAGAAATCCTAGTAAAGAAATATTCTCGGAATTGGACGAAACTTTCGCCCAGGGTCCTATTTTTGCACGAAGCTTCCAGAAGACCGAAGACCTAACGAAGTGGGGCCACGAGGCAGCCAGGGGGTGGCCGGCGCGGCCTAGGGCTTGGCCGCGCGGCCCTGCCCCCCGTGTGGCCCCTCGCGTTGACCTTCCGCCTACTTAAAGCCTCCGTCGCGAAACCCCCAGTACCGAGAGCCACGATACGGAAAACCTTACAGAGACGCCGCCGCCGCGAATCCCATCTCGGGGGATTCAGGAGATCGCCTCCGGCACCCTGCCGGAGAGGGGATTCATCTCCCGGAGGACTCTTCATCGCCATGATCGCCTCCGGAGTGATGAGTGAGTAGTTCACCCCTGGACCATGGGTCCATAGCAGTAGCTAGATGGTCGTCTTCTCCTTGTTGTGCTTCATTGTTGGATCTTGTGAGCTGCCTAACATGATCAAGATCATCTATATGTAATTCTATATGTTGTGTTTGTCGGGATCCGATGGATAGAGAGTACTATGATTATGGTGATTATCAATCTATTGTTCATGTGTTGTTTATGATCTTGCATGCTCTCCGTTATTAGTAGAGGCTCTGGCCAAGTTTTTACTCTTAACTCCAAGAGGGAGTAATTATGCTCGATAGTGGGTTCATGCCTTCATTGATACCTGGGACAGTGACAGAAAGTTCTAAGGTTGTGATGTGCTGTTGCCACTAGGGATAAAACATTGATGCTATGTCTAAGGATGTAGTTATTGATTACATTACGCACAATACTTAATGCAATTGTCTGTTGCTTTGCAACTTAATACTGGAGGGGGTTCGGACGATAACCTGAAGGTGGACTTTTTAGGCATAGATGCAGTTGGATGGCGGTCTATGTTCTTTGTCGTAATGCCCAATTAAATCTCACTATATTTACCATGTCATGTATATGCATTATTATGCCTTTCTCTATTTGTCAATTGCCCGACTGTAATTTGTTCACCCAACATGCTTTTATCTTATGGGAGAGACACCTCTAGTGAACTGTGGACCCCGGTCCTATTCTTTACATAGCATACATTCTACTTGTTTTACTGTTTTCTTTGCAAACATCTTCCACTCGATACGTTTAATCCTTTGTTACAGCAAGCCGGTGAGATTGACAACCTCACTGTTTCGTTGGGGCAAAGTACTTTGGTTGTGTTGTGCAGGTTCCTAGTTGGCGCCGGAATCCCTGGTGTTGCGCCGCATCACATTTCGCGACCATCAACCTTCAACGTGCTTCTTGGCTCCTCCTGGTTCGATTAAACCTTGGTTTCTTTCTGAGGGAAAACTTGCTACTGTGCGCATCATACCTTCCTCTTGGGGTTCCCCACGAACGTGTGAGTTACACGCCATCAATGTTGACAATTATTCATGAGATATACATGTTACAAGTTGAAAGCAATTGCTGAAACTTAATCATCCTATGTGTTGCTTCGAAACCTCTTACTTTGAATCTATTGCTTTATGAGTTAGCTCTTATGCAAGTCTTGTTGGTACTTGTCTTAAAAGTACTATTCATGAAAAAATTTTGCTATATGATTCAGTTGTTTAGTCATTATCTCCTTGTTAGCAATCTATTGCTTCGAATCACTTCATTCATCTCATATGCTTTACAATAATGTTGATCAAGATTATGATGGTAGCATGTCACTTCAGAAATTATTGTTTTTATCGTTTACCTACTCGAGGGCGAGTAGGAACTAAGCTTGGGGATGCTTGATATGTCTCCAACGTATCTATAATTTCTTATGTTCCATGCTAGTTTTATGATAATACCTACATGTTTTGTTCACACTTTATGATGTTTTGATGCATTTTTCGGCACTAACCTATTAACAAGATGCCGAAGCGCCAGTTCCTGTTTTCTGCTGTTTTTGGTTTCAGAAATACTACACAGGAAATATTCTCGGAATTGGACGAAACCAAAGCCCACGGTCTTATTTTCCGCGGAAGGTTCCAGAGCACCGAAGGAGAGACGGAGAGGGGCCAAGGGGGCCCCACCCCACAAGGCGGCGCGACCAAGGGGCAGGGCGCGCCCCTATGGGGTGGGCCCCTCGAGCGCTCCGACTCTGCCCCTTTCGCCTATAAATCCCTCCGTCGCGAAACCCTAGTACCGAGAGCCACGACACGGAAAAAGTTCCAGAGACGCCGCCACCGCCAATCCCATCTCGGGGGATTCAGGAGATCGCCTCCGGCACCCCGCCGGAGAGGGGAATCATCACCGGAGGGCTCTACATCACCATGCCCGCCTCCGGACTGATGCGTGAGTAGTTCATCCTTGGACTATCGGTCCATAGCAGTAGCTAGATGGTTGTCTTCTCCTCTTGTGCTATCATGTTTAGATCTTGTAAGCTGCCTAACATGATCAAGATCATCTATTTGTAATGCTACATGTTGTGTTTGGTGGGATCCGATGAATATGGAATACTATGTCAAGTTGTTATCACCAGATTTTGGCCAACTCAGGAGATGGGCCGTGATGGAGATGGGCTTGAAGGATATACACGTGGAGTATCTTTGAATCGGCCTCGTGCGAGAATTTGGGCTAGATTGCCCGTATTTGTATATTATAGTAGATTGCATCTTAGTTTAGAATTAAGAGATAGAGTTTAGCTCGTACACGGTTAGGTGTATTTCCAAAGATAGAAAGTCCACGAACTATAAATATGTACCTAGGGTTTTGGAGAAAGGAGGACGATCACGTTCACAACAAACACAAACCAGGCGCATCGCCACCCCTTGTTTCGAGGGTTTCTTCCGGGTAAGCATCATGTTGCCTAGATCGCATCTCGCGATCTAGGCAGTATCTGTTTATTCGTTGTTTCGTGTTGCTTGTACTGAAGCCTTTTTGATGGCGAGTAACACTGTTTATCGTAGATGTTTTAGGGCTTGCATCGATGCTTTTCAGATATATTTGCGTAGCTTTGCCGCCCTTAGATATCTAGCTGTCCTTACACCTATTTAGGTGTAAGGGCAGCACCCTGCTTTATCTTTGTTTGGTCGATTCGATCTGTTATAGTTGTTCCTTGTTCTTCGGGGATTAGTTTGATATCTGCATGGTTAGGCCTTGCAAACGGGTTGAACGATCCAGTAGTGCGTAAGGTACGGTTTGGCCGATCCAAGAAGGGATGTTCCGGAATCGACTCCGTGTTAGTTTTTAGGCCTCGTTTTGGGTTAGTTTGTCGTTATCTTTCGTATCTGCCAGGCTCAACTACGTGTAGGATATTCCGGTTATGCGGTGAAAACCCTAAACTATCGTAGATCGATTTAGCTTAGTTTTGATGAAGCAGAAACCCCATGTTATTGCATATCCATTATGAACCATGGGTTAATCGGCTCTTTGAGCCGATTCACAGGGTAACCTGAGAGCCGATCGAGGCTCGTTTAATGTTTACGTGTCTACCATGCAGGAAACTTATTGAATCAATCCAGCACCTTCCTGACTGGTATAGGTCGGTGGCACGCCCTTGCAACCGTCGGACGTGTGCCGAGCACCGCGGGCCGTCGCCCGAAGGACCAGGGCCACCAGCAGTCCTGGAGCCTCCCGCTCTACGTGTTGCCCGTCGCGCCGGTGGGGTTTTGGCAGGCAACACATTCTGGCACGCCCGGGGGGACACTCTACAACAACGGCGTCAACATCTGCAACCGAGATGGCCGGCACACCAGTCACGTACGACGAGCTCACTGAGGATCACAAGAAGAATTATGATGAGCTCAAATCTCAGTTCGAAGCCGATCTCATCGGCTCTTTCGAGAGAACCCGTTCACATGGCATCAGGTGGGATTCTCACCTGAAGGCGTTCTCGACGGGGTAGACCTGTCTCTCCCTTCAGAGGAGCGCACCAGAGCTCTGCGCCAAGAAGTCAACTACATGGTGGCTCACTCTTTGCACCGCCATTCTGAGAGCCTGGTGAACACTTTGGAGCGTGTTGCGGTGCGCGTGATTCAAGAAATCATGAAGCATCAGTACTCTCCGTCAGGACCTGTCCTAGGGACTCACCAGGGAGAAATACCACTCTACACGAGACCGCAACTGCCATTCGCGCTTGCCGCTCCAGAGCAACAGGCTTCACCGGCATACGTCGTCTACAAGGTTGGGGGCGATCCTGGAGATTGCCAATTCCTGAATGAGCCGCCCAAAGAAATCCCGCATGGATACGTGAGCACATACGTGCCTGACTACAACAACTTCACGCGCACAAACCAGATTGCAGGCAGGGATTTCCGCAGGAGGAGTTTCTGGAGCAGATGCCGATAAACAGGCGTGGCTAGCTAAATATGCCACCGGAACGAGTCATGAAAGTTCGGCCCCTGCAGCACAAACAGTGGAACAGATCAGTACAATCTTGAGAGACCAATTTGGCATCCTGCCAAAGAGGAGGGCAATCGGCTATTCCAAGCCGTACCCCAATGAATATGATTTGATTCCACTGCCACCCAAATATCGGCTCCCTGAGTTCTCAAAGTTCAGTGGGTCAGAAGGGTCTAGCTCAATTGAGCATGTGAGCCGATATTTGGCACAGTGGGCATGATTTCAGCATCAGACCCGTTACGTGTGAGATTTTTCGCGCAGTCTCTCACTGGACCAGCTTTTGGATGGTACACCTCGTTGCCACCAGATTCAGTCCGGACTGGAAGCAACTCGAAGAGCGTTTGTGCAATATCATTCAGAGGCTACCGAGGCTGGCATTGCCGATCTCACGCAGGTACGGCAGAAGCGAGGAGAAACGGTGTCAGAGTACTGATACGTCTCCAACGTATCGATAATTTCTTATGTTCCATGCTACTTTATTGATGATACCTACATGTTTTATGCACATTATATGTCGTATTTACGCATTTTCGGAACTAACCTATTAACAAGATGCCGAAGAGCCATTGCTGTTTGTTTTTGGTTTCAGAAATCCTAGTAACGAAATATTCTCGGAATTGGACGAAAAATCACCGCCCAGGGTCCTATTTTTGCACGGAGCTTCCAGAAGATAGAAGGAGAGTCGAAGTGGGGCCACGAGGTGTCCAGGGGATAGGGCGGCGCGGCCGTGCCCTGGCCGCGCCGGCCTGCCCCCGGGCCCCTCGTCGCCTCTTGACCTACCCTTTCACCTACAAATAGCCTCCGTCGCGAAACCCCCAACCGAGAGCCACGATACGGAAAACCTTCCAGAGACGCCGCCGTCGCGAATCCCATCTCGGGGGATTCAGGAGATCGCCTCCGGCACCCTGCCGGAGAGGGGATTCATCTCCCGGAGGACTCTACACCGCCATGGTCGCCTCCGGAGTGATGAGTGAGTTGTTCACCCCTGGACTATGGGTCCATAGCAGTAGCTAGATGGTTGTCTTCTCCTTGTTGTGCTTCATTGTTGGATCTTGTGAGCTGCCTAACATGATCAAGATCATCTATCTGTAATACTATATGTTGTGTTTGTCGGGATCCGATGGATAGAGAATACTATGTTATGGTGATTATCAATCTATTGTTTATGTGTTGTTTATGATCTTGCATGCTCTCCGTTATTAGTAGAGGCTCTGGCCAAGTTTGTACTCTTAACTCCAAGAGGGAGTATTTATGCTCGATAGTGGGTTCATGCCTTCATTGACACCTGGGACAGTGACAGAAAGTTCTAAGGTTGTGATGTGCTGTTGCCACTAGGGATAAAACATTGATTCTATGTCTAAGGATGTAGTTGTCGATTACATTACGCACCATACTTAATGCAATTGTCTGTTGCTTAGCAACTTAATACTGAATGGGGTTCGGATGATAACCTGAAGGTGGACTTTTTAGGCATAGATGCAGTTGGATGGCGGTCTATGTACTTTGTCGTAATGCCCGGATTAAATCTCACTATATTTATCATATCATGTACATGCATTGTTATGCCCTTCTCTATTTGTCAATTTCCCGACTGTAATTTGTTCACCCAACATGCTTTTATCTTATGGGAGAGACACCTCTAGTGAACTGTGGACCCCATTCCTATTCTTTACATAGCATACAATCTACTGCAATACTTGTTTACTGTTTTCTTTGCAAACATCTTCCACTCGATACGTTTAATCCTTTGTTACAGCAAGCCGGTGAGATTGACAACCTCACTGTTTCGTTGGGGCAAAGTACTTTGGTTGTGTTGTGCAGGTTCCACGTTGGCGCCGGAATCCCTGTTGTTGCGCCGCATCACATTTCGCCACCATCAACCTTCAACGTGCTTCTTGACTCCTACTGGTCCGATTAAACCTTGGTTTCTTACTGAGGGAAACTTGCCACTGTGCGCATCATACCTTCCTCTTGGGGTTCCCAACGAACGTGTACATCTACGCGCATCAAGCAAATTTCTGGCGCCGTTGCGGGATCAAGACACGCTGCAAGGGGAGTCTCCACTTCTCAATCTCTTTACTTTGTTTTTGTCTTGCTTTATTTTATTTACTACTTTGTTTGCTGCACTTAAACAAAACACAAAAAAATTAGTTGCTAGTTTTACTTTATTTACTGTCTTGCTCTCTATATCGAAAACACAAAAAAATTAGTTACTTGCATTTACTTTATCTAGTTTGCTTTATTTACCGTTGCTAAAATGAATACCCCTGAAAATACTAAGTTGTGTGACTTCACAAATGCAAATAATAATGATTTCCTATGCACACCTATTGCTCCACCTGCTACTACAGCAGAATTCTTTGAAATTAAACCTGCTTTACTGAACCTGGTTATGAGAGATCAATTTTCTGGTGTTAGTTCTGATGATGCTGCTGCCCATCTCAATAATTTTGTTGAACTTTGTGAAATGCAAAAGTATAAGGATGTAGATGGTGATATTATTAAATTGAAAGTGTTTCCTTTCTCATTAAGAGGAAGAGCTAAAGATTGGTTGCTATCTTTACCTAAGAATAGTATTGATTCATGGACTAAATGTAAGGATGCTTTTATTGGTAGATATTATCCTCCCGCTAAAATTATATCTTTGAGAAGTAGCATAATGAATTTTAAGCAATTAGATACTGAACATGTTGCTCAAGCATGGGAGAGAATGAAAACTTTGGTAAAGAATTGCCCAACCCATGGACTGACTACTTGGATGATTATTCAAACCTTCTATGCAGGACTAAATTTTTCTTTGCGCAATTTATTGGATTCAGCTGCTGGAGGTACCTTTATGTCCATCACTTTGGGGCGGCTACAAAACTTCTTGATGATATGATGATAAATTACTCTGAATGGCACACGGAAAGAGCTCCACAAGGTAAGAAGGTAAATTCTGTTGAAGAAACCTCTTCCTTGAGTGATAAGATTGATGTGATTATGTCTATGCTTGTGAATGGTAGATCTAATGTTGATCCAAATAATGTTCCTTTAGCTTCATTGGTTTCTCAAGAAGAAAATGTTGATGTGAATTTCATTAAAAATAATAATTTCAACAACAATGCTTATAGGAACAACTCTGGTAATAACTATAGGCCATATCCTTCTGCTAATGGTAATGGTTATGGTAATTCTTATGGGAATTCTTACAACAATAATAGGAGTGTACCCTCTGGTCTTGAAGCCATGCTCAAAGAATTTATTAGTACACAAACTGCTTTTAATAAATCCGTTGAGGAAAAGCTTGATAAAATTGATACTATTGCTTCTAGAGTTGATAGACTTGCCTCTGATGTTAATCTTTTAAAATTGAAAGTTATGCCTAATAATGATATTTATAATAAGATTACTACTACAGCAAATGCCATCCAAGTTAGAATTAATGAGAATATAAGATTAATGGCTGAATTGCGTGCTAGGTGGGATAGAGAAGAAAATGAAAAACTAGCTAAAGAGAATAATGTAGCTAAAGTTTGGACTATTACCACCACTAGTAATGCTAATTCTTCACATGTTGCTGCACCTCCTACTATCAATGGTAAAATAATTGGTGTTGGCAATGTTTCTACTCCTAGTGCAAAGCGTACAAAACTGCCTGAAATTGCTAAAACTGCTGAAACTGCTTGTGATAAAACTGCTGAAATTTTTTCCAACCTTGGGAACAATGATCCCATTGCTGTAGCTCATAATGATTTAGACTTTGATGATTGTCACATCTCTGAAGTTATAAAGTTCTTACAAAAACTTGCTAAAAGTCCTAATGCTAGTGCTATAAATTTAGCCTTTACAAAACATATTACAAATGCTCTCATAAAAGCTAGAGAAGAGAAACTAAAACTTGAAACTTCTATTCCTAGAAAGTTAGAAGATGGTTGGGAGCCCATCATTAAAATGAAATTCAATGACTTTGAATGTAATGCTTTATGTGATCTTGGTGCA
Source organism: Lolium multiflorum (assembly GCA_030979885.1). Taxonomy (NCBI): domain Eukaryota; kingdom Viridiplantae; phylum Streptophyta; class Magnoliopsida; order Poales; family Poaceae; genus Lolium; species Lolium multiflorum. Next base: position 135,828,740 of record CM061749.1, on the reverse strand, counting down.
AGTATTTCTGTTATGCCTAAAAAGATTTATGATATGCTTGACTTGCCACCATTGAAGAATTGTTATTTGGATGTTAATCTTGCCGATAATGTTAAAAAGAAACCTTTGGGGAGGATTGATAATGTGCGCATTACGGTTAACAATAACCTTGTCCCCGTTGATTTTGTTGTCTTGGATATCGAATGCAATGCATCTTGTCCTATTGTGTTGGGAAGACCTTTTCTTCGAACTGTTGGTGCTGTTATTGATATGAGGGAAGGTAATATTAAATATCAATTTCCTCTCAAGAAAGGTATGGAACACTTCCCTAGAAAGAGAATGAAGTTGCCTTTTGATTCTATTATTAGAACAGGTTATGATGTTGATGCTTCTACTCTTGATGTTACTTGATTTGCACTTTCTGCGCCTAGCTGAAAGGCGTTAAAGAAAAGCGCTTATGGGAGACAACCCATGTTTTTACTACAGTACTTTGTTTTATATTTGAGTCTTGGAAGTTGTTTACTACTGTAGCAACCTCTCCTTATCATGTTTTTGTGCCAAGTAAAGTTTCTATGTCAAAGTTGATGTTATATTTGGGATCGCTGCGCAGAAACAGCATTGCTGTCTGTCACGAATCTGGGCACAGGTCTCTGTAGAAAATTCGAAAAAATCTGCCAATTTACGAGCGTGATCCTCAGATATGTACGCAACTTTCATTAGTTATGAGTTTTTCCATTTGAGCAAGTCTGGTGCCATCTTAAAATTCGTCTTTACGGACTGTTCTGTTTTGACAGATTCTGCCTTTTATTTCGCATTGCCTCTTTTGCTATGTTGGATTTATTTCTTTGATCCATTAATGTCCAGTAGCTTTATGCAATGTCCAGAAGTGTAAAGAATGTTTGTGTCACCTCTGAATGTGTGAATTATTAATTGTGCACTAACCCTCTAATGAGTTTGCTTGAAGTTTGGTGTGAAGGAAGTTTTCAAGGGTCAAGAGAGGAGTATGATATACTATGATCAAGAGGAGTGAAAGCTCTAAGCTTGGGGATGCCCCGTTGTTCATCCCTGCATATTTTAAGAAGACTCAAGCGTTAAGCTTGGGGATGCCCAAGGCATCCCCTTCTTCATCGACAACATCATCAGGTTCCTCCCCTGAAACTATATTTTTATTCAGTCACATCTTGTGTTCTTTACTTGGAGCGTCGGTTTGTTTTTGTTTTTGTTTTTGTTTGAATAAATGGATCCTAGCATTCACTTTGTGGGAGAGATACACGCTCCGCTGTTGCATATGGACAAATATGTACTTAGGCTTTACTCATAATGTTCATGGCGAAGTTTCTTCTTCGTTAAATTGTTATATGGTTGGAATTGGAAAATGCTACATGTAGTAATTCTAAAATGTCTTGGATAATGTGATACTTGGCAATTGTTGTGCTCATGTTTAAGCTCTTGCATCATATGCTTTGCACCCATTAATGAAGAAATACATAGAGCTTGCTAAAATTTGGTTTGCATATTTGGTCTCTCTAAGGTCTAGATAATATCTAGTATTGAGTTTTGAACAACAAGGAAGACGGTGTAGAGTCTTATAATGTTTACAATATGTCTTTTATGTGAGTTTTTCTGCACCGGTTCATCCTTGAGTTTGCTTCAAATAACCTTGCTAGCCTAAACCTTGTATCGAGAGGGAATACTTCTCATGCATCCAAAATCCTTGAGCCAACCACTATGCCATTTGTGTCCACCATACCTACCTACTACATGGTATTTCTCCACCATTCCAAAGTAAATTGCTTGAGTGCTACCTTTAAAATCCATCATTCACCTTTGCAATATATAGCTCATGGGACAAAATAGCCTTAAAAACTATCGTAGTATTGAATATGTACTTATGCACTTTATCTCTTATTGAGTTGCTTGTTGTGCGATAACCATGCTTCTGGGGAACGCCATCAATTACTCTTTATTGAATATCATGTGAGTTGCTATGCATGTCCGTCTTGTCTGAAGGATCTATCACCTTAGTGGTTGGAGCATGCAAAATTGTTAGAGAAGAACATTGGGCCGCTAACTAAAGCCATGAATCATGGTTGAAGTTTCAGTTTTGGACATATATCCTCAATCTCATATGAGAATAATAATCATTGCTACATGCTTATGCATTTAAGAGGAGTCCATTATCTGTTGTCCATGTTGTCCCGGTATGGATGTCTAAGTTGAGAATAATCAAAAGCGAGAAATCCAAAATGCGAGCTTTCTCCTTAGACCTTTGTACAGGCGGCATGGAGGTACCCCTTTGTGACACTTGGTTGAAACATGGCATGCAAAGATCCGGTAGTCCAAGCTAAGTAGGACAAGGTGCGGGCACTATTAGTATACTATGCATGAGGCTTGCAACTTGTAAGATATAATTTACATAACTCATATGCTTTATTACTACCGTTGACAAAATTGTTTCATGTTTTCAAAATAAAAGCTCTAGAACAAATACAGCAATCGATGCTTTCCTCTTTGAAGGACCATTCTTTTACTTTTATTGTTGAGTCAGCTTACCTATCTCCTCCACCTCAAGAAGCAAACACTTGTGTGAACTGTGCATTGATTCCTACATACTTGCATATTGCACTTGTTATATTACTTTATGTTGACAATATCCATGAGATATACATGTTATAAGTTGAAAGCAACCGCTGAAACTTAATCTTCCTTTGTGTTGCTTCAACACCTTTACTTTGATTTATTGCTTTATGAGTTAACTCTTATGCAAGACTTATTGATGCTTGTCTTGAAGTACTATTCATGAAAAGTCTTTGTCATATGATTCATTTGTTTACTCATGTCATTACCATTGTTTTGATCGCTGCATTCATTACATATGTTTACAAATAGTATGATCAAGATTATGATGGCATGTCACTTCAGAAATTATCTTTGTTATCGTTTTACCTGCTCGGGACGAGCAGAACTAAGCTTGGGGATGCTGATACGTCTCCAACGTATCGATAATTTCTTATGTTCCATGCTACTTTATTGATGATACCTACATGTTTTATGCACATTATATGTCGTATTTACGCATTTTCTGGAACTAACCTATTAACAAGATGCCGAAGAGCCAGTTGCTGTTTTCTGTTGTTTTTGGTTTCAGAAATCCTAGTAACGAAATATTCTCGGAATTGGACGAAATCACCGCCCAGGGTCCTATTTTTGCACGAAGCTTCCAGAAGACCGAAGGGGAGTCGAAGTGGGGCCACGAGGTGGATAGGCGGCGCGGCCCGGCCCTGGCCGCGCCGGCCTGCCCCTGGGCCCCTCGTGCCGCCTCTGACCTACCCTTTCGCCTACAAATAGCCTCCGTCGCGAAACCCCACCGAGAGCCACGATACGGAAAACCTTACCGAGACGCCGCCGTCGCGAATCCCATCTCGGGGATTCAGGAGATCGCCTCCGGCACCCTGTCGGAGAGGGGATTCATCTCCCGGAGGACTCTACACCGCCATGGTCGCCTCCGAAGTGATGAGTGAGTAGTTCACCCCTGGACTATGGGTCCATAGCAGTAGCTAGATGGTTGTCTTCTCCTTGTTGTCCTTCATTGTTGGATCTTGTGAGCTGCCTAACATGATCAAGATCATCTATCTGTAATACTATATGTTGTGTTTGTCGGATCCGATGGATAGAGAATACTATGTTATGGTGATTATCAATCTATTGTTTATGTGTTGTTTATGATCTTGCATGCTCTCCGTTATTAGTAGAGGCTCTGGCCAAGTTTGTACTCTTAACTCCAAGAGGGAGTATTTATGCTCGATAGTGGGTTCATGCCTTCATTGACACCTGGGACAGTGACAGAAAGTTCTAAGGTTGTGATGTGCTGTTGCCACTAGGGATAAAACATTGATTCTATGTCTAAGGATGTAGTTGTCGATTACATTACGCACCATACTTAATGCAATTGTCTGTTGCTTAGCAACTTAATACTGAATGGGGTTCGGATGATAACCTGAAGGTGGACTTTTTAGGCATAGATGCAGTTGGATGGCGGTCTATGTACTTTGTCGTAATGCCCGGATTAAATCTCACTATATTTATCATATCATGTACATGCATTGTTATGCCCTTCTCTATTTGTCAATTGCCCGACTGTAATTTGTTCACCCAACATGCTTTTATCTTATGGGAGAGACACCTCTAGTGAACTGTGGACCCCGGTCCTATTCTTTACATAGCATACAATCTACTAATACTTGTTTACTGTTTTCTTTGCAAACATCTTCCACTCGATACGTTTAATCCTTTGTTACAGCAAGCCGGTGAGATTGACAACCTCACTGTTTCGTTGGGGCAAAGTACTTTGGTTGTGTTGTGCAGGTTCCACGTTGGCGCCGGAATCTCTGTTGTTGCGCCGCATCACATTTCGCCACCATCAACCTTCAACGTGCTTCTTGACTCCTACTGGTCCGATTAAACCTTGGTTTCTTACTGAGGGAAACTTGCCACTGTGCGCATCATACCTTCCTCTTGGGGTTCCCAAGGGACGTGTACATCTACGCGCATCAAGTACATTCAGCGCTTCAGGACTGTCAGGAACCGATGTTATTCGGTTCGTTTGAATGAAAAAGAAGTGGTCGAGCTGGCAGCGTTGGGCCTCGCCGCGCCGCTCAAGGATCTGGCTTTACAAGCAGAGTACAACTCACTGGCGCACATGGTCCAGAAGTTAACTTTGTATGAGCAGCGCCATCCAGAGTTGTACCAAGACAAGTTCGTCAAGCGCCCGATCACCCTGGTCGAGACAGCAGACGTTGAGGACCCTGAAGACCAGGAAGTTGCCGTGGCTGAATGGGCTCGGGGGGCAGTCCCTGTGTCCTGCAAATGGGTGAAGCCACAAGGGCCTGCAAAAGGGTTTGACTTCGATATAAGCAAAGCTGAGCAGATATTCGATTTATTGCTCAAGGAGAAACAGCTGAAGTTACCCGAAGGCCATAAAATCCCTACGGTGCAAGAGATGAACGGGAGACCATACTGCAAGTGGCATCATTCGTTCACCCATGTCACGAATGACTGCAAAGAGTTGCGTCGGCAGATCCAGTTGGCGATAGAACAAGGCCGTTTGATCTTTAGTCAGTTTGCCATGAAAGTGGACACGCAACCGTTTCCTAGCGTCAACATGGTGGAGCTAGGTCACCCAGGGCAGCGTCAGCCAGGTTTCTCATTTGGTATTAACATGGCAGGGCCTGTGCACCACCACGGCAACGACAAAGAAGAAAACGGTCACTCCCGTGGCAAGGATAAGGAGGAGGCCGGTCCGCGCGACCGGCGCCGACATGAGGATAAACGGTACATCACCGAGGAACAAGTGAGAAGCGTGCGATACCAACGACCACTTTCCGCACACCTCCTTAACAAATATGAGCATCAGTACGACCGACGTCGGCGATACGATACAGATGACGAAAGATATCGTCGGTCTGATGCAGTCAACAGAAAATCTCGTCGGTATGATAGAGACGACGAAGGGTATGAACGCCGCGCTAATGGGAGGTCAAGGGAACAAGAAGACATGGACAGACACTGGGATTGTCCGTTCTTCAGCATTGCTGGGATTCAGGAATGAGCCGATTGCCTACAATCGACAACTGCCCGGAATGCAGACAGCAGAAGAAGGACAAGGGAGACGTTTCAGTATTCAGGCGTCTAGGGCCTCTCCCATCCCAGAGCAGAAAAGCTGAGTCATCTCAAGGGGAAGATTTCGAGGAGTCAGATGACGAAGAAGAAGATAGATACCACCGGCCAAGGTGGTGCCCTGATGGACTCAGTCACTCCCAGAAGCGCAGGGTGCAACGGCTACGTAGTTTGGAGGAAGCCGAGGCACAGTACCTGTACACGTTGAGGAAAGCTCGGCCCGATCTGGCCGTGAAAATTCAGCAAACTTTGGAGGCGGATACACGTCCACCAAAGAAGGAATGGCGCCCCAAGCAAGCAAAAGCCGATGCAAAGGCATCGGCTGGCACAAACATGGTGTTCATACTTCCGTCGGAGTTTTGTGCTCCAAGGATCGAAGAAGTGCCAGTAGCTCAGTTTGACTGCGGCCCACGGCCAGTCATCTTTGAAAAGCCGCAAGAGAAGAGCTACAAACATTTGAAGGCCCTGTACCTAAGAGGATATATCAACGGGCAGCCTGTCGGCAAGATGTTGGTCGACACGGGAGCGGCAGTCAATATAATGCCATACTCCATGTTACGGCGTTTGGGACGCTCTACTGAAGATCTGATCAAGACCAACGTCACACTAAGCGACTTCAACGGCCAGGCATCAGAAGCGCGAGGCGTTCTGAACGTGGACTTAACCGTCGGCCGAAAAACCATCCCTACGTCGTTCTTCATCGTCGACAGCAAAAGCACCTACGCTGTCCTGCTAGGGAGGGATTGGATTCACACCAACTGCTGCATTCCATCCACAATGCACCAATGCTTGATACAGTGGGATGGAGATGAAGTGGAGGTCGTTCATGCAGATGACTCGATCGAGATCTCAACAGCTGACATGAGTATTTGGGACATAAACGACCAAGAGCCGATCTCTGGAGTTAGTTTGGACGGCTGTGAGCGCATCGAGGTGACAAAAAACGGGGTGAGGCTGGTCTTATCCACCGGCCTGACCGAGTAGCAAGACCAGAGTCGACGGACGTACGTGGCAAGGCCGATCCCTGCGATCGGCCCCAAAAAATAAAAAGCAAGGATCTCACCTCAAGCATGTCACGTAGTCGTGGAGTACAGATAAGTTGTAAACCTTCATTGTGCAATGCAATTGAAAAGGAGGCCGATTCCAGCAATCGGCCAAAATTATCCTCACCATACGTTTTGCCTGTGTTCAGCATCGATCTAGCAGGCGACGGAAAGCTAGGATATGGGTTTACATCGGCTGATGAGCTAGAAGAGATTGACATTGGTCCTGGGGATAAGCCACGACCAACATTTATCAGCAAAAAGTTAGAACCGCATCTGAGGGGCCCGATGATAGCTTTGTTGAAGGAATACCCAGATTGCTTTGCCTGGGATTACACAGAGATGCCCGGGTTAGACAGGAGCATCATCGAGCATCGGCTCCCTCTGAAGAAAGGATTTCGGCCGTTCCAGCAGAGAGCTGTTACCCTCCAAAACCCACCGACGGGCAATGGCTGAGCAACACGAAGAGCCGGGAAGCTCCCAGGGCCGCTTAGTGGATCCCTGGCACCTCGCGTCGTCCCGCAAATCTTCTGGCCACGTCCTGGCGGTTGCTAGGGCGTGCCACCTGACCTAGACCCGATCAGGAAGGTGTTAGTGCTTCGATTGTTCCTGCATGGCAGACACGTAAACATTAAATACGAGCCCTATCGGCTCTCAGGTTTCCCTGTGGATCGGCTCAAGGAGCCGATCGCCCCATGTTTCACGTTGGATTTACAATGGCATGGGGATCCTGCTTGATCAGGACAAAGCTAAAACGATCCACGACAGTTTAGGGTTTTCACCGCATAACCGGAACGTCCTACGTGTGATCGGGCCTAGCAGCTACGGAAGATGATGCAAACCACCCCTACGAGAGGCCTAAAAACCAACATAACGTCGATTCCCGGAACATCCCTCGCAGGGACGGTGAACAACATCTAGCGCACTACCGGATCCTCCGACCCCAGCGTAAGGCCTAACTATGCAGATATTAAACTAATCCTTGCGGAGCAAGGAGCAACTATAACGGATCGGATCTACTAAGTAACGAACAAGCAAGATGCTGCCCTTACGTCTGGATAGACGTAAGGGCAGCTAGGTGTCAAGGGACGGCATTGCCACGCAGATATGCACGTGAAAGCATCAATGCAAGCCCCTAAACACCTAAGGATAAATAGTACTGCTCGCCATCAACAAGGCTTCAGCACGAGCAGCACAAGGTTGACGAATAAACGTATACTGCCTAGATCGCTAGATGCGATCTAGGCAGCATGGTGCTTACCCGGGAGAAACCCTCGAAGAAAGGGGTGGCGATGCGCCTGATTTGTGTTGGTTGAACGATGATTGTCCTCCTTTTCCGATAACCCTAGATACATATTTATAGTCCAAGGGACTTTCTAATTGAGGCGTGCACCTAACCGTGCACGGGCCAGACTCTATCTCTTTAATCTAAATTACAATGCGATCTACTATATTACAGATACACGGGCCACTTAGCCCAAACTCTTAGCGTGAGGCCGCTTCGATGATGCTCCACGTGTACGTCCTTCAAAGCCCATCTTCACTTACGGCCCATCTCCTGATTTGGCCAAAATCGGGTGGTAACACATGCCCCCTGGTTTTGATAATGATAATTGCAAAACCATCTGTCTCCTTCGAAGGGTCATGTCATGGCAGAACCGTCGCAGTTTTCTTCATGATGACGTCTCGCCTTTTCACCTTCTCTGCACGACTTGACGGTTCTGGCACCACGTCCTCGGGAACTGCTTAGGCATTAAACCATATATTCCCCCTTTTATTTGGCCACATCGAACAGTTCTCCTCTCCTCCCTCTGCATCAGCACTTCCAAAAACCCTCCTCCGCCGCCATGTCTTCCTCTTCGTCTTCTCCCTCATCGGGTCTTTCCGCGCAGTCCTCCCCCTTCCGCGAGCCGACGCCGGAGTGGAACCCGGAGGAAGCCCATGCGGCCAACATCCGCCGCGCCATCGAGGCCGGGGACGAACCAAGCCACGACTTCTCCATCTGGTCAGAGGACGACCAATCCCTGACCGATGGGGAAAGCGTCCTCCGCAGCCTCGCCAATGGGGCAGCGGAGAGCGATGAAGACGACCTTCCCTGGGAGGGAGTAACCTCCTCCGAGGAGGTGGAGGAGGAGGAGGACGATAGCTCCTCTGACGAGCCGCCGGCCATGGCCCGGCAATCTCAGCGACTTCGACAGCGATGACGACGACGCTGATGAAGAAGACGAGGACAACGAAGGTCCTGCCGGCGGCCGCTATAGCAGTGACGACGAGCCGGCCGGGAGTAGCGCCGATGGCAGCGACGATGATGAGGGCAGCAGCGGCCCCTAGATAGGGTAGAGCTAGGAGTAGTAGACGGGGCAATGTATCCCCTAGGAACTTCCTTTTGAGATCAATCGGCTCCTTCTATGTAAAAAATCTGGTTATCAATGAAGAATTTCCCCAACTTGATTTTGCCGATTTCTTGGCCGAGTGATTTAGCCGATTCTCCCTCAACCAATGCTTAATAAGCCGATGTCAACGCATCGGTCCTACGTAATCCATCCTTCCATTCCTCAACTGACGACTTTGAGACCTGGTAATCTTCAAGAATTCATCATTTGTTGAAGAAAGTTGCGGCGAAGGATCAGCCGATGATATCCCAATCGGCTTCTAAAACAGAATATCCGCCAGACCAGCTGCCCCCCGAGCCTCAGTCAAGGCGAGACTAGCGGTGAGGATGCGCAGATCGAACAAAGGGCTTTGTAGGTAATTTGAGGCAGGCACTATGCAGAACCAGCTAAACTTGCCCCCATTGATTACCTTCCCTCCGCTGAAAGCCGATGTTGTAGATGAATCACCAACAGCTCAACTGATGCTCCTGGCAGTACTACCGCATTCGTATCTTGAACATGCAGCTGGTAGCTCTGGCGTAATCGTACTAGCGTCGACGTCTAAGCATCGGCTATAGCTGAGATCCTTCGTACTTCCTCGATTTTTACCGGCCGACTAATTCTGAATCGGCTCACCTGGGTACATTTCCTGTACATGCCCCCCGAGCTCCTTTCGCTCAAGTCTTGCGCCTTGCTGACCAGATTGGCTCGCCGTCTCTGGCAGACTAATGCAGCTCCTGGTGAGGATGTTTCCTGATGCTATTCGACAAGTCGCCACCAAGTCATAGCCAAACCTTAAGCAAAAATGCCATAGCCGATTGCTTCATCATCGACTGCCCTCCTGGTGTTAGCAGAGACATGCTCCTTCGTCGGGCTCACCCTTACCCTGAACTGCATGTTTGTGCTGCTCCTGCGGTTGATCAGGGTCGTGATCCCTTAAACTTGCCCCAACCGATATCGCTAACACACGTCTGCCGCTCCTGCTAGCACTGCTGGACTTGGAGGTTTGCTAACGGAGCCAACAACAATTCCACTGAGGGGCTCCTTCAGTAGAGCCTCGCCGCGTGACTTGGTGACTGCTCTATTAGGCTTCCGCTTGTAACAGTTGCCCTTGAGTCGATGGCCGTGCATCGGCTTTGAATCCTTAAGTCGATGTCTACGCATCGGCTGTGCTCAAAATTTTGGAAATTTTGGAGTTTTCCGTTTTTTACGGCCGATTTGTTTACGTATCGGCCCCCATACTTGAGCTGCTCTGCTGGACATTTGACATCCGTTCCCAGCTCCGTATCCTCGTATCTCATCCATCTATGTGCCCCCCGAGCCGATTCTGTCAAGTAATTGATGGCATCGGCTCTTCAGGCATCTGTTGGATCAATGCTGAACACAGACAAAAGGATATTGAGGATAATTTTGGCCGATTGCGGGAATCGGCCTCCCTTTCCATTGCAATGCTTCGTGAAGGTTTAGCACTTCTTGGTTTCCCACTGTAGCTACGTGACATGTTGGAGATGAGATCCTTTGCTTTTCATTTTTTGAGGGCCGATCTCAGGGATCGGCCTTGCCACGTATGTCCAATGTCTTGGACCTGCTACTCCGTTAGGCCGGTGGATAAAACCAGCCTTACCCCATTTTTCGAGGCTTCGATGCGCTCACAACCCTCTAAACTGATTCCAGAGAGCGGCTCTTGGTCATCTGCTTCCCACACGCTCATGGCAGCTAATGATATCTCGATTGAGTCATCCGCCTGAACGACTTCCACTTCATCTCCATCCCACTGTATGATGCATTGGTGCATTGTAGACGGGATGCAACAGTTAGCATGAATCCAGTCCCTTCCCAATAGGACGGCGTAATTGCTTTTGCTGTCAACGATGAAGAACGCAGTAGGTATGGTCTTCCGGCCTACAGTAAGCTCTACATTCAGAACACCTTTCGCTTCTGACGCCTGGCCGTTGAAGTCGCTTAATGTGATGTTGGTCTTGATCAGATCGTCGCTGGAATGCCCCAAACGACGTAGCATGGAATATGGCATTATGTTGACTGCCGCTCCGGTATCAACCAACATCTTGCTGACAGGCTGCCCGTTGATGTAACCCCTCAAGTATAGGGCTTTCAGATGCCTGTAGCTTCTATCTCGTGGCTTTTCAAAGATAACCGGTCGTGGACCGCAGTCAAATTGAGCCACTGAAACTTCCTCGTCGCTTGGAGCGCGAAACTCCGACGGGAGTATGAATACCATGTTTGTATCAGCCGATGTCTCTGCATCGGCATCAGCCGATGCCTCGGCTTTCGCCTGTTTTGGGCGCCATACTTTCTTTGGCGGGCGCGCCTTCGTCTCCACTGTTTGCTGAATTTTCACGGCCAGATCGGGCCGTGCTCTTCTCAACGTGTACAGGTACTGTGCCTCGGCTTCTTCCAGGTTTCGCAGCCGCTGCACTCTACGCTTCTGAGAATGGCTGAGTCCGTCAGGGCACCACCTTGGTCGGTGATACCTATCTTCTTCTCCATCTGACTCCTCGAAGTCTTCTTCTTGAGAGGACTCAGCTCGCTTGTTATGTGGTGGGAGGGGTCCTAGACGCTCGAACACTGAAACTTCGTTTGTCCTTCTCCTTCGCTGTTTGCACTGGGCAGTTCTCGATTGTTGGCAATCGGCTCATTCCTGAGTCCCAGCAATGTTTGAAGAAGGGACAGTTCCAGTGCTTATCCACGTTGTCTTGCTCCCTTGACCTCCCTCTGGCGTGACGCTCGTACCCGTCGTTGTTCTTGTCATGCTGACGATACCTCCTGTTTGCATCAGACCGACGATATCCTTCATCGTCGTCGCCGTAGCGGCGACGTCGGTCGTACTGCTGCTCATATTTGTTGAGGAGATGCACGGATAATGGGCGTTGATACCGTATGCTTCTCACCTCCTCCTCGGTTAGGTACCGTCTATCGTCGTCTTGGGGCCGGTCGCGTGGAACGGCCTCCTCTTTATCTTTGCCACGAGAGTGGCTGCTCTCTGCTTTGTCCGCGCTATGGCAGTTCACCAGCCTAGCCATATTGACACTAAAGGAGAACCCTGGCTCCCTTATAGAGTGGCTGAGATCTACTGTATTGACGCCATGCGACAGACACGTGTTTCCTTTGAGCTTGATGTTGCGAGAACGGGTTGTCTCAGAGGAGCCGATGAGCGGCTTCACAGATGGCCTTCAGCTCATCGTATTTCTTCTTGTGCTCCGCAGGGAGATCCTTGTAAGTGATATGTTCCTCTGCCATCTCGGATGTCGATGTTGACGTGGATGTTGCAGAAGATGGTCCCACCGGGCGTGCCAGAATGTGTTACCCTCCAAAACCCACCGACGGGCAATGGCTGAGCAACACGAAGAGCCGGGAAGCTCCCAGGGCCGCTTAGTGGATCCCTGGCACCTCGCGTCATCCCGCAAATCTTCTGGCCACGTCCTGGCGGTTGCTAGGGCGTGCCACCTGACCTAGACCCGATCAGGAAGGTGTTAGTGCTTCGATTGTTCCTGCATGGCAGACACGTAAACATTAAATACGAGCCCTATCGGCTCTCAGGTTTCCCTGTGGATCGGCTCAAGGAGCCGATCGCCCCATGTTTCACGTTGGATTTACAATGGCATGGGGATCCTGCTTGATCAGGACAAAGCTAAAACGATCCACGACAGTTTAGGGTTTTCACCGCATAACCGGAACGTCCTACGTGTGATCGGGCCTAGCAGCTACGGAAGATGATGCAAACCACCCCTACGAGAGGCCTAAAAACCAACATAACGTCGATTCCCGGAACATCCCTCGCAGGGACGGTGAACAACATCTAGCGCACTACCGGATCCTCCGACCCCAGCGTAAGGCCTAACTATGCAGATATTAAACTAATCCTTGCGGAGCAAGGAGCAACTATAACGGATCGGATCTACTAAGTAACGAACAAGCAAGATGCTGCCCTTACGTCTGGATAGACGTAAGGGCAGCTAGGTGTCGAGGGACGGCATTGCCACGCAGATATGCACGTGAAAGCATCAATGCAAGCCCCTAAACACCTAAGGATAAATAGTACTGCTCGCCATCAACAAGGCTTCAGCACGAGCAGTACAAGGTTGACGAATAAACGTATACTGCCTAGATCGCTAGATGCGATCTAGGCAGCATGGTGCTTACCCGGGAGAAACCCTCGAAGAAAGGGGTGGCGATGCGCCTGATTTGTGTTGGTTGAACGATGATTGTCCTCCTTTTCCGATAACCCTAGATACATATTTATAGTCCAAGGGACTTTCTAATTGAGGCGTGCACCTAACCGTGCACGGGCCAGACTCTATCTCTTTAATCTAAATTACAATGCGATCTACTATATTACAGATACACGGGCCACTTAGCCCAAACTCTTAGCGTGAGGCCGCTTCGATGATGCTCCACGTGTACGTCTGATACGCGTAGATGCACACGTCCGTTGGGAACCCCAAGTGGAAGGTATGATGCGTATAGAAGCAAGTTTCCCTCAGTATGAAACCAAGGTTTAATCGAACCAGTAGGAGCCAAGAAGCACGTTGAAGGTTGATGGTCGCGAAATGTGATGCGGCGCAACACCAGGGATTCCGGCGCCAACGCGGAACCTGCACAACACAACCCAAGTACTTTGCCCCAACGAAACAGTGAGGTTGTCAATCTCACCGGCTTGCTGTAACAAAGGATTAAACGTATCGAGTGGAAGATGTTTGCAAAGAAAACAGTAAAACAACAGATTGTATGCTATGTAAAGAATAGGACCGGGGTCCACACACTAGAGGTGTCTCTCCCATAAGATAAAGCATGTTGGGTGAACAAATTACAGTCGGGCAATTGACAAATAGAGAAAGGCATAACAATGCATATACATGATATGATAAATATAGTGAGATTTAATCCGGGCATTACGACAAAGTACATAGACCGCCATCCAACTGCATCTATGCCTAAAAAGTCCACCTTCAGGTTATCATCCGAACCCCATTCAGTATTAAGTTGCTAAGCAACAGACAATTGCATTAAGTATGGTGCGTAATGTAATCAACAACTACATCCTTAGACATAGCATCAATGTTTTATCCCTAGTGGCAACAGCACATCACAACCTTAGAACCTACTGTCACGATCCCAGATTCAATGAAGGCATGAACCCACTATCGAGCATAAATACCCCCTCTTGGAGTTAAGAGCAAAAACTTGGCCAGAGCCTCTACTAATAACGGAGAGCATGCAAGATCATAAACAACACATAAACAATAGATTGATAATCACCATAATCATAGTACTCTCTATCCATCGGATCCCGACAAACACAACATATAGAATTACATATAGATGATCTTGATCATGTTAGGCAGCTCACAAGATCCAACAATGAAGCACAACAAGGAGAAGACGACCATCTAGCTACTGCTATGGACCCATGGTCCAGGGGTGAACTACTCACTCATCACTCCGGAGGCGACCATGGCGGTGTAGAGTCCTCCGGGAGATGAATCCCCTCTCCGGCAGGGTGCCGGAGGCGATCTCCTGAATCCCCCGAGATGGGATTCGGCGGCGGCGTCTCCGGAAGGTTTTCCGTATCGTGGCTCTCGGTACTGGGGTTTCGCGACGGAGGCTTTAAGTAGGCGGAAGGTCAACGCGGGGGCCACACGAGGGGCCCAGGGGGGCGCGGCCGGGCTTGGGCCGCGCCGGCCTCCCCCGGCTGCCTCGTGGCCCCACTTCGTTATCTCTTCGGTCTTCTGGAAGCTTCGTGCAAAAATAGGACCCCGGGCGAAAGTTTCGTCCAATTCCGAGAATATTTCTTTACTAGGATTTCTGAAACCAAAAACAGCAGAAAACAGCAACTGGCTCTTCGGCATCTTGTTAATAGGTTAGTTCCAAAATGCATAAATATGACATATAATGTGCATAAAACATGTAGGTATCATCAATAAAGTAGCATGGAACATAAGAAATTATCGATACGTTGGAGACGTATCAGCATCCCCAAGCTTAGTTCTGCTCGTCCCGAGCAGGTAAAACGATAACAAAGATAATTTCTGAAGTGACATGCCATCATAATCTTGATCATACTATTTGTAAACATATGTAATGAATGCAGCGATCAAAACAAAGGTAATGACATGAGTAAACAACTGAATCATAAAGCAAAGACTTTTCATGAATAGTATTTCAAGACAAGCATCAATAAGTCTTGCATAAGAGTTAACTCATAAAGCAATAAATCAAAGTAAAGGTGTTGAAGCAACACAAAGGAAGATTAAGTTTCAGCGGTTGCTTTCAACTTATAACATGTATATCTCATGGATATTGTCAACATAAAGTAATATAACAAGTGCAATATGCAAGTATGTAGGAATCAATGCACAGTTCACACAAGTGTTTGCTTCTTAGGTGGAGGGAGATAGGTAAACTGACTCAACAATAAAAGTAAAAGAATGGTCCTTCAAAGAGGAAAGCATCGATTGCTGTATTTGTGCTAGAGCTTTTATTTTGAAAACATGAAACAATTTTGTCAACGGTAGTAATAAAGCATATGAGTTATGTAAATTATATCTTACAAGTTGCAAGCCTCATGCATAGTATACTAATAGTGTCCGCACCTCGTCCTACTTAGCTTGGACTACCGGATCTTTGCATGCCATGTTTCAACCAAGTGTCACAAAGGGGTACCTCCATGCCGCCTGTACAAAGGTCTAAGGAGAAAGCTCGCATTTTGGATTTCTCGCTTTTGATTATTCTCAACTTAGACATCCATACCGGGACAACATGGACAACAGATAATGGACTCCTCTTAAATGCATAAGCATGTAGCAATGATTATTATTCTCATATGAGATTGAGGATATATGTCCAAAACTGAAACTTCCACCATGGTTCATGGCTTTAGTTAGCGGCCCAATGTTCTTCTCTAACAATTTTGCATGATCCAACCACTAAAATGATAGATCCTTCAGACAAGACGGACATGCATAGCAACTCACATGATATTCAACAATAGTTGATGGCGTTCCCCAGAAGCATGGTTATCGCACAACAAGCAACTTAATAAAATATAAAGTGCATAAGTACATATTCAATACTACGATAGTTTTTAAGGCTATTTTGTCCCATGAGCTATATATTGCAAAGGTGAATGATGGAATTTTAAAGGTAGCACTCAAGCAATTTACTTTGGAATGGCGGAGAAATACCATGTAGTAGGTAGGTATGGTGGACACAAATGGCATAGTAGTTGGCTCAAGGATTTTGGATGCATGAGAAGTATTCCCTCTCGATACAAGGTTTAGGCTAGCAAGGTTATTTGAAGCAAACTCAAGGATGAACAAGTGCAGCAAAACTCACATAAAAGACATATTGTAAACATTATAAGACTCTACACCGTCTTCCTTGTTGTTCAAAACTCAATACTAGATATTATCTAGACCTTAGAGAAACCAAATATGCAAATCAAATTTTAGCAAGCTCTATGTATTTCTTCATTAATGGGTGCAAAGCATATGATGCAAGAGCTTAAACATGAGCACAACAATTGCCAAGTATCACATTATCCAAGACATTTTAGAATTACTACATGTGGCATTTTCCAATTCCAACCATATAACAATTTAACGAAGAAGAAACTTCGCCTTGAACATTATGAGTAAAGCCTAAGGACACATGTGTCCATATGCAACAGCGGAGCGTGTCTCTCTCCCACAAAGTGAATGCTAGGATCCATTTTATTCAAACAAAAACAAAAACGAAAACAAACCGACGCTCCAAGTAAAGAACACAAGATGTGACTGAATAAAAATATAGTTTCAGGGGAGGAACCTGATGATGTTGTCGATGAAGAAGGGGATGCCTTGGGCATCCCCAAGCTTAGATGCTTGAGTCTTCTTAAAATATGCAGGGGTGAACCACGGGGCATCCCCAAGCTTAGAGCTTTCACTCCTCTTGATCATAGTATATCATACTCCTCTCTTGACCCTTGAAAACTTCCTTCACACCAAACTTCAAGCAAACTCATTAGAGGGTTAGTGCACAATTAATAATTCACACATTCAGAGGTGACACAAACATTCTTTACACTTCTGGACATTGCATAAAGCTACTGGACATTAATGGATCAAAGAAATAAATCCAACATAGCAAAAGAGGCAATGCGAAATAAAATGCAGAATCTGTCAAAAACAGAACAGTCCGTAAAGACGAATTTAAAGCTGGCACCAGACTTGCTCAAATGGAAAAACTCAAAACTAATGAAAGTTGCGTACATATCTGAGGATCACGCTCGTAAATTGGCAGATTTTTTCGAATTTTCTACAGAGAACTGTGCCCAGATTCGTGACAGACAGCAATGCTGTTTCTGCGCAGCGATCCCAAATATAACATCAACTTTGACATAGAAACTTTACTTGGCACAAAAACATGATAAGGAGAGGTTGCTACAGTAGTAAACAACTTCCAAGACTCAACAAAACAAAAAATTGCTGTAGGTAAAAACATGGCTTGTCTCCCATAAGCGCTTTTCTTTAACGCCTTTCAGGCGCAGAAAGTGCAAATCAAGTAACATCGAGAGTAGAAGCATCAACATCATAGCTTGTTCTAATAATAGAATCAAAAGACAACTTCATTCTCTTTCTAGGGAAGTGTTCCATACCTTTCTTGAGAGGAAATTGATATTTAATATTACCTTCCCTCATATCAATAACAGCACCAACAGTTCGAAGAAAAGGTCTTCCCAACACAATTGGACAAGATGCATTGCATTCGATATCCAAGACAACAAAATCAACGGGGACAAGGTTATTGTTAACCGTAATATGCACATTATCAATCCTCCCCAAAGGTTTCTTTTTAACATTATTGGCAAGATTAACATCCAAATAACAATTCTTCAATGGTGGCAAGTCAAGCATATCATAAATCTTTTTAGGCATAACATAAATACTTGCACCAAGATCACATAAAGCATTACATTCAAAGTCATTGAATTTCATTTTAATGATGGGCTCCCAACCATCTTCTAACTTTCTAGGAATAGAAGTTTCAAGTTTTAGTTTCTCTTCTCTAGCTTTTATGAGAGCATTTGTAATATGTTTTGTAAAGGCTAAATTTATAGCACTAGCATTAGGACTTTTAGCAAGTTTTTGCAAGAACTTTATAACTTCAGAGATGTGGCAATCATCAAAATCTAAATCATTATGAGCTACAGCAATGGGATCATTGTTCCCAAGGTTGGAAAAAATTTCAGCAGTTTTATCACAAGCAGTTTCAGCAGTTTTAGCAATTTCAGGCAGTTTTGTACGCTTTGCACTAGGAGTAGAAACATTGCCAACACCAATTATTTTACCATTGATAGTAGGAGGTGCAGCAACATGTGGAGAATTAGCATTACTAGTGGTGGTAATAGTCCAAACTTTAGCTACATTATTCTCTTTAGCTAGTTTTTCATTTTCTTCTCTATCCCACCTAGCACGCAGTTCAGCCATTAATCTTATATTCTCATTAATTCTAACTTGGATGGCATTTGCTGTAGTAGTAATCTTATTATCAATATCATTATTAGGCATAACTTTCAATTTTAAAAGATTTACATCAGAGGCAAGTCTATCAACTCTAGAAGCGATAGTATCAATTTTATCAAGCTTTTCCTCAACAGATTTGTTAAAAGCAGTTTGTGTACTAATAAATTCTTTAAGCATGGCTTCAAGACCAGAGGGTACACTCCTATTATTATTGTAAGAATTCCCATAAGAATTACCATAACCATTACCATTAGCAGAAGGATATGGCCTATAGTTATTACCAGAGTTGTTCCTATAAGCATTGTTGTTGAAATTATTATTTTTAATGAAATTCACATCAACATTTTCTTCTTGAGCAACCAATGAAGCTAAAGGAACATTATTTGGATCAACATTAGATCTACCATTCACAAGCATAGACATAATCACATCAATCTTATCACTCAAGGAAGAGGTTTCCTCAACAGAATTTACCTTCTTACCTTGTGGAGCTCTTTCCGTGTGCCATTCAGAGTAATTTATCATCATATCATCAAGAAGTTTTGTAGCCGCCCCCAATGTGATGGACATAAAGGTACCTCCAGCAGCTGAATCCAATAAATTCCGCGAAGAAAAATTTAGTCCTGCATAGAAGGTTTGGATGATCATCCAAGTAGTCAGTCCATGGGTTGGGCAATTCTTTACCAAAGTTTTCATTCTCTCCCAAGCTTGAGCAACATGTTCAGTATCTAATTGTTTAAAATTCATTATGCTATCTCAAAGATATAATTTTAGCGGGAGGATAATATCTACCAATAAAAGCATCCTTGCATTTAGTCCATGAATCAATACTATTCTTAGGCAAAGATAGCAACCAATCTTTAGCTCTTCCTCTTAATGAGAAAGGAAACACTTTCAATTTAATAATATCACCATCTACATCTTTATACTTTTGCATTTCACAAAGTTCAACAAAATTATTGAGATGGGCAGCAGCATCATCAGAACTAGCACCAGAAAATTGATCTCTCATGACAAGATTTAGTAAAGCAGGTTTAATTTCAAAGAATTCTGCTGTAGTAGCAGGTGGAGCAATAGGTGTGCATAGGAAATCATTATTATTTGCATTTGTGAAGTCACACAACTTAGTATTTTCAGGGGTATTCATTTTAGCAACGGTAAATAAAACAAACTAGATAAAGTAAATGCAAGTAACTAATTTTTTTGTGTTTTTGATATAGAGAGCAAGACAGTAAATAAAGTAAAACTAGCAACTAATTTTTTTGTGTTTTGATTTAGTGCAGCAAACAAAGTAGTAAATAAAATAAAGCAAGACAAAAACAAAGTAAAGAGATTGAGAAGTGGAGACTCCCCTTGCAGCGTGTCTTGATCTCCCCGGCAACGGCGCCAGAAATTTAGCTTGATACGCGTAGATGCACACGTCCGTTGGGAACCCCAAGTGGAAGGTATGATGCGTATAGAAGCAAGTTTCCCTCAGTATGAAACCAAGGTTTAATCGAACCAGTAGGAGCCAAGAAGCACGTTGAAGGTTGATGGTCGCGAAATGTGATGCGGCGCAACACCAGGGATTCCGGCGCCAACGCGGAACCTGCACAACACAACCCAAGTACTTTGCCCCAACGAAACAGTGAGGTTGTCAATCTCACCGGCTTGCTGTAACAAAGGATTAAACGTATCGAGTGGAAGATGTTTGCAAAGAAAACAGTAAACACAATTGCAGTAGATTGTATGCTATGTAAAGAATAGGACCGGGGTCCACAGTTCACTAGAGGTGTCTCTCCCATAAGATAAAGCATGTTGGGTGAACAAATTACAGTCGGGCAATTGACAAATAGAGAAAGGCATAACAATGCATATACATGATATGATAAATATAGTGAGATTTAATCCGGGCATTACGACAAAGTACATAGACCGCCATCCAACTGCATCTATGCCTAAAAAGTCCACCTTCAGGTTATCATCCGAACCCCATTCAGTATTAAGTTGCTAAGCAACAGACAATTGCATTAAGTATGGTGCGTAATGTAATCAACAACTACATCCTTAGACATAGCATCAATGTTTTATCCCTAGTGGCAACAGCACATCACAACCTTAGAACCTACTGTCACGATCCCAGATTCAATGAAGGCATGAACCCACTATCGAGCATAAATACCCCCTCTTGGAGTTAAGAGCAAAAACTTGGCCAGAGCCTCTACTAATAACGGAGAGCATGCAAGATCATAAACAACACATAAACAATAGATTGATAATCACCATAATCATAGTACTCTCTATCCATCGGATCCCGACAAACACAACATATAGAATTACATATAGATGATCTTGATCATGTTAGGCAGCTCACAAGATCCAACAATGAAGCACAACAAGGAGAAGACGGCCATCTAGCTACTGCTATGGACCCATGGTCCAGGGGTGAACTACTCACTCATCACTCCGGAGGCGACCATGGCGGTGTAGAGTCCTCCGGGAGATGAATCCCCTCTCCGGCAGGGTGCCGGAGGCGATCTCCTGAATCCCCGAGATGGGATTCGCGGCGGCGGCGTCTCGGAAGGTTTTCCGTATCGTGGCTCTCGGTACGGGGGTTTCGCGACGGAGGCT
This sequence comes from Lolium multiflorum, assembly GCA_030979885.1. NCBI lineage: Eukaryota > Viridiplantae > Streptophyta > Magnoliopsida > Poales > Poaceae > Lolium > Lolium multiflorum. The sequence goes on along the minus strand of CM061749.1, from coordinate 135,807,539 downwards.
TTAAGTAGGCGGAAGGTCAACGCGGGGGCCACACGAGGGGCCCAGGGGTAGGTCGGCGCGGCCGGGCTTGGGCCGCGCCGGCCTCCCCTCCGGCTGCCTCGTGGCCCCACTTCGTTATCTCTTCGGTCTTCTGGAAGCTTCGTGCAAAAATAGGACCCTGGGCGAAAGTTTCGTCCAATTCCGAGAATATTTCTTTACTAGGATTTCTGAAACCAAAAACAGCAGAAAACAGCAACTGGCTCTTCGGCATCTTGTTAATAGGTTAGTTCCCGAAAATGCATAAATATGACATATAATGTGCATAAAACATGTAGGTATCATCAATAAAGTAGCATGGAACATAAGAAATTATCGATACGTTGGAGACGTATCAACGTCCTTCAAAGCCCATCTTCACTTACGGCCCATCTCCTGATTTGGCCAAAATCGGGTGGTAACAAGAGCACGACAGATGAAGGCCGAAATTTTAGAAGAAGTCAAGAAAGAGATCGAGAAGATGTTGAACGCGGGGTTCATCAGGCCATGCAGGTATGCTGAATGGATTTCTAATGTCGTACCTGTGGAGAAAAAGGATGGCCGATGGCGCGTCGCCATAGATTTTCGGAATCTCAATAATGCCACTCCAAAGGATGAGTATCCGATGCCAGTAGTAGAGACATTGATCAATGCGGCTGCTGGTCATAAGGTTTTAAGTTTCATGGATGGCAATGCCGGTTACAACCAAATTTTCATGGCTCCATAAGATATACACAAGACTGCATTCAGAGTACCAGGATCAGTGGGCTTGTTTGAATACGTAGTCATGACATTTGGACTGAAAAATGCCGGTGCAACATACCAAAGAGCCATGAATTACATCTTTCATGATCTGATCGGCAAGTTGGTGGAGATTTACATCGATGACGTGGTAGTCAAGTCTGTCTCAGTGGAAGGACATTTGGAGGATCTGCGACACGTCTTGGACCGAACTAGAAAATTCGGACTAAGAATGAATCCAAAGAAGTGTGCTTTTGGTGTGACGGCCGGTCAATTCCTGGGTTTCTTGGTTCATGAACGCGGAATAGAGATCGGCCTGAAAAGCCAGGAGGCAGTACGAACAATGAAGCCGCCTACCACGAAGAAGGAACTCCAGCGCCTCATCGGCAAAATCAACTTTGTCAGAAGGTTCATCTCCAACCTGTCAGGACGAATTGAGCCGTTTATGGGGCTGGTGAAGATTAAATCTGATGACGAGTTCCACTGGGGAGCAGAGCAACAGCGAGCATTTGACGAGATTAAAGAGTATCCGACGAAGCCACCTGTGTTGGTGCCACCCCAGCAAGACAGGCCATTCTATGTTTACTTGTCAGTAGCCGACACTTCCATTGCTTCAGTGGTGGTGCAAGTTTATGATGGCCTGGAGAGAGTCGTTTTCTATCAGAAGGATGTTGGATGCAGAAACGAGGTACCCTGAGATTGAGAAGTTGTGCCTCTGCCTGTTTTTTACCTGCACCAAGCATCACCACATCCTGTGGACTGCGGAGATTGTCGTCATCTGCAAATCAGATGTCATCAAACATATGCTGTCGGCTCCTGTGTTGAAAGGCCGACTCGGTAAATGGATGTTTGCATTATCGGAATTTGATATCCGGTATCAGCCTGCGAAGGCAGTCAAGGGACAAGCGCTGGCCGATCTTATTGCTGAACGGATCAATACTGATATAGCTGCACTGTCTGTACGAGCATGGGCCATGTTTTTCGATGGATCGGTTTGTGATGGTGGTTGTGGCATCGGTATTCTAATCGTGTCGCCCCGGGGGGCAACATATTCCTTCTCCATCAGGTTACCTACCCCTTGCACCAACAATGTTGCCGAGTATGAAGCCATACGCAAGGGAATGGAGTTGCTATTAGAAGCCGGGGCAGAGGCAGTGGAACTTTTTGGAGACTCCAAGTTGGTGATTTCTCAACTCACGGAGGAATACAAATGTGAGAGCGAGTCGCTCTTCCCATTATGGATGCAATGCCGTGAGCTGATGGCACAATTTAAGTATATAAAATTCAATTGGATCCCAAGGTCGCAGAATGCCGAAGCCAACGATCTCGCACAGATGGCGTCAGGCTACAAGGGCGTAGCAGATGGAGCCGATGTTTAGGTTCAGTTCATGGAGACAGATGATTGGAGAGCCGATATCTTCAATTACTTGAAAGATTCGGCTCGGGGGGCACCTAAACGGATAAGATACAAGGCCATGAAGTACGTCCTGATTGGAGATGACATGTTCTATAGGACTTTGGAAGGCTTACTTCTCAAATGTTTGGGACCAGCCGAGTCGAATCGGCTCTTACACGAGGTACATGAAGGTGCCTGTGGAACTCACCAATCGGCTCATAAGATGAAATGGCTGATCAGGCGATCAGGGTTTTATGTCACACCCTAACTTTTTAACCTTGATTAGTTGTCCATATTGCAAAAATCAGGGGAACAAAAACTTTTTCTATAGACTAATTGGATGAATTGCCTTGATCTGCTGGTAGATGAATTGTCTTGGTTTGCTTGTTAAGTTTTGTCTTGAGCTACCTTAAAGAACAACATGTCTTGTGGCAAAACAAACAACTCACCTAATAAAACACATGTGTGGCTTAGAATTTTTTTTCCTTCTTACTACATCAAACCTCTCTCCTGATGGCAACATAAGTGTGCCTACTTAAAAAGTTCCAGGCTTTGGCAGTTGATATCTAAGCAACCCTCAACTGTTATTGGTAATCTCAATGCATGGATCCCATCTATGCAACACCCTCTTCGACCTCCATGTTCTGCATGTCTCAGTCAATCCTGGCAAGTCATATATTCAACTTGATCTTATACCTTACTCAATGTTCCAACACTAGATCACTTCTTCCTCTTTTACCTCTTGATTTTATCCAGGTGTAATCTTCACAAAACCAAGAGTGGGGATGATGGGTACATTTTGTAGCCACCATCCATCCTTGAGAACACTCCTCTCTAAATTAGTTTTCTTTCATAAAACCTTATTGTTTTCTTCCCTGGTTTTAACCACAAACTATTTCTAGTTTTATTAAAACTCTTCAAATGGTTTCTTCAAATAACAAGAGAGAATTGTGGATGGTATTTTATCATCTCATTTCCTTCTACCCAAAAATACCTATTTATAAAAGTATTTGATTTTATTCTTTCTTTTAAATGCATGGTTTTGGTACTTGTGCCATCCTTGCACCTTCTAAAACCAAATAGCTTAGAGAAAACTCTACCATGCTTTGTTTTGCAAATAGACCTATTTCATTTTAAACCTCATTTTGTCTCTATCAAAATGATTTCAAAGGCAAGTCCAATATAAACTCTATCCAAATATTTTGATCAACTCTCACAGTATTGAAGACTCCTCCTTTCAAGTTGGAAATTTTGAAGAACAACTTATAACTCATCATACCCATCTCACTCCTCTACTCATTTCCATCATCACCTTGGCCTCATGAAGTGATGATTCATGCCACCATATTCATCCTTGTGAGTATGGTTATTTCACTCACCATTTCTCTTAGCCTTCCTCTACAATTGTCTAAACCACCATCACCACCATCATCTCTTGGCCAAATTGCTAATTTGATCAAGTTGCTTTATTCTTCAACTTTGGCACCAATACTTATTATCATCTCTCTCTTTTCATTTTGACTTCACCAAAACAACACCACCCTATTTACCTTGGCATGCTCATGCATTGTTGCATGTGGTCAATCCCAATCCTTCCAAATGTGAATTCAAATGAAAACTTCTAATCATCAACTATCCCTTTGATCTACTTCCATCTTGTGCTTGTCACAACCAAATTGGTAGAATTTATCCTCATAATACTTGACACCTCACACTTATTTTTATCAATATGTATCCACCCCTTTTCTTCTCATCATTGAAGTCACTCATTACATTACCTCCTCAATATCAAGCCTTGGTATATTCACATGGATGTGTGCATCTCTCTCTCAATGTTCACTTGAGTTGGCAAGAATGAGCCGGCCAATTTGTGTTTGCATTCAAATTTCGGCCAGCCATGCCTCTTCATCTTTCCTTCCTCTACAAGCCTTGCCTCCCAACTACTCCAATCAATAAATGGGCAGCCACCCATCCTAGCCAATCAAAAAGGAGGCAGCCAACTCCATCTCCCTCTATAAAAGAGACTTGGCCGGCCACTCCACCTCCCTTTGCTCATTTCTTTTCACTCTCCACTCATTCCTCCACTCCCTCACACTCTCTTCCACTTCTTCCCCACGAAATTCTGCTGTCCCTTGCTCCCATGGCCGGCCATGGCCATGGAAAGCCCCCAAGATGAAGCTCTCCCCCTCCCTCAAGCTCATCCTCACCATGAGAGCATCTCTCTCACTCTCTTCTCCCCTAATCTTTGATGAATCCAGCTCCCTTTCTCTTTTCCCCTCTCACAAGATTGGATCTTGATGCAGGTGCATGTTGGTCCAAGCATGGAGAAGGTTGAGCAATCCTCAGATCTGAAACTTTTGAGCAAAGTTCGTCCAAATCCCTGCAGTAATTTCTGCTATCTTGCTGTTTCAGATTCTGTACGATTTTGTAAAATCCGCCAAAACTCGTGTGCAGGGCCAAATTGAGTGATTCAAAGTTCCGCGGATAGGTATTGAAAATATCTACAACTTGGGGTTGGTTTCATCCTCAAATTCGCTACAGATTTTCCACGGTAAATAAAGTTCTGTAAACATGCAGATTCACTGTTTGTTAAATAAGTTCCGTTTTACAAAACCTTTTTGAGCAAACTCAACTTTGGGTGAAAGCCCTCTTCAATACCTTCATTTTGGCGGTGGTTTCACTTCGATTGACCTCCTGAAACTGAAATGGTTCACAGATCAAGATCTGGTCAGATCTGACTTTGTCGAATTAAATCAGGAGCTTGGGGACGAATTTTTGAATGAAACCAATTGGGTAAGAACCAGCCTTTCAATACCTTTCAGATTCAACTGACCTCATATTTTTATGATTTATGTACGAGTTGTGGTGAATTAAACTTGTTCTGGGTGTTCTGCAGACATGGCTGTTAGCTTTTAAATCCTCAAAAATCCATTTTTGAACCTAATTGAGTGATTCCAATTCTGTAGGACTACTGATTGTTTTCTTTATCTTCTCAAACAAGTTTCAAACATTTATCTGTTTTGTAACTCCAGAGGTAAAGCAAATGGTATAGACATGCAGTAATCTTGTCAATCCATTTGTGAGAGTTTCAGAAACAATTTGAACCCAAATCCAATTGTGTGTGCATCTCTGGTTAAATATCTTTCAAATGCCAGTGGTCTCATATTTTTAGGATTTTTCTACGATTTATGGCTTACAGATCTTGTTTTCTGTACAGTCAGATTCAAAGAAATTCCTAAAATTGTAGGTTTAATATTTTGGGATGATTCCAATTGGGTTAGTCTTGTATTAGTACTGACCATCTAGGAAAAATAGTATTAGTCTCTGTTCATGCATATTTGTTACTGTTAGTAATGTATATGTGTGACATGCATTGTTGAAGCAAAACTTTTCGGTTTATTTAGAACCCTTGACCAACTCTTTTTATTAGAAATGGGCAACCTTTGTTTTATGATTGCAAAACAAAACCTCTGCAATTTAACATTAGCTCTTTTGTTTTGCTTAAGTTTTCAAATGGTGGGGCATATCATTTGCTTCCTATTCTTGTGTAGTGTTTTGTAAGCTTTATAAGATAGGGAGAATGATTGCCCGCTCTTCCAAAAATGTTTCAAATTATAATGTAAATGTTTTTGATGCCAAACTAATGCACTTGTCATCTTTATGATGTTATCTACCAGGGGATACTTAGTTGTGCCATGGTGATACCGAGAGAGGCAATTGCTAAGTTGTGATACTCTCATACCTTTACTAGGTAAATAAAATGAGTTTTCTTTTAGTTGCTTTGTAGTATCTATAAGTTTTTTGTATGTTAGCCCGTAGTAAGGTGGTTAGCTATTGCTTGTTGATTGTTGAATGTTGCATGCTTGTTATGATTGGTGCAATGTGATTGATTGTGTTCCTTTTATATTTTCCGACGATAGATGCGAACGATTCCGGAGAAGAAGAAGTGGATCGGACAAGGATTTTATTTATATTGTTGGTATTTTATATTGATGAAGTTGAAGAAGTCCAAGGACAAATAAGTCAAGGCAAGCCATCTCTTGATCTCTGATTGACGTGTCTCATATTGTTGTCACCTTATTATTACTCTTGTCTCTTGACCTTGTGTGTGTTAGTCTCTTTATCTTGTCGATGCATGCTTTGTCTTAAGCATGATGATCCTCTTGGTCATACTTCATGATGATCTTAGTAATTGTTGGTATACTTGTTGATCATGGCTATGCCATCCTACCTTGTTGAGTTACATGCTTACCTTAAGCATGTGACACTTCTTGTCGATTCACTCCTACAACCCTTGTGAGTGTAGTAGTAACAACATCATGATCTTGGTGTACTCTCATTTTGAGATGAGTATGCCTACCTACCTTAGGTATGTCAAATATCATTGACCACCCTCACTTCTATTAGTGTTGGTTGGTTAACACCACAAATCTGAAAGTATTTTCTCTCTTATGTTGACAACATGCATGCTTACCCTAAGCATGTATGCCCCCTTGACCACCTATATTAGCATCTTCTTAGTGGCATGATGATTAACATCATGACCCTTGTTTAATCATACTACTTATGTTGTCCCTATGCATGCTTATCCTAAGTATGTATGATCCCCTTGACACCTCATTTATCACCTCCTTAGTGGTATGATGGTTGGCATCATGCCACTGTTGTCTCTTAGTTCTTACATGAAACCATAGGTTGGGAACCCCTTGGAAAAATACCTTGTTGAAAAGAACTTTTGAAAAACTTGGGTGAGTTGGACTTACCTAAGTGTGTGTTTATGAAAGAAAAGGATCTTGGCAAAGATGGTTGGAAAGAGAATCTTGTTTATGAAAACTTTGGCGTCTAAGTATTCACCCGTGACAATTAACCCGCGCAACCACAGCTACTCCAACGTGGGCACGGAGCTTAGCTTGACGTTTGTTCTTCTTAGCATGAGGCACCGCACAACTATACAAGGGTACGGTTACCCCCGAGTCCGGGTTGTCATGGTTGGGACAATAGTATAACGGGAGGCCTTCGGGGCTGACCCGTCCGGAAGACACTATGGGTCTCCTGGCTTGGCGGTGGAGCCACGCTCTAGAGGAGGTGAGCTGCCACGGTGCCGGGGAGGTACATACTCCATAGGGTAGGACCTCTTGCTAAGTCAAATGGGCGAAAGGCTATGTTCGGGTATCCGTCGTGGCATATGTTGTTATGCGGGGATGATGCCCACACGATAGGTATCCGGATAGAGGTGGGGAAAGTGTGCAAACTCTGCAGAGTAAAATCTATTCGAATAGCCGCGTCCACGGTCATGGACGGTTGGAATGGCTGTTGCTTAGCCTGATGAGTTTTGGTTTACAAAATGGTTTGGCAAATGAAAGGAAAGAACTTGTTTTGAAGTACCGGAAGGGTACGGGAAAGGTTGTGTCGACCATATGGAGATGGTCGGGAAGGACAAATAAATTGGGTTACCCCATCCTAGTGTTTTATGTTGTGGAAATCTTTTGAAGTATCTTCTTCAACAAAGATATATAGATGTCATAGGATATGTTTTGAAGTATCTTCTTCAACAAAGATATAGGGATGTCATAGGGTATCTTTTGAAGTATCTTCTTTAACAAAGATATAGAGATGTCATAGAAATGTCCTATCACCCTCTTAGTGTCCCCTTCAACTGTGATGTGGGATGCTATATCCACAAGAGAAACTTATTCTCTTTCACATGCTATATCCACAAGAGAAACTTATTCTCTTTCACATGCTATATCCACCAGAGAAACTATTCTTCCTCTCTTGTCTTCTTTAGTTAGAATTGTTATCACCTTCTTGATGGTTTGCGAGTACAATTCAAATGTACTCACGGCTTTGTCCCTGGCTATTTACTTGGCCAGACCTGGAGGACTTCGACAGATGAAGAAGGAGTTGACGACGTCTATGCGATCTAGGAACGTCTTCCCAGTCAGTTGCCTGTAGGGTTAAGGCAGATGACTTGGGCTCTACGCTGCTGAAGTGATTCTGCTACTCTGATGTTTAGATTAGGCCCTTCGAGGCTATCTTGTAAAGATGGGTCATGTGACCTTATTGTAATTTTCTTATTTCGTTTTGTAAAGGATGATGTAATTTGATATCAGTTCGGTTATGTGTTCACGGCACACTGATCATGGGAACGTGAACGGTATACATAACAGGGTATTTCGGACGGCTAGTCCGGGGTCCCCACAGTTTTATTGGCCCACCATGCTTGAGGACTGTTTTAATTATTATAAAGGGTGTCAAGCATGTCAGAAGTTTGGAAGCATTCAGATGGTACCTGCATCAGCAATGAACCCCATCATCAAGCCGTGGCCGTTTCGAGGGTGGGGCATGGATATGATCGGCAAGATACATCCTCCTTCGAGCAAAGGCCATGCGTGGGTGTTGGCCATTACATATTACTTCACTAAATGGGTGGAGGCCGTCCCTATGAGATCAGTGGCATCAAAAGATGTTATCAGTTTTGTGAAGGAACATGTCATTCACAGATTCGGGATTCCCCAGACTATCACGACCGATGGAGGTTCGGTTTTCGTTTCCCATGAGTTCAGAGAATTCTGCGAGGAGATGGGAATTAAGCTGATCCGATCGTCTCCATATTATGCTCAAGCGAATGGACAAGCTGAAGCGTCCAACAAGAGCCTTATCAAGCTGATTAAGAGAAAGATCGACGAGTATCCTAGACGTTGGCACGAGGTATTGTCAGAAGCTTTGTGGGCTTACCGTATGTCATGTCATGGAGCGATCAAAACCTCGCCATATTATCTGGTCTATGGACAGGAAGTTGTACTGCCCTGGGAAATCACGGCTGGATCGAGACGTGTTGCGTTTCAGAATGATTTAACATCTGAAGAATATGCAGCCCTGATGAGCGATAGCATTGAGGATGTGACGGAGCTCAGGCTGTGGTCGCTTGAGAAGATTAAGGAGAACAAAGCTAAGGTAGCTCGTGCATATAATAAGAAGGTGAGACCGAAGGAGTTCCACGTTGGTGATCTGGTGTGGGAAGCTGTATTGCCATTGGGAACTAAGGATGCAGTATATGGTAAATGGTCTCCAAATTGGCATGGGCCGTACAGAGTCGACCAAGTTTTAAAGGGTAATGCATACATGCCCGAGCAGCTGGATGGTGTGAAATTGCCAGTGGCTGTCAATGGCCAGCATCTCAAGAAATATTTCCCAAGTATGTGGGATAATGGACAGTGAAATATGGGGGCCGATTCATGAAATCGGCCAGTAAAAAATTTAAATTTTTTTTGGGGAAACAGCCGATGCTCAGACATCGAATTTAGATTAAAAACAGCCGATGCACAGACATCGACTTTGGAATAAAAACAGCCGATGCGCAGCCATCGACTATAGAGGTACAAAATATTATGAGCAGGCATCAAGTTATTATCTGAATTTTGGAAATGTCTGCTTAAACCTGTCTAATTTGGTTTTCGGGTTGGCCTTATGAGCGTTTGATGGTGAAAGACCGATACGCTGCTATCGGTTCTTGGTGCGTTGACCTGCTTTGACCATCGGAAGATTTGAAATCGGACAATTAGAAAAGCAAATTGGGGAACAATTCTCATTGATTCAAAGAAAGGCTTTACAATCAGAGCCGATTGCTCTCAAAAGGATGATCTAGGGCCTAATGCACTACTATTAGCCCTATTCTAGTCCCTAATCTAAGGGCCATTGCTGCCCTCGTCGTCGCTGTCATAGCTACCGTCGGCGCTGCTTCCGGCGAGGTCCTCGTCGCTGCTGATGAAGCCGCCGGCAGGGGCTTCATCTTCCTCATCATCGTCGTCGTCGTCGTCCGACCCAGCGCGGAAGCGCTTGGTCGGTGGATACTCCTCGGAGGAGGAGTTTAAATAAAGGGATATAATGAAAAACGGTTCAATGCTGTGGCAGTTTCGAGGATGTGTTGCCAAAACTGTCAAATCGTGCAGTACGGAGAAGTTGAGAAGGCAAGGCATCATGATGAAAGGGCACTGTAGCGGTTCTGCTCTGCAACGCAGTTTTGCTCTGTCATGTCAAATCATGGTGAGGAAAAAACAGAGTGGTTTTGGAATTATTATTGCCAAAACCAGGGGGCATGTGTTATCACCAGATTTTGGCCAACTCAAGAGATGGGCCGTGATGGAGATGGGCTTGAAGGATATACACGTGGAGTATCTTTGAATCGGCCTCGTGCGAGAATTTGGGCTAGATTGCCCGTGTATTTGTATATTATAGTAGATTGCATCTTAGTTTAGAATTAAGAGATAGAGTTTAGCTCGTACACGGTTAGGTGTATTTCCAAAGATAGAAAGTCCACAGACTATAAATATGTACCTAGGGTTTTGGAGAAAGGAGGACGATCACATTCACAACAAACACAAACCAGGCGCATCGCCACCCCTTGTTTCGAGGGTTTCTTCCGGTAAGCATCATGCTGCCTAGATCGCATCTCGCGATCTAGGCAGAATCTGTTTATTCGTTGTTTCGTGTTGCTTGTACTGAAGCCTTTTTGATGGCGAGTAACACTATTTATCGTAGATGTTTTAGGGCTTGCATCGATGCTTTTTCAGATATATTTGCGTAGCTTTGCCGCCCTTAGATATCTAGCTGTCCTTACACCTATTTAGGTGTAAGGGCAGCACCCTGCTTTATCTTTGTTTAGTAGATTCGATCTGTTATAGTTGTTCCTTGTTCTTCGGGATTAGTTTGATATCTGCATGGTTAGGCCTTGCAAACGGGTTGAACGATCCAGTAGTGCGTAAGGTACGGTTTGGCCGATCCAAGAAGGGATGTTCCGGGAATCGACTCCGTGTTGGTTTTTAGGCCTCGTTTTGGGTTAGTTTGCCGTTATCTTTCGTATCTGCCAGGCTCAACTACGTGTAGGATGTTCCGGTTATGCGGTGAAAACCCTAAACTATCGTAGATCAATTTAGCTTAGTTTTGATGAAGCAGAAACCCCATGTTATTGCATATCCATTATGAACCATGGGTTAATCGGCTCTTTGAGCCGATTCACAGGGTAACCTGAGAGCCGATCGAGGCTCGTTTAATGTTTACGTGTCTACCATGCAGGAAACTTATGGAAGCAATCCAGCACCTTCCTGACCAGGTATAGGTCAGGTGACACGCCCTGCAACCGTCAGACGTGTGCCGAGCACTGCGGGCCGTCGCCCGAAGGACCAGGGCCACCAGCAGTCCTGGGAGCCTCCCGGCTCTACGTGTTGCCCGTCGCTGCTCACCGGTGGGTTTTGGCAGGCAACACAAGTTGATTATTGATCTATCATATATGTGTTGTTTATGTTCTTGCATGCTCTCCGTTGCTAGTAGAGGCTCTGGCCAAGTTGATACTTGTAACTCTAAGAGGGAGTATTTATGCTCGATAGTGGGTTCATGCCTTCATTGAATCTGGGACAGTGACAGAAAGTTCTAAGGTTGTGGATGTGCTGTTGCCACTAGGGATAAAACATCGATGCTTTGTCTAAGGATATTTGTGTTGATTACATTACGCACCATACTTAATGCAATTGTGTGTTGTTTGCAACTTAATACTGGAGGGGGTGCGGATGCTAACCTGAAGGTGGACTTTTTAGGCATAGATGCATGCTGGATGGCGGTCTATGTTCTTTGTCGTAATGCCCTGATTAAATCTCATAGTGATCATCATGATATGTATATGAATCTTTATTTGTCAATTGTCCACCTGTAATTTGTTCACCCAACATGCTATTTATCTTATTGGAGAGACACCACTAGTGAACTGTGGACCCCGGTCCATTCTTTTACATATGAAATACAATCTACTGCAATCTCTGTTCTTTGTTGTTCTTCGTAAGCAAACATCATTCTCCACACCATACGTTTAATCCTTTGTTTTCAGCAAGCCGGTGAGATTGACAACCTCACTGTTAAGTTGGGGCAAAGTATTTTGATTGTCTTGTGCAGGTTCCACGTTGGCGCCGGAATCACTGGTGTTGCGCCACACTACACTCCTCCACCAACAACCTTCACGTGGCCTTCATCTTCTACTGGTTCGATAAACCTTGGTTTCTTACTGAGGGAAAACTTACTGTTGTGCTTACATACCTTCCTCTTGGGGTTCCCAACGGACATGTGCTGTACCGTCACAAGGAAGCTTCTACACGCTAGCAAAGGTTTCGGCTGTGTTCTCGTCGAGAGGCTAAGTGCTACGGCGATCTAGCTTTGGACTTGCGGTGGCTAAAGTTGCTAAGATTGATTATGTCTCGGCAGTCCCTCTCCTGGCCCTTATATAGGAGGCCAGGTCTCAAGAGATCTACATGAGTACGACTAGGTTTACAAGAGTCCTAGTTCTAAACTTTCCTTGTTCGATTGATCTTCACCTTGGTCTTCAAGAAATCTTCTTCGGCACCGACCTAGTGGCCCACCTCACCATCGGTTGCCTTTATGGGCTTCTAGTTGGGCTTTACAGGATAGGGCAATATCAGTTACCCGAAGGGTAATGCCCACGTCAGTAGTCCCCGAGTGTCTAGCCGAAGATACTTCGGGTAGAGACTAAAGCATGCCTCTGCTAAATGTTCTCCTCTCGATAGTTCTTGTCCATCTTTTTCTGGCTTCGTCTTCTTTTATCGGGTGCGCGTTCAGCGCTCCCGATGGGAGTAGCCCCCGAGTCTAGATACGGATGCTTGCAATCCGTGTGTAGACTCAAGTTGTGCTACTTGAATATTTTCTTCTGCCGAAGTTTCTTGCAAGTCTTCATAAGTCATCCGATAAATTCATATCGAGGCTTGTACTTTCTCTATAAGATTTAATGCGTAAAGGATATTGAGTAACGTGCCCAGCTTTGTTGGTTAACTGCCGTTGGCAAAACAACGTTACCCTACACAGAATCAAGTCCCCGGGCATGATCCTGGAGTGCAAAAAAGTTTTATCGGGTGCGCGTCCTGCGCTCCCGATGGGAGTAGCCCCCGAGTTTGGGCATGGGTACTTGTGACCGGGTGCAGACTCAGGCTGACCATACTGTTCGTTCCTTCAAATACTTCTTCACGCCCTTTTTTATGGAAAAATCTTCGAATCTTCGTTTATCGGGTGCACGTCCAGCGCTCCCGATGGGAGTAGCCCCCGAGTCTAGGTGCGGATGCTTGCAATCCGTGCGTAGACTCAAATTGACCACTCGACTGTTTTGTTTCTTCGACTCCTCAATCAAACTTTTATGACGTCAGTGATGACTTCACCACTGTCGCAGTCCTGACATGACAGGACACGGCCTGTTGGGCCCATCTTACTCCTATGTGGTCTTGTTTTTAAGAAATGACCGCTTCTCGTGTGCGGTTACCAAAGTGTCTCCTCGATTCCCGTGATTAGTTGATGAAAAAGAGACTCTTTCAGTAAATTGGGGACACGTGCCCGTTCGATCCTTAGCTTTGCATCTTATAATCTCTCGTTGCAAATCTTCTCCTCTTCACACTCCATCATTGCATCCTTTTCTTCCTCATTCATCTCCTGCACTCAAAACTACTGCGCCGCCGCCGCCGAATCCAGATCTCTCGTGAATCTGCAAGATGGGGAAGAAGAAGATCTCCACCCTTGCGACTAGTGTTGCGAGCTGCGGCGCCACCGCCAGATCTTCTCCAAATCCTCCGAAAAGGAGCGCCTCCCACGCTCCTCCTCTAGCTCCGGCGCCGCTAGCGCCATCAAGTTTTGCCGCTGGGCCCATCCCCGGCGATTGGCCTGCTTCCACCACCACGAAGCGTGATGAGAAGAAGGCTAAAAGCCTCGGATATATACCTTCTGAAGAGGGGAATGTTATTCTCCCATGTGCGATTTCACGGCCCAATCCCCCTGCTGGTTTTACCGTGATGTTATCTTTTTTGCATCGAGGTCTTTCGCTTCCTGCTCACAAAGTCCTTCGCCATCTCCTTCGAGTTTACGAGATCCAACTATGGCAGTTAACTCCCAACTCAATCCTCCATCTTGCTATCTTTATAACTCTCTGTGAATCGTTCCTGGGCATCGAGCCACACTTTGGCCTATGGAAGAAAATCTTCTTCGTGAAAAGGTACAATAGTAGTGGCGGGTCCTTCGTCATCGGCGGAGTTGGTTTCGTTGCTCGTAAAGAAGTTAATTACTTCAATTTCCCGATGAGGGAGTCTGTGCAAGGATGGAGGCTGAAGTGGTTCTATATTAGAGACTCTCCAACAGCCGAACTCCAACTTCCTCGCTTTTCCGATGTCCTTGAAGCCAAGCCTAAACAATCTTGGAAAAATACCATTTCTCCCGACGAAAAACCAGCAGTCGATAGGTTATTTGCCAGATTCCTTCGGATCAAGGAAGCTGATGGCCAAACCATGATTGGCACAGAGGTAGCCACTGTGTTCTTGAAACGTCGAGTTCAGCCGATCATGGCTAGAGCCCACCCGATGTGGTTGTATTCGGGTCCTAAGGACGAGACTAGGATAAATGCTGCCGAATTATCTGAAAAAGAGCTACTTGACGAAGTTCGCCGTCTTACTCACTTCAGCCGGGAAGATTCGATCCCTCTCACATCTTCCCATGTACCTTTTGATGTTGATCACCCGCCAACCGAGGTAATTTCTTTCTTTCACATTCTCATTGTGTTGTTTTTCTTGATTGACACGACTGCCATTATACTTACTTGTTTTACCTTCAACAGAATCCCATAGATCCTGATTACTTGCAAGACCTGCCAAACGATACTTCCGAGAGAGGAGATTCCTCAGTCCCCGTGGGGTCTCACACTGAGGGAAATGCAATCTCAGAAGCCGAACATGCTGACCCAATAAACCTTGAAGCCATCCTTATTGATCCCAAATCTGCAGCCAACGATATTAGCGACACAGCAGGATCAATGCACGATGACGACGCTGATCACGCTGCCTTTGTTGAGGCAGCTGCGGAGGAAGCCAAAGCACTGCCTTCGAAAAGGTCATCCGGCGGCTTTGCCGATGAAGACGATCTTTGGGATCTGTAAGTCCTTTCTTTTTCTTCAAAACCTACATTTTTGCCTTTGCTATCCTCTGTTTGACTCCGTCAACCATTTACTTCTGTAGTGATGAAGGCTTCATCGAGCCTCCGCCCAAGAAGTCTAAAACCGGCGCTGCTCCGTCGGATCTTGCAGCTTCCGAGGCTTCGGCCCCTGCTACAATCCCCGCAGCCCAAATATCGACTGCTTCTTCCCTTTCCAAGGGGAAGAATATTCCTTCAGCTGCCGCTGCCACAGCTCCTCCTTCAGGGAAACCTGTAAGTCTTTTCTTGTTTGAATCCAACAACTCTTCGGATAAGCCTTGAATACTTCAGCCGATAAAACTTTTTCTTTAAGGACTTGCGAGCTGTTATATCTTCCTTGGAATCTTTCGCCTCCCAATACGCTTCTTTGGAGGTCGACAAGGCTCAGCTGCAGAAGGAGGTCGAGTCCTCCTCCTCAAAATTGGAAGCCACAATTAAAATTGCTGCCGAAGCTCGTACAGAAATTGACACTTTGAAAGAGGAACTGGAGGAGCTGAAGAGGAGGCTGAAGGACGAAGAAGCAGCCAGGCTCACTGCCGAAGCTCGGGCGATGGAGAAGGATGATCTTCTCCGCCAATCCTCCCTGGCTTTGCTCAGTAATCCTCTTTTTGTGCCCTTTTTGATTACTGCTTTTGCAAACATTGATTCTTCTGTTAATGTTTTTCTTCACACCTCATTCTTCTTAGGAGCTGATGATATCCCTGTTGAAGCTCTGGACGAGGTCCCAAACAATTCTCCATCAAACACTCTGTCGATGACGCTTGCGTCTCATCAGCTTGTTCAGGACCTTCTTCAGAAGGGCAAGGGAGCCATGGCGCGGATCCACTTGATGATTTTCCCCAAGATTTATCAAGACAAGACTTTGGGGCAGCTGATCAACGCTTTTTCCGTCAACACCAAGGAGGTTATCGAGGTATTCAAACGTACTTCGCGTACCTATGGTGCCCTCCTAGCCTTCCAACTTATGATGGGTCATGGCTTCAAAGCTAATATTGAAGAGATGTCCAAGGAGCTGTCAAAGGGACTCGACGGAAAATTCGTCGATCTGGGTGCCTTTAAGACTCCAGCTCTTACATGTGCTCGCCAGCTCCTTGAGTTAGTCGAGGCAAAGAAATCATCAACTGGTCCCAGTTTATCGAATCAGACCCAAGCCCCCTGAGCTTTGTAATTTTTCTTGATCAAAACGATGTCTTGTCATAAAACTTACGCAGTTGTAATGAATTTCATGCTGGCAATGTTGCTAGCATATCCTTGCTATAATATTTGTATTCGTACGCTCCCGATGGGAGTAATTTCCAATGTTGACTCCATGTAATCCATCGCACCTTTGGACAACATTTTGCAGGTTTACCCTGTGCCTGCATTTGTCGATGACTCCTCGGGTGCTGTCCCTGAAAGTGATCGACTCCAACGCATGAAGGACCGGATCGCACAGATGGAGAAAGATATATGCAGCACTTATGCCTTAGCTGCCATTATCAATAAGAAAAACGAGATTCCCGCTTATGCTGAGCGCTACGCGCTTACTGAATTGCACAAGTCTACCAAAAGTTTGAACTATAAGTGCCCCGGCTCTCTTGCTCTTTGCTGTTTCGTGAAATTCACTTTCTCATCTTCTGCTGGTTCTTTTGCTAGTCATAGCTCTGAACAAGGCCGAAGAAAGAAAGCGTATACATGAGCATGTAAACGCACTGACCCAGCTATCATCAGCAGACGAAGTTTTCTGGAGAGAACAGTCGAAGGCTTCGACTGTCGCGAAGTTCCAAGACCGGGTCCAACAAGTGCATCGTTTCTTCGACAAGTGCTACAAAGGGCTGAGGGTAATCTGGAAAACAATGTTCCCTCTGAACGCGATTCCTCCCATGTTGTTGACTTTGATGTCGGAATTTAGCAACGCTAGGAAGATCCGAGACTTGGTTCGAGCTCAAATTTTTGCGGGAGCTCAATTTACACTTACCCTCGTCCTTGCGCGTTATCCTTCAGCAAACCTGCTGTCAATTGCCAACGCGGTAGGTGATTTGGAGCTTCTGTACCCGAAGGTGATTCTGCCTGCCAATATGATTGTCGACAAGCTTGAAAAGGACTCGAAGACACCTGAAGAAAAAGAAACTCCACAAGAGTAATTCAGGGTCATGCTCCTACTGTAAATAGGAGACTTTAGTTACTTACGACATCCGAATATTTGGGTTATTACGTTTTAGACTGCATGTACATGCATTTTTACCATATTAATGCCGTTGGCGAATTTTGAAGGAGTAAATCTTAATTGCTCGTTTAAGCATATGTGTATTAGTTGGTTGATACGTCTCCAACGTATCTATAATTTCTTATGTTCGATGCTAGTTTTATGACAATACCAACATGTTTTAGTCATACTTTATAATGTTTTGATGCATTTTCCGGCACTAACCTATCAACAAGATGCCGAAGCGCCAGTTCATGTTTTCTGTTGTTTTTGGTTTCAGAAATCCTACACAGGGAATATTCTCGGAATTGGACGAAACAAAAGCCCACGGTCTTACTTTCCACGGAGGGTTCCATAACACCGAAGAGGAGACGGAGGCCACACGCCACGGCCAAGGCGGCGCGCCCAGGAGGGGGGGGCGCCGGGGTGGCCCTCGGTGCCCCCCTGACCCTTCGCCTACTTAATCCCTCCGTCGCGAAAACCCTAGTACCGAGAGCCACGATACGGAAAGTTCCAGAGCCGCCGACGTCAATCCCATCTCGGGGGATTCAGGAGATCGCCTCCGGCACCTTGCCGGAGAGGGGAATCATCACCGGAGGGCTCTACATCACCATGCCCGCCTCCGGACTGATGCGTGAGTAGTTCATCCTTAGACTACGGGTCCATAGCAGTAGCTAGATGGTTGTCTTCTCCTCTTGTGCTATCATGTTTAGATCTTGTGAGCTGCCTATCATGATCAGGATCATCTATTTGTAATGCTACATGTTGTGTTTGTTGGGATCTGATGAATATTGAATACTATGTCAAGTTGATTATTGATCTATCATATATGTGCTATTTATGTTCTTGCATGCTCTCCGTTGCTAGTAGAGGCTCACCAAGTTGATACTTGTGACTCCAAGAGGGAGTATATGCTCGATAGTGGGTTCATGCCTCCATTGAATCTGGGACGTGACAGAAAGTTCTAAGGTTGTGGATGTGCTGTTGCCACTAGGGATAAAACATCGATGCTTTGTCTAAGGATATTTGTGTTGATTACATTACGCACCATACTTAATGCAATTGTGTGTTGTTTGCAACTTAATACGGGAGGGGTGCGGATGCTAACCTGAAGGTGGACTTTTTAGGCATAGATGCATGCTGGATGGCGGTCTATGTTCTTTGTCGTAATGCCCTAAGTAAATCTCATATTAGTAATCATGATATGTATATGCATCTCTATTCTGTCAATTTCCCAACTGTAATTTTTTCACCCAACATGCTATTTATCTTATTGGAGAGACACCACTAGTGAACTGTGGACCCCGGTCCTTTTCTTTTACATCTGAAATACAATCTATTGCAATCACTGTTCTCTGTTGTTTTCTACAAGCAAACATCATTCTCCATACCATACGTTTAATCCTTTGTTTTCAGCAAGCCGGTGAGATTGACAACCTCACTGTTAAGTTGGGGCAAAGTATTTTGATTGTGTTGTGCAGGTTCCACGTTGGCGCCAGAATCCCTGGTGTTGCGCCGCATTACACTCCTTCACCAACAACCTTCACGTGGCCTTCATCTCCTACTGGTTCGATAAACCTTGGTTTCTTACTGAGGGAAAACTTGCTGCTGTACTCATCATACCTTCCTCTTGGGGTTCCCAACGGACGTGTGCTTTACCGTCACAAGGAAGCTGTTGCTACACGCCACAAGCATTGGTCAGCAAATTATTTGAGTGATCAGGTCGTGTTGCGGGTTTTGCTAAACCCGTTGTATGTGCAACTTTGCTTTCAACCGACGCATGTCTTGACAGCAGCTCCCGAATATATCGGGAGCACTAGCTCTGCCGATGACTCCGTCGCTCGTTGGCACTTCCATAAGTAAAGTGCCGAGCATGGGGTCGTTAGTATAGGTATTTCATGTTCCCTGCTATTTACGGCACTTGTTGAGGCATCTATAGCGGAAGGGAGCTCGTCAATTTTGCCTTATAGCTCTCGTAATTTCAGAGGCTTTTTTAGAATGCAATCTCTAGACGTGTTTTTTCATCGCACCTCCGTTCGCCACAATATGCAAAACGAGGTTCATGATGATGTGGTTCGGGTGACCCGGATTACTGCAATGCTTTAGAGAAACGAAACTCAAGTTTTTATTAATAACATAAGCGAATAACTAAGCGATAAGAAATCTCCCTGCCTAAAAATGAAAAAACGAAATACTAGCCGTCCTCTTAAACAAGAGGAGGGTTCTTCTTGTCTTCAAGCTTGTCCACCGCGTCCGCAGTTTTGGAAGCATCACCGGTTTCACCAGGATTCCGGGCAGTGATTACCAGGGTTTTGTTTTCTTCAGTGACTGCATGCAGTGCCATCGGCTGCCGAAATTTTTAATGTAGTGACCTCTATAGCCAGATCAGCTGGCTTCTTCTTCATCCTCCTGACGCATTCATCTTCCCTATCATCGCGTGCCGACGATTTTGAAGGGAGATCGGAAGCTTCCTGCCTGAGCCCAAACTTTGCAGCAATCTTCTGAAACTCGCGATCACAATTGTCTAAGCGTGAAAAACTTCCATAGACTGTGATGTTTGTCCCATTGTTCCTAGGCATTTTCAGCTTGAGGTATGCGTAATGTGGCACAGCCATGAACTTGGCATAAGCTGATCTTCCGAGTATAGCATGGTACTGTGATTCCCAATTCACTACTTCGAACTCAATCTTTTCCTTCCTGAAGTTATCATGTTTACCAAAGACAACGTTCAGGAAAACTTTGCCAATAGAGTACGCCGGTGAGGTGGCCGGGAGGATCCCATGAAAATAGGTGTCTGTCTCTTCTAGCATCCTCATCGTGATTCCCATGGTTTTGATCGTGTCGAGGAATATCAGGTTTAACCCGCTTCCACCGTCCATAAAAACTTTGCTCATCTTAAATCCTCCAATTTGCGCTTCAACCACTAGCGCAGCATGTCCCGGCTTTGGGATTGTCATCGGGTGGTCTGCCCTGCTGAACGTGATGCTCTGAGATGACCAGTCGATATACTCAGGGATGTTGGCCATGATGCTTTCTGCCAGGTTGATTTCTTGGGTGAGCTTCTTCATCTCCCTTCTCGAAACACCAGTTCTGCGAATCATGCTTATCTGCCCACGAGGCGGTGGAAAAGGACTCGTTAGGGTTGCGAGGCTGAACTTGTTGGACCTGGTGCTGAGGTGGAGGTGGTGGTGGTGGCGGCTGCTGCTGCTGAATGAGCTTCTGCATCTCGATGAACTGTCGACAATCTCTGAGCAAGTGGCTTGACTTCTTCTTATTGTCTTTAGAGTCGATGTATGCATGCAGATAGCAAGGTGCATTTATCTGTTCGGCAAAGGGTAATTCGGGTGTCCTCTGAGGTCGTGGCTTGTAGTTGCTACGGTTCCCAGAGTTGCTCCGGTTGCCGTCCTGCCGATCATCTCGCCTATCATCATACCGATCATCTTGTCGATCGGAATATCCAGCAGCTACCAAGTTATTGTCATCGTAACTGCGGTCTTTCCTCTTCTTGCGACGATCTCTGCGGCCACCCGAATCATTCTTTGGCTGATCATCATCTTCGTCGTCGCTGCGCTGTCGCGGTCTTCGTACGTTGTCCTCGCCATCAGCCCAGCTGTTGGCGATTTCCATTAGCTTAGTTATAGTTTTTGGTTTCTTGCGTCCGAGTTCTTCTATGTAGGTTTCACGTCGAATGCCATCGCTAAAGGCATCGATTGCTCTGTCGACGGAAACATCTTAGGCAGCTTTCAGGAGTTTAGTGAATCTTCCGATGTATGCGCGCATTGACTCTTTCGGCTTCTGCTGGCAATGCCATAGCTCTTCGATCCCAACAGGTCTCTTGTATGTTGCTTGGAAGTTAGCGACAAAAGCGTCCACCAAGTCGTCCCATGACTTGATAGATCCTTTCGGCAGGCCCCTCAGCCAGGCTCGTGCCGAATCTTTCAGGTAAAGCCGCAAGCATTGCATTGCCGCTATCTGGTTTCCTTTATGTAGGATCACAGTCTGCAGGTAATCATCTATCCATGATCTTGGCTCTTGTTGTCCATCGTACTTAGCGGCGTCGGTAGGGGTAGGTTTAAACTTCTTGGGTGGCATCGTCTCTCGAATCTTGTAACTCAAGCAGTCGCCCCCCTCAGCTCGCCATCATACTCCTCGCTTTCCTCTGAGGCGTCGCTGTCGTATTCCCCCCTCGCAGCTCGCCGTCGTCTGGCTTTATCGATCCTGCTCTGGGTAATCTCGTCTCGAGCGTCCCTTGAACGATGTTTTGAACCTCCGGCATGGGGGGAGGCTTTTTCTTTTCGCAGAACCAGTTTATCTCCCAGGATTGCAAGGCTTTCTAGAGCGCCCCGATGAGCTTGAACCATAGAACCTTCGGGTTGTTGATTAACAAGGTACGCCGCGAGGTTGGCAGTTGCTGCCTCGACGGTTTTTGGCCTCAGCATTCATGCGGTATCCGTGGTCATGAACGATCTGGATAAGTTTGATGTTATTTCCCTAGCATCATCTTCCGAGAGCCTGGATAATCTCGATCGGTGTCTCCCCGCACCTTGACTGCTTCGGGAGGCGCTTCCTCGCGAGCCCCTTCGTCGTTCGCTAGATTGTTCTGCCGCAAGCAGGCGTTTCTCGAGTGTGGTTTGCTCGAGTGACAGCCGCTCCCGATTCTTATCCAATATTTCGCGAAAGGCGTTGAGGGTTCCAACCAAAGTTCCAGCGGGGAGTGGTGTATTATTAAGCACGGCTGCCCTGGCAGCTGCCCATTCTTCCTCCGCGATGGTGTAGTCGCTGATATGGTTACTGGCACTGTTTCCGAAGCTTCGTCGTCTGCTGGAGCGTGGGGTGTGCTCTCCTTCTCCCCGTTCCTCGCGTTTCCTGTGTTATTGGCAGCGTAAACTTGGTGGCCCGCTGTTTTCCAGGTGCCTTCCTTGACGGTGTTGTCGACGCTGTCCTCTCCCGATGAATACTGGGCGCTACAGATGAACGGCGTGTCACTCGATCCCAACCCGTGCCTGGTGTCGCAGTTCAAACAGTAGTACGAGGTCATCTCTGATGGCACGGGGTTGTCGGATCCGACCGACATCGAAGATGTCGATCGAGGAGTCGATGGTGCGGACGGATCAGTCGAATCTGTCAGCCCAGCCGAGAGATCGATTGATGACGACATGATCGGTCCTGCGGCTGATAGGAGTGGCTTCCTTGCCGACCTGGGGGCGTACGGCTCTTGCAGTCGAAGGATTCCTTCTGCGTTGACGTTGTAGTAGACGCTCCCGAACGTCATCTCCATGTTTCCTTGCAGATCTGAAAAAGTCGAGCGAGAAGAGTCGCTGTGCGGGGTGAATTCGTAGGAGCCGAATCGAATCGGGTTTCCCAAGATCGGCGATGATGATGATGGTGTTGATGAAGCTGCCGACGACATGGCTGGATCTGCCGATGACGGATCTTGTGCCAACAGGTTTCCCACATACGGCGCCAATTGATGAGGGTGCTCCTCGGCAATGCCCTCCGATTGGGGCTTAGGGTTGATGGAATCCTGTCGGCTGACACGAGACATCGGTTTACAGACAAGCGGGGAGAGCAATTTACCCAGGTTCAGGGCCCTCTGAGGTAACACCCCTATGTCCTGCCTGTCTGATCTTGATTATGAAAATAATGGGTTACAAAGGGGTGCCGAAGGTTTCGGCTGTGTTCTCGTCGAGAGGCTAAGTGCTACGGCGATCTAGCTTTGGACTTGCGGTGGCTAAAGTTGCTAAGATTGATTATGTCTCGGCAGTCCCTCTCCTGGCCCTTATATAGGAGGCCAGGTCTCAAGAGATCTACACGAGTACGACTAGGTTTACAAGAGTCCTAGTTCTAAACTTTCCTTGTTCGATTGATCTTCACCTTGGTCTTCAAGAAATCTTCTTCGACACCAACCTAGTGGCCCACCTCACCATCGGTTGCCTTCATGGGCTTCCAGTTGGGTTTTACAAGATAGAGCAATATCAGTTACCCGAAGGGTAATGCCCACGTCACATGTGGCACACTGTATGAAGGATATACAAGGAAGGGAGTGCGGACGATTGGGTCGCGGGCGACTTACTATCTTGAACAATACAAAATTGGTATTTTGAAGTTTTAAAATATCCCAAGAAAAAATCTAAATGTAGAAATAATATATTCTACCAACGTGAAAAATTGCAACTCCAAGTACCCCTATTTTGGGCTGCACAAAAATAATTGACATCTAAAGTAGTGAACAATGCAAAATTTCAAGGACGTTGCTACACGGCGGCGCCGCACGGAAGCCACTCGCGTGCGGCGGCCCATGTGAACACTATTCCACGGGAGGATGGCCCAGTTGCGTCAGACTATTGGTACCCGCCCGGTTATGTGACTTCCATTTCTTTTTTGCGTCAATACTACCCTAGCATGTCGCTTGTGAGGACCAAAAAGATAGTTAGAAAAGTTTCATTCGCATGCGGTGACGGTCTGAAATTCAAGTTTGTACTAGTGTGCTGAGTCAAAGAGTTTGTACTGATCATGGTTGCCAGATTAGTTATGTTTACCTTCCATATTAACTAGACCTAACTGCCAAATTATCGTCAGTCTCCTGCCGGTTCAATTGTTAATTAGGGTCTAATTACCCTCCGTCCTAGTTTGTAAGTCATAATTTTTGAATATCTTGGCCCAAGATACTAGTTGATTGGGTCTTTTTTTCTCTCTCTCATTGGTGCATGCAACCCCTTTCTCTTCCTCATTGGTGCATGCGTTCTCTTTCTCTTCCTCATTGGTGCATGCAACCCATTTCTCTCCCTCATTAAATAAAATTATGCCTTAGGCCTTGTTTACTCCTAGGGTATTTCCACCCCCTAGGGGTTTGGGGATGAGAGGGGATTGGGTGAAATCATCCCTTTCACCCAATCCCCATTTTTCCACTAATTTTCCCTCATTTCCCCACACTCTCCCCACAGCCTCTAGTTACTTTGTTTTCAGGGATGAGAGGGGATATGGGAGGATTGAGATTAGATAATAAAAACTCAATCTTTGCATCACAGGCCATCATAATGGACAATCAGTAAATTAAAAACTCCATCTTTAACATAAACACAGTGTCATGCAATTTTATCATGCAATTTTCTCGAACAAGAACATACACATACATAAATACTCGACCCAACAAATGAGCAACCGATGCCATAAACTCAGTGTCATGCAGAAAACCACGCCGCTGTCAAAGGACCTCCAGCTAGAAATACACGCAGAGGTAAAATTTAGTATTGACACATCGCTTACAGATAGTTCAAATGTATAGTAACTGCAACTAGGGAGCATCCTTATAATTTAAGGTAATTGTCAAAAGTAACAGAAGCTACGAAACAGTAGAAAATTGACCAGTTTGAGTGGTTATACTTGCACAGAACTATAAAGTTGAATCTCACGGCTGCATCCCTGGGCACTCAAACTGAAGAATGAACATGCAAACAATTTTAGTGGTCAGGTTCAGAGTTCAGACATGATTGAATTGGCCCAGCTACTGTTGATACTTTAATGCAAACTTTTTCCACGCTCTGTTTTCTTGTGTACATGCAATGCGACAGAGAAATCAGGTAGGAGTACTTTAAAACGCAGGCTGATATGAACATGGCAGGCTAGAGCACCTCCCATATAAAATGATGCTACATATCGATCATAGTATTTTCTAGCTCTGTTTCATATACAATAGGATGTTAAGAAAATGGTTTCTAGTGACGTGAAACCTGACCTAGTGATCTCTCTGAATATTAAGAAAGGAATATGAATTTATAATATCTAGCAAATCTCAAGTAGAGAAACATGATGTACTCACCAGCAAGTGATTGCATTCCAGAGCTAGAACGCACTCACCAGCACAATGGCAAAAGGTCAAACTAAAAGAAATTTCCAACCACGTTTCATGTAGTAGTCAGCTGACATAATAATTCTGATAACATCAGGAAGACAAAAATATAACTTCTCGTGCCCAGCTAAAAGTTGCGACGCGCTCCTCAAAACAAAAGGATTTACAGTCAACTTCAACAGTTTTCAAAGAGCATGACAGCAACATGAGATATACATATTAGGACTTAGTTTCATGGGGCCAACAAGAAGCAACAAGTTGTTATGATTCAGCCTTGTTACCCACCAGTGGTTACATAAATAGTCCTTTGAAACTCAAATGATTATATTCCAGCAAGAACTTATATCATGGCCTAAGCTAAAAAAAGGGGCTCTCCCCAACCTAAGCTGGTTTAACCAACTTGTATCATGGCCACATTGGACTGGTAGACGAAGTGTAGGATTGAAATCCTAGGCATGTCTCTCCCAACCAACAATTACCACCACACCTACAATCCATGCTATCAGCATGATGTCGGTACAGCCAAAGTCATGCATCTATCTAAACTAAGACATAGGTTATAAGTAAATGATGCTGCTGCTATTTAAAAATGGTAATATTATGTATGCTCCAGGCAACCCCTTTTATGTATGCCAATATTCTAGTGATCAGGTTAGGTCAGGTTTAAACATCCTTCCTAGACAGTGGCAAGGATGTAAAAAATATAAGGTGAGGCGGACTTTAAAGTAAAAAACTGATTGAAAAACCAAAGTAGTCCAAACACATCTGATTCATAGGACATCGGAATACTCTGAAGTTATGAAGTGGAACCAAACTAAAAATGTGCCACAGTACATGTGCTCTAGTTGGTTCATAAAATATAAAACTCTAAAGTCGTCCACAAATAGTAATTCTAGAAGCGATGTGCTTTGTACCTGATGTGTTCAACAAATAGGAAATTTTACTCAGTTCAGAGATGTGCTTGCATTTGTTCAGTTAGCACCTACTAGGACATCTACTCTATCAGGTTACCAAACTCCAGAACGAAGGCTCCCTTGCTGTGTATTTTAAACCTGAAATCTTTTTATTGAACTTCCTTCTCATATTATTTATGGCTTGTAACTACAGACATCATCCTCAACACTACACATTTCTGTTTGCTTAGAAACGAAATTGGTACCAAGCAGTGTTACAGTAGACAATAGCTGATGTATTAGAAAAATGATACACTGTGTTGAGACAATATGGCTATGGATAAAGTTGATAACAACAGCAAGCTAGTATTTTCCTCAAACATATAAATTAGTACTACATCTTTACATCTCAACTATGAGAAAAGGGGTATAAAGGGTTATTTCAAATCCAATCATGTCCACGTTAGTCAAATTATTAATCAGATGAATACACGCACATAAACAGGTGGGAATCGTTGCTAAAAAGGCCACTGCAACTAGTGTCCAACTGAACTCGACCGTTCCTTTCGTAAGCAGCAAACTAATTCACAGAACAGAAAAAGATATCATTGCTACAACTGAATACTACAGTTGTAATAATACAGTAGAGCATGAAGAAGCGGGCAGAGCAAATCTACACAAAGCTGCCAATCCTGAACAGCTGGAGAGCGTAGCTGATTGACCATCAGCAGCAAGTTGAGGTGCCCGTGCAGGCTGCCGAGCAGCCTTGAATCCATCTAACGTCGACCTAGCTTGGCACCGGCCGCTGTTGCTCCCTTCCCTCGCGCCGCGCGCGTCATCCACACAATCTCCGTCCGGGAGCTCCGTCGCGGAGGCGGCGACACCAAGAAACCCTAGGGAGGAGGGGAAAAGGGGAGGAGCCGCGAGGACTCACCGGGGACCAGTCGCCGGAGGAGGATCTCGTCGGCGCCGTCTTGTTCTGCTAGTTCTTTCCCCGCCGCCGCCGCCGTCGCCGTCGCCTTTCCTCGCTGCCGTTGCGTCGCCTCCGTCGCTCGTTCCCCTTTTCACGACCGAATACACGGGGTCGACCTCGTGGATGAGAATACCGGAGTGTGCTGCTTACCGGGTCGGGAAGATCTGGGATGGGCCGGGATGTTACACAAAATAACCAGAGAAGTAAACGGCCCATCGGGTAACTTCCGGGATTCGGTCGTGGACAGGTATTTTACCCTCCCAAACCTAAAAATACCAGACAAGTAAACAAGACCTTAGAGGTGAGAGTTATGGGACAAATAGTTTTTGGAAATATGACTTACTCTAAGACGGAGGGAGCACTGTAGGTCTACTCCTTCAGGTTGAACTGTTAATACTGTAATTGCCCTATTAATTAGGTTCTACTTGCCAGAATAATTAAGCTTAACTGCCAGGTTCAATTTTGGTACTAATTACCGGATTGATTGGGTTCAAAAAATCTGCGGTTTTAGTTCAACAAATCCATCGTCTTCGAAATGGTCTCCAACTAGGAATGGCTCCAGATTGAGTTCACATGCAAAATTCGACGACTATCTCATCCAAAAAAATAAGAACACAACAGATCAAGACGTAGGGAAAGACAATTTCTCTCACGCAACGAGACCTGTCTCAGACTCCTTATGGCGCGGACGACTCCATGTGCGACGGCGGCAGCCTCTTCAGCGCACTTGGCACAGCGGCGGGCTCTCCCTGTTGCGGGCTTGTTAGCAACGGCCTTCGCACGCTAGTCCATGTAATCCTCTTCTCGCTCTTGACGGCGGCGGCCTCCACGCTTCATCCTCGGCGGCGGCCTCCCGGCGCAAGCAGATGGACGCCTCCGCTTCATGCTCGTCGGCGGCGACCTCCCCGCTGCATGCTCGCCAGCGCTCTCCCCGAACATGGTCGGCGGCTGCCTCCTCTTCTCGCGCCTCTCCGGCGAAGCACTCATGGGCATCACCATGTCCGCCCACAACGCGCCGCTCTTCAGAGAAGAGAAAGAAAAATTGTGCGGCCAGGAGGAGTCGATGGATGGATAAGGCGGAGGTGGTGGAGCGGTTGGTGGAACCCACGCGGGACACGATCCACTTTGCACTAATCTTGGAGCGTCGCACGCGGGAGCTGCGGTGCGGCGCCTCTATGTATCATTACCTCCAAATTTTGTTAGATTTTGTCATTTTTGTTAAGCCTGGAATATAAAGTATTATGGGCTGCTATTTTTGTATGTTGGTAAAGTACATCATTATCTACCTCTAGAATTTCTTTTCACAATTGTTTAAAACTTCAAAATGTTTTATTCAAATTTTAAAAACATCGGGCTCCATGTAGGTTGAGCTCTAAAGTGAATTTGTGTAAGGAAGAGCCTATATCAGGTATTCAGGTCAAATTGGGCTAAGGGGTGCTACGTGGAAATTTTGTGCTCATTTGATTCATAAGATAGAAAAATCATAGAAATAGAAAAAACATATGATTAATATGTCATTCTTAGTTGAATCCTACACGAATGTTAGTTCTCTTTGATTGTGCCAAAGGAATTTTTCCATGCGGTATGGCCTCATGTTTTTTTCTATAGGATTTGCACTACAAAATTCTTATAAGATTATTTTCTATAGGATATGTTCCTATAAATCAAACAACTAGTTTAGAAAAAATCACATAGGATATAAATCATACACAATTCCTAAGAAATAAAGGAGCCCTTTAAAGGTTCTACATCTTTTTTTTTTTGCGAAATTTAAAGGTTCCACATCAGATCATGTACGAATGGCTGAGATAGAAAAATCCCTCAATGTTTAAGTGCTTTGCACATAACCCCTCTGAACTTCTCATTCCTAGAATCAACATCCTTTCTGTTTTAACTCCACCTTGCCGTTTTGACTCCACCTTAGCTGGTAGCACCTAACATTTTTGATCTAGGACTCGAGAATAAAAAACATAAAACAAAATATAGTTTTTTTTTCACTGTTTGTAATATTGACGAAATTTCTCCATACCTTCATGCTCCCTCGAATGTTTACGTCCATGGATTTTTCGTGCACCAATTCGAATATTGGGAACAAACCCATCAAAATGATTATGGAATAATCTATGGATCTTAAACTTAAACTTCTCTTCACATCATTTCTAACATAAACTGTGAGAAAAAAATGCAAATATCACAGAACGGATTTTAAATCTAGAAACCATGTCGAGTCTGGAGCAAATCTCTCAACATTTCCGGGAAAACAAAATACATCATGAAGATAAAAAAGAGGGTCTCACTATTGGAATGTCACGTGATGGCTTGAGTGTGGTAGAGATAGAGAGAGAGGTACCGGGAAGCATGGGGCTAAATGAGATGTGGAAATTTGCCAAAATGAATGAATTTGGAATAGGATAATAAAAAGTGGAGAAGTTGGCCATTGAAACACGATCTCATGGTTTAAATCTTGAGTTTTTCACAAAGATCTAAGTTTGCACATGATGTGTTCCTATATTATCATGATTTCTACACTACTTAAAAAGGACGAAGGTGTTCCCTATTCTGCCAAACTTCACTACGACTAAGTTTGGTCGTCAACCAATACATCGTCCCCCCACTCCCGTAGCTGTGCATTTTGCACTTCGGTCCCTTTGCATAGAGGCGAACTGAGCTAGGGTTTCGCCGCCTATCCCCATCCGCCGCCAGCAATCCCTCTCTCTTACCCGAGCGGCCGCCGCCGTACTCCATCCCTACACGCCTACACCTCTGTTACCACCCGATTTTGGCCAAATCAGGAGATGGGCCGTAAGTGAAGATGGGTTTGAAGGACGTACACGTGGAGCATCTTCGAAGCGGCCTTGCGCTGAGAGTTTGGGCTAAGTTGCCCATGTATCTGTAACATATTAGATCGCATTGTAATTTAGAATTAAGAGATAGAGTCTGGCCCGTGCACGGTTAGGTGCACGCCTCAATTAGAAAGTCCCTTGGACTATAAATATGTATCTAGGGTTATCGGAAAAGGAGGACAATCATCGTTCAACCAACACAAATCAGGCGCATCGCCACCCCTTTCTTCGAGGGTTTCTCCCGGGTAAGCACCATGCTGCTTAGATCGCATCTAGCGATCTAGGCAGTACACGTTTATTCGTTAACCTTGTACTGCTCGTGCTGAAGCCTTGTTGATGGCGAGCAGTACTATTTATCCTTAGGTGTTTAGGGGCTTGCATTGGTGCTTTCACGTGCATATCTGCGTGGCAATGCCGTCCTCGACACCTAGCTGCCCTTACGTCGATCCAGACGTAAGGGCAGCATCTTGCTTGTTCGCTACTTAGTAGATCCGATCCGTTATAGTTGCTCCTTGCTCCGCAAGGATTAGTTCAATATCTGCATAGTTAGGCCTTATGCTGGGGTCGGACGATCCGGCAGTGCGTTAGGCGTTGTTTACCGTCCCTGCGAGGGATGTTCCAGGGATCAACGTTATGTTGGTTTTTAGGCCTCTCGTAGGGGTAGTTTGCATCATCTCTCGTAGCTGCTAGGCCCGATCGCACTTAGGACGTTCCGATTATGCGGTGAGAACCCCAAACTGTCGTGGATCGTTTTAGCTTTGTCCTGATCAAGCAGGATCCTGATGTCCACGTTCCCCTCCTTTCCTGTAGACAGTGTTGGGCCTCCAAGTGCAGAGGTTTGTAGAACAGCAGCAAGTTTCCCTTAAGTGGATCACCCAAGGTTTATCGAACTCAGGGAGGAAGAGGTCAAAGATATCCCTCTCATGCAACCCCGCAACCACAAAGCAAGAAGTCTCTTGTGTCCCCAACACACCTAATAGGTGCACTAGTTCGGCGAAGAGATAGTGAAATACAGGTGGTATGAATATATATGAACAGTAGCAACGGTGCCAGAAAATAGCTTGCTGGCGTGTAGTTGATAGTGGTAGTATTGCAGCAGTAGTAACACAGTAAAACAGTAAACAAGCAAGTAACTATATTTAGGAACAAGGCCTAGGGATTACACTTTCACTAGTGGACACTCTCAACATTGATCACATAACAGAATAGATAAATGCATACTCTACACTTTTGTTGGATGATGAACACATTGCGTAGGATTACACGAACCCTCAATGCCGGAGTTAACAAGCTCCACAATAATGCTCATGTTTAAGTAACCTTAAGTGTAAGATAGATCAAAACGACTAAACCAAGTACTAACATAGCATGCACACTGTCACCTTCATGCATATGTAGGAGGAATAGATCACATCAATATTATCATAGCAATAGTTAACTTCGCAATCTCCAAGAGATCATGATCATAGCATAAACCAAGTACTAACACGGTGCACGCACTGTCACCTTTGCACACATGCAGGAGGAATAGAACTACTTTAATAACTTTGCTAGAGTAGCACATAGATAGTAGTGATACAAAACTCATATGAATCTCAATCATGTAAGGCAGCTCATGAGATCATTGTATTGAAGTACATAGGAGAGAGATTAACCACATAGCTACCGGTACAGCCCCGAGCCTCAATGGAGAACTACTCCCTCCTCATGGGAGCAGCAGCGGTGATGAAGATGGCGGTGGAGATGGCAGCGGTGTCGATGGAGAAGCCTTCCGGGGGCACTTCCCCGTCCGGCAGGTGCCGGAACAGAGACTTGTCCCCCAGATCTTGGCGTCGCGATGACGGCGGCTGAACTTTGTATCGTGGCTTCCTCGTAAGGGTTTTCGATGCGGGGCTTTAAATAGGCGAAGAGGCGGCAGGAGGGTCAACGAGGCGACGAGACCATAGGTGCGCGGCCAGGGCCGGGCCGCGCCACCATGTCATCTGGGCCCACCAGGCCCTCCTCTGGTGGCTCTCGGGTGTTCTGGATGCTTCCGGGCAAAATAGGAACCCGGTTGATTTCGTCCAATTCCGAGAATATTTCCTTACTAGGATTTCTGAAACCAAAACAGCAGAAAGGAACTGGCACTTCGGCATCTTGTTAATAGGTTAGTTCCGAAAATGCACGAATATGACATAAAGTGTGCATAAAACATGTAGGTATCATCAATAAAGTAGCATGGAACATAAGAAATTATCGATACGTTGGAGACGTATCGCATCCCTGCTTAGTTCTGCTCGTCCCGAGCAGGTAAAACGATAACAAAGATAATTTCTGAAGTGACATGCTATCATAACCTTGATCATACTATTTGTAAACATATGTAATGAATGCAGCGATCAAAACAATGGTATTGACATGAGTAAACAAATGAATCATATGACAAAGACTTTTCATGAATAGTACTTCAAGACAAGCATAAATAAGTCTTGCATAAGAGTTAACTCATAAAGCAATAAATCAAAGTAAAGGTATTGAAGCAACACAAAGGAAGATTAAGTTTCAGCGGTTGCTTTCAACTTATAACATGTATATCTCATGGATAGTTGTCAATGCAAAGTAATATAACAAGTGCAATATGCAAGTATGTAGGAATCAATGCACAGTTCACACAAGTGTTTGCTTCTTGAGGTGGAGAGAGATAGGTAAACTGACTCAACAACAAAAGTAAAAGAAAGGTCCTTCAAAGAGGAAAGCATCGATTGCTATATTTGTGCTAGAGCTTTGATTTTGAAAACATATAGAGAGCATAAAAGTAAAATTTTGAGAGGTGTTTGTTGTTGTCAACGAATGGTAGCGGGTACTCTAACTACCTCATCAACCAGACTTTCAAGAGCGGCTCCCATGAAGGACGTTATCTCTACCAGCAAGGTAGATCATCCCTCTTCTCTTTTGTTTACACATGTACTTTAGTTTAGTTTTTCTTTATTTATGGATGACACTCCTCCCAACCTTTTGCTTACACAAGCCATGGCTAACCGAATCCTCGGGTGCCTTCCAACATTCACATACCATGGAGGAGTGTCTATTTGCAAAATTAAGTTGCTTACTGATGAATCAGAGCAAAACATGTGAAGAGAATTATTAATGCAAGTTAATTAATTGAGGCTGGGAACCTCATTGCCAGCTCTTTTTGCAAAATTATTGGATAAGCGGATGAAGCCACTAGTCCATTGTGAAAGTCTGTCAAAAGTAAATGACAAGATCGAAAGATAAAACACCACATACTTCCTCATGAGCTATAAAACATTGACACAAATAAGAGGTAATAAATTTTGAATGGTTTAAAGGTAGCACTCAAGCAATTTACTTTGGAATGGCGGAGAAATACCATGTAGTAGGTAGGTATGGTGGACACAAATGGCATAGTAGTTGGCTCAAGGATTTTGGATGCATGAGAAGTATTCCCTCTCGATACAAGGTTTAGGCTAGCAAGGTTATTTGAAGCAAACTCAAGGATGAACAAGTGCAGCAAAACTCACATAAAAGACATATTGTAAACATTATAAGACTCTACACCGTCTTCCTTGTTGTTCAAACTCAATACTAGAAATTATCTAGACCTTAGAGAGACCAATTATGCAAACCAAATTTTAGCAAGCTCTATGTATTTCTTCACTAATAGGTGCAAAGTATATGATGCAAGAGCTTAAACATGAGCACAACAATTGCCAAGTATCACATTATCCAAGACATTTTACCAATTACTACATGTAGCATTTTCCAATTCCAACCATATAACAATTTAACGAAGAAGAAACTTCGCCATGAATATTATGAGCTAAGAACACATGTGTTCATACGAACCAGCGGAGCGTCTCTCTCCCACACAAGGATGAACTTATTCAGAGAACTAAGATAACAAAACAAAAACAAAAATAAAAGCACACAGACGCTCCAAGTAAAGTACATAAGATGTGATGAATAAAAATATAGTTTCACTAGAAGAAACCTGATAAGTTGTCGATGAAGAAGGGGATGCCTTGGGCATCCCCAAGCTTAGATGCTTGAGTCTTCTTAAAATATGCAGGGATGAACCACCGGGCATCCCCAAGCTTAGAGCTTTCACTCCTCTTGATCACATTATATCACCCTCTTCTATTGACCCTTGAAAACTTCCTTCACACCAAACTTCAAGCAAACTCATTAGAGGGTTAGTGCATAATCAAAAATTCACATGTTCAGAGGTGACACAATCATTCTTAACACTTCTGGACATTGCACAAAACTTCTGAAAGTTAATGGAACAAAGAAACTCATTCAACTTAACAAAAGCGGCAATGCGAAATAAAAGGCAGAATCTGTCAAAAACAGAACAGTCCGTAAAGACGAATTTAAAACTGGCACCAGACTTGCTCAAATGGAAAAACTCAAAACTAATGAAAGTTGCGTATATCTGAGGATCACGCTCGTAAATTGGCAGATTTTTTCGAATTTTCTACAGAGAAATAGGCCCAGATTCGTGACAGACAGCAATCCCAAATATAACATCAACTTTGACATAGAAACTTTACTTGGCACAACAAAACACAAAACTAAGATAAGGAGAGGTTGCTACAGTAGTAAACAACTTCCAAGACACAAATATAAAACAAAGTACTGTAGCAAAATAACACATGGGTTATCTCCCAAGAAGTTCTTTTCTTTATAGCCATTAAGATGGGCTCAGCAGTTTTAATGATGCACTCGCAAGAAATAGAAGTTGAAGCAAAAGAGAGCTTCAAGAGGCAATTCAAAACACATTTGAGCCTAACATGCTTCCTATGCATAGGAATCTTGTAAATAAACAAGTTCATGAAGAGCAAGGTAACAAGCATAGGAAGATAAAACAAGTGTAGCTTCAAAAATTTCAGCACATAGAGAGGCATTTTAGTAACATGAAAATTTCTACAACCATATTTTCCTCTCTCATAATAACTTTTAGTAGCAACATGAGCAAACTCAACAATATAACTATCACATAAAGCATTCTTATCATGAGTCTCATGCATAAAATTATTACTCTCCACATAGGCATAATCAATTTTATTAGTTGTAGTGGGAGCAAATTCAACAAAGTAGCTATCATTATTATTCTCATCATCAAATATAGGAGGCATAGTATCATCAAAGTAAATTTTCTCCTCAATGCTTGGGGGACTAAAAATATCATGCTCATCAAAGCCAGCTTCCCCAAGCTTAGAATTTTCCATAGCATTAGCAACAATGGTGTTCAAAGCATTCATAGTAATAACATTCCCATTAGCATGCATATAAAGTTCCATGGGTTTTTTAATTCTCTCTTCAAACACATCATGTCCTAATTCAAGATAAAGTTCATAAAGATCTCTCATATTTTTGTTGTTTTCCATTATGCCTAACTAGTGTAAACAAGAAACCAAATGTCGCAATTGCAGAGTCTAAAGGAAATAGCTTCGAGTACTTACAATGGCGCCGAGAATAGCTTAGTAGCCGAGATCCGGAGTGTGAGTACCTTTTACCTTTCCCCCGGCAACGGCGCCAAAAATAGCTTGATGTCCACGTTCCCCCTCCTTTCCTAGACGTGTTGGGCCTCCAAGTGCGAGGTTTGTAGAACAGCAGCAAGTTTCCTTAAGTGGATCACCCAAGGTTTATCGAACTCGGGGAGGAAGAGGTCAAAGATATCCCTCTCATGCAACCACCACAAAGCAAGAAGTCTCTTGTGTCCCCAACACACCTAATAGGTGCACTAGTTCGGCGAAGAGATAGTGAAATGTGGTATGAATATATATGAACAGTAGCAACGGTGCCAGAAAATAGCTTGCTGGCGTGTAGTTGATAGTGGTAGTATTGCAGCAGTAGTAACACAGTAAAACAGTAAACAAGCAGTAACTCAGCAGTATTTAGGAACAAGGCCTAGGGATTACACTTTCACTAGTGGACACTCTCAACATTGATCACATAACAGAATAGATAAATGCATACTCTACACTTTTGTTGGATGATGAACACATTGCGTAGGATTACACGAACCCTCAATGCCGGAGTTAACAAGCTCCACAATAATGCTCATGTTTAAGTAACCTTAAGTGTAAGATAGATCAAAACGACTAAACCAAGTACTAACATAGCATGCACACTGTCACCTTCATGCATATGTAGGAGGAATAGATCACATCAATATTATCATAGCAATAGTTAACTTCGCAATCTACAAGAGATCATGATCATAGCATAAACCAAGTACTAACACGGTGCACGCACTGTCACCTTTGCACACATGCAGGAGGAATAGAACTACTTTAATAACTTTGCTAGAGTAGCACATAGATAGTAGTGATACAAAACTCATATGAATCTCAATCATGTAAGGCAGCTCATGAGATCATTGTATTGAAGTACATAGGAGAGAGATTAACCACATAGCTACCGGTACAGCCCCGAGCCTCAATGGAGAACTACTCCTCCTCATGGGAGCAGCAGCGGTGATGAAGATGGCGGTGGAGATGGCAGCGGTGTCGATGGAGAAGCCTTCCGGGGCACTTCCCCGCTCCGGCAGGGTGCCGGAACAGAGACTTGTCCCCCGATCTTGGCGTCGCGATGACGGCGGCTCTGGAACTTTTCTCGTATCGTGGCTTCCTCTGTAAGGGTTTTCGATGGGGGCTTTAAATAGGCGAAGAGGCGGCGCAGGAGGGTCAACGAGGCGACGAGACCATAGGGTGGCGCGGCCAGGGCCTGGGCCGCGCCACCATGTCATCTGGGCCCACCAGGGCCCTCCTCTGTGGCTCTCGGGTGTTCTGGATGCTTCCGGGCAAAATAGGAACCCGGGCGTTGATTTCGTCCAATTCCGAGAATATTTCCTTACTAGGATTTCTGAAACCAAAAACAGCAGAAACAGAACTGGCACTTCGGCATCTTGTTAATAGGTTAGTTCCAGAAAATGCACGAATATGACATAAAGTGTGCATAAAACATGTAGGTATCATCAATAAAGTAGCATGGAACATAAGAAATTATCGATACGTTGGAGACGTATCAGATCCCCATGCCATTGCAAATCCATCAAGGACCATGGGGCGATCGGCTCTTTGAGCCGATCCACAGGGAAACCTGAGAGCCGATAGGGCTCGTATTTGATGTTTACGTGTCTGCCATGCAGGAACAATCGAAGCACTAACACCTTCCCGATCGGGTCTAGGTCAGGTGGCACGTCCTAGCAACCGCCAGGACGTTGGCCGAGATTTGCGGGACGACGCGAGGTGCCAGGGATCCACTAAGCGGCCCTGGGAGCTTCCCGGCTCTTCGTGTTGCTCAGCCAAAGCCCGTCGGTGGGTTTTGGAGGGTAACACATTCTGGCACGCCCGGTGGGACACCTTCGGCAACATCCACTTCAACATCCATGTCAACATCGGCATCCGAGGTGGCGGAGAAACAGATCACGTACGAGGAACTCCCTCCGGATCACAAGAAAAAGTACGACGAGCTGAAAGCCATCTGTGAAGCCGAACTCATCGGCTCCTTTGAGAAGACCCGTTCGCACGGTATCAGATTCAAAGGATTCACGCCACAAGGCGTCCTTGAAGGGGTGGATCTGTCTCTCCCTTCACAGGAACGTACCCGGCCCTGCGACAGGAGATCAACTACGTGGTGGCCCATTCACCGCATCGGCAAGAGCTCGTGAACACTTTGGAGCGCGTTGCGCTCCGTGTGGTGCAAGAGATCATGGAGCGTCGTTACTCCCCTTCAGGACCTGCTCTAGGGACTCACCAGGGAGAGATGCAACCCCACAGCAGGCCACCACTGCCGTATGCAATGGCGGCTCCACAGCAACAAGGCTCACCGGCATACGTCGTCTACAAAGTTGGGGGTGACCCGGGCGACTATCAATTCTTATGCGACCCGCCCAAGGAGATCCCACACGGATACGTGTGCACGTTTGTGCCGGAGCAACGGGAGAGCGATCCAGGCTCCAGGAGGATTGCCGGAGCAGGAGCAATTGTTCGGCAGAAGAACAAGCTGAAGGGGAGTCTAGGAGCGAAGCTGAGAAACAAGCGTGGCTAGCCAAGTATGCCACTGCACCAGTCCATGAAAGCTCAGCTGCTACTACCTCCACCGCGATCAGATCAGCGCAGTCCTGAGAGATCTTCGGCATCTTGAAGAAGAAGATAATCGGCTACTCCAAGCCGTACCCCAATGAGTTCGACCTGATCCCACTACCACCCAAGTACCGGCTTCCGGACTTCAACAAATTCAGTGGGTCGAGAGGATCTAGCTCCATCGAGCACGTGAGCCGATATTTGGCCCAGTGGGCATGGCTTCGGCATCGGATCAGCTACGGGTGAGGTGCTTCTCGCAATCCCTCACCGGTCCAGCTTTTGGTACACCTCGTTGCGGCCAAATTCGGTGCAATCATGGAAGCATGGGGCTGTTCCACACCCAATACCATTCGAAACTACTGAAGCTGGTATTGCCGAACTAGCACAGTTCGGCAAGCGAGGAGAGACAGTGGTACATTCAGCGTTTGAACTCAAGAACCGATGCTATTCGGTTCATATAACTGAGAAAGAGGCGTCGAGCTGGCCGTGCCAGGCCTTGCAGCGTCGTTCAAGGATCTGACGTTCCAAGTTGAGTACAACTCGCTGACGCACCTGGTCAATAGACGACCTTATATGAACAGCGCCATCCAGAACTGTACCAGGACAAGTTCAAACGCGCGATAACCCTGGTCAATGCGATGAGGGTGAAGATTCTGCGAAGATCGGGAAGTTGCGGTAGCCGAGTGGACTCGGACGCCAGTACTGTCCTGCCAATGGGTGAATCCACCAGGGCCTCCAAGAGGGTTGGACTTTGACATGACCAAAACTGAACAGATCTTCGATTTGCTACTGAAAGAGAAATAGTTGAAGCTACCCGAAGGCCACAAGATCCCTACGGCACAAGAGATGAACAAAAGGCCATGCTGCAAATGGCATCATACGTTCACGCACACCACCAACGACTGCAAATCGCGCACAAATTCAGATGGCGATAGAATCGGGCCGATTAACTTTCCATGAAGGTAGACAGCGTCCGTTTCCGGACGTCAACATGGTGGACCTAAGCCACTCCATAAGAGAACCAGGGTTCTCTTTCGATGTCAATATGGCAGGGTTTGTGATTCGCCATGGCGCGGACAAAGCAGAGAGCAGCCACTCTCGTGGCAAAGATAAAGGAGGGTTCCACGCGACCGGCCCCAAGACGACGATAGACGGTACCTAACCGAGGAGGTGAGAAGCATACGGTATCAACGCCCATTATCCGTGCATCTCCTCAACAAATATGAGCAGCATACGACCGACGTCGCCGCTACGACGACGACGATGGAGGATATCGTGTCGATGCGGACAGGGGGTATCGTCAGAACGACGGGTACGAACGTCACGCTGGAGGGAGGTCAAGGGAACAAGGCAACGTGGATAAGCACTGAGACTGTCCATTCTTCAAACATTGCTGGGACTCAGGAATGAGCCGATTGCCAACAATCGAGAACTGCCCAGAATGCAAACAGCAAAGGAAAAGGACAAGTGAAGGTTCAGTGTTCGAACGTCTAGGGCCTCTCCCACCTCATCATCACAAACGAGCTGAGTCATCTCAAGAAGAAGACTTTGAGGAGTCAGATGGAGAAGAAGATATCACCGACCAAGGTGGTGCCACGATGGACTCAGCCATTCTCGAGCGTAGAGTGCAGCGGTGCGAAACCTGGAAGAAAGCCGATGCACAGACACGTTGAGAAGAGCACGGCCCGATCTGGCCGTGAAAATTCAGCAAATAGTGGAGACGAAGGCGCGCCCGCCAAAGAAAGTATGGCGCCCAAAACAGCGAAGATGCACATCGGCGATGCCGATGCGAGACATCGGCGATACAAACATGGTATTCATACTCCCGTCGGAGTTCGCGCTCCAAGCAACGAGGAAGTTTCAGTGGCTCAATTCGATTGCGGTCCACGACCGGTTATCTTTGAAAAGCCACGAGATAGAAGCTAGGGCATCTGAAAGCCCTATACTTGAGGGGTTACATCAATGGGCACCTGTCGGCAAGATGTTGGTTGATACCGGAGCGGTCAACATAATGCCGTATTCCATGCTACGTCGTTTGGGACATTCCAGCGACGATCGATCAAGACCAACATCACATTAAGCGACTTCAACGGCCACGTCGAAGCGAAAGGTGTTCTGAATGTAGAACTTACTGTAGGCCGGAAGACCATACCTCTGCGTTCTTCATTGTGACAAAAGCAATTATGCCGTCCTATTGGGAAGGGACTGGATTCATGCTAACTGTTGCATCCCGTCTACAATGCACCAATGCATCATACAATGGGATGGAGATGAGGTGGAAGTCGTTCAGGCGGATGACTCGATCGAGATATCATTAGCTGCCATGAGCGTGTGGGAAGCAGATGACCAAGAGCCGCTCTCTGGAATCAGTTTAGAGGGTTGTGAGCGTATCGAAGCCTCGAAAAGTGGGGTAAGGCTGGTTTTATCCACCGGCCTAACGAAGTATCAGGTCCAAGACATTGGACATACGTGGCCAGGCCGATCCCGAGATCGGCCCTCAAAAAATGAAAAGCAAGGGATCTTATCTCCAGCATGCCACGTAGCTACAGCGGAAATCCAAGAAGTTGCAAACCATCGTCAAAGCATTGCAACGGAAAAGGAGGCCGATTCTGGTAATCGGCCAAAATTATCCTCAATATCCTTTTGTTTGTGTTCAACATTGATCCAGCAGATGCCTGAAGAGCCGATACCATCAATGACTTGACAGAATCGGCTCGGGGGGCACATAGATGGATGAGATACGAGGATACGGAGCTAGGAACGGATGTCAAATGTCCAGCAGAGCAGCTCAAGTACGAGGATACAGAAATTTTTGAGCACAACCGATGCGGAGACATCGACTTAAGAATTCAAAGCCGATGCACGGCCATCGACTCAAGGGGTACAAACTGTTACATGGCGAGGCTCCACTTTGCGAAGGGCCTCCAACTGTTTGGTGACTCAGGTCTTCTCTGCGAGGACTTCCAGCTTCGTTTGCAGACCTTCAAGTGTAACGGTGCTAGCAGAAGCGTCAAGTTGGGCGCCCGAAGCTGCCCTTTTCTTCGTGCAAGCTTGAAGGGTCACGGCCTCGACCATAGGGCTCGGCCAGGGTGACGATCTCAACATTCTCACCATAAGCTGCATCGTTGAACTAAAGGAGCTCGGGGGGCATATACGGAGAAGGTACAAGGCGTACAAGACCGCGAAAATGTACCCAGGTGAGCCGATTCAAGGATCAATCGGCTGATAAATTTTTTTTCAGCGCAGCCGATGTTTGGATATCGACTCTAGTGCAGTTACACGAGATCTACCAGCTGCATGTTCAAGGTGCGAGGTCGGCAGTACTGTCAGAGGCATCAGTGAAGCTGTTGGTGATTCATCTACTACATCGGCTTTCAGCGGAGGGAAGGTAGTCGATGGGGGCAAGTTTGGCTGGTTCTTCATAGTGACTGCCTCGAATTGCCTGCAAAGCCCTTTCTTCGATCTGCGTATCCTTACTTCTAACCTCGCCTTCACTGAGGCTCGGGGGGCAGCTGGTCTGATGAGTGTTCTGTTTTCTAAGCCGATTGGGGTATCATCGGCTGATCCTTCGTCGCAACTTCCTTCAGCAAATGGTGAATTCTTGAAGAGTACCGAGTCTCAAAGTCATCAGTTGAGGGGTGGAGGGATGGATTACACAGGACCGATGCGTTAACATCGGCTTATTAAACGTTGGTTAAGAAGAATCGGCTAAATCAATTTGGGGAAAATCGACAAAGACAGATTGGAGGAAGTTCTTCACTGATAAAAGGGATTTCTTACAAGGGAGAGCTGATTACTCAAACAAAAGGGGAACAGATTACTACTGCTAGTCTTATGCTAGTAAATCCCTACTCTACGGGCTGTTGCCGTCTTCGTCGTCGCTGGGATAGCCGCCCTCATCGCTACTGTTGACGAGTTCCTCGTCG
The DNA here is from genome assembly GCA_030979885.1 of Lolium multiflorum. Classification (NCBI taxonomy): domain Eukaryota; kingdom Viridiplantae; phylum Streptophyta; class Magnoliopsida; order Poales; family Poaceae; genus Lolium; species Lolium multiflorum. The sequence continues at coordinate 135,765,620 of CM061749.1, read as the reverse complement.
CTGCTACTGTGACCTTCAGCGGAGGCCTCCTCCTCGTCATCATCATCATCTTCATCGGACCAGGCCCAGCCACGGATGCGCTTTGGCGGCGGTTCCTCGGAGGAGGTGTCATCTTCTGGTTCCTTCTTCGTGTCGGAGGAGGCATCTTCGTCTTCATCGTCCTCTTCTTCTTCTTCTTCTTCCTCTTTGGTGGAGGAAGTGAATTTACCCCGGAAGAGGGGGTCGTTGCTGTCGCTCTCCGCCTCTAGTTCTCCATCGATCAAGAACCGAAGATCATCTTCCCCGTCAGTCAGAGGCATGTCACCATCCGACCAGACGAGGTCTTCGGGTCGGCCTTCGGGCACGAAGTCGAAGTCGAATTCTTGCTCATCCCAATGCTCGGGGCGTGCCGGTTGTATGCTTCCGTCTGATTGACCTCCGGCTCTCCCTCGCTTGCGGAGGAGGATTGGGAAGAGGAAGGAGAAGACATGGCTATGAAGGAGGAGGGTTTTTGGCGACGGCTGGTTTGGAGCAAAGGGATGAGGAAGAGAACTGTTCGATGTGGCCGAATAAAAGGGGGAATATATGGTTTAATGCCTAAGCAGTTCCCGAGGACGTGGTGCCAGAACCGTCAAGTCGTGAAGAGAAGGCGAGGAGGCAGGACGTCATCATGAAGAAAACTGCGACGGTTCTGCCGCGACATGACCCTTCGAAGGAAATAGATGGTTTTGAAATTACCATTATCAAAACCAGGGGGGCATGTGTTACCACCCGATTTTGGCCAAATCAGGAGATGGGCCGTAAGTGAAGATGGGTTTGAAGGACGTACACGTGGAGCATCTTCGAAGCGGCCTTGCGCTGAGAGTTTGGGCTAAGTTGCCCATGTATCTGTAACATATTAGATCGCATTGTAATTTAGAATTAAGAGATAGAGTCTGGCCCGTGCACGGTTAGGTGCACGCCTCAATTAGAAAGTCCCTTGGACTATAAATATGTATCTAGGGTTATCGGAAAAGGAGGACAATCATCGTTCAACCAACACAAATCAGGCGCATCGCCACCCCTTTCTTCGAGGGTTTCTCCCGGGTAAGCACCATGCTGCCTAGATCGCATCTAGCGATCTAGGCAGTACACGTTTATTCGTTAACCTTGTACTGCTCGTGCTGAAGCCTTGTTGATGGCGAGCAGTACTATTTATCCTTAGGTGTTTAGGGGCTTGCATTGGTGCTTTCACGTGCATATCTGCGTGGCAATGCCGTCCCTCGACACCTAGCTGCCCTTACGTCGATCCAGACGTAAGGGCAGCATCTTGCTTGTTCGCTACTTAGTAGATCCGATCCGTTATAGTTGCTCCTTGCTCCGCAAGGATTAGTTCAATATTTGCATAGTTAGGCCTTATGCTGGGGTCGGACGATCCGGCAGTGCGTTAGGCGTTGTTTACCGTCCCTGCGAGATGTTCCGGGGATCAACGTTATGTTGTTTTTAGGCCTCTCGTAGGGGTAGTTTGCATCATCTCTCGTAGCTGCTAGGCCCGATCGCACTTAGGACGTTCCGATTATGCGGTGAGAACCCCAAACTGTCGTGGATCGTTTTAGCTTTGTCCTGATCAAGCAGGATCCCCATGCCATTGCAAATCCATCAAGGACCATGGGGCGATCGGCTCTTTGAGCCGATCCACAGGGAAACCTGAGAGCCGATAGGGCTCGTATTTGATGTTTACGTGTCTGCCATGCGAACAATCGAAGCACTAACACCTTCCTGATCGGGTCTAGGTCAGGTGGCACGCCCTAGCAACCGCCAGGACGTTGGCCAGAAGATTTGCGGGACGACGCGAGGTGCCAGGGATCCACTAAGCGGCCCTGGGAGCTTCCCGGCTCTTCGTGTTGCTCAGCCAAAGCCCGTCGGTGGGTTTTGGAGGGTAACAACCTCACCTGACATCGTGGTCGTCTCCCGCATGGACTGGGGCGAGGAGTCTCGACAATGTTAAGAGATGTTGGCTATCAGCAACTCACGTGTGCTGCCGCCGCCTCATCTGCTCCTCCCCTCGTGCTTCCCCTCCTCACACTCAACGTCGCCGACGCCGCTGCTCCACCGGCCTCACTCGTCTCCTCCCGGCAGCCTTCCACCTCTTTCCCCGTTGCCCTCACCTCGTCTATATCGCGCCTCGCCGTCATAGAGCAGGGCACTTGCCACCGGCCTCCCATGGTTCAAGGTCCAGCGGCTGAAGCGGCTGCGGGAGGGGGACGAAGACGACCAGGCTCCTTCATACTGGCGGCGGGGAGCAACATGGTCATCCATGAGGCACCGGACCTAGCAGGTTTGTGCCATGCCTACCATATGTTTGTTGAAATGCTCCCATGCAGGGATAGCTGCAGAAATAATTTAGGAATTAGGACTACAAATGAATTGCATATTATGGAAAAAGGGAATACACCGCTTCTGTGACGGCGATGCATTGAAGCCGATCTGGTTGTTGGAGAATGGCTCCCTCCATCACAGCGATCGCTTGTATTGGGCGCCGGCGGTGCTATGAGTGGCAACATCTGTCTTGCGTGTGTAGTCACGACTCACGAGGTGCAAGGGTGTAGCTGTGGCCATTCGGGAGCTTGGTTCCTCGCTAACGTGGAGATGCCTCATCTGCATCTCTGACCATGTCTGACCCTGTAAGTCTCTCACACACACTGGTTTTTCATTTTCCTAATAATTAATATGTAGTCATGTCTGTTAACCATGAAAATATTATCATGCATTCACATTAGAAACCAGAGGGTATGATTGTGCGTGATAGGGAGACTGTTGGTCTGGTTCATTTGGCTTGTTGAATGGCAAATTTAATCTACAACTCGTGTGAGAATCATGGCCTTTGCGCATCCTTAATTGACTTCTTTCTTGATTTGGTGAGGGACGATCTCATTTGGTACATAACTGAATATGAGCACCCATGTTGCTTCCAAGATTTCTTAAAACTCCAAAATTTTGAGTTTTCATCCATTATTGCTTCTTCTTTTGAGGAATTAATTTAAGATCGAAATGGCTTATAAGACTCCACAATAGGAGGCTCCAGGCCAATTGGTATGTTTACTCTTTTCTAGGTTCCCTCTTAGATGACAGTTGCATTGTCACACAATTATTTGGTATGCTACAAATATGGTCGGCTGGTTTAGTTGAATTAGCGGCGACATTCAGTTTTTTGCTTGTACAGTTGCCACAGTTGCAGTATAGCAGACCACTAAAAGAATTAGATTATTTGATTTATTTTGTTATGATTCATGTAGTATTGCAAGACAATAAACGAAAAGCTGAGTTTTACATATCCCAGCCAATTTAACTTTCAGCTTACTATAATTTTTTTCCAGTGCAAGTTTACCATGTCATCCTGTTGCCCCTGAAATTCATGATGGTTGGAACTATTCTGAAATGTTTTCATCTTGCTTCTGCAGGTTATTGTTTCTTGCCAGAATGCCAGTAGGAAACTCTGAAACTGATGTAGTAGGACTGTCTTATTCTCAACCGAGAGGTTAACTTCCTTTCCTGAGCTAAACATGATTGTGACTTCCGTGTATGCATATCTAAAGCTGACATTTGAATTGCATGACAAGTTACTACAAATAGCAAGGAAAGTGTCATGTTCATACTATTTTGCTTTTTGGTAATAATTGCAGCAGGTTATGTTCTTATGAAGGTAATTTTAGATAACACCAATATTGAGATAGTCTATTGATTTTTCAGTTACACAATAGATTTATAAACTGAAGTTACATGCTATTATGTACTTGTATCATTGAAGTGTTTGTTTAGTCGTGTATAGGGACTGGAGGATCCGACATGGAGCAAATATAAACCTTTCTTAAGTGGTTCGTTGATTCTTTTGATCCCTTCTGAACTGTCGATGGAGTTTTCTATAGCAGTTAATACATCTTCAATAACTTCAGGACGACGTGGCAGTTTGTGAACAGAGCCATTTATAATGCCATCTGCTGGGAATTTTTGCAGAACCTATCTACATCTACACTACTTAAAAAGAACGAAACTGTTCCCTATTCTGCCCAGCCTCACTACGTCAAAACTTTTCGTCATCTCCACAAAAGACCAATTTACCCTCCCACCAAAGTCCATACTACTGCAATCTGCCATCCGCACCGTTTGACCTATTTTCTTCTCCACACCCGACCAAACACCCACCTGCTCTCTCCCCTTCATCCTGCCGCCGCCTTAGACCTCCAACTGATGCATCGCCCCACCCCACCCCCAGGAACCACAGGCTTCATCCCCAACCCACACCACCACTGGTGTCTTCCCCGGCATCCCCTACCGAATCATGAGGAACAACAGGGGCAATCATGTCCTCGATGCTGCAGATATCGATGCAGAGGCGGCTGCCAGCGTGACGACGATGAATTCGGCGGGGAGCCCACACCCACCATGATGCCGGCTAAGGCGGACGGGCTTCTAGATTCAGTGGACCACGACATGCTCCGGTGGGCTCCGGATGATGCGTCCAAGCCTTCCTGCAGTTCAGCGGGGAGGTCGCGGAGATAGAGGCCGCCAATCCCACCACCACGCACGACCAGGCGGACGACCTCCTTGACGCCAATCTTGTTCTTTCTTTTGCTTCAGCAAGTTGTATACATCCGCATCAATCATTTTTTGCTTAATGCGTTAAATCTTACCTAATATTTAATTTTTGACCGTTCAATGCACCACTCCTGGCCATGGTTTGTCTTTGAGATGTCTATATATAGTCATCCTCACCTCCTATTGCAACTCTCAGCTCTAGAATATTTCTTGCTTTCGTAGGATATAATCTTACCCATTTTTTTCCTTTGTCTTGATTTTATATCTACATGTGTGTGTGAAATTTCTGCATATATAAGATGCTAATTTTTTCCATTCCTGATGTGCTGCAGGTAGTTCACCTGCAACAGATCTTCATGTAGAATCCAGGGAGTGTTATTGTGTTCTGTTCTCTTCGACGCCTTCTATGGCAAGGAAGTTGCCGAACAATCCGATGTGCAAGTACTCTTGACGGTGGGATAGTCATATCTGCCCAAAGAACTCAAAATTGCTCCAAAAGAATACCAGGTAATAAATGTTGCGTCAATATGGTCATTATATTTAGACCTTTGTATGCATTTGTTGACGTCAGAAACCCACCGGCGGGCAGTGACTGGTCAACACCGTAGAGCCGGGAACAACTAGGGCTGCGGCTGGCCCTCAGCGACGGCCCGCAAAGCCTCCCAGTCGCGCGCCGATGCAAATTGCAGGGCGCCACCTGACCTATACCGGTCGGGAAGGTGTGGATGATGCCTCGCTTAGTTTCTGCAGGGCACACACGTACACGTTAAATACGAGCCTCGATCGGCTCTCGGGTTGTCCTGAATCGGCTCATGGAGCCGATCCACCCATGATTCGTCCGAGGTGGCCGAATATATGGTGGTCCTGCTTGATCATGATAAAGCATATGAGATCCACGACGATCGGGGTTTTCACCGCATAATCGGATCATCCTACTCACGATTGGGCCTCGCGCTCACGCACGGTAACGTAAGCCAGCCCTAGACAAGGCCTAAAAACCAACACTAGGTTGATCCTCGGAACGTCTGTCTAGGGGCAGCAAACTACACCCTGCATGCCGCTGGATCCTCCAACCCTTTGTAAGGCCTAACTATTGCAGATATTAAACTAATCCTTGATGAATCAAGGAGCGACCGTAACGGATCAGATCTACTAAATAACGATCAAGCGGGGTGCCGCCCCTGCACCCATGATGAGGTACGGGGACGGCTAGATGCGCAAGGGTTGCACTACGACAGCATATGATACTAGGAACAATGCTAACCCTAACACATCTATGATAACTACGTTGCTCGCCATCAAAAAGGCTTCAGTACGAGCAACGCATGAACAACTAGGCAGGCTCGTGCTGCCTAGATCGCGAGATGCGATCTAGGCAGCATGGTGCTTACCGGAGGAACCCTCGAGACGAAGGAGTTGGCGTGCGCCGAGATTGGTTTGTGTTGAACGTTGGTTGTTGTTTATTCCATAAACCCTAGGTACATATTTATAGTCCAGGGGACTTTCTAACGTGGGCGTGCACCACACCGTGCACGAGATAAACTCTAACTTCTACGAAGCCTACTATAAAGATACACGGGCTAGCTAGCCCAAACTTGGTAAACAAGGCCGATTCACATATCTCTTCTATATGTATATCTCCAAGTCCATCTTGATCGCGGCCCACCTCGGACTTGGTCAAATTCTGGTGATAACACATGCCCCCTGGTTTTGGAAATGACATTTCCAAAATCATTATGCTTTTCTCTCGTAGGGTCATGTCGTGGCAGAGCAGAACCGTCGCAGAGTCCTTCATCATGATAACTTGCCTCCTCAACTTCTGCACGATTAGACGTTCGGCACCAACTCCTCGCTCTGTGGCATTGAATTTTACTATGCTCCCTTTTATTTAACCGCAGCAAACAGTCTTCTTCCTCATCCCCTTCGCACTAGCTTTAAAAAAAAACCCCTTTCTGCCACCATGCCTTCGTCCTCCTCTTCTTCCTCCTCATCGGGTCTTTCTTATGTGTCCTCTCCCATCCGAGAGTCGACGCCCTCGTGGGGCACGCAAGCGGCGTATGACATCCTCGCCCCAACGAAGTGGGACAAAGAGGACCACGACTCCCTCGTCCGGTCCGAGGATGACAAATCCTTGACCGACGGGGAGAGCGACCTCCGATTCCTCGCCGTTGGGGAAGCGGAGGAGGAGAGTGACGACGACGCTTCTCCTGCGACCTCACCTCTTCCGGGAGGAAGGGGAGCGAGGAGAGGAGGAGGACGACGAGGAGCTCCTCCGACAGCCGCGGCCAAGCGGTTCTGCCCTTGGCCGGGCAACCTTAGCGACCGACGGTGATGAGGACGCCGACGAAGAAGATGAGACGAGCGAGGGCCCAAAGGCGGCCCATAGTGACGACGATGGCGACGACGAGGCGGTGATGGCCCATAGATAGGTCCTCTAGAATAAGGCCAGTAGTAGTAGATGGGGCAATAGATCCCCTAGTACTTTCCTTTTGAGAGAAATTAGCTCTTTTATGTAAGAAATCTCGTCGAATCAATGGAGAAATTTTCCCCAATTCTGATTTTGCCGATTCCTCCTGAGTTTACTTGAGCCGATTCCCTCTTCTACTGACCTTGCCGACTCGTTCCCTTTGCCAATGCGTGATGAGCCGATAGCACCGTATCGGTCCTTCAAAATTCGCCCTTCCCTTCTTCTAAATTTGGCAGAAAATGCAGTATCTTCAGGAAAACCTTTGAACTTTCCCAACCAAACCCAATAATGTTCTTCAATAATCATCATTTGTGAAGAAGGTTGCAATGAAGGACCAGCCGATGGTATCCCAATCGGCTTCTAAACAGAGCAGAGCATCCACCAGGCCTGCTGCCCCCCGAGCCTTACTCGAGGCGAGACTGTCAAAGAGAATGTGCCAAAGCCGATCCCCTTTCTTCCTCAGACAGCCGGAACTTGATTCAGGAATCCAAATCGGCTCGAAGCAACGGAAGGCACCACCGTTGGCCTGAATTTGGTGAGGACTCGATAAACATCGCATAACGCCGCTAGAGTCGATGTCCATGTACCGGCTTCTTGTATCCTTAAGTCGATGTCTGCTGCATCGGCTGCGCTCAAATTTTTTTTGAATTTTTTAGGCCGATTTGTGTGTCGGCCCCCATATCTGATAGTATTATCTCATATCCTCGTGTTTTATCCATCTAGGTGCCCCCCGATTCTGTCAAGAGAATTGATGGTATCGGCTCTTCGGATAGTCCTTGTTGGGTCAAACGTTGATCCCAGGCAGAATGGATGGTGAGGATAATTTTGGCCGATCGCTGGAATCGGCCTCCACGTTGCTTGCTCGGTGAAGGTTTTGTAATATCCCTTCAACAGTTTCGGAGGGCCGATCGCAAGGATCAGCCTCGCCACGTTGCTTATTGATGTAGTCTTGCTACTCACCCAGGCCGGTAGACAAAACCAGCCCGATCTCCGATCTAATTACGTTGGTGCGCTTGCTGTTGTCCACCTCAGGTGCATCGTGTGATCGTGGATCTCTACACTTCGCCGGACGAACGAGCACCATGTTTGTGCCAGCCGATGTTTCATCATCGGCTTTCCTTTGCTTGGGGCGCCATTCTTTTCTTTGCGGCGTCCCTCCTCATCCAGGGTCCTCTGGACTTTCGCAGCCAGGTCGTGCCTTCCTCGGCGTATGCAAGTATAACCTTTCGGCTTCCTCCGGGCCGCGCAATCGCTGAACCCTGCGCTTTTGTGAATGGCTGAGACCATCAGGGCACCACCTTGGACGGTGGTACCTGTCTTCTTCGTCTTCCCCTCGTCTTCCGAATCCTCGAGATCTTCCAATAGAGGGGTCTCAGCACGTCTGTTTTGTGGTGGGAGAGGCCCTAGGCGCTCGAATACGACACGTTGGCTGCCTCCTTCTTTTTGGTTGCATTCGGCTTGCCGATTGTTGGTAATCGGCTCATTCCTGAATCCCAGCGAGTGTCGAAGAAAGGGCAGTCCCAATGCCTGTCCGTATCGTCCGCTCTGGCGTGGCGCTCCTGCCGTTCCTCATCGTGATTATGCCGACGATGTCTTCTGTCGTTTCTAGCCATACGGCCTCTTTCATCATCGTCGCCGTGTTGCCGGCGTTGATCATACCGACTCACGTACTTATTGAGGAGGTGATCAGAGAGGGGTCGTTGATATCTTATGTTCTTAACTTCCCCCTCTGTGACATAGCGCTTGCCATCTTGACGGAGCCGATCGCATGGAGCGGCCCCTCTGTGTCCTTGCTCTGAGAGCATGTCCTCATCCCCGTCCTTCTCAGAGCGGTGCCCAAGCTCTACCACGCTGATGTTGGCTGAGAAATCAGGCTGGCACCCTCTGAGGTGGGCGAACTCCACCATGTTGACGGCGGGGAAGGGGTGTGTGTCGACCTTCATGGCATACTGGTTGAAAATTAATCGCCCATTTTCTATTGCCACCTGGATCTGCTGACGCCACACCCTGCAGTCATTAGTGGTGTGGGTGAACGTGTTATGCCACTTGCAGTATGGCTTTCCGTTCAGCTCTTGCACCGTGGGAACTTTGTGGCCTTCGGGAATCTTTATATGCTTCTCCGCGAGTAAGAGATCGAAAATTTGCTCGGTTTTCGTCACGTCGAAGTCGAATCCTCTTGGAGGTCCTGGTGGCTTCACCCATTTGCAGGTTACGGGCCTGCAGCTCGAGTCCACTCAGCCACCGCGACCTCTTGTTCTCCCGTAGCGACTTCATCTTCGCTGCGTCGACCATGGTAACTACCCGCTTGAACTTGTGGTAGACATCGGTGACGTTCATATGCTGACAGCTTCGAACCATGTGCGCTAGTGACGGGTAGTCCGCTTGGGAGGCCACGTCCTTGATCGATGATGACAGACCCACCACCGCCAACTCGATGCTTCCTTTTCGCTCACGTGAACCGAATAGCATCGGTTCCTAACGGTCTGAAGCGCTGGATGTATTCGACCGTCTCCGCGCTTGTCGTACTTGTGCTAGATCGGCAATGCCAGCCTCGGAAGCCTCGAGTGATATTGCTCATGGAACCGTTCTTCCAGTGCTTCCAAGTCTGGACGAGTTCGGTGGCAGCGACGTGTACCAGCCGGCCGATCCTGTGAGGGAGTGAGAAGTACCTCACGCGCAGCTCGTCGACGAGATCATGCCAGTGTGCCAAATATCGGCTCACATGCTCGATGGAGCTGGAGCCATCTGATCCGCTGAACTTTGTGAAGTCCGGGAGCCGATATTTGGGTGGTAGCGGGATCAATTCGTACTCGTTGGGTACGGCCTATCGCCTTCTTTCGGCATCATGCCGAACTGATCCTTCAGGGATCGTACAAATTTGATCCGCGGTGATGGCTGCAGGTGCCGAACCCGAAGATTCGTCGGAGTGGCGTACTTGACCAGCCATGCTTGTTTCTCTGTTCCAGCCTGCAGGAGCTGGGCTTGGGAGTTTTGTCGGGGTGGCGTATTTAGCTAGCCACGTTTGCTTCTCGAGATCTGCCTCCGACGTTCCTCCTGTTGCCCCAGAAGTCCCTGCTATAGCAACCTGGTTCGAGGGTGCCAGGTGCTGCGGCGCGCATGCGCATGCGTACCGTGCGGGATCTCCTTGGGCGCGTCTGTAGGAATTGGTAGTCACTGGGGTCACCACCAATCTTGTAGACGACATAGGCCGATGAGTTCGGCGCTTCGGGCGCTGCCAGCGAACGGCAGCGGTGGACGGGACTGGAGTAGCAACTCCCTTGGTGAGTCCCTAGGGCTGGTCTGACGGAGAGTGCGATGGCTCATGATCTCCTGGATCACGCGCAGCGCGGCGCTCCAACGTATTCACCGGCTCTCGAGAATGGCGGTGCAGCGAATGAGCCACCATGAAGTTGATCTCCGACGCAGCGACCTGGTGCGTTCTTCGACGGGGTGGATAGGTCCACTCCATCAAGTGCGCCGTCAGGTGAGAACCCCTTCCATCCGATGCCATGGGAGCGGGTCCTGTGGAAAGAGCCGATGAGGTCGGCTTCGAGGAGGACCTTGACCTCGTCGTACTTCTTCTTGAGCTCGCCGTGAGCTCCTCGTAGGTGACCGGAGTTTCTTCCGCCATCTCGATGTGGATGGCGAGGTGGTTGTTGAAGATTGTCGTTGAAGATTGTCCCACCGGCGTGCGAGAATGTGTTGACGTCAGCCCACGGCGGGCGTGGCGGTCACGTAGAGCCGGGAACAACTAGGGCTGCGGCTGGCCCTCCCTCAGGCGACGGCCCGCAAAGCCTCTGGTCGCGCCGATGCAAATTGCAGGGCGTGCCACCTGACCTATACCTGGTCGGAAGGTGTGGATGATACCTCGCTTAGTTTCCTGCAGGGCACACACGTACACGTTAAATACGAGCCTCGATCGGCTCTCGGGTTGTCTGTGAATCGGCTCATGGAGCCGATTCGCCATGATTCGTCCGAGGTGGCCGAATATATGGTGGTCTGCTTGATCATGATAAAGCATATGAGATCCACGACGATCTGGGGTTTTCACCGCATAATCGGATCATCCTACTCACGATTGGGCCTCGCGCTCACGCACGGTAAACGTAAGCCAGCCCTAGACAAGGCCTAAAAACCAACACTAGGTTGATCCTCGGAACGTCCTGTCTAGGGGCAGCAAACTACACCACATGCATGCTGGATCCTCCAACCCTTTGTAAGGCCTAACTATTGCAGATATTAAACTAATCCTTGATGAATCAAGGAGCGCCGTAACGATCAGATCTACTAAATAACGATCAAGCGGGGTGCCGCCCCTGCACCCATGATGAGGTACGGGGACGGCTAGATGCGCAAGGGTTGCACTACGACGCATATGATACTAGGAACAATGCTAACCCTAACACATCTATGATAACTACGTTGCTCGCCATCAAAAAGGCTTCAGTACGAGCAACGCATGAACAACTAGGCAGGCTCGTGCTGCCTAGATCGCGAGATGCGATCTAGGCAGCATGGTGCTTACCGGAGGAACCCTCGAGACGAAGGAGTTGGCGATGCGCCGAGATTGGTTTGTGTTGAACGTTGGTTGTTGTTTATTCCATAAACCCTAGGTACATATTTATAGTCCAGGGGACTTTCTAACGTGGGCGTGCACCCAACGTGCACGAGATAAACTCTAACTTCTACGAAGCCTACTATAAAGATACACGGGCTAGCTAGCCCAAACTTGGTAAACAAGGCCGATTCACATATCTCTTCTATATGTATATCTCCAAGTCCATCTTGATCGCGGCCCACCTCTGACTTGGTCAAATTCTGGTGATAACAACATTATCTGGAAAGCATCAGCCAAATATTATATACTTGGCATGAATGTTAGCACGAGTTCTCTATCCATTTAAGTTGGAAACAGGTGTATGGTGGAATCATGAACGAGAATTATACTGTATTTTGCATTGGTTGTGGTTACTGTTCAAACCCAACCATTTTCTCTGTAACCATGTTAACATTAGTTGCAACTATATTAGTACTGAGTTGTGTATTTTCAAATATGTAAATGTGTGGAATGGTTTGATGATAAGGTGCAGATTTAATTGAAACCTCTGGATGGCATAATGTTGGGTACTGATAAAAATTCAAGGCTCCATGCACAACCTTTAACATGAGTTAGGCTAGATTCGGCAAAGCCCAATATTCTTGATGGTTTGTAAAGCAACATAAGCCTAGAAGCAGCAAAGTGTAAGAACGTTACAAGACTGCATGCATTTTTTTATAGACTGAGTAGTGAAATAAGTGGAATTTCTGATCATTAATGGACCATGCGAGGAGAAATTCATCTTAGGTGATACATTTGATTTTCTGGGGTTAGATTGCCGCAGGATACAATTGCAATCTTTGGTAGATAAGAGCACCACAACCCAGGTCACTATTGAGGAACCAAAGCATCTTGCAGAGCAAGGTAAAAAACCGACGGGTTCTCACTTACGATTTTATATAAATTTAGCATGTTCACTCCATGTTTTCTTGCTGATGTCATTTTCTAGAATATCGTTTTGTAATGACCACTGAACATGCTAACTGCAAATGTTCAGGGGGCATTCATCTAGGACAAGCATGTTCAGTGAGCATTGTTGGTTGGCTTTGACCACATCCAGGGCAAGAGAAATCCATAGCAGTTCTCCATTCATAGTTGAATTAAGCTTTTTTTACATAATAGTTAATCTTAGGCCTTGAGTGGAATACGATATATAGATGAACATTTCAGTTTACATCATTCATGGTAGAATCATAGCATACCAGAAGATTTGATGGCCACAAGAGAATGCACTCAACCTCAGTTTTCATCTTTGTCTCTGTGTTATGTTCCTAGCAGCAAACCATAATCGAGAGACGGGTGCTAGGGGAGGGGAAAATTAGCACCCAATAGAACAACACATTGGATTGGGATTTGGGTTCGGTGAGAGGCCGTGCAATTCTTCTCTGCTCCTTGTTTTGTTGTTCATCTTAGGCAGAGAGGTACCGGGTACGTCTGAATTGTATGATGTCCCATTTTCTGTTCGGATTATATGGTAACCATCATATATCTTCAACTCATGCTGCAGCAATCTTGAATTTTTTTTGGCTGAATGAGTGTCGCTCGATCTGTTCAATGTTTTCTTCAGTGTACTGATGCGTGACTCTGCTCTGATACCTATTCCTCCAGCTATCTGTCCTGATTGCATGCCACACAACAAAGGCTGGTCGTTTCATCGGGAGACTGGAGGTGGAACCACCGGGCAGGCTGAGGCACCCGCATCGTGACCATGGAGGGGCTCCCGACCACTGCGCAATGACGTCGGCGTGTTTCTGGCAGAACACCCAGCGAACACCCAGTAAACTGTTATGTCACCTAAAAAGTGAGCTATTTTTTCTCTGGTTACTTGAATAGTGGTATCAAATTAAGCGCTACAACTACCTTAAATTTCTTGAATAAATTTATATCTAGCACGATTTGATGATTGTAATATATCTGATTGCACTTGTGTTCAGGGTGGAAGAATACATCGATGATAAGAGAGAGAGAGAGAGAGAGAGATCCCATGAAAGTACTGCTAAGTTTAAGCTTAGTATCGAAGAGTTGGAAATGCTTATTGAATCTTACTACGGCGTGATGAAAACTTATTTTGTGTACGTTCCATCTCCTATTATTTACTATATTTGTGATTGGCCTAATTGGGAGTCTCGAAAATTTGAGTTTTCATTATAAAATGTGTGCTAATATCAGCTTCATGTTGGATTTTGTCTATAGTTTGTTAGCAGGACACTGTCATTTTGTATAGTTTAATTTCGCCGTGATCAGAGCACGAGTTCTTCTTTAGATGTGTAACAAAAAGGCCAAATGTATGCATTATTTTTATAGGTTATTGCAGTAGCAGTTCATTGGCCTGGGACTAAGCATGGTGTGTGACCACTCTGCCGACGGCGGCGGCATGGACTGAGTAATTCAACAACCATCTGTTCATGCAAACTTAATTAACCTTCTCTCCTTTTTTGATGTTGGTAGTCAACCATACTTGGTGCTGGTGTGTAGGCAAAAAAGTCTTTGGATTGACTGTCTAATGGACTCACCTTGTATTCCTCATTACACAGATAGACAGATTGCAATTTTGTTTAACACTTCCTTTCACCACTTCATATATTTGTGATTATTCATCAGTTTGAATGCAACTCAGCGTAATAGAACATTTGAATGTAAGTCAGCATAATAGAAAGCAGTATGCTAGCTCTGTGTGCAATAAGTGAAACTTTTCCTTTTGTTTCCAAAATTAGAGGCTGTAGTTTGGTGATTTTAGTGTGACAGAATCACGGAACACATGATTTTCTACTTATTTTGCTTTAAGGCCCCCATGTCTATTTTGTGCATTGCATGTGTTGAGCAAGTTTTTCTATCCTCTCATGAAGCTCTCAAAATCTGAATGTACAGGATATCGGTTTTGATCACTAGGAAGGCTTAAGCTTGCCCATCTTTGATTTTAGTGTTGTTAGCTTCTCAGCGCTGATAGATTGGAAAGAAATATCCCTAAACAGATGTACTCATGGGGGGGCAGCCGAGTTGTCTCGACATCGACGATGTTGGACTCCAACATGTGAACGAACGAACTACAAATGCGACACAACGGAGGTTTTAATAACGAATATCGTGGGCATAAAAACCAAGGCTGGGCCACCGTCAAAGAAGGTAACAGTGTTGACGGGGAGTTAGAGGAATGGCAGGGCGGAGGGTGTCCGCGGGGGATGGTTGCCTTTCGCTTCTGCTTTGCCGCAGCAGTGGGCCCTAATGTCTTTGATTTCTGCCGCACCTAGGCAGCCGTCTTGGCCGGTCATGGTTTAAGATGATGCATTATGTTCGTTTGTTTAAAAGAAACAAATTGAAAAAGTTAGCTTTCCCGGTGAATTATATATATGCATTGAGAAATAAAAATTAAGTACCTGTGGCAACGCACGGGCATTTGTACTAGTATCATAAAAATGGCATACATATATTAATTATTCTCGATGCAATGCAATGACTTGTCTTGGTAGGGTGTTGTAAAAACTTCTTCGCTGTTTGATAAGCTGAATCGAGTATAATCAGCCTTTATTGCCTGTGGATATCGTCCCTCCACAGGGAACTAGAGGAAGCAAAAGAATCAGTGCAAGTGTTATAAAACAAGCTCAAGTTCATGGAATAATCGGCGGCTGCAGCCATGCCAGCGTGTATCTGCGCGCAAGCTCGCCGACACGATATTCTTGAGGGTAGGAGGCGCTCATCTTGTTAAACACGCTACATTTGTTTTACCGCGGACAGGATAAAACAAGATCACTATCGAGGTGCAGATCATGAGGTTATATTGTTGACGATCACATCACCCCAATGGAGTTGATGACGATGTCTATGAACTCATCCGACCCTCACAATATGTCATTAACTTTTCCTCCGAACCCTACATTAAGAAACTAATACAATTATAGAATATAAAATACATATAATCATAAAATGGAAATAGAACAATAACATGTTTTATTATTGCCTCTAAGGTATATATTTCTAACTGCTTGACATGCAAGCTGAGAAGTTTGGCAAGCGAGAGGGAACCCCTGATATTGTTGTGGCGTCGTTCACTCTTAGTATTCCCAGTCCTATCCTAAACGCTAAAGGGAAGACATGGGCATGGTTTTGTGGAGTTGGGCACACGTGCCAAATATATCTAGCCAAAACAAGTGTAGGTAACCTGGTTTCACAACTTGTATTATTATCAAATTTAAATTGTATTGCAATCATAGTTTTTATACTTGTTTATCACTCGTTTTCGTCAATTCATATTCATCGCTAACATGCTGCTGAAATCAAAACCATGTTGCGTGATATAAGTCCCATTAGCCTTTTTTTTACACCTTTACCGTAGGGGAATCCCCTACGGTGTAAATTTTATAAATATGGTAGAAAAAACTTTACAGTGACTCAACATCCCAAGTCCAAAGAGATTACATCATGGGGGGGGGGGGGACATTAGCCATTTTTTAATACACTGTGGCTTAGAAATATATTTAAACCACATCCTCTTAATTGTGATAAATAATAAAATATTAAATCACAAGTCATCTTATTAGTTTGTGTTAGTTGGATAAGTGTAATTTGTGTCTATCCTTACATATGTCGGTCCATAGAGATATCTAAGTTATAACGCGGAAGAATATCAAAATAGATCTTTATAATTTATGATAAGGTATAATTAGATAGAACAAACTAGAGTATGCATGGTATTTAATCAAAGAGGATCGGAAATGTTTTCTTAGAACGTCACTAACACCACTACATATAGTTCTATGAAAAAAGAGATAGAAAAGAACAATATGGTATCTATACAGAGCTAATAAATATCCCGCCCTGTTTGTACTTATGTCGCGCCCTCCCCCTTGTGTGTGTGTGTGTGTGTGTGTGTGCAAGATGTGGGCTAGGTGGGCCTAGATCCGGAGCCGGCCTTGTGGGCTTCTTGGGCGCAATCTTCTAGAGTTTGTAATTGGGTGCTCGGGAGAAATCCCTTGCGCGTTCGGCGCCGACATGGCGACGCCTTTGGGATTCGCCATTTCTCCCTGGAGGGCGTCGAGGCTACCCCTTTCCCACTCCTCTCGGAGTGTGAAGGGAAACCCTAGGGGTAGCTCCGTAGTACGGGCAGCAATGTCGTGTTTTCATGGCATCGGTTGCCGAAGGTGATGTCTTGGTACTATGATCCATGGTCCACATAGCGTGACGGTGGGACAAATTAGGAGGGTACAATTGTGGTAGGCCGCCATCTTGCTTCGTCACCTCGTCATTATTTCCCTCACTCTCTCGAGGGTCGTATCATCTTTTTATTTCTTGTTCGGCATGTTTCTGTTTTTTGCCACATCATTTTCTTATGTTTGATTTCCCTATATGATCATCATTGTTTCATCTATAAGGCATGACGAAAACCTATTTTAGAGAGCCAAACAAATACGAGCTGTCAATCTATGCAATGTGATATACAAGGTTGCATCCAAAGTTTTGGCAAACCGTCTTAAGGTAATCCTTCCAGAGTTTATTTCGGAGGAACAGTCGGCTTTCGTTCCAGGAAGGTTGATCACCGATAACATAATTGTGTGGCGTATGAGTGTCTCCATTTTATGAAGAGGAATGGGGCGCAAAGACATCAGCACTGTGCTCTGAAGCTAGACACGGAAGGCCTATAACCATGTGGAGTGGGCATATCTTAGGGCTATAATGCTGAGGATGGGGTTCCACCGTCGCTGGGTGGAACTGATTATGAGCATGGTCACTTCAGTATCATTCTTAGTTCTGTTTAATGGATCGCCTTTGGAGAGCTTCCAGCCATCTTGTGGTCTTCGACAAGGCGACCCGATTTCCGCCTCTCTCTTCCTTCTTGCACTAGAGGGCCTTTCGGGCCTCCTAAAACAAAGTCGTCAATCATCGCACCTCCAAGGGATCAAGCTGGCACCCACAGCTCCTGCTGTCAACCACCTCCTTTTTGCCGATGATAGCTGATACGCGTAGATGCACACGTCCGTTGGGAACCCCAAGTGGAAGGTATGATGCGTATAGAAGCAAGTTTCCCTCAGTATGAAACCAAGGTTTAATAGAACCAGTAGGAGCCAAGAAGCACGTTGAAGGTTGATGGTGGCGAAATGTGATGCGGCGCAACAACAGGGATTCGGCGCCAACGTGGAATGCACAACAAAACCAAAGTACTTTGCCCCAACGAAACAGTGAGGTTGTCAATCTCACCGGCTTGCTGTAACAAAGGATTAAACGTATCGAGTGGAAGATGATTGTTTGCAAGAAAATAGTAAAACACAATTGCAGTAGATTGTATGCTATGTAAAGAATAGGACCGGGGTCCACAGTTCACTAGAGGTGTCTCTCCCATAAGATAAAAGCATGTTGGGTGAACAAATTACAGTCGGGCAATTGACAAATAGAGAAAGGCATAACAATGCATATACATGATATGATAAATATAGTGAGATTTAATTGGGCATTACGACAAAGTACATAGACCGCCATCCAACCGCATCTATGCCTAAAAAGTCCACCTTCAGGTTATCATCCGAACCCCATTCAGTATTAAGTTGCTAAGCAACAGACAATTGCATTAAGTATGGTGCGTAATGTAATCGACAACTACATCCTTAGACATAGAATCAATGTTTTATCCCTAGTGGCAACACATCACAACCTTAGAACTTTCTGTCACTGTCCCAGGTGTCAATGAAGGCATGAACCCACTATCGAGCATAAATACTCCCTCTTGGAGTTAAGAGTACAAACTTGGCCAGAGCCTCTACTAATAACGGAGAGCATGCAAGATCATAAACAACACATAAACAATAGATTGATAATCACCATAACATAGTATTCTCTATCCATCGGATCCCGACAAACACAACATATAGTATTACATATAGATGATCTTGATCATGTTAGGCAGCTCACAAGATCCAACAATGAAGCACAACAAGGAGAAGACGACCATCTAGCTACTGCTATGGACCCATGGTCCAGGGGTGAACTACTCACTCATCACTCCGGAGGCGACCATGGCCGTGTAGAGTCCTCCGGAGATGAATCCTCTCCGGCAGGGTGCCGGAGCGATCTCTGAATCCCCGAGATGGGATTCGCGGCGCGGCGTCTCTGGAAGGTTTCCGTATCGTGGCTCTCGATGCTGGGTTTCGCGACAGAGGCTTTAAGTAGGCGGAAGGGTAGGTCGGGGGCGACGGGCCCACACCATAGGGCGGCGCGGGCCCCCTGGGCGCGCGACCCTATGGTGGCGGCGCCTCGTCGCCCTTCGTTATCTCTTCGGTCTTAAGCTCCGTGCAAAAATAGGACCCAGGCGAAGATTTCGTCCAATTCCGAGAATATTTCCTTACTAGGATTTCTGAAACCAAAAACAGCGAAAACAGGCTCTTCGGCATCTTGTTAATATGTTAGTTCCAGAAAATGCATAAATATGACATATAATGTGCATAAAACATGTAGGTATCATCAATAAAGTAGCATGGAACATAAGAAATTATCGATACGTTGGAGACGTATCAGCATCCCCAAATTTAGTTCTGCTCGTCCCGAGCAGGTAAAACGATAACAAAGATAATTTCTGAAGTAACATGCCATCATAATCTTGATCATACTATTTGTAAACATATGTAATGAATGCAGCGATCAAAACAATGGTAATGACATGAGTAAACAAGTGAATCATATGACAAAGACTTTTCATGAATAGTACTTCAAGACAAGCATCAATAAGTCTTGCATAAGAGTTAACTCATAAAGCAATAAATCAAAGTAAAGGTGTTGAAGCAACACAAAGGAAGATTAAGTTTCAGCGGTTGCTTTCAACTTATAACATGTATATCTCATGGATATTGTCAACATAAAGTAATATAACAAGTGCAATATGCAAGTATGTAGGAATCAATGCACAGTTCACACAAGTGTTTGCTTCTTAAGGTGGAGGAGATAGGTAAACTGACTCAACAATAAAAGTAAAAGAATGGTCCTTCAAGAGGAAAGCATCGATTGCTGTATTTGTGCTAGAGCTTTTATTTTGAAAACATGAAACAATTTTGTCAACGGTAGTAATAAAGCATATGAGTTATGTAAATTATATCTTACATGTTGCAAGCCTCATGCATAGTATACTAATAGTGCCCGCACCTTGTCCTACTTAGCTTGGACTACCGGATCTTTGCATGCCATGTTTCAACCAAGTGTCACAAAGGGGTACCTCCATGCCGCCTGTACAAAGGTCTAAGGAGAAAGCTCGCATTTTGGATTTCTCGCTTTTGATTATTCTCAACTTAGACATCCATACCGGGACAACATGGACAACAGATAATGGACTCCTCTTAAATGCACATGTAGCAACAATTATTATTCTCATATGAGATTGAGGATATATGTCCAAAACTGAAACTTCAACCATGATTCATGGCTTTAGTTAGCGGCCCAATGTTCTTCTCTAACAATTTTGCATGCTCCAACCACTAAGGTGATAGATCCTTCAGACAAGACGGACATGCATAGCAACTCACATGATATTCAACAAAGAATAGTTGATGGCGTTCCCCGGAAGCATGGTTATCGCACAACAAGCAACTTAATAAAAGATAAAGTGCATAAGTACATATTCAATACTACGATAGTTTTTAAGGCTATTTTGTCCCATGAGCTATATATTGCAAAGGTAAATGATGGAATTTTAAAGGTAGCACTCAAGCAATTTACTTTGGAATGGCGGAGAAATACCATGTAGTAGGTAGGTATGGTGGACACAAATGGCATAGTAGTTGGCTCAAGGATTTTGGATGCATGAGAAGTATTCCCTCTCGATACAAGGTTTAGGCTAGCAAGGTTATTTGAAGCAAACTCAAGGATGAACCGGTGCAGCAAAACTTACATAAAATACATATTGTAAACATTATAAGACTCTACACCGTCTTCCTTGTTGTTCAAAACTCAATACTAGATATTATCTAGACCTTAGAGAGACCAAATATGCAAATCAAATTTTAACAAGCTCTATGTATTTCTTCATTAATGGGTGCAAAGCATATGATGCAAGAGCTTAAACATGAGCACAACAATTGCCAAGTATCACATTATCCAAGACATTTTAGAATTACTACATGTAGCATTTTTCAATTCCAACCATTTAACAATTTAACGAAGAAGAAACTTCGCCATGAACATTATGAGTAAAGCCTAAGGACATATTTGTCCATATGCAACAGCGGAGCGTGTCTCTCTCCCACAAAGTGAATGCTAGGATCCATTTTATTCAAACAAAAACAAAAACAAAAACAAACCGACGCTCCAAGTAAAGAACACAAGATGTGATTGAATAAAAATATAGTTTCGGGGGAGGAACCGATGATGTTGTCGATGAAGAAGGGGATGCCTTAGGCATCCCCAAGCTTAGACGCTTGAGTCTTCTTAAAATATGCAGGGGTGAACCACGGGGCATCCCCAAGCTTAGAGCTTTCACTCCTCTTGATCATAGTATATCATACTCCTCTCTTGACCCTTGAAAACTTCCTTCACACCAACTTCAAGCAAACTCATTAGAGGGTTAGTGCACAATTAATAATTCACATGTTCAGAGGTGGCACAATCATTCTTTACACTTCTGGACATTGCATAAAGCTACTGGACATTAATGGATCAAAGAAATGAATCCAACATAGCAAAAGAGGCAATGCGAAATAAAAGGCAGAATCTGTCAAAAACAGAACAGTCCGTAAAGACAAATTTAAAGCTGGCACCAGACTTGCTCAAATGGAAAAACTCAAAACTAATGAAAGTTGCGTAAATATCTGAGGATCACGCTCGTAAATTGGCAGATTTTTTCGAATTTTCTACAGAGGCCTGTGCCCAGATTCGTGACAGACAGCAATGCTGTTTCTGCGCAGCGATCCCAAATATAACATCAACTTTGACATAGAAACTTTACTTGGCACAAAAACATGATAAGGAGAGGTTGCTACAGTAGTAAACAACTTCCAAGACTCAATAAAACAAAAAATTGCTATAGTAAAAACATGGGTTGTCTCCCATAAGCGCTTTTCTTTAACGCCTTTCAGCTAGGCGCAGAAAGTGCAAATCAAGTAATATCAAGAGTAGAAGCATCAACATCATTATTTTTCATGCAAACACAACTTGTTGCAGAGAGTACTTTAGGTGCTCCATTATCTAAATTTTCTATGGTGGTGCTAGGAGTTTTAGCAATTTTAGGCCTATAATAATTCTTTTGTTTAGGCACTTTAGAGACATACATAAATTTTTGCTCTTTACCCACATAAGCTTTCTCATTATACTTGAGAGAAGAAAAGGTTGAACCCAAGGTTCCCATAGCTTTTTCAAGTTCATCAATTCTATTGGTTTGATTATCGTGAGCAACACAAGTTCCTAGGACACTAATTCTTTCATCAATTCCTCCTAGGGATTTATCAAGTTCATCAGTTTTATCCAATAACATTTCCAATTTAGTTTCAATACTTGGAAATTTTTTCTCTATGGCTTCCAATTTTTTCATAACATCCTCAAAAGAGATTTCAATTTTAACTTCATTAACAGGTGGTATTCCAACTAGACTCTCAATGATGCAACTAGCTTCTAAGGCGGGAGTACCTAGGAAATTACCTCCCGAAAGAGCATCAAGAACATACCTATTCCAACTAGATAAACCAACATAAAAGTTCCTAAGAAGGATAGTGGTGGAGTGTTTCTTAATGCACCTATGATGAGCATTACTAATTCTGTACCAAGCATCTTTAAAACTTTCTCCACCTTGTTGCTTAAAAGAACGAACTTCAACTTCAGGATTACTCATGATAACAGCAATAAAGTAAACTAGGCAAATAAAGTAAAACTAGCAACTAATTTTTTTGTGTTTTGTTTAGGTGCAGCAAACAAAGTAGTAAATAAAATAAAGCAAGACAAAAACAAAGTAAAGAGATTGAGAAGTGGAGACTCCCCTTGCAGCGTGTCTTGATCTCCCGCAACGGCGCCAGAAATTTAGCTTGATACGCGTAGATGCACACGTCCGTTGGGAACCCCAAGTGGAAGGTATGATGCGTATAGAAGCAAGTTTCCCTCAGTATGAAACCAAGGTTTAATCGAACCAGTAGGAGCCAAGAAGCACGTTGAAGGTTGATGGTGGCGAAATGTGATGCGGCGCAACAACAGGGATTCCGGCGCCAACGTGGAATCTGCACAACAAAACCAAAGTACTTTACCCCAACGAAACAGTGAGGTTGTCAATATCACCGGCTTGCTGTAACAAAGGATTAAACGTATCGAGTGGAAGATGATTGTTTGCAAGAAAATAGTAAAACACAATTGCAGTAGATTGTATGCTATGTAAAGAATAGGACCGGGGTCCACAGTTCACTAGAGTGTCTCTCCCATAAGATAAAAGCATGTTGGGTGAACAAATTACAGTCGGGCAATTGACAAATAGAGAAAGGCATAACAATGCATATACATGATATGATAAATATAGTGAGATTTAATTGGGCATTACGACAAAGTACATAGACCGCCATCCAATGCATCTATGCCTAAAAAGTCCACCTTCAGGTTATCATCCGAACCCCATTCAGTATTAAGTTGCTAAGCAACAGACAATTGCATTAAGTATGGTGCGTAATGTAATCGACAACTACATCCTTAGACATAGAATCAATGTTTTATCCCTAGTGGCAACAGCACATCACAACCTTAGAACTTTCTGTCACTGTCCCAGTGTCAATGAAGGCATGAACCCACTATCGAGCATAAATACTCCCTCTTGGAGTTAAGAGTACAAACTTGGCCAGAGCCTCTACTAATAACGGAGAGCATGCAAGATCATAAACAACACATAAACAATAGATTGATAATCACCATAACATAGTATTCTCTATCCATCGGATCCCGACAAACACAACATATAGTATTACATATAGATGATCTTGATCATGTTAGGCAGCTCACAAGATCCAACAATGAAGCACAACAAGGAGAAGACGACCATCTAGCTACTGCTATGGACCCATGGTCCAGGGTGAACTACTCACTCATCACTCCGGAGGCGACCATGGCGGTGTAGAGTCCTCCGGAGATGAATCCCCTCTCGGCAGGTGCCGGAGGCGATCTCCGAATCCCGAGATGGGATTCGCGGCGGCGGCTCGGAAGGTTTTCCGTATCGTGGCTCTCGTGGGGGGTTTCGCGACGAGGCTTTAAGTAGGCGGAAGGGTAGGTCGGGGGGCTGACGAGGCCCACACCATGGGCGGCGCGGGCCCCCGGGCGCGCGACCCTATGGTGGCGGCGCCTCGTCGCCCCACTTCGTTATCTCTTCGGTCTTCGGAAGCTCCGTGCAAAAATAGGACCCTGGCGAAGATTTCGTCCAATTCGAGAATATTTCCTTACTAGGATTTCTGAAACCAAAAACAGCAGAAACAACGGCTCTTCGGCATCTTGTTAATAGGTTAGTTCCAGAAAATGCATAAATATGACATATAATGTGCATAAAACATGTAGGTATCATCAATAAAGTAGCATGTAACATAAGAAATTATCGATACGTTGGAGACGTATCAATAGCCTGCTATTTGTTAAGGCAAGTGATGAGGGTGATGTGGCAGTGAATACATTATTGGAGAAATACTGCAATGCTTTGGGTCAGCGCGTGAACCTGGATAAATATTTGATTTTTTCCAGTAAGGGCTGTATAGAGGCACGAAGATAGTCTGTAAAGAACATTCTAAATGTCCCCAATGAGACCCTGAATGAGAAATATTTGAGAATGCCATCAGATGTGGGGAAGTCAAAGAATGGTGCGTTCAAGTATCATGAAGTATCGAATGTGGAAAAAGATTCAAGGTTGGCTCGAGCAACTTCTAGCAGCAGCCGACAAGGGAGTGTTGATTGAGGCGGTGGCCATGGCCATCACTATTTTCTCCATGTCGTGTTTCAAACTACCCAGGGGTCGCTGCCAGGCCATCAACTCCATGCTCTGGAGCTTCTGGTGGGGAAGTAAAGATGGAAAACAGTAGACTTGCTGGTTTCCTGGGAAACAATGTGCTCTCCAAAATTCAACGGGGGCATGGGCTTCCGGGACATTGAGCTTTTCAGCTTTTCAGCATTGCTATGTTGTCCCGCCAAGCTTGGCGAATACTCCAGAATCCGGAGGCTCTTAGCTCTCGGATTTTGAAGGCTGTTTACTACCCAGTCACTGATTTCCTAGATGCACATCTAGGCTCGCACCCCTCCCATGTGTGGAGGGCGATCATCGAAGGGCGAGACGCAATGAAGAAGGGCTTGATCCGGCGTATTGGGACGGGTGAGGGCACTCACACCTGGAACCAGAATTGGCTGCCCCGAGACCATATGCTACGCCCCCTGGTGTGTCTGCAAGATGAACCGCCAATGCGGGTGTCGGATTTCATTGATGCCACAGAGGCGAAGTGGAATACTGAACTTCTACGCGAGTGGTTTACACCGATGGACGTCGAGGTGATCCGATCTATTCCTCTGAGCACTCGTTCCATGGAGGATAGGTGGGCATGACACTATGACAAGAGCAGAGTTCTCACTATCCGGTCCATGTACAGGCTTCTGGTTCAGACTAAGAAGCGCCGAGAAGATTGGCTGGAGGGACGGTCGGCTCCTTCTGATTCTGCGGGAGAAAGCAATGCTTGGCACAGATTATGGGTAGCAAAGGTGCCACCGAAGATCTGCGTTTTCTTGTGGCGTCTGGCGCACCAATCGATACCTACGGGAGATGTTCGTTGCAAGAGGAACATGGCCGAGACCAGCGCATGTGGAATGTGAGGCGCTGCTTATTATTGGTGACACTCTCTGATTGATTGCACCGTGGCTCATTGTGTTTGGGCACTCGCTGATGAGAGCATCACGGAACACGTATGCATGCACGACAACCCATCAGCCCATCTGTGGCTTGCGGAGATGACGGAATCCGGCCTTGTCATCTGATGATTTCACCAGGGTTGCCGTAACACTCTGGGCAATTTGGTATGCAAGGAGGAAGATGATTCATGAAGTGGTTTTCCAAAGCCCTCTTTCTACCCACCTATTCATCGAGAATTATCTTCGTACCTGGTGGTCCTTAAGCCGACCTAGAGACGGGTAGCAGCCCCTAAAAATGCTCACCCTAAGTGGCTTCCGCCGGACACAGGCTGTGTGAAGATCAACGTGGATGCGGCACTACGAAATTCCTCCCCAGGCGGGGCGGTCAGAGCGATTTGTCGCAATGCAGAGGGCTCTTTTTTGGGAGCTTCGTCGCTGACCATCGACGGGATTACATATCCGGCAATAATGGAGGCTCTAGCGTGCAGAGAGGCTCTAGCGTTGGTGCATGATCTGATGGCGGACAAGGTCACAACGGCGTCTGACTGCCTATCAGTCGTAAACGCTTTGATGAATAATTATGCTGAGAATTATAGTATGATCATAGATGAGGTGAAAGCTACGGCTAGATCCATGTCAGTAGTTTTGTTTAGACATGAGAATAGGGCTTCAAACTCTATCGTTCCGTTGTTTCTTCTAGTTTGGGACGTCAGGTTTGGTTTGATTAGCCACCTGATGGTTTTCGTATTGTACCCTCTATTCTGAACAAATAAAGTGCTATGTCGCTGCTCAAAAAAAGAGGGAAGTCCAATTGTACCCCTTGCATTGTCTTAAGCCGTTTTTTCTTGTCAAGTAATGTATTGTATTGGTAAAATAGTGCGTACATGTATTCTATGTCTTTAACTCTTCATCTTCAAAAAAGTGAGCCTAACTCATTTGGTTAGGGGAGTGGATGTACAACTCAACCACCCAGGTTCAAGTCCCTAGAGACGCGAATTTAGGTTCTTATTATTAAAAAACAAAATCACTGTAGGGGCTTCCCCTACCGTATTCCTTTCAAAAAAAAACTCTTCATCTTCAACTCTATGCTTCATCTTCAACTCTTCACCCGCCGGAATAAAAATGCCTCCCCCACGGCTCGCTGCGATGCGTGGTGGTTGCCCCGTGCTGGCGGAAGGCTGGCACGACAGGTGATATAGAGGGCAGACGCCGGGTGTTATTGTCCGATGGAGGCACCCCGCTGTGGTCTCCATGGCCTCGTTCCAAGGAGGAAGACGATCATGATGAGGCATGAGGTGATCATGCGATACGGAGAGAGAGGAAGTACATGTACCGTTTATGTTGTATGTTGATGAGTTGACACATTATACAAGGAGAAAAACCGCTAACTGGTAAGAAAAACCGGTTCAAAACTTGTCAAAAAGATAGAAGTTTCAATTCCGACGGTTTATAGAATTCAGGATTGAAAATTGAACCAAAGTAAAGTTTAGGGTTGTAATTTGAACTTTGAGACGAGTTTAGGGGGGTAAATTGGACTTCTCTCAAAAAAAATGCTCCATGCTAGCTTTTTGTTTTTAGGGAAGCTTCAAGTACGGGTATCACTATCTAGAGACCAACCTTCACGAAGGAAAATATCCTTCCGCACAAGACACAACCGACCAACACGTGGCATCGTACCAAGCGAGTCTCCCCGCGCTCGCGAACGCCTCCGCCGCGTACCCGCGTACGTACATCGGCAGTGCGTGCCTAGCGCGTCGAACGAATCTTCCCGCGTAGGTACAGCGGCCGTACTTGCTCCCGCGCATGCATCAATCGTAAATACATGGATCAACTTTCAGCAGTATTTGGCCGCGCGCATGCAGCGATCATGATGTGCACATACATGGACCAGCTTTTAGCATATGCATGCACTGATCTCTACGTTAGCACCCCGCGTATACGTATATAGCCCGCTCGCGGTACGAGTACAGTTACATATAACACAGGGGTACAATTACGTGCAACGTACGAGTACAGCTACGTGTAACACAATCAGATCAACAACAAACAGTGATCATAGCGACTGATCGTCCATATAAGACAGTCAGTCGCACGAACGACGTCTGATCGCTCACACGAGACAGTACATCGCGCACGAGTAAAGTCGCCTACGAGTGAGTACAGTGTCGTCCATAAGACATCAGCGCACATGAGAATGAGTCTGATCACGAGACAGCGATCGCGCACGAAAGATCGCCTACACCTACACGAGACGCAGTACGATCGTCCATATAAGACAAATCATCAACGAACGAGTACAGAGATTCTCACACGAGTAAAGGAAAAATGCACTAAATACCTTCAAAAGAGAACTTATCGCAATGCAAAGATTAGATACACGACAATAGTAGTATAGAAATGAAAAAAAGTATCTTGAAACCTATCAACATGAGATCTAGTTTTAAAGATCTCGACGAGAGGATCTCAAAAGTGAAAACGGTTCGTCATTTGGACTTACGGTTCTCAAGATATTTCATTTTAAAAAAACAAATCTATCAAAAAAGGAAAAACTGACACAACCCAGCTCTTCTCTCTCTCTCATCCCACTTCCCCACGCGCGTGGCGAGAGACTACTTCCCACGGATTTTCGCACAGCGCGCCACTTGTCGCATGCGGAGCGAGTTGTCTTCCCTTCGCGAAGGTCGGTTTTTTTTAACGATTTCGTCCAAGTACTGTTTGATTGTATGATAGTTGAGTGCAAACTTATTGGCCCAGGCCCAATGTCCTTGAGCCCAGAGTAATGGAGGCTGAATAACCCCAGCCCAGCTTCCTTTGGTGCAGCCCAATCAATAAATGTTGGGCTTATTTGGGCTTGAGCTACTACTAAAATAGCAAATCTGCGCTTAGCTTCTAAGCAGTCACCGCAACAAGTGGAGTACTATTTCCCTCGGCCCGACACGGCGAGAAGACCTCGATCGAGAGGTTGCTAGAAAGAGGAAGAAGAAAGCACGCCGCCGCCGGCGCCCCCAAATCCTCCCCCACCGCCGCCCCCGCCGCCGGCACCACCACCACCGCGCAGCCATGTTCGGCTCCACCAATCCGTTCGGGCAGTCGTCCGGCAGCGCCTTCGGGCAGACCTCCAGCAACCCCTTCGGGGCCCAATCGGGGTTCGGCCAGACCAGCACCCCCGCCAACAATCCCTTCGGCAGCCCCACCCCCGCCTTCGGGGCGCCGCAGCCCGGGGCCGCCTCGCCCTTCGGCGCCACCCCCTCCGCCGGCGCCTTCGGCCAGCCCTCCGCTCCGGCCTTCGGGGCCACATCCACCCCGGCGTTTGGCGCCGCGTCGACCGGCGGATTTGGCCAGCCATCCACGCCGGCGTTCGGCACCCCGTCGTCCTCCCCGTTCGGGGCCTCCACGCCGGCCTTTGGCGCGTCGTCAACCCCTGCGTTTGGCACCGCGTCCTCCAGCTTCGGCAGTGGTTTGTGCCCAGCTTGCAATCTCACCCTTTATCTTCTTCTTCTGCACTTAATTTGAGCATATAATTTTTTTCATGCATCGTTTAAATTATTGCTGGATCTCTACTTTCCATGCGAACATACTTAGATTTTCGCCGCTAACCTTGCTGAAATCTATCAAATCAAAGGAAAGCTGCAATAAATTTAGCAACTCCCAATTGTACATTGTTTTCTGCAAGTACAGAACGAAGCTATATGCTGAACCAACCTTTTGGAATGTGCTATCTAGCGCTACAGTTTGATACCTTGATGCTTACCTTAGAATTTCTACTATGTCAACTACTAAAAATCCTAACTGTTGCTGGTAGTCCCTGAAGGTTGTAGGTTCCTGTGTTGTGAGTGCCTTCATTAAAACATCGTTAAATGAGAAACGTCGCAGCTCATTTGGCAGTTTCCGTTGTTTTGGCAGCGTTATTCATCTCTCGAGTAATATTTATTGTCGCGTTCCGCGTTTGTTCCATATAGTAGCTACTTTTTACTAGCTGATGCTACTAAATCTGTTTGTTCTTACCGTTTCATCTTTAGACCTACGATTTTGTCGCGTGTGATGTAATGCTCCTCTACTCTACAAATTTTGCAGGATCTTTGTTTGGACAAAAGCCAAGTTTTGGTGGTTTCGGGTCATCTCCCAGCCAGTCTAGTCCTTTCGGTGGCGCATTTCAGCAAACACAACCAGCATTTGGCAATACCACTTTTGGCGCCACAACTACGCCAGCGTTTGGCACCACGCCGACGCCGGCCTTTGGTGCCACAACCACCCCAGCATTTGGTTCAACATCAACATCCCTCTTCGGTGCTTCCAGCACGCCAGCATTTGGTTCCACACCCTTTGGTTCAACCACGACTCCTGCTTTTGGATCTTCAGGTTCTACCACAGCGTTTGGTGTGAGTAGTGCTCCCGCTTTTGGAGCTGCAACCACCCCTTCGTTTGGCGCATCAACAAGTGCTTTTAGTTTTGGTTCTTCACCGTCATTTGGACAGACAGCAGCTGCAGCCGGTACTACTCCCTTCGGAACAACTCCTTCACCTTTTGGACAGACAGCAGCACCGGCGTTTGGGCAAGCTTCATTTGGAAATCAATCTGGAGGAACCAGAACACAGCCTTATGCGCAAACACCAGATGCTGACAGTGCTACAAGTGGTCAACCTGCTGCAAAACTTAATTCTATATCAGCCATGCCTGCGTACAAAGACAAGAGTCATGAAGAATTGAGGTGGGAAGATTACCAGCGGGGAGACAAAGGTGGACCAAACACTTCTGTAGCGCCAGTTGCAAACAGCTTTCCGTCTCCACAGCCGATTTTTCAAGCAAATCCAACGACACCAGCGAACCCATTCGCTAAGGCCTCTACAGGTGGTTTTGGTGCTACTCCGAACCCATTTTCGTCGACCACGATTTCCTCATTTGGTCAAACTAGCAGTTCTGCATTTTCCGCAAACACTTCACCATCTCTGTTTGGAAATACTACTACTTCACTATTCAGCACGCCATCGACAACTACAAATCCATTCAACACTGGCTTATCCATTAATAACACTCAATCAGCTGGGTTGTTTCAGTCTTCACCTGCAATGACGCAGCAGCCATTTAGCCAGTCTTTTAACCAGCAATCAAGCACTCCAGCTTTCTCAACTGGTATGTTCAACACATCTAACCCTGGAATGACTGGAGGGCTGTTTAGCAACACATCTTCACCTTTTCAAACAGTAAGCATCATATTCCCTTGCAATTATCATATCATTGTTCCTATCATGTAAACCTCAACATTTTACTTCTATATCTCTTGCCTTGCAAGATAAGTTTATCTTTTCTCCTTATGTTTTAGCCAACATTTCCACAATCTGCCCCTGCTCAAACACCAAGCTTGTTCTCATTCCCTCAGACTCAACAAGGTTAGTGTTTGGTCTCCTAATCATTCAATGCGTCCATTTAATTAACGACTTTGTTTTTTAACTTCTGTGCGCTGCATGGATACTGAAGCTTCTGCAGGTGGATTCTCTGGTGTTGGAGGATTCTCTGGTGTTTCCAACACGCTGAATCTGGGCCAGTTCGGACAGCAGTATGGCTCTTTTCATTTACTTCTCACATGTACATTTATTTATTTTCTTTTTGGTGAGCTGAACTACTGATAAGGTGGAGGCAAACAAGAATGTGATCAATAATACTGATATATAATGTCGAGATTGTTTCTGTAGATTGTAGATTAAAAAAATAACTTATTGCTTCCTTCAATCAATAGCTTGTCTCTTATAGCTTTGAAGTTTGAACCCTGAGTTTTGACTTGGTTCACAATTTAACCTCACAAATGAGTATTAGGCAACACATATTACCACTTAATCTGCATGTGGAATCGACTTACTGGACTTAATTGAATGATTTGTCTTTTAACCATTTGATGCAGAACCACTGCCCAGTCCAATATGGTCATGCAGCCAACTCTTATTTCGAATCCCTTTGGGACACTTCCTGCAATGCCTCAGATGTCCATTGGGAATGGTGGATCCTCTCCCTCTATCCAGTATGGAATATCAAGCTTGCCGGTTAGTTCTTACTATCTTTTTGTATTTCTAGTGGTTTCTGTTGAGTGGAAAGGCTGTACGTACAGGCTTGAGAGGGACGGGGTGTTAATTAACAATTTGTGCCACTGGGGTTATCTAGAGCTACTTGGCAGACAACAAAAGAGAAGGACATTTGCTTGATCAAAGCATTTTTTTATCTTGCAGGTTTCTGAGAAGCCTCTCCCGAGCAGAGCAGTATCCATGGTTGTTCCTAGGCATTTGTCACAGAGGAGGATAAAACTGTTGCCACGGAAATATAATCAGACATCTGATGGAAAGGTTCCATTCTTTGCTGATGATGAAGAATCTTCTGTGACACCAAAAGCAGATGCCTTTTTCATCCCTAGAGAGAACCCGAGAAGTCTGATAATCCGTCCAACTGAACAGTTGCGTTCACGTAGTGCGGTTGACAGGCAATCAATACCGAGCGCTTCAACTGATCTTGGCAAACAAAAAGATGTTTTGGTTAGCAGGGAGCGCAACAAGGCTTCCATGTCACCAACTGGGTCTGATCCAGTGGAAAATGGCATCTACCGCGATGGCCACCACAATGCATCAAATAAGCCCGAGGCTGAAGCACGGTATGCGAATGGTTCTTCTGTTGACAAGCTCATGCCTAAGCTCTCCCAGGCAGATTACTTCATGGAGCCTAGTCTAGAGGAGCTTGCCGCCAAAGAACGTGCTGAACCAGGCTACTGCTGCCGGGTGAGAGATTTTGTTGTCGGGCGCCAAGGCTATGGCAGCATCAAATTCTTGGGAGAGACTGATGTAAGGGGCCTTGATCTGGAGTCAATCGTGGAGTTCAATAACCGTGAAGTGATTGTGTACAAGGACGACAGCAAGAAGCCCCCGGTTGGTGAGGGCCTGAACAAAGCTGCTGTGGTGACTCTTCTGAACATCAAGTGTGTTAACAGGAAGACAAACGAGCAGTACACGGAGGGTCCTAGGGTGGACAAGTACAAGGAGATGCTGGTGAAGAAAGCTGAGGAGCAGGGCGTGGAGTTCATCTCGTTTGACGCTGTCAAGGGTGAGTGGAAGTTCAAGGTGAAGCACTTCAGCTCCTACGGGTTTGCTGAAGCTGAATCAGGCCTGGTTGATTCCTAGTAAGCTTGGCCGATATGTATAATTGGTCTGGGTAACTGCTTCCTGATGGTTGCGATGCTTTTGTTATCTGGATGCTGTTGTCTTGTAGGGTAATCTGAACGCTGCTACGGCGTGTTCTTTCCTTTATATGTTTTCCTGTACAATATTTCTTAGCTTGCATGGCAAAGAACTAGTACTACAGCCTGGCACCCTGTTAGTATGTGTGTGGATTGGATAAGTGAATTGATTGTCTTTTTGAAAACGAAAGTAGAGGTTTATTTTAAGTACTACCTCTGTCTATTTTTAGATGTCCAAAGTTTGTCTAAATTCAAATGTATCTAGACACTCTTTAGTGCATAGATACATTCGAATTTAGACGAACCTTCCGACATCTATTAATGGACGGAGGGAGTATGTTGTTAAAAACTTTCCGACATCTATTAATGGACGGAGGGAGTATGTTGTTAAAAACTCTGTCAAAATCTTGTGGACAAAATAAGTGGAATAAGAGCATCTCCAGCGGCATATTGGGGACGCCTGCCCCCTAGGGGCGCTCTCAATATGTTCCTTTTCAAATTTTAAATGGAACCATATTGCATAGTTTAAATACCTAAATTAGTTCCATGGTAATTAAAATATAGAAAAATAAAGTGATACATACAACAATTCAAGTTAAAATTTGAAAAGATCAATTAGATTGAGACTAGGCTTGGTGCTGATAAACAACTTTCTCACGGATTTTCTGATGCATGGTGAGGAAATAATCAAACATGATTGAAACCTACTGATCAAATTTAGCAAGTGGGTCATGTTCATATAGGTGATCATCAACCACTGGAGCGGCGCGTCCACTCTTGATTTTGTTATACATGAAAACATAAGCATTCATGACCTCACATATCTAAACCGCACCCATGTAAGAGAAAGGTACCAACCATAGCAAAACGAGCCTCAAGCACACCAAACACCTGCTCCACTTTCTTCATACAACTCTCCCGACACAAAGCAAGGAGAGATTTCTTAAGACCTAAAGGGTTAGAGATTCCAACTATTTTGGATAGATATTGTCGCCTAGCTAGTATCTTTTGATGTATTGGTGGCGATTGATTTCATAGTTGCACTCCCAAGTATGACTTTTAGCAAGTCTTGGAAATATATTCACATTTTGATGGCTAGGAAATCCTTTCATTGCATTCTATCCGAGGGCACGAGCTGTGCATGATTCATTTGGTGCTCTCAAATAGGTTGTCTCAAACACTGCCACCACCAACCCAACGAAACTTGTACATACTCCCATCGCATGTGGACTGATACATGCGCCTCCAAAAGCTCCATGTGTGAATCACCTCGTAGTAGAGTATTTATGAATAGATGAGAAACCAACCATTGCGGTGCGGTCTTGCTTCCACATGAAGTAGTCATCATACTCCCTTTCACCATGCACAATACGCATGAACAATCTCTTGTTCATCTAAAAGGGCTGCCAAAAAAATCCTTAGAGGTATGTGTTAGGTTATCGGCAGAATAATCAGCCTCTAGCATCACGTGACTTTACATCCTTTGGCGGTCCTTGTTCTTACTCTTACCAAACCTCGAACCTCCATTCCGAAGAATGGGGCCTTTAGTTGCACTTGCAAACGTAGAAGACAGGAGATAATCATCAATTTCTCACATCATTGGCTTCCAGTTGCATCAATTCATCATAAACTCATCGTTACTACCCATAGTATATAATTGAAGATATGAAGCAACCAAACACCCTATCTAATTAACTATACAAAAAATCTAGGAAAATACGCAATCAAACACCTTGTGTGCAAGGCATGTTTCAGCTGGAGAATGTGTGCGCATGGCGAGTCAATGAGGGTCGGCGGTCGAAAAAATGCACGTGTGATACGGGGTGCGAAAGCGGCAGCGAGGCTGCAGAGTACTATAAAGTTTATGACCTCCCCGAGTGCCAATAGTTTATTGGGAGGTCAGCCACAAGAATCACCCAAGAGCTCTATAGTCCGTAATCAAAGCGGCTCCTTTAGGAGCGGCAGTCTGGATTCAGTGTCCTTTCATTGTAGATTATAAAAAGAGATCGATTAAATACGATCCCTTGATCTCAATCTCCGAGTTGCCATCGTAGGCGGCAGTCCGGATTCAGTCTCCTTTCCTTGTAGATTATAGGGAGATCATCTACATCTTTTTTCTAGAACTAGAATAAAGATCCGAGTCCATCTTGATTTCAATCTCCGAGTTGGCATCGCAGGCTGAACCCAAGGCGCTATATATCTGCCCAGGGGACGCCCAGGCAGCCATGAGATTTAGGAGCAGAACCGCAACTCCTAAGCCTTCAGCTGCTTGATTTACACTTTACAGTGACCAGGTGCTAGAACTTCCCGGGGGCCTCGGCAGATCTGCTAAAACTTAAGTTTTTTTACGCAAGCCATGGAGCAATGTGATGGAGATGATAGAATCAGCACCTTACCCGATGACATTCTCGTCAACATTCTTGACCGACTCAATGTCCGCGAAGCTGCAAGAACCAGCATCCTCTCCAGACGGTGGAGTCAGCTTTCCGCTGTCCTCTCGCAACTTACAATAAGCGCTCGGGATTTCCTGCGCTCAAAATCTAGCATTTCTGATGGTGAATTGCGGCGGATCAATGCAGCTGTGGTTAAAGCAACAAAGAGCATACTGGCACGCAGGGATCCGGGTGGATGCACCATCCGCCTCTTGAGCACGGCGTTCTACTTGAGAGATGATGTCCCAATATCCATTGGGCATACTGTTGGCATTGCCATGGCGACACAGAAGATTGAGAATGCTGAATTCACAGTTTGGACAGTGAAGGAACGCCTATATTGCACTGTTGATGATATGGTGAACTACGGGGCACAATTTGTGTCATTTTTTAACGAGTGTCTGAATGCATTTGCTGGGCTCACACGCCTCCACCTCGAGAATCTAAGATTTGCTGAATCTGACTTTGTTTCCAACATCCTCGGCACTTGCAAGCAACTAAAATATTTAGGTTTTCTCAATTGTGACACGGAGAGTTTTATAGAACTCCAAGTTGAACATGCAGAACTCAGTGAGCTTAGTATTGTCAATTGCCGTTTTGACAAAGTCAATCTCAAGTGGCTCCCAAGACTCACCCGTACAACCTTTGAGTGTTGGATGTCCTTTGAAGAACCACCACTGTCACTTGGTCATGTCCCATTGCTAGAGGTTGTGAGCCTTACAAATGTTGCTCTTAGTTGGCACAAAATGGTCAATTTGAGTACATTGCTTTTTGAGACCTCTGTACGAGACCTGCGGTTGGGGTTTAAATGCGAAAAGATTTGGGTTCAACCAGAGTGTTTGACCAGAAGGCTGGCATCTGTCTTCCACCGGCTG
Source organism: Lolium multiflorum (assembly GCA_030979885.1). Classification (NCBI taxonomy): domain Eukaryota; kingdom Viridiplantae; phylum Streptophyta; class Magnoliopsida; order Poales; family Poaceae; genus Lolium; species Lolium multiflorum. The sequence goes on along the minus strand of CM061749.1, from coordinate 135,729,667 downwards.
AGGGTTGTAAATCTAGTTAACATTCCTGAAGGGTATGATCTCACCTGGACGATGTTCATTCTTGAAGCTGCGCCATCGCTGGAGGAGTTCTACATGACGGTAATTGATCATCCGTGTGAGATGCAAATGGACATGGAGAAGAGGAGGGCACGGTTGTATAGCGAGAGGAAGGGTGTAGAGTGGGTATCACCTGCATCAAATTTCAAGCACCATTGCCTTACCAAGCTTATCATCTTCTGCTTTGAGTCTAAAGCGTACATGGTGAGTCATGTCAGGCATGTCAAGAAAGCAGCGGTGAACCTAAAGGATGTGTACCTGTATAATAGACTGGCATGTAGGAATTGCGTTCGCATGAGGCGTATAAAGCCGACAAGGTTCCCTCAGTCAGAGAAGCAGAGGTGTTCAACGAAGAAGTTAATGACCCAGGGCATCGAGCCACTTGCCAGAATTCACTTCCTGAACCCTGTTGAAATGAGCGCTGATCACAATGTGAGGATACTGTAGTGTTTTGTTAAAGACTTAGTGTGTGCCTGAATAGAGAGCCGAAAGCTTTTCAGCATGTCTTTTGTCATACCAGTCGATTTGAGTACTTGTCCTAGATAAAAGGTCCAGTTCGGCATAATGCATTGTCAGGTTTTCTTGTTTGATCTGGCTTTGTAGCGGCAACGCCTTGTATAATCAAAACCCGTTGAAAGTAATTTGTGCACTCCTGCAAATCCCATTGTACTCCCTCCGTTCCGGAATGTAAGACGCCGGGAGTGTCACGTACAAAAAAAAATTGCACTGAAAAAAGGCAAAAATGGCGCTGCTCCCACCTCCACCTCCTCTGAAACCTTAGGCCTTCCTCGCCGACGATCTCCCTGATGGTGTTCCCTCCTCTTCCTTCCAATCAGTTTCTCCGGCGTCGTCTCCTCTTCAAGGTGGTGCCATTCTTCTGCATCATGACCAACCCTGCTGGACGGTGGAAGGTTTTGTATGCTAGCGTTGACAAGGAAGGAAATCTTGGTAAGTTTGTTAAAGGTGGGATTGATTTGTTCAGACGATGTTATGCGCGATTCCCATTCACGCCATGATGTCGTTAGACATTTCTCCCAAGGTTCTTGCGTCGCTTCTCAAGATCATTAGGGCCTTCGTGTGAAAAGGCCGGAGAGAGGTCAAGGGAGGACATTGTTTGGTAGCGTGGGACAAGGTGGCCTCGCCTAAGCTGCTGGGCGATCTGGGGATTCCGAACCTCAATCTCCTCAACCTGGCGCTTAGGTGCTGGTGGTCGTGGCTCCAGAAGGTGGATTCCTCCAAGGCTTGAGCAGACTTTAACATCCAAACACCCAGCCTGTGTTCCGCGATTGTTGACGCTGCTACTTACTACGAGTTGGGCAATGGAGAGCGGGCGCGGTTTTGGAAAGACCGGTGGCTGGGAGGAGAGAAGGTGGAGGATATAATTCCACATGTGGCGCTGTTGGTCTCCAAGCGGAGGGTCAATGCCCGTTCTGTCAAGGAAGGGCTGGCAGGTGGGTGGCTCCTGGATTGCGGTCCGGATTTGGGTGAGCGAGCTCTGCCTGAGTTCTTTCTGTTATGGCACAGATTAGCCATTGTCGTCCTCCACCCAGAGCGAGAGGATAAGCTAGTTTAGAGGTGGACTAGCGACGACTGCTACTCGTCCAAGTCAGCCTACGAGGCTTTCTTTGGCGGGACTATCAGAGCCCCACTGGTGGATCAGATTTGGCGTTCCAGAGCGCCCTATAGTTGCAAGTTCTTCGCGTGGTTGGTGTCGAAGAACCGCTGCTGGACGGCGGACATATTACTACGCCGTGGTTTGTCGGCACCCGCGGCTTGCCCCCTTTGCGATCAGGAGCCGGAGACGCTGCAGCCCTTGCTACTTGGATGTGTCGTCGCGCGGGAGGTTTGGATGTGGGTCCTCCGGCAGTGGGACAAGACGGACTGACTTCCGATGGCTGATTCGATATTGTGGTGTGGTGGACGTCTAGGTCCTGCCCGCGGGCTCACCAGCGGGACCTGTGGACGGCCATCATCCGTGTTTTGGAAGCTTGCGAAGCTCTTCCGTAGCTCTTTTTTTTTGTTTTTCCAGAACCTGTAGCTACACCGTGGCAATTAGGAGAGTAGGCTTGTGGTGAGGACCTGCCACCTCTTGTTGGCAGCCCTTTTTTGCCTCTTGGCACCCCTTCTATGTGATTGCTACACCTTTTCATGGTGTATTCTCGAAAAAAGGTGGGATTGATCTTTGGTCTGCTAAGGATTGGTTAGTGCTTCCAAAAGCAAATGGTGGGCCATTGATTGGTAGATCTTTGCTTATAAATGAGATTATTCGGGTGGGAGATGAGATCAGTTTTCCCTCATATATTGCTAAGGTAATTCGTTGTGTTATTCCCTCTGTTCCTGCTCCTTTGGATGGCTCTCCTTTGCGTTGGAAAGTTTCTTGCTCATCTGTTTCGAGCCAAGTTGGTTTTAAGGATTTTGAAGCTGTTCTTATCTTCCGGCTGTTGGCCAAAAGAGTGGTTCTTCTTGACAAAAATGAGTTGGTGTTGGATGCTAGATATCTTCTGGAGGGTGAAATTTTTTCTGTGGGCTGTTCTTTGGAGCTTTCTGTCCATAAGAGCATCTCCAGTCGCGTCCCTCAAGAAACGTCCGGCACAAACGATTTGGGGCACGTTTGGGACCGCGCCGGACAAAAAGAGATCAAAAATATGTACAAAAAAGAGGCCCTTTTCAGCCGCGTCCCTCAGACAGCGTCCGGATGCATGCATTTTAATAGAAGGGACCACTCCATGTGGGAAAAGTAGGTGAGAGAAAGTATGGGAAAAGAGAATGGCATGTGGAGACTATGGGCTGCATGCATGCATGTGGGCGCTGTTTTTGTGTCCGGCATCCCCGGTAGAGACTCTATGCACAGAGTCTCTACCGGAAACGCCGGACACAAAATGAGGCGCTATTTAGCTTTGGGGGATGCGACTGGAATGCGATTTTCCTCATTTCTTGTCCACCGTCCCCCAAACGCTTGGGGGACGCGACTGGAGATGCTCTAAGGTTCTTGTGGTTAGGCAGCTTGGTCTGCATCTAAAGGTATAATTGTTGCAACCCCATGGCCTCCTCACAGCGATTCTCGATTCTAGACCGTCCGATCTTCACAGTTGGGCAAATCTCGTCCGTTCGTTCTGGTTCACAGGCAGCTAGATAAACCCATGCAACGGCAGTCTTCTATCCGCATCAGGCTGTTTTTGGGCCCCACCTGCGTGCGGACCCGCTCGTCAGTTGCTGCGGGTGAAACTAGATCCGGTCGAGCGTGCTATGGAGCCATCCGGTTGGTTCTGCCCACGCGTGGGCGTTTCTCCTGCTAGATAGAGACATGCAACAACCGTGGTATACCCACCTCACTCTGCTTGTGGGCTCCACCACCGTTCGGGCCCGTCTGTCGGTCGCTGCGGGTGGGATTTGTTTCCGTCCAGCGTGCTGTCGACCCGTCGAAATATCTCCACTACTGGGGGTAGATTCGACATTTCCTCCAGCGTCGTTTCGGCCGATGAGTGCGCTCGGCCGCTGTCGGCACGGCATTCGCCCACGGAGGATCTCTGCCTGGGAGAGAGGCCCTTTTAGTGCGCCGCCGTCGACCCCGTGCCCATTCGCCTCCTCTCCGTTGTGCCTGGGGCGGCCGGCGAGGATCCCCTCCACTGCTCGCTGGGCCTCTCTCCCCGTTTCCACCTCTCTGGAACCACCGGCGCGAGCGAGGGGCGGCGCGGCCGACCTCCGGCAGGGGCCACCGGCGCAGGCAAGGGGCGGCGCGCAGGTATCCTTGCCCCGATTCGCTAGCGCCCCCATGGGTGAAAACCCTAGTGCGCCGCCTCCCACTCTCGCGACCCTCGCTCTCCTCTCCCGGTGCCCTCTCCCAACCCCCTCCACATGACTGGTGCCGCTGGTGGAGGTGGGAATGGCGCCGCCGGTGGTCTCGCAGGCTCGCGGGAGCAGCGTTGCTGGTGGAGGCGCGAGTGCGCGGGAGCGACATCGGCACGGTGGATCCGCGCCTAGGCGGCGACTTCGTGGACCATGAGGTGAGCCTGGTGCTGAGGCTTGGCCTGCTGTGCTCGCACCCGCTGGCCGGCGCGCGTCCGACCACACAGCAGGTCGCACAGTACGTGGACGACGATCTGAAGCTGCTGGAACTGTCGCCGATGTACGAGGCGGTTTTCCAGTCTGCATCATCGTCAGTGTCGCCCTCTGAGCTAGCGATGCAGAAGTCTGCGCTCCTCCATCTCGTCTTCGTGAAGGCTTGCAGATCCTCTCTCTCTCTCTCTTGCTGAATCTCAATCTCTCTCACTAATGCTAGAAAGGGTCGACAGAGGGCATGGACCAGGCCTAATCAATGAAACCAGTAGAGAATTCGATCTATGGTTGGTGCATACATGCAGAATCAAGCCTGCAGAAATGGGGATTTCCCAGTAGTATTTATTTTTGTTCTCAAATGCGTACATAATATGTGCACCTCATGATAAATGAAGCCAGTAGAAGATTCGATTTATGGTTACAAAACCTAGGATTGGTTCTATGAAATTTGGTTTCTTGTTGTTCCCAGAACGTGCCTATAACTTGCTACTGATAAGAACTAATGTATACATGTTAGGTGTTCAACATGATTTATTAATCATGTAGGGGATTGGATTCATCGTTGTTTGAATTAAATATATACCTCAGTTATTCAGGTTTACTAACATTTTCCTTTTTCTACATTCTGATCAGGGATGTTAGGTTGTCATGCTTGTGTGATTGTATCAGGCTGAGCTACATCTATAAGTCGTCCACTTGATCATTGTGTTGATTCCAGTACAATTATTATTTGTTTGCAATTCTTACTGCTATTGGCTGCCATTATTTTTGTAGCTGTCAATAGTTGTTTCAAATTTTTCCGCTTTTGTATTATGACCTTGACTTACTCTAGAAACTTCAAACTTCGGTTTCTGCTGTTGTTATTCAGGATGCATCCTTATCCGGACCAATATACAGTCGTCAGTTTCAAGCGTAATGAGAGCAAGGTGGAGAAAGGATCTCGGGATGTTCCTATTCACTTGAAGGTAGTATTTATTACATTCATATTCTTTCCTTTTACTTGTTCTTGAGCATCGATGAGGTTCCATTTGACAATGAGTTGATCTTGTAATCCATATTTTCTTGGTGGATAGTCTATTGCCATTTTTAACATTCGCATAATTAGGCTGCATGAATGCTGGGCATAGACAACAAATTAGTGATTGGTTCACAGTGTACTGGTTTAAGCAGATATGCTTGTGTTCATCACAAAGGATTATTTGGTTTGTTATCAGTTTGCGACATCAATAATTGGTATTTTGAGCCATGCGATTTTACTGATGATGTTGCATCTTCCAGGTTCAGGGTTCTGTGCTACAGGTGAAAGTGAGATGACTATGTGTTTCAGATTTTTGAGAGAAAGGCCAAGATATTAGCGTATATATCAGGTGAGTTAAGTTTATGACCGGTATAGAGTATCTTTTGATAGATTTATGTGATAGATTCCGGTTATTCCTACTTCAAATGTATTAGATGTATTGGTTTGGCCTTCTGGAGTTTTAAATAATTTCTCTCTTTTGCGCATGGTAATTAATTAGACCAGAATTTTGTATATAACTTTTTTTGTTCAAAAAAGGGTGAACTTGGTCATGTACTTGTCTTGGTCAGAACTACTATGTGATTCCGTTTTACATTCCTTTTCGTCTACGTGTTTGGTGTTATAATACTAATATTATAAAGTTACGATTAATCCACTGCATCAAATGTTAAGCAGGCTCGTTTTTATTTTTAAGGTGGATATAGGGTTCATGTTAATTTACAACTAATAGTGATGAAACTATTTATGAAGGTTTAAGATTGGATCATTATTAAAAAAATAGATCGGATCATTGCTGCTCTATTGAAGTAGGGGAAGACATCAAAGCAAAATAGCAAAAAAGAAAATGTATTTGGTCTCACTGATTATTTTGTTATAGGAGGCTGTCAAGTTCCTTTCGAGGACCCTATTGAGATGTTTCTTGTACCGGATTATGTTGCAAAGGTTTTCGTGGGCATATAATCAGGTATATATTGATTGGTATTTTCGCAAATTGATATAATTATGGTGGTACTGTTTTCTTCTTTTATTCTTCATTGCTGACTAATATATCAACTTATATTCACTCTATGGTTATCTTAATCCTGTTATGGGTAGGAATGTTTTGCCGTATTAGCATTCTTTATGGTTAATCACTTATTCAGTGATGGGAGGATATCATATTCTCATTGATTGTTTGCAGTATAATTAGATATTTAGAATACTCCAACTGTAGTTCTGGTTGATGAGAGCATATGTTAATTTGCATGGATCCTGCAGTTGTTTCTCTCCTTTAATATTTTGGAACAAATTTAATCGTGCAATGTTACTCTGGAAAAAGATATTGTAACCCCAAACCACCAATGGCAAACTCCCCAAGCCTCCCTGAATCATAATTCCCGAGTCCAGCAACGCGCTTTATGTAGAGACCCAACCACTACAAAAGTCCATTTCTAATGCAAGTGCACCATTTCTGCTGGAACTATGCCACACATAAACGATACACTTGGTAGCACTGCGATGCAATTTCTACTTCTGAATAATTTTGTCTGGTCGATTAGCCTTCAGGTTATCTCTGATGAAATTCATGACTATGATTTCCCAAGCTAATACTACCATAGATTGGATGCTGCACTTAGGATTTGACTTCTTACATCTTCATTTTCCATGGATTACATAAAGCAGCATTTTTTGAATGCATTGTGAAGGCAAATTTCTTAGATGTATGTGTAATATTTTTGTTGATCTAACCTATTAAATAGAGAATCTATAATCCTAAAATGGGCATGTAACATATTTGTTGAGCCAACATATATATTGTGTGTTTTTATGAGCTTATTATCGAATATATTACAAAACGATCATTAGTGCGAAATACTGGGGCCACGCGCCAAGGTGCGCATCCAGCCTGTATCCATCCTATATATTTGCTTTCCACATCATTTCTTCATCAACAATCAAGATATGTCCATTACTCCATTTTAACTGTTCACTACTATCTGGTATTATACTATTGTACGACTTGTACTGCAAAGTATTTTAGATTAGGCTTCTACCTAAAAAAATGAAATCCGGCATGAAAATTTGTATGACTAATTTGTTCACTGATTATATTATAGCAGAAAGGCATATTGTGTGGTAGGTAGTTGCATATTATTTTGTCACATATGCAGAACCCCATATTATAATCAACTGATTTCCCTATAGCTTCAGCATGTTAATAGGTGAACAAATAGATATAAAATTCAAATACCTACAACCAGCTTCTGTTTTGTGCTCATTCAAAATGAAATGCCAAAATATGATGGTTTCTTCCAATTGACTGCTTAATCCATACATCGTTTTATTTGTTATGATCTTGCAATAGTAATAATTAATATTGAAGCTTCTACATGTTCCTTAAACTGCAAATACTCGTGTATTTAAGGATTTCTGTTTCGGATTTCTGTGCTTATAAGGATGAGGTAAGATCAGACATGTATTTTATTTATCAAGGAGAAAGATGGAAATTCTTGTGTGTTCAGTTTTCAAGGAGAAAAGTGAGGCATGCATTTTAGTTTTTTAAACGGAAGCACAATATTTCTCTTTCGATATTTCTCTCTTATTTTTGCATGTGCTGCTGCATGCTTATGACTTCTGGTTTGGATGGTCAAATATGACTGTAGCCAGATCTAGATTTTAGCGTGCTCCATCGTTGTGAATTATTTACTGTCATGCACATGCGTTGACAGAAGGGCAAATGATTTTGTACATGAAAAATAATTAAATCCTACTCATGAAAATGATGTAGGAAAACAATACCAGCGGAGGAGATCCTAGCAGTTGACGTGAAGCACTTTGGAAGAAGGGCATGACGATCAAGGCAACGAGCTGCTGGATACAATCGCGCCAGACCTGGTTTTCATTATCAATGATAAGCCGCACCCGGTGTTCACCCGGTATGGAAACAACTTGGTGGCCCAGGAGAATATACCCCTCGCGATGTCACAACAGGCATGACGATGTTGGCAAGATGTAGCAAGACTGGGTCTATCTGCTCCATGATCCACCCATGGTCGGGGCAGCGGGAGCATGCTGGCGCCAATGTGATCTTATATACCAATTTGTCTCTAACATGCATACTCACAAAGCAAAAGACTTCATATGTGCTTATATTATTTCCCCTTTTGGCTAACGGAAACTTTTGTGTTCTTTTAATTTTGTTACCAGAAATTACAGCTAGGCCATTGAAGACAAAAGCCATGGAAGACAAAAGCTTAAAGCAAAAAAACTGTGTTTTCTGATCAACAGGTGCGGGTAAATTACTGTCACGTGACCAACTTGGATGTTACTATTCTTATCTTTTGCATACAGATAAATCTATTTTCTCTTGCTATGTGCTATTGTGCAATTGTGCACGATATGCGTGCATGTGTAGTCACCACTGTTGTGGAAAATTTTCAATTCCTTTGTTCAGAGCCATTGCTTCATGTTGTTTACGAATTCTTTGAAACAATGTAGCATGCTTCTTTTTACTTTTGTATGCACTTATTATCATTTGCTTGAACTACGGTTTTGGATGATCAGTGATACTAAGTCATTGTCTCATCACGAGTCAGTTTATGGTTTGATCTTATTAGAAACTTGCATTCACTTGCCCTGTATTTTGTGGCCACCGTGAGGAGATTGGTTGGACAATGTGAATGGAGATACATGTTATGGATTATTTTAGATAGTGCTAGAAATTATTTAGCCAGCTCTACGTTTTAGTGTGCTGCTTCACTATGAATTATTTACTATCATGCACATGTGTTGACAGAAGAAGATCAAATTATTTTGTACAAGGAACCAAATACACAATCACAACTACTCTAAATTTCACTATCGATCTACTCTTTCAGGTGTTGCCAGATTGGCTCGATTCTGCCTCACGCGTCGTGGAAGGCTTCGTTGCGCCTCGCCGAAAGGTTGTCCGGTCAGCTTCTATTGGTACCAGGTAGAGATTAATACCTTGAGCTTCCCTCAGGTCTCGGTTCTGCTTAGGCCCAACGTAAATATACTGCACATATCGATAGGTTGTTGAGGAAATGTACCTAAGCTGGATTAGTTCTGTAGAGAATTCACTCTATTGATTGCTGCACACAAAAAACAATTACACTTTCCCTGTTGAGTTTGTCAATAGATTGTTGTCGAGGCCGAGTGCCCTCAGAGCACATGTAGAAAGAATAACTAGGGTACTTTTTTTTTCCATTGAGCATAGTTAGTATACATCATCCGCAAGTAAGACCTCGGGTGCTTTCCTTCTGATAGATGGCATCACCTATTTATTTATTGATATCATTTTGAGAACATATAGTTAGCGATTTTTTGGTCTCGGGTAGGACACAAAATCTATGTCCTTTGTCAAACTATTACAAAACTAATTATACATTTTCTAATAATGCTTGTCTAAAACTACCTACATTTTTATTTATTCACCTATGGAGCCAACTCTTGAGGCTTGGGTTTCTTCTTATGCTATATTTAAGTGCAAATAATACTCTTGGTTTACAAAGATTACAGCATTAGTATAACATTCCCTTCGTTCTCCAACATTTTTTTATTATGTGGTGTTCTTAATGTTGCTCTAATTACAACATTTATTTGCTTTGTTGCAGCCTAATGGAGGCCGTCAAGATGGAGTCTGTAGAGCTCGAGACTGTCGAGATCCTGCCCGGTGTCATTCTAGAAGCTATGATGCAGAAACTGCACCCTTTGGCGGTGCAACTACCTATTATAATTAGGTTTTTGTGTGTGTGGTGGCCTTCAAAGACTGATTTGCGGCGAGCTTATTTATATTTTACTTTTGTTATTTTTAGCTTTATTTTATCTGTGTCTAAAAAAACCATAAGTGTGTTAATATTTTGATATTTCTCTCATTGTGCATAAGCATTGTTGTTCCATTCTGATTTCATGTTCAATTTTTATTGACTTTGTTTTCTAAATCCTATAGAACATATTTTCATTTACGTATAAATCGTTCGATTTTTACGGGATCGTGCGCCAAGGCGCATATCTAAATCTAGTGAATTTGATTCTTGGACGTCAATTAGGAGCTATGCTGAAGTGGTTTCTGATGTCTGCAAGGAAAGCAACCCTCCAAATGCTGCTATGGCTCGTGCTCTGGATTTCTCTTTGGGTATCAAATTCTTCAAGGATATGCAGCTCAAATTTGGCCATTTTGTTAACTTTACTTCTGGTTTCAAAAGAAGGGAATTATGTATGGTCTGAAAACTAACGAGAACGAGAACAGATAGGACGTCCTGAGGTGCCTCGTCAGGTAGGGATCTTTCTATTATATACTACCTCCGATTCAAGGAATAAGGCGCCCTTGTTTTACATATTTTTTGTTTGACCAAGAATTACTTCAAATATATAAAGATTGTTTGTATGAAATTAGCATCATTAGAAAGTGCTTTTCAATACGAATCCAACAATACTAATTACATATAATATAATCAAGATTGTGTTGCTCAATTTTTATGGTCAAAGTTCACCTTGAAATACGCGTGCGCCTTATTCCTTGGGACGGAGGTAGTAGTAGGTATAGTTACAAAATCCTACACGTATCTTTATTATTAAATTGCAATAGTACACTACGTATTCTAACACCCTTCCTAAATCTCAACTAGTGAAAGATTGAGATTCTGCTTACAATGATGAAACAATGGTAACGGGAGTGACTTAGTAAAAGTATCAGCTACTTGGTCCTTAGAAGAAATGAACCGAATTTGTAGTTGCTTCTGTGACACGCGCTCACGGACAAAGTGGAAGTCAACTTTAATATGCTTTGTCCTTGCATGGAAGACTAGATTGGACGACAAGTACGTGGCACCAATATTGTCACACCATAGCACTGGAGGTTGAGTGTGAACAACACCAAGCTCCTGAAGTAACGATTGTACCCAAACAAGTTCAGCTGTAGCATTAGCAAGAGCCTTGTATTCTGACTCAGTGCTAGACCTAGAAATTATAGACTGCTTATGAGCATTCCAGGCGATCAAATTGCCTCCATAAAATATAACATATCCCCCGTAGATCGCCGATATTCCATACTGCCAGTCCAGTCTGCATCAAAGAAGGCAGAAAGCAATGTAGAGGAAGAAGACCGAAGCTGCAGACCACTATCAACAGTGTGCGAACATAACGCAGGATGCGCTTGAATGCAGACCAATGAGGAGTACAAGGCTCATGAAGATATTGGCACACCTTGTTGACAACAAAGGACAGGCCGGGCCGTGTCACTGTGAGATACCGTAGACCACCAACAATACTACGATACTGAGTGGCCTCCTCGGATGAAATAGGATCACCGCCAGTGCTGCAAAGGCGCTCAGAGGACACCATGGGCGTAGTCATAGGAGCACACTTCAATATACCAGCACAAGCAAGAAGCTCAAGGGCATACTTGCGCTATCGAAGAAGAAGAGTACCAGTCGAGGGTGATGAAACCTCAATGCCTAGAATATGGAGAACACCAAGATCCTTAACTGAGAACTCAGAGCGAAGCTGACTGACCAATCTGGGAATCGCAGCCGCAGTGGAACTGAGAAGAATAATATCATCAACGTACACCAACAAATAGAATGTAACATCTGGGCGGCGAAGGATGAACAAGAACGTATCAGCCACAGACGGAGTGAACCCCAAGGTGCCAAGGACCGAACTGAGACGAGCATGCCAAGCACGAGGAGCCTGTTTCAGTCCATACAAAGAATGAACAAGCTTGCAGTAGTGATCAGGGTGATCAGGATCAGCGAAGCCAGGAGGTTGCCGCATATAGACCTCCTCATCAAGAAAGCCATTGAGAAAGGCATTCTGAATATCAAGCTGACGAAGATGCCAACGGTGAAAGAGAGCCATAGCAAGCAATAAACGAATAGTAAAGTCTCATCATAATCCAGACCATAACGCTGTTTGTATCCTTTAGCAACAGGGCACACCTTGTACCACTCAATGGAACCATGGAGTGAAGCTTCACTTTAAAAATCCAGCGTGAATCGATCAAGTTAATGCCAGGGACAGGAGGTACCAACTTCCAAGTGCCATTGCGATGGAGAGCAGAAAACTCGGCCTCCATAACTTCACGCCAATGAGGAATACGAAGGGCTTCTTTATAATCACGAGGTTCCTGAGTGTTTGGTAGCAGCATGTGCAGCGAGGACAGACAACCACGTGACAATTCCATCGGTGCGCATTTTGGGCTGATGAATGCCATGTTGTGCACGTGTGACCGGTCGCTGAGGAGGACGTGGAGGTGGCATTGACACTGGAGCTGTTGAGTCTGAAGAGGGAACAACCGGTGGAGTTTCCGCAGGAGAAGCATGCGTCGCTGCAGGGGAACCATGTGACTGGGGTGCCGTCTAATCAGCATCCTGATGTGCATGTGATAGTTGGGGCGGGCTGCAGCTTCCACGGTCGGATGCAGAGGAGGCAGACCCGCGCGTTGGCGTCATTTGCCGGGTGACGGAACACGTGTGATGGGCGCAGGCAAAGGGGAGGCCATGGACGTCACTGGCTCCGGCGTGGAGCCCGAGGCAGACGTGGCCGGCTACAGGAGCGGCTCGACTGGCGCGCAGCCCGAGAGAGGGGAACCATGCAACGGTGCAAAACCAAAGGTCGAGTCATGTGGCGGGAGATGGCCATGATTGACGTGAATAGCTGGTTGTGGTGGAGTTAAAACCTCAAGGCGTGCGCCGCGTCCTTTTCCTGCACCATGGTCAGCGAGCAAATGCAAAGAGTGTGCAACATTTTTATCCATAAACTGGTCAGTTGAAAGTAAAAATGACTTCGAGACAGGTGGAAATGTTTGTGAGTTAGGCATATTGACATAGGGGAAAACATTCTCATCAAAGATAACATCCCTAGAGATATAAACTCTATTGGAAGGAACATGGATACATTTATATCCTTTGTAAATAGCACTATAGCCCAGAAAGACACACTTCTTCGATGTCTATTTAATTAAACATAAATACGATGCCTATAATGTATACATGTCCTAAATATCTTACTCTTGAATATCTTACAAATAGGAAGGAAGAGAAGATGGTTCGTAAAGATGAAGTTCAGGGAGAAATAACCAACCAAGGAAAGCCACCTCTTGCTGCATACTTGTCCTAAATATCTTACTCTTGAATATCTTACAGGTTCATAAATTTCATGTCTTTAATTACTTATGAGAGTGGTCATGCCACTCGAAGTTTTTTCTATTCCACTCTTACGGGTGCTGCCCTCGTTGGTACCTATTGGACAAACCTTATTAGTGATACAGTGCTTAATACCTTATCATCTCATTGTCGCTTGTCTCAAGAAAATCATGACTATAGTTTGGGATCCCTTGGAAAAAATGAATTTGGAAATGGTTTTAAAGAAAATGAGTTCTTTGAAAACCTTGGAATGGGGCAACCCTGCCCAAGTGGGAATTTTATGAAAAGGGTTTTGAGAAAGATGGTGCCGAAGAAAAAAATGAGGAACTTGTGTTTTCGAAAAACTTTAGTGACCGGAGTATGAAACTGTACCTAACTAGTGCAACCACATTACCCTGAAGTGGGAAGGGGTGTAGCGTGGTAGTTTGTCTCGCCTTAGTTCGGGTCCTGCAAGTGTAAGGGGTAGTCTGAGCATGGACACCTTTCGACTGTGGCCTTCCCGACGTACTAGGGACGCCTTTCCATTTCTTATAGATGGCAGGGGTACAACCTATGAGCTCCCATTGAAAGTTGCCCCGCAGTTGGTCGCGGCATTCCGGAGGGTTGAGCTGGCCGGGGACTTTGTAGCTCCTGGACAAACGACCCCTCGGACTCTGGTGTTGGGAGTTACAACTCTAGGAGGCATGTCTTAGGCTAAGGCGAGCAAGCGAAAAACTACGATCGGTTATCCGAGCCTCGCGTTTTGATGCTTGGTGAACCATTGATGATCTCGACGGATTTATCAGATCTTGTGGGGAAAGTGTACAATCTCTGCAGAGTGTAAATCTATTCAAATAGTTGTGTCCACGGTTATGGACGTGGGAAAGGCAGTGCGTGGCATTAAAGGAAGTTTTGATTTATAAAAGTGTTTTCCAAAGGGTTTGGAAAAAAAACCAGTGGGACTGGTGGAGTTGTACCTAGGAGGTACGGAGGAAAGTTGAAAGTGTTTTGGTCATCCTGATGCCCAGAAATGAATTTGGGTCACCCTTACCTATTAGTATACAAAAGAAACTTGTTTTCAAAAAGGTTTTCAACAAAGATATAGATATATCATACTCTCGAGAGAAACTATGTCCCACTCCTTGTAACCCTAGAATAGTGTCTATTCCTTGCTATTGCCAAATATTCATATCCTTCACTTCTCTCTAAGGTGGTTTGCGAGTAAAATTCATAATGTACCCATGGCTTTGTTCCTGGCTATTTACTTGGCCAGACTTGTTGGAGTTCGGCAGATGAAGAAGGAGTTGGCGATGTCTATGCGAGCTAGGAACGTCCTCCCAGTCAGTTGCCTATAGGGTTTTGGCATGACTTGGGTCATGCGAACACTTTCGTCTGAAGTATTTCCGTTGTGTGAATGTTGATATCCTGCCATTGCGTCTCTTATGTAAGTATTGGTCATGTGACCTATTGCAATCTTTTCATTCGGTACTATAATGGATGATGTATTTGATACCAGTTCGGTTATGCTTTCACGACACACTGATCATGGGATCGTGAATGAGCATTCATAACGGGTGTTTCAGACAGCTAGTCTAGGGCCCCACACGTTGTTGAAGACGATGAAGGTTGTTGGTGCCGAAACACGAGCGCCCCCTACCTGGCGCACCATATGTCGCGTCTCGCCTACACGGACACCGGGGATGAGCCCACCCCCATTTCTTGTTGGTTAGTGGGCACGAAGGCGTTTCAGCCTCAACGCCGCCTTAGGATCATTCCTAGGCGGAGCATGAACATACACAAAGCGTACACGATATTTTTTACCCAGGTTCAGGCCGCCCTTCGGCTAACAACCCTATGTCCTGATTTGGTGGATTATCTTGGATACACAAGGTACAATGGTTATGAACTCTCGGCCGGGAGGACGCTTTGATTAGCTCCTACACCTCCCGGACTTCCTCGATCTTTTCCTCACTCTCTTCATAGCTCAATCTTGGCCTTCACGTTGTCAAGAACAAGGCTCAAGATCTCTCTATCCACTCTTCTCTCTCGGGCTGAACCTAGGCATATCCCTACTCAAAATGAACCCTAACTGGTTATCTCTCTTGTCTTCGGCTCACTGAAAAATGAACTCCTTGTCGTATCCTTGGATGTCCGAATAGGGCTCTCTGTCTTCTGTTGTACTCTGGCTTATATACCTTGGTGGTAGTCTCAACGGCTCTACTGGGCACCACCCAAGAGCATTCCCGGGCTCAATCGGAGGGAGACACGCGGGCGACGGGCGGGTGGGTGGTGCACGCGGCCAATGGATGGCCACGGGCGGCGCTGACGCTTGTGATGATGGCGTGATAGCTCGGGCAGTGAGCTATCACTCCTGTCCGCAGTGCAGGCCTCTGTTGATCTGCGCCATGATGGCGCGCAGGGGTGCAGGCGCCTCGCCTATTCCCCACGCAAGTATTTATCCGTCCCATCGATCCCGACTGTCACCTACTCCCTGGCCTCGCATGGCCAAGGGGAGGAGGCTCCCGAGTCCTTCTCGGGGCTACCCGAGCCTTGGCTTGGTTGCTCCGCTTATGTGCCCTTAGTCTCTCCTCGTGGGATGCTCCCGGGAGGAGGCCAAGGGAAGCTCTTGGCTCTGGTTGTCTTGTTCTCCTTGTCCTATCTGTTCGTCCAGACTCGCCTTTGTCTGGGGGCATTTGTTCTCCACTAGGTGTCCTACGTTCAAGGTAAATTTCAACATAGTTAAACTGTTTTCACCACGAGTCATACCTGGGTGGCTTGCCATGGAAGCATCTGAGAGATCGTGACCTGGAGCCCGCGCGCGCCGTGGCATAATCGTGTGGACCCTGGATCCCATTACGCCGACAAAATATGACCATAATCATGCTGGGCAGCTCATATGGCACTAAGAACAATGAAGAACATGAGAGAAATAGATCAGGCTACTGCCAAAAACCCGTAGTCCAGAGGTGGACTACTCCCCCTTGATCATGGTGATGATGAGGAAGACGTTGCAGAAGGTGGATATCCCTCCGGCGGTGATCCCGGCGGAGTTTCCCCCTCCAATCTTCGCTGCCGCAGCCTCTGTTTTCGTGTTTCTGTCTTCCTGCGGTGCTCTCCTCCCGAGAACTCTTCGGGGTCATATATATAGTGGTTTTTAGGTCAAAATACGTTGGTGGGCGAAAGAATCAAGCTATTTTGACGATCAACGGCCGAAAGAGGGCAGGTGTCGCGCCCTACAAGTCTGGGTGCGCCACTTGGGCTCTTTTGAACCTCAGGCCCCTCCAGGTGTGCTTCCAAGGCCCAGTGTGCTTCTCCCGATGAAAAAATGGCGCTCCAAAAATACTAGCTCAATTTGACTCTGTATAGGTCTTTGAAAGTGAAAATTACATAAAACAGGAAATTCATGTTCCGCAGAGTTACAAGCCAGATAAGGGGGGTCATTGGTAAATCCCCAAAAAAATCAATGTAAAACATGGTATTCTCATCATATGTGTTGCAAATATGTGAGAATTCATTCTAATAAAGGACAAAGTTCATGTATGTATTTTACATGCCTCGGATACTGGCAAACAGGTTGCAGAAAATTATTCTAAAGATTGTGCACAAAAACCAGTATGAATTTCTCAAATCAAGATGTATTCCAGATTGTTTGGCTTGGGATTTTGAATATTTATTTCAATGCCATAAATCAAGCGAGGAAATTCTTATTTTCAAGTTTTATAAACGCGACAAGCAAATATTGAATAACGATAAAGGAAAACGCAGCGGAGACACGAGATTTAACGTGGAAAACCCCTTCCAACACAAGGGGAAAAAAACCATGGGCGCCAGCCAGCAAACTTCACTATATCGGGAGTGTTTACAAACGGTTATCTTATAATCTAATAAACCCTAGCCGGCGGCTTACAAGATGTATATATAGGCGGTGGCAACGATCCGTACACCATATAACCGGCGACGGGCCTCGCTCCGCTCATCAGAAGTTAGCCTCCCTTTAGTATATGAATTTGGATCACACTATAACAAACTCCACCTTGAGACAAATTCCATCTTGTAGCACGAACTTCAAGAATCTCCTGAACAACAAAGAAAAACACTTGCTAGCGCCAACAACCACTTGGGCTAAACAGTTATACCAACCAAGCTAGAGCAAAGCTCAAATTGAAAACAGGAACTGGCTTTGTCATCATATCAACAGGATTATCATGAGCACTTATCTTGCATACCTTCAGTATACCTTGAGCAACAATGTCGCGAACATAATGGTACTTGATATCAATGTGCTTTGTCCTCTCATGGAACATTTGATCTTTAGTAAGGTATATTGCACTTTGATTGTCAGAAAACAAGTTAATGCAAGAATCATCTCCACAAAGCTCAGCATACAAACCTTTGAACCAAACAAACTCTTTGCAAGCTTCAGCAATAGCCATATATTCTGCTTCGGTTGTAGATTGGGCAACAACAGGTTGTAACGTTGCCTTCCAACTCACAGCACATCCACCAACAGTGAACACATAACCTGTGAGGGATCTTCTCTTATCCAAATTGGCAGCAAAATCTGAATCCACATAGCCTACGAGTCCCTCACCGGTCTTGCCAAACTTCAAGCAAGCTTTGGATGTGCCACGAAGGTACCTGAAAATCCACTGAACAACTTTCCAATGTTCTTTACCCGGATTAGCCATGTATCGACTGACCAAACTCATAGCATATGACAAATCAGGGCGAGAACAGACCATGGCATACATCAAGGAACCAACATCACTAGAATATGGAACTCGTGACATGTACTCAATATCTCCATCAGTAGTAGGACATTGCAATGCTGATAACTTAAAGTGAGGAGCAATAGGTGTACTACCAGACTTTGCATCATGCATATTAAAACGATGAAGAACTTTCTGAATGTAATTTTGCTGACTAAGAAATAATACACTAGATTTTCTGTCTCTTGTAATTTCCATACCTAGTATTTTCTTAGCAGCACCAAGATCCTTCATATCAAACTCACTACTTAATTGTGACTTTAAAGTAGTGATCTCTTTCTTGCTCTTGGCAGCAATCAACATATCATGAACATATAACATCAAGTATATTGGTGATCCATTAACAAACTTGATATAAACACAACTATCATACTGAGATTCTTAAACTTAATTATGTGCAATCATAAATGAATCGAACTTTTATACCGTTGTCTTGGAGACTATTTCAAACCATAAAAGGACCTCTTCAACTTGCAAACAAGATCCTCCTTTCCAGGCACAACAAAACCTTCAGGTTTTTCCATGTATATCTCGTCCTCAAGTTCTCCATGCAGAAAACCAGTCTTCACATCTAACTGCTCAAGCTCAAGATCATGCATAGCCACAATACCAAAGAATGCTCGAATGGAACTATGTTTTACAACCGGAGAGAACACATCATTATAATCAATACCTGTAATTTGACTGAAACCTTTTGCTACTAACATTGCCTTAAACCTCGGAGGCTCATTGGGAGACAAACCTTCCTTTCTTTTAAATATCCACTTACAACGGATAGCCTTCTTTTGTTTAGGCAAGGGCACAACATTCCATGTGCCATTCTTGTCAAGCGATTGCATCTCCTCTTGCATAGCAGAAATCCACTTCACGCGGTCAACTGATGCAACGGCCTCAATATATGTAGCAGGTTCAGTATCATGCTCCACCTATTCAGCACAACTCAAATCATGGTGTACAAGATTACATTCTTCAATTAAAATAGGACGTCGACCTTTGTTACGCCTCGATCTATCAGCAGCAATGGAACTATTTGTTTGCTGCAAAACAGGTGGTGAGTGCTGAACAACAATGTTATCAATTTAAGCAACATCATTTTCTTTCTCCTCCATGTGCTCCACCTGCACGCTGATCTTCTGTTGTTCATCATCAGAATTATCAGAAAAATCAACAACATCAGTAACATACTAACATCTGTAGATAAACTCTTATAAAACATGACAGCCTCCATTAAAGACAACATTCCTGCTATGCAAAACTTTCTTAGTTTCAGGATTCCATAACTTATATGCCTTAACTCCTGAACCATAACCAAAACACACACTTAACCCTGGGCTCTAGCTTTCCATTATCAACATGAGCATAAGAAGTGCAACCGAAAACTCTCAACTGTGAATAATCAGCATGTGAACCAGACCATACCTCAATAGGAGTTTTCTTATCAAGCGGAATGCAAGGTGAACTGTTTATCAAGTAACAAGCGGTGGAGGCTGCTTCAGCCCAAAAACGTCTATGCATACCAGCATTGGACAACATGCAGCGAGCCTTGGAGATGATGGTTCTGTTCATCCTCTCCGCCACACCATTCTGCTGAGGAGTATATGGGATGGTGTGGTGCCTGACAATGCCTTTGTCGCTGCAATAATCATTGAAAATAGTAGAACAAAAATCCATGTCATTGTCAGTACGAAGCAATTTAACTTTCTTTTATGTTTGCTTCTCTACCATAACTTTCCACTTTCTAAAAGCATCGAACACATCAGATTTATGTTTCAGAAAGAAAGGCCACACTTTTCTGGAGTAATCATCTATGATAGTAAGCATGTAATTTGCACCACTAAGAGAAGTCTTGCGGGAAGGTCCCCACACATCAGCATGCACATAATCTAAAATTCCTTTAGTAGTATGAACGGAAGCATTGAATTTAACTCTCTTATGCTTACCAAAAATGCAGTGCTCACAAAAATCAAACTTATTCAAATTCCTTTAGTGGGACAAGACGGACTGACTTCCGATGGCTCTCTGTCTTCTGTTGTACTCTGGCTTATATACCTTGGTGGTAGTCTCAACGGCTCGCCTGGGCACCGCCCAAGAGCATTCCCGGGCTCAATCGGAGGGAGACACGCGGGCGACGGGCGGGTGGGTGGTGCACGCGGCCAATGGATGGCCACGGGCAGCGCTGACGCTTGTGATGATGGCGTGATAGCTCGGGCAGTGAGCTATCACTCCTGTCCGCAGTGCAGGCCTCTGTTGATCTGCGCCATGATGGCGCGCAGGGGTGCAGGCGCCTCGTCTATTCCCCACGCAAGTATTTATCCGTCCCATCGATCCCGACTGTCACCTACTCCCTGGCCTCGCATGGCCAAGGGGAGGAGGCTCCCGAGTCCTTCTCGGGGCTACCCGAGCCACGCCTTGGCTTGGTTGCTCCGCTTATGTGACCTTAGTCTCTCCTCGTGGGATGCTCCCGGGAGGAGGCCAAGGGAAGCTCTTGGCTCTGGTTGTCTTGTTCTCCTTGTCCTATCTGTTCGTCCAGACTCGCCTTTGTCTGGGGGCATTTGTTCTCCACTAGGTGTCCTACGTTCAAGGTAAATTTCAACATAGTTAAACTGTTTTCACCACAAGTCATACCTGGGTGGCTTGCCATGGAAGCATCTGAGAGATCGTGACCTGGAGCCCGCGCGCGCCGTGGCATAATCGTGTGGACCCTGGATCCCATTACGCCGACAAAATATGACCATAATCATGCTGGGCAGCTCATATGGCACTAAGAACAATGAAGAACATGAGAGAAATAGATCAGGCTACTGCCAAAAACCCGTAGTCCAGAGGTGGACTACTCCCCCTTGATCATGGTGATGATGAGGAAGACGTTGCAGAAGGTGGATATCCCTCCGGCGGTGATCCCGGCGGAGTTTCCCCCTCCAATCTTCGCTGCCGCAGCCTCTGTTTTCGTGTTTCTGTCTTCCTGCGGTGCTCTCCTCCCGAGAACTCTTCGGGGTCATATATATAGTGGTTTTTAGGTCAAAATACGTTGGTGGGCGAAAGAATCAAGCTATTTTGACGATCAACGGCCGAAAGAGGGCAGGTGTCGCGCCCTACAAGTCTGGGTGCACCACTTGGGCTCTTTTGAACCTCAGGCCCCTCCAGGTGTGCTTCCAAGGCCCAGTGTGCTTCTCCCGATGAAAAAATGGCGCTCCAAAAATACTAGCTCAATTTGACTCTGTATAGGTCTTTGAAAGTGAAAATTACATAAAACAGGAAATTCATGTTCCGCAGAGTTACAAGCCAGATAAGGGGGGTCATTGGTAAATCCCCAAAAAAATCAATGTAAAACATGGTATTCTCATCATATGTGTTGCAAATATGTGAGAATTCATTCTAATAAAGGACAAAGTTCATGTATGTATTTTACATGCCTCGGATACTGGCAAACAGGCTGTAGAAAATTATTCTAAAGATTGTGCACAAAAACCAGTATGAATTTCTCAAATCAAGATGTATTCCAGATTGTTTGGCTTGGGATTTTGAATATTTATTTCAATGCCATAAATCAAGCGAGGAAATTCTTATTTTCAAGTTTTATAAACGCGACAAGCAAATATTGAATAACGATAAAGGAAAACGCAGCGGAGACACGAGATTTAACGTGGAAAACCCCTTCCAACACAGAAGGGGAAAAAACCATGGGCGTCAGCCAGCAAAACTTCACTATATCGGGGAGTGTTTACAAACGCCGTGGGTTATCTTATAATCTAATAAACCCTAGCCGGCGGCTTACAAGATGTATATATAGGCGGTGGCAACGATCCGTACACCATATAACCGGCGACGGGCCTCGCTCCGCTCATCAGAAGTTAGCCTCCCTTTAGTATATGAATTTGGATCACACTATAACAAACTCCACCTTGAGACAAATTCCATCTTGTAGCACGAACTTCAAGAATCTCCTGAACAACAAAGAAAAACACTTGCTAGCGCCAACAACCACTTGGGCTAAACAGTTATACCAACCAAGCTAGAGCAAAGCTCAAATTGAAAACAGGAACTGGCTTTGTCATCATATCAACAGGATTATCATGAGCACTTATCTTGCATACCTTCAGTATACCTTGAGCAACAATGTCGCGAACATAATGGTACTTGATATCAATGTGCTTTGTCCTCTCATGGAACATTTGATCTTTAGTAAGGTATATTGCACTTTGATTGTCAGAAAACAAGTTAATGCAAGAATCATCTCCACAAAGCTCAGCATACAAACCTTTGAACCAAACAAACTCTTTGCAAGCTTTAGCAATAGCCATATATTCTGCTTCGGTTGTAGATTGGGCAACAACAGGTTGTAACGTTGCCTTCCAACTCATAGCACATCCACCAACAGTGAATACATAACCTGTGAGGGATCTTCTCTTATCCAAATTGGCAGCAAAATCTGAATCCACATAGCCTACGAGTCCCTCACCGGTCTTGCCAAACTTCAAGCAAGCTTTGGATGTGCCACGAAGGTACCTGAAAATCCACTGAACAACTTTCCAATGTTCTTTACCCGGATTAGTCATGTATCGACTGACCAAACTCATAGCATATGACAAATCAGGGCGAGAACAGACCATGGCATACATCAAGGAACCAACATCACTAGAATATGGAACTCGTGACATGTACTCAATATCTCCATCAGTAGTAGGACATTGCAATGCTGATAACTTAAAGTGAGGAGCAATAGGTGTACTAGCAGACTTTGCATCATGCATATTAAAACGATGAAGAACTTTCTGAATGTAATTTTGCTGACTAAGAAATAATACACTAGATTTTCCGTCTCTTGTAATTTCCATACCTAGTATTTTCTTAGCAGCACCAAGATCCTTCATATCAAACTCACTACTTAATTGTGACTTTAAAGTAGTGATCTCTTTCTTGCTCTTGGCAGCAATCAACATATCATGAACATATAACATCAAGTATATTGGTGATCCATTAACAAACTTGATATAAACGCAACTATCATACTGAGATTCTTAAACTTATGTGCAATCATAAATGAATCGAACTTTTATACCGTTGTCTTGGAGACTGTTTCAAACCATAAAGGGACCTCTTCAACTTGCAAACTGTTACCCTCCAAAACCCCCCGACGGGCTTTGGCTGAGCACCACGAAGAGCCGGAAGCTCCCAGGGCCGCTTAGTGGATCCCTGGCACCTCGCGTCGTCCCGCAAATCTTCGCGCGCGTCTGGCGGTTGCTAGGGCGTGCCACCTGACCTAGACCTGATCAGGAAGGTGTTAGTGCTTCGATTGTTCATGGCAACACGTAAACATTAAATACGAGCCTTATCGGCTCTCAGGTTTCCCTGTGGATCGGCTCAAAGAGCCGATCGCCCCATGGTCCTTGATGGATTAGCAATGGCATGGGGATCCTGCTTGATCAAAAAGCTAACACGATCCACGACAGTTTAGGGTTTTCACCGCATAATCGGAACGTCCTAAGTGTGATCGGGCCTAGCAGCTACGAGAGACGATGCAAACTACTCCTACGAGAGGCCTAAAAACCAACATAACGTTGATCCTCGGAACATCCCTCGCAGGGACGGTAAACAACGCCTAACGCACCACCGGATCCTCCGACCCCAGCATAAGGCCTAACTATGCAGATATTAAACTAATCCCTGCGGAGCAGGGAGCAACTATAACGGATCGGATCTACTAAGCACGATCAAGCAGGATGCTGCCCTTACGTCTGGATAGACATAAGGGCAGCTAGGTGTCGAGGACGGCATTGCCACGCAGATATGCACGTGAAAGCACCAATGCAAGACCCTAAACACCTAAGGATAAATAGTACTGCTCGCCATCAACAAGGCTTCAGCACGAGCAGTACAAGGTTGACGAATAAACTTACGCTGCCTAGATCGCTAGATGCGATCTAGGCAACATGGTGCTTACCCGGGAGAAACCCTCGAAGAAAGGGGTGGCGATGCGCCGTATGTTTGTGTTGGTTGAACGATGATTGTCCTCCTTTTCCGATAACCCTAGATACATATTTATAGTCCAAGGGACTTTCTAATTGAGGCGTGCACCTAACCGTGCACGGGCCGGACTCTATCTCTTTAATCTAAATTACAATGCGATCTACTAATTTACAGATACACGGGCCACTTAGCCCAAACTCTTAGCGCAAGGCCGGTTCGAAGATGCTCTATGTGTACGTCCTTCAAGCCCATCTTCACTTACGGCCCCAACTCCTGATTTGGCCAAAATTGGGTGGTAACACATGCCCCCCTGGTTTTGATAATGATAATTGCAAAACCATCTGCTATCTTCGAAGGGTCATGTCGTGGCAGAACCGTTGCAGTTTTCTCCATGATGACGTCTTGCCTCCTCGCCTTCTGCACGACTTGACGGTTGGCACCACGTCCTCGGGAACTGCTTAGGCATTAAACCATATATTCTCCCTTTTATTCGGCCACTTCCTGTAGTTCTCTTCCTCATCCTCCTTGCACTAGTACTTCCAAAAACCCTCCTGCGCCACCATGTCTTCCTCTTCATCGGATCTTTCTGCGCAGTCCTCCCCTTCCGCGAGCCGACGCCGGAGTGGAACCCGAGGAAGCCCATGCGGCCAGCATCCGCCGCCATCGAGGCCGGGGACGAACCAAGCCACGACTTCTCTATCGGTCGGAGGACGACCAGTCCACGACCGACGGGAGACGACCTCCGCTTCCTCGCCAATGAGGAAGCGGTGGAGGAAAGCGACGACGACCACCTTCCCCGGGACGGGGCCCCCTCCTCCGAAGGAGGAGCGGGAGGAGGAGGAAGAAGATGACAGCTCCTCCGACGAGCCGCCGGCCAGCGCCACGCCCTGGCCGGCAACCTCGCGATTTCGACAGACGACGACGACGGCGATGAAGAAGACGAGGACAACGAAGGTCCTGCCGGTCGCTACGACAGCGACGACGAGCGGTGGGAGCAGCGCCGACGACGGCGATGATGGCGACGACGACGAGGCAGCAACGGCCCCTAGATAGGATCTTAGCCTAGGGCCAGCAGTAGTAGACGGGGCAATGTATCCCCTAGGACCTCCTTTTGAGAGCAATCAGCTCTTTATGTAAGAAATCTAGTTTATCAATGAAGAATTTCCCCAACTTGATTTTGCCGACCTTCTTCATGATAATTTAGCCGATTGCCCTTCGTCTGCCGACTGTCAATTTGGTCAGTGCTCAATGAGCCGATGGCAGCGCATCGGACTCTCATGAAAAATTCGAGGTAGATCCATCCGGACTTCCAATTCCCGGTCGAGCCACAACCGTGCAAACCCCAGATCCTGGTAATGTAGATCCAACTGAACGGAGTGTTGGACTTTAGCGGCATCCTCGTCTTCCAGACCCTCTTTTGCCTTCAGGAGCTCTTAGGACCGTCGTTAGAACAACCCCGCTATTGAAGCTAACACTTTGCGGGACAGGCACTATTCGCCCACAACGGTCCTTGTGATGCTTCACTTCTTTGCAGCCACAACTGGTCCAGAGCCCATCAAACAAGTTGTGATGCAGAGTAAGCCGATTTCAACCAAATCGGCTCCATAGAACAAGGAACCTTGAGGGCGAGCTGCCCCCCGAGCCTCGGTCGAGGCGAGGATAAAAGTGGACCAGCCGAATGGGCCATCATTGGCTCCCCAATGTAATGCTGTGTTAGCTGAATTCAACAAAATCGGCTCTCCCGATCGTCGATGTTTCAGAGCGAGCTGCCCCCCGAGCTACTCCAGCTTTTCATTAACACAAGGCTAGAACGCTTACGCTCAAGGAGCCAGCACCGGAAAGGTTTTGGAAGGATCAGCAGCTCCCTTGAACCAAGAAACTTCAACGTAGTGGCCCTTCAACCCCTCCCAGCTCCATTCCTGCGCCTTGCTGCTTTGATTGGCTCATCATCTTGGGCAAACTGACGCAGCTTCTGGTGAGAATGGTCGAGCTTCAGGAGATCATCGGCTGCCCTCATGATCCTAACCTGATCCGTATGCTTGCGCAGGCACTGCTGATCTGGTGATGACTGCTCCATTGGGCTTTTGCTTGTAACCACTGTATCCCTTGAGTCGATGGCCATGCATCGGCTTTTCTTATTCTTAAGTCGATGTCTACGCATCGGCTTTGCTCAAAAATTTCTGTATATTCGATTTTTTATGGCCGATTTGTTTATGTATCGGCCCCCATGCTTGAGCTGCTCTGTTGGACATTTGACATCCGTTCCCAGCTCCGTATCCTCGTATCTCATCCATCTATGTGCCCCCCGAGCCGATTCTGTCAAGTAATTGATGGCATCGGCTCTTCAGGCATCTGTTGGATCAACGCTGAACACAGACGAAGGTATGTTGAGGATAATTTTGGCCGATTTCGGGAATCGGCCTTCCTTTCTGTTGCAATGCTTTGGCGACGATTTGCAACTTCTTGAATTTTCGCTGTAGCTACGTGGCATGTTTGAGATAAGATCCTTTGCTTTTCATTTTTTGAGGGCCGATCGCAGGGATCGGCCTTGCCACGTATGTCCAATGTCTTGGACGTGCTACTCTGTCAGGACCACGGACACCAAGTTTGTGTCAGCCGATGCCTGCGCATCGGCATCAGCCGATGCGTGCATCGGCTTTCGCTGTTTGGGCGCCATATTTTCTTTGGCGGGCGCGCCTTCGTCTCCACTGTTTGCTGACTTTTCGCGGCCAGATCGGGCGCGCTCTTCTCAACGTGTACATGTACTGTGCCTCGGCTTCTTCCGGTTTCGCACCGTGCACTCTCGCTTTTGAGAATGGTGAGTCCATCGAGCACCACCTTGGTCGGTGATACCTATCTTCTTCTCCATCTGTCTCCTCAAAGTCTTCTTGTTGAGATGACTCAGCTCGTTCGCTCTGATGTGGGAGAGGTCCTAGACGCTCGAACACTGAAACTTCGTTCGTCCTTCTCCTTTGCTGTGTGCATTCTGGGCGGTTCTCGATTGTTGGCAATCGGCTCATCCCTGAGTCCCAGCAATGTTTGAAGAAGGGACAGTTCCAGTGCTTGTCCACGTTGTCTTGCTCCTTGACCTCCCAGCGCGACGTTCGTACCCGTCGTTGTTGTCGTCGTGCTGACGATACCCTCTGCTTCCCGCATCAGACCGACAATATCTTTCATCGTCTTCGTCGTAGCGCCGATGTCGGTCGTACTGCTGCTCATATTTGTTGAGGAGATGCACGGATAATGGGCGTTGATACCGTATGTTTCTCACCTCCTCCTCGGTCAGGTACCGTCTATCGTCGTCTTGGGGCCGGTCGCGTGGAGCGGCCTCCTCTTTATCTTTGCCACGAGAGTGGCTGCTCTCTGCTTCGCGCCATGGCGAATCACAAACCCTGCCATATTGACATCGAAAGAGAACCCTGGTTCTCTTATGGAGTGGCTTAGATCCACCATGTTGACGTCGGAAACGGACGCATCTCTTCATGGCAAACGTCCGAAAGTTAATCGGCTGATTCTATCGCCATCTGAATTTGTGCGAGTACTTTGCGATCGTTGGTGGTGTGCGTGAACGTGTGATGCCATTTGCGGTATGGCCTCTTGTTCATCTCTGTGCGTAGGGATCTTGTGGCCTTCGTGTAGCTTCATTGTTTCTCTTTCGGTGCGGATCGAAGATCTGCTCGGTCTTGTCACGTCAAAGTCCAACCCTCTTGGAGGCCCTGGTGGATTCACCCATTGGCAGGACACAGTGCTGGCGTCCGAGTCCACTCGGCTCGCAACTCCCGATCTTCCGCAGAATCTTCATCTTCATCGGTATTGACCAGGCTGATCGCGCGCTTGAACTTGTCTTGGTACAGTTCTGGATGGTGCTGTTCATATAAGGTCAGTCGACTGACCAGGTGCGTCAACGAGTTGTATTCAACCTGGAACGTTAGGTCCTTGAACGACGCTGCAAGGCCTGCCACGCCAGCTCGACGCCTCTTTCTCAGTTAGGTGAGCCGAATAGCATCGGTTCTTGACAGTTCTGAAACATTGGATGTACTCGAGTGTCTCTCCTCGCTTTCTGCCGAACCTGTGCTAGTTCGGCAATACCAGCTTCAGTAGCTTCGAATGGTATTGGGTGTGGAGCAGTTCCTCCAGCTGCTTCCATGAGTGCACTGAATTCGGCGGCAACGAGGTGTACCATCCAAACGCTGGACCGGTGAGGGACTGAAGAACCTCACCGTAGCTGATCCGATACTGAAACCATGCCCACTGGGCCAGGTATCGGCTCACGTGCTCGATGGAGCTTGACCCTTCGACCCACTGAATTTGTTGAAATCCGGAAGCCGGTACTTGGGTGGTAGTGGGATCAGGTCGAACTCATTGGGGTACGGCTTGGAATAGCCGATTATCTTCTTCTTCGGCAAGATGCCGAATTGATCTCTCAGGACTGCGCTGATCTGATCTGCGGTGGAGGTAGTGGCAGCTGAGCTTTCTGGTGGGTGCAGTGGTATACTTGGCTAACCACGCTTGTTTCTCAGCTTCTGCTCCTAAACTCCCCGCTGCTGCAGTCGTTCTTCTTGCGGAACAATTGCTCCTGCTCGGCAATCCCTCCTGGTGGAGCCTGATCGCCACGTCCAGTTGTTGCGATCCGGCACATACGTGCACACGTATCCGTGTGGGATTTCCTTGGGCGGGTCATGCAAGAACTGATAGTCGCCCGGGTCACCCCCATCTTTGTGGACGACGTATGCCGGTGAGCCTTGTTGTTGTGGAGCCGCCATTGCGTACGGCAGAGGCGGCCTGGTGTGGAGTTGCATCTCTCCCTGGTGAGTCCCTAGAACAGGTCTGAAGGGGAGTACCGACGCTCCATGATCTCTTGCACCACACGGAGCGCAACGCGCTCAAAGTGTTCACCAGGCTCTCGGAGTGCCGTGCGGTGAATGAGCCACCACATAGTTGATCTCTGTCGCGGGCTCTGGTACGTTCCTCGAAGGGAGAGACAGATCCAACCCATCGAGGATGCCTTGTGGTGCGAACCCTTTGAACCTGACGCCGTGCGACCGGGTCTTCTCAAAGGAGCCGATGAGTTCGGCCTCCAGGATGACCTTCAGGTCATCGTACTTTTTCTTGTGTTCCGTGGGTAGATCCTCGTACGTGATCGGTTTCACCACCACCTCGGATGCCGATGATGACATGGATGTCGACGTGGATGTTGCAGAAGCAGTCCCACCGGGTGTGAGAATGTGTTACCCTCAAAAACCCCGACGGGCTTTGGCTGAGCACCACGAAGAAGCTCGGGGGCTCCCAGTGGATCCGGCACCTCGCGTCGTCCCGCAAATCTTCGGCGCGTCCGGCGGTTGCTAGGGCGTGCCACCTGACCTAGACCTGATCGGGAAGGTGTTAGTGCTTCGATTGTTCTGCATGGCAGACACGTAAACATTAAATACGAGCCTTATCGGCTCTCAGGTTTCCCTGTGGATCGGCTCAAAGAGCCGATCGCCCCATGGTCCTTGATGGATTAGCAATGGCATGGGGATCCTGCTTGATCAGGACAAAGCTAACACGATCCACGACAGTTTAGGGTTTTCACCGCATAATCGGAACGTCCTAAGTGTGATCGGGCCTAGCAGCTACGAGAGACGATGCAAACTACTCCTACGAGAGGCCTAAAAACCAACATAACGTTGATCCTCGGAACATCCCTCGCAGGGACGGTAAACAACGCCTAACGCACCACCGGATCCTCCGGCCCAGCATAAGGCCTAACTATGCAGATATTAAACTAATCCCTGCGGAGGAGCAACTATAACGGATCGGATCTACTAAGCGATCAAGCGGGATGCTGCCCTTACGTCTGGATACGTAAGGGCAGCTAGGTGAAGACGGCATTGCCACGCGAGATATGCACGTGAAAGCACCAATGCAAGACCCTAAACACCTAAGGATAAATAATCTTGCTCGCCATCAACAAGGCTTCCACGAGCATTACAAGGTTGACGAATAAACTTACGCTGCCTAGATCGCTAGATGCGATCTAGGCAGCATGGTGCTACAGGAGAAACCCTCGAAGAAAGGGGTGGCGATGCACGTATGTTTGTGTTGGTTGAACGATGATTGTCCTCCTTTTCCGATAACCCTAGATACATATTTATAGTCCAAGGGACTTTCTAATTGAGGCGTGCACCTAACGGGCCGACTCTATCTCTTTAATCTAAATTACAATGCGATCTACTAATTTACAGATACACGGGCCACTTAGCCCAAACTCTTAGCGCAAGGCCGGTTCGAAGATGCTCTATGTGTACGTCCTTCAAGCCCATCTTCACTTACGGCCCCAACTCCTGATTTGGCCAAAATCGGGTGGTAACACAAACAAGATCCTCCTTTCCAGGCACAACAAAACCTTCAGGTTGGTCCATGTATATCTCCTCCTCAAGTTCTCCATGCAGAAAAGTCTTCACATCTAACTGCTCAAGCTCAAGATCATGCATAGCCACAATACCAAAGAATGCTCGAATGGAACTATGTTTTACAACCGGAGAGAACACATCATTATAATCAATACCTGTAATTTGACTGAAACCTTTTGCTACTAACATTGCCTTAAACCTCGGAGGCTCATTGGAGACAAACCTTCCTTTCTTTTAAATATCCACTTACAACGGATAGCCTTCTTTTGTTTAGGCAAGGGCACAACATTCCATGTGCCATTCTTGTCAAGCGATTGCATCTCCTCTTGCATAGCAGAAATCCACTTCACGCGGTCAACTGATGCAGCGGCCTCAGTATATGTAGCAGGTTCAGTATCATGCTCCACCTATTCAGCACAACTCAAATCATGGTGTACCAGATTACATTCTTCAATTAAAAGAGGACGTGGACCTTTGTTACGCCTCGATCTATCAGCAGAAATGGAACTATTTGTTTGCTGCAAAACAGGTGGTGAGTGCTGAACAACAATGTTATCAATTTAAGCAACATCATTTTCTTTCTCCTCCATGTGCTCCACCTGCACGCTGATCCTCTGTTGTTCATCATCAGAATTATCAGAAAAATCAACAACATCAGTAACATACTAACATCTGTAGATAAACTCTTATAAAACATGACAGCCTCCATTAAAGACAACATTCCTGCTATGCAAAACTTTCTTAGTTTCAGGATTCCATAACTTATATGCCTTAACTCCTGAACCATAACCAAGAAACACACACTTAACAGCCCTGGGCTCTAGCTTTCCATTATCAACATGAGCATAAGCAGTGCAACCGAAAACTCTCAACTGTGAATAATCAGCAGGTGAACCAGACCATACCTCAATAGGAGTTTTCTTATCAAGCGGAATGCAAGGTGACCTGTTTATCAAGTAACAAGCGGTGGAGGCTGCTTCAGCCCAAAAACGTCTATGCATACCAGCATTGGACAACATGCAGCGAGCCTTGGAGATGATGGTTCTGTTCATCCTCTCGGCCACACCATTCTGCTGAGGAGTATATGGGATGGTGTGGTGCCTGACAATGCCTTTGTCGCTGCAATAATCATTGAAAATAGTAGAACAAAACTCCATGTCATTGTCAGTACGAAGCAATTTAACTTTCTTTTATGTTTGCTTCTCTACCATAACTTTCCACTTTCTAAAAGCATCGAACACATCAGATTTATGTTTCAGAAAGAAAGGCCACACTTTTCTGGAGTAATCATCTATGATAGTAAGCATGTAATTTGCACCACTAAGAGAAGTCTTGCGGGAAGGTCCCCACACATCAGCATGCACATAATCTAAAATTCCTTTAGTAGTATGAACGGAAGCATTGAATTTAACTCTCTTATGCTTACCAAAAATGCAGTGCTCACAGAAATCAAACTTATTCTAATTGCAGCCATCTAGCAGGTCTCTCCTGTGCAATTCTGCCATGCCATGTTCACTCATATGTCCAAGACGCATATGCCACAGATTAGTTTTACCAGGTTCATCAGGAATAACAGCAGCAATACCAGACAAAGTGCTACCTCTAAGAACATATAATTTTGCAGAATTCATATCACCAATCATGTGAACGAGAGAACCTTTTGATACCTTCAGAACTCCACGAGAACCGGAGTGTTTGTATGTAGCACCCTACCTTTTAATAAAGATAAGACACATGTGTATAGTGCTATTCCCGGGATCACTGATAGCACACACATTACAAAATATAGTAATCATTGCAATAGTACAAATTTACTACATCGTTGATCCAAAGGGTAAAGTAAAACCTTACAAATTGCATAGTCACATGGACTAGCTAGCTATGTACAATGTTCAGAACAAACACAGCAGAAATGTAAATCATCAATGAGCCTTCATCATCTTCATGTGCCACAGGCAGTCATGTTGGAATGTAGACTCGAGATCCTACTACGTTCTCCTCAGAAAATCCTGCATGTTTGAATATGCAGCCCCACGAATGGAGGTCAGTACAATGATGTACTGGCAAATGACACTTATATGGTGGTAGTTTTTAGGCATGACTATCTACATGATATTTGGCTAGTGGAGTTTAGGCACAATTTGCATAAAGCCAATTTTATCCTATATTTTATTTAAAACAAAACATTATGAAAATCTTTGAGTGACATTATGAAATCACACCATGGCTAAATCCTCCATGGGTTTTAGAATAATCACATGGTTACATCTCCCATGAGTTTTCAAAGGTTGATACAAATTTTAAATACATTCAGAAAAGGTGATGAGATTCTTCTGTACATTCCTTGCCTAGGAGCTCAAATTGTCCGTAACCGGGGACACAACTAAGATCTTAGGTTTAACTCTCGAGATGTTGTGCACTTTCACCTTACGACCCACCCTTCCCAAGAGAAGAATGAGACAAGATCTTTCAGAAGGAGAGAACAACCATACTGGCTAGACCCGTTCCCCTTGGCCGCCCACATCTGAATGTCTAGCCGACAAGTTGAACCTCACAACTTAATTAATCTCGGCAGAGCCCATAATATAAGGCTGCACTGGAAGCTATCTAAACATGGACGACTTGGTAATCTCTTTAATCCTGGGTGGCTAACCACAAGTGAAACTCACAGGCTTAAAACCCATCCCAGGTAATAAACCCCCACACGATCCCCTGGTAAAAACCAGAGGTGCAGTCTAGAGCAACCACTATTCAACTGCGCACTCTCAGGTGAAAACCACCCACCTGTCCACTGGGTATATCAGCCAGGGATCGGGGCCCTGAGTAGCCGCCCACCATACAACCATTCCACCCAGGTGTTTCATTAAGGTTATTAATTTTATATTTTCAAACACTCACATCCAAACAATGAAACAACATTTGGCATTTGATGTTGCAAAGCAGAAATAAAGCATCCTAGCAATAGGTTCAGGAGTAGCTACACACTACTAGGGTTTGCTAAGCATAGCATAATACCTTACTTTTGAAATCAAAATCCTACCATGCATAGTAGTTAAAAACACTAATGCATAAATATAAAAATAGGTAGGACTTGAATGTCACTTGCCTTTTTGGTAATTGAAGATCGTTCACTTCTCTCAACATAACACGTCGCTCTTCACACGAACTATAAGATTAAAAAAATAGCACAACATAAACACACCATTCATACAACAACAAAATCAAGCAAGGAAAACAACAAGTTATAATTCATTTTATTTTAGTCATCGGATAAAGAAGATATGGCACAAGGCATGGCTTGCAAGATATGTCTTTGAGATATTGAATGACATGATCAAATACTTAGAAAGAAAATGGATACTGGAAAGGAGTCGATGGGATACAAATAGATAGAATTTGGAAAGGCTCATGTGATTAGAATCACATAGGTATCAAATGGTGCTTCTAGAATACTATCAAGTAAAGTGTGACAGCACTTAACAAAATAGCACAAGGTGGCACATAGATTTTGGTAATGAACTAGTGATATGTAGAATTACTCAAATTACTCATTTGTAAGTTGAATAGTTCTAAACTAAGTCAAAGAGTGATTCAGAATGAATTTGAATAGACACGATATTGGTTCAAGGTTTGTGCTATGTAGTAGAGGGTCTCTACATAACATTTGCACAAGGGAGGAATCTATAGTTAAGATTGTCACTATTTACTCAAATAACTCAATTGTTATTTGAATAATATGAACTAGACAACCAGGGGTAAGCTATGCATTATCTGTGAACATGATAAAGAATTATAACTGGTCCTGGAAGATGGGTATGATCATAAGGATCATTTTGGCTAAAGGAACTATGTCAAAGCCAGACATAGGACTACACTTTTCGCGAAAAGTAATTAGAAGAAGTTTTCCAGATGGAAGACCTTTCTACACGGAAGTTGTAGAGAATTCCATTACAAGCGTATCGCCAAAAGAATCTCTCGAAAAAAGTTTGTAGGATTTATTTTATAGACGATGTTGCGGATCAAAGGGGTACCGCGAAAATAAAGGGCACCAATCCGACATGCAAAATGTCCAGAATGATCTAGCCATTTTACGGATTCCAACAGTATAAAGTTTGTCGGAAACCGACGTGTGGAACTCACGATATGAATTTTACAAACTAGATAGAAGCGGTTAGAGTTCTAATGGTGTACGAAAAGTTATCCAAAAAAGTTACTCCGATGGAAAAACTTCCTACACAAAAGTTGTAGATAATTTAATTACGAACTTAACGGAAGAATTCTATTTAAAACGGAGCTCTAGATCTGCAGTTACCGAATTTCAAAGTTTTCAGAAGTGAACTAGCTAGCACCATCTACGTTGATCGATCGGAGAAATAGTCTGAAACTTTAGTTGGGCTAACACAAACCGTCAGATTTAAATTTAATGGCATACAATCAAACTGTACTGATTTAGTTTAAACTGTATGGCCGATTCAACGAGGTGCGCGGGTGGTTTACAGTGACAGAAGCACGATGGTTCAAAAGATTTGGAGAGGAATGCATCATCTAAGACATATATGAAAGAGTTGATGGACTATATGATTAAGCATGGATGGTTTTGGATGATCAATTTGAATTCACTTGAGTCACAAGAGTCTCATATGATGCTACTGGATAGAGGACTTCAATATCTTCCATTTGCAAAAAGAATCAATTGAATATGACTTATAGGACTAAAGATATGCCAAAATTACTCAATTCACACATTTGACATTCGAATGATTTTATCTAGATAAACTTAGAAACTAATGATTTGAAAATATTCTAAATGTTCCCACGATTCTAGGGATACCTTATTTGCTAAATTTGGACAGACAGAACTCAAGTTATGAATTTGTGAAGTTCCTATGTTTTTGTCTCCAAAATGTGCGAAAATACATGGCCATTGGCAGATTCTGATTGGCTGGTACTTCTGAATTGTTTCAGCTATTAGATCAAGGTCGTGTGGTTTTGGGAAAGAGAAAAACAAAGAAACAACAGCTCACCTACGGGAGTGTGGTTCAGGACGCTGGAAACATACTCCAAAACGTACGTACGATTGAGGCAGAAAACGGAGACCCGACTTTTCCCTTGCCGTTGAAGGGAAGGCTTCCGACGTGAAGATAGACGCAGATGAAGTAGAGGATGTCGCGGTGAAGACGACGATGGTCTTGGAGGCCCTCGCGATTGCTCCTAATGGTCGTGGCGAGCCGATGGAGCGGCGGCAGCGCGAACAACCACAGCGATATGGCGTACCATCATGTCCTAGGGGTTGGCAAAGATTAGAACAGCACACTGGTAAAAGGAATTGAGAAAAGGATTTCCGTACGCGACATACTTATCCGATGAACTCACCAAAAGGTTGAACTAAGACGTCGATGGTTTGGGCAATCCTCTGAACAAACTTTGTGAAGCAAAGTGGCGGAGAAGAACAAGGGACGCACGATGCTCCTCTCGGTTTGTATCAAGATGGACTGAGGAGGGAGATCTGGAGGTGTATGTCGACGGGTGGCATTCGGGGCGCCGGTTTGATTTGGCCAATAAAGACCATAAAAAAGAGAAGTAATTCCCTGAATTGAATCTCCATTAAATTTGGAGTAACTTTCGTGTTAAAGTCGAAGCAAAACGATCACTACACTTGATGGGAGGAGAAGAGGAAGAGTGCCATGGCTGTACTGTAACGTACATCTTGTACGTGAGGAAGAAGACGAGCATCGTCTCGTTCGGCCGCGTGCGAGCTGGGGCTGGGGTGGGCCGAGTGGGCTGGAGGCGGAGAGGTGGGCCGGGCAGGGGCGAGCTGGGCCGCTGCGGGCGTTGGGCTGGGGCGGCCGCTGGGTCGGGGCGAGCTGGGCCGTTCGGCCTGGCCGCTCCTTTTTCTTTTTATTTTTTTTACTGAAATTGGAAATATATTTTGGGGCTTCAAATAAAATCGGAAAAATAAAAATAAGGTGCCGTTGGGTTCGTTATGAAAAATACTTTAATATAAAGCTAAATTTGGAACAAAAATATAAACTTTATAAAACCAAAATTTGATATACATGTCTATGTGGCT
This sequence comes from Lolium multiflorum, assembly GCA_030979885.1. Lineage (NCBI taxonomy): Eukaryota > Viridiplantae > Streptophyta > Magnoliopsida > Poales > Poaceae > Lolium > Lolium multiflorum. The sequence continues at coordinate 135,693,215 of CM061749.1, read as the reverse complement.
ATAGTGCCTTTTTAGGGTTTAATGTTTTTCTCAAATACAATATTTTATTAAGTTTCAAAACCTCCGAACAAAATAGAGAATTGTTGGAAAATCTTTAGAAAACCAAGTTTTGTGAAAACTCTATATTTTGCAAAAACCTTTTTTAATATCCCTTTGTGAAAACAAAATATTCATTATATTCATTTGGCCTATATGTTTGATTTTGAAAATACTTTAAAACCAAAAGTCTTTGAAACCACTATTTTGAAATTAATTTGAAATAACTTTAAAAAATTTAATTCTTTGTGAATTTTCAATCAAGTTCAAACAATCAAGCATTAAACTTTTTTTTTACATTCCAAAATTTAGAAAATTTCGGGATGTGACATTGTACCCATCAACATCAAGGGTACTGAGAGAGATCGGATTTCTGGCCATGACAGGTATGTGTCTCACATCTGTCAGAGTGCGTGTCATGACATCATGCATCTTGATCTGAACAGAGCCAATGCCCACGATCACGTGGGTTGTTATCTCCCATACGCACAACATCTCTCTGCACAAACTCATAACAAATAATAGAATTGACCATCCATTATCACTGGAAACAACAGCAGCCTTACCATCACCATCAGATTTGTTTTTCGGTTGGTAAGTACCGTTTCTTTTCTCTTTGTTCTGCAACTTCCAACAATCATCAATATTGTGGTTAGTTTTCTTACAATGCTTGCAGAAATTACCATCTTGTCACTTGGACTTTGAGCGACCTCTGTCAGTCTTGCTCTTATCTCTGTTGTAGTTGTTGTAGTTGTTGTTTCTGTTCTCGGTCCTGCCTCGGACCTGCAGTGCTTCTACCTTAGATGACGAACCCTCTGCCTGCACCATAGATTTCATCTTTTCCCTCTGCTGGAGGGCCTCATAAACTTCGGCAAGGGTTAGTTCATCACGACTGTATAACAAGGTGTCTCGAAAATTTGCAAAAGAATTAGGCAATGAGACTAACAGTATAAGAGCGAGATCCTCATCCTCATAACTTACTTCCATGGACATCAAATCAGAAACGATCTCTCTAAAGATCGATAGGTGATTCATCATTGACGCACCTTCTTGCAGCTTGTGCGAGAACAACTTCATCTTCACGTGCATCTTACTGGTTAGATATTTGGACATGCAGATCGATTCCAGTTTCAACCACAGCGCCGCTGCAGATTTCTCAGATAGCACTTCCTGCAAGATATTGTTGGATAGATGAAGCTAAATTAAAGAAAAAGCCTTACGGTCTTTCCTCTTTTCATCGTCGGTCCAGGTCTTCGCATCTTTCTTGCCAAATCCATCAAGAGCTTCATCTAGATCAGCAGATTGGGTAAGGATCGCCCTCATCTCACTTGCCACAGAGAAAATCTCGTGGTATAATCCAGCTGCGGTAGATCAAACTTCAAGGAAGACATGTCGCAAATCCTAGATTGAAACACGGGCTCTGATACCACTTCCAACACAGAAGGGAAAAAACGAAGAACGATAAAGGAAAACGCAGCGGAGACACGAGATTTAACGTGGAAAACCCCTTCCAACACAGAAGGGAAAAGAACCACGGGCGCCAGTCAGCAAAACTTCACTATATCGGGGAGTGTTTACAAACGCCGTGGGTCATCTTATAATCTGATAAACCCTAGTCGATCGATTACAAAATGTATATATAGGCGGTGGCAACGATTCGTACACCATATAACCGGCGACGGGCCTCGCTCCGCTCGTTAGAAGTTAGCCTCCCTTTAGTATGTGAATTTGGATCACAATATAACATCAAGCTTGACTTTGAAAAAGCATTTGACACAATTGAGCACTCTAGCATTCTTGAAAGTCTCAAGGCAAAAGGTTTTGATGGCAAATGGATTCATTGGATTAAGCTCATTCTGGAATCTGCTACTTCTTCAGTTCTGCTTAATGGTGTGCCTGGGATTTTTTTTACTGTAAGAGAGGGGTCAGGGCAGGGTGATCCTCTCTCTCCATTGCTCTTTGTGTAGGCACCAGACTTGTTATAGTCCATTCTGAATAAGGCACTTCTGTCGGGGGGATGTCCCCGGTAGGCCAAGACTATGACAAACTAGCCGTGTTCAAGCATTAATCTACTGGATTAAAGATTAAACCGGACGCTCGAAGTTGAGTAAATACGAACCGGTATACCAAGAGGGGTATGCCGGAGTTTGGTAAACATGCGAGTAAGGCAAGGATGCCGGAGCTCTAAGGTAAAGGTACTGGAGAACCGGCATAGGCTCAACTGTAGCATGTCGACATTCCAGTCAAAGATTCGATCAAGGACCAAAGGCACTTTATGAGCGAAGCACTTCAGTTTTAATCGAAGCTATGAAGCCAAAGAAGCTGATGACGTAAAAGAAGCCGGAGGAGGTTGATACGTCCATTTTGCATCACTATTTTATATCATAATTTGCTGTTATTCATTGATATATTTCATATTTAGAGATGATACTTATGTTATTTCATCTATTTTGCATGTTTCATGATCATTGGAGAATTATTCACCGGAGTCAGGATTCTGCTGGAAAAAGCACCGTCGGACACCATATTTCGGAAGATCAACAATTGACGGCAATTATACGAAAAATCCTATTTTTCCAGAAGACGAAGGGAGCCAAAAGGAGGGGCCGAGAGGGGCCGCCATGGGCCTCTCCATAGGCCGGCGCGGGCCCTGGCCTGGCCGCGCCGCCTTGTGGGGAGGGGGCCCAGCCCCCTCTGGCCTCCTCTCCTTCGCGTACATCATCTCCCGAAAACCTAAGGCACGAGGGAGTTACGGAGAATGTGAGCCGCCTGCGCGGGGCGGAGAAACACCAGAGAGAGAAAGAGCTCTCCGGCGGGCAGGAATCCGCCGGAAATTCCTCACGGAGGGGGAAATCGACGCCATCGCCATCGTCATCGAGCTGGACATCATCTCCATCATCACCATCATCTTCATCATCATCACCGGCATCTCCACCGCTGCATCTCGTCACCGCTGTAACGATTTGGGTTGGATCTTGATTGTTTGATAGGGGAAACTCTCCGGTGTTGATTACTACTTGTTATTGATGCTATTGAGTGAAACCATTGAACCAAGGTTTATGTTCAGATTGTTATTCATCATCATATCACCTCTGATCATGTTCCATATGATGTCTCGTGAGTAGTTCGTTTAGTTCTTGAGGACATGGGTGAAGTCTAAATGTTAGTAGTGAATTATGGTTGAGTAATATTCAATGTTATGATATTTAAGTTGTGGTGTTATTCTTCTAGTGGTGTCATGTGAACGTCGACTACATGATACTTCACCTTTATGGGCCTAGGGGAGTACATCTTGTATTCGTTTGCTAATTGTGGGGTTGCCGGAGTGACAGCAACCTAAACCCCCGTTAGTATATCGGTGCAGGAGGGATAGCAGGATCTCAGAGTTTAAGGCTGTGGTTAGATTTATCTTAATTACTTTCTTGTATTTGCGGATGCTTGCAAGGGTTTAATCACAAGTATGTATTAGTCCTAGGAAGGGCGGTGCATTAGCATAGGTTCACCCACACAACACTTATGAAAACAATGAAGATTAATCAACTATAGGAAGCGAAAGCACTAGACTAAAATCCCCGTGTGTCCTCAAACGTTTGGTCATTATAAGTAAACAAACCGGCTTTTCCTTTGTGCTAAAAGGATTGGGCCACTCGCTGCAATTATTTCTCTCGCATTTTACTTACTCGTACTTTATTTATCTGCTATATCAAAACCCCCTGAATACTTGTCTGTGAGCATTTACAGTGAATCCTTCATCGAAACTGCTTGTCAACACCTTCCGCTCCTCGTTGGGTTCGACACTCTTATTTATCGAAAGTACTACGATACACCCCTATACTTGTGGGTCATCAAGACTATTTTATGGCGCCGTTGCAGTGCGCTATTGGTAAGTGGAATTGGTAAGGAAATTTTTCTCTATGGTTTCCAATTTTTTCATAACATCCTCAAGAGAGATTTCAATTTTAACTTCATTAACAGGTGGTATTCCAACTAGACTCTCAATGATGCAGCTAGCTTCTAAAGCGGGAGTACCTAGGAAATTACCTCCCGAAAGAGTATCAAGAACATATCTATTCCAACTAGATAAACCAACATAAAAGTTCCTAAGAAGGATAGTGGTGGAGTGTTTCTTAATGCACCTATGATGAGCATTACTAATTCTATACCAAGCATCTTTAAAACTTTCTCCACCTGTTGCTTAAAAGAACGAACTTCAACTTCAGGATTACTCATTTTAGTATCAATAAAGTAAACTAGGCAAATAAAGTAAAGACAAGTAACTAATTTTTTTGTGTTTTGATATAGAGAGCAAGACGGTAAATAAAGTAAAACTAGCAACTAATTTTTTGTGTTTTGTTTAGGTGCAGCAAACAAAGTAGTAAATAAAATAAAGCAAGACAAAAACAAAGTAAAGAGATTGAGAAGTGGAGACTCCCCTTGCAGCGTGTCTTGGTCTCCCAACGGCCGGGCTTGATACGCGTAGATGCACACGTCCGTTGGGAACCCCAAGTGGAAGGTATGATGCGTATAGAAGCAAGTTTCCCTCGATGTATGAACCAAGGTTTAATCGAACCAGTAGGAGCCAAGAAGCACGTTGAAGGTTGATGGTCGCGAAATGTGATGCGGCGCAACACCAGGGATTCCGCCAACGTGGAACCTGCACAACACAACCCAAGTACTTTGCCCCAACGAAGCAGTGAGGTTGTCAATCTCACCGGCTTGCTGTAACAAAGGATTAAACGTATCGAGTGGAAGATGTTTGCAAAGAAAACAGTAAACACAAATGCAGTAGATTGTATGCTATGTAAAGAATAGGACCGGGGTCCACAGTTCACTAGAGGTGTCTCTCCCATAAGATAAAAGCATGTTGGGTGAACAAATTACAGTCGGGCAATTGACAAATAGAAAAGGCATAACAATGCATATACATGATATGATAAATATAGTGAGATTTAATTGGGCATTACGACAAAGTACATAGACCGCCATCCAACTGCATCTATGCCTAAAAAGTCCACCTTCAGGGTATCATCCGAACCCCATTCAGTATTAAGTTGCTAAGCAATAGACAATTGCATTAAGTATGGTGCGTAATGTAATCGACAACTACATCCTTAGACATAGAATCAATGTTTTATCCCTAGTGGCAACACACATCACAACCTTAGAACTTTCTGTCACTGTCCCAGTGTCAATGAAGGCATGAACCCACTATCGAGCATAAATACTCCCTCTTGGAGTTAAGAGCAAAAACTTGGCCAGAGCCTCTACTAATAACGGAGAGCATGCAAGATCATAAACAACACATAAACAATAGATTGATAATCACCATAATCATAGTATTCTCTATCCATCGGATCCCGACAAACACAACATATAGTATTACAGATAGATGATCTTGATCATGTTAGGCAGCTCACAAGATCCAACAATGAAGCACAACAAGGAGAAGACGACCATCTAGCTACTGCTATGGACCCATGGTCCAGGGGTGAACTACTCACTCATCACTCCGGAGGCGACCATGGCGGTGTAGAGTCCTCCGGGAGATGAATCCCCTCTCCGCGGGTGCCGGAGGCGATCTCCTGAATCCCGCGAGATGGGATTCGCGGCGACGTCGGAAGGTTTTCCGTATCGTGGCTCTCGGTCGGGGTTTCGCGACGGAGGCTTTAAGTAGGCGGAAGGGTAGGTCGGGGGCTCACGAGGGCCCAGATGACGGGCCGCGCGGCCAGGGGCAGCCGCGCCGCCCGTGGTGCGGCCACCTCGTGGCCCCACTCGTTATCTCTTCGGTCTTCTGGAAGCTTCGTGCAAAAATAGGACCGGGCGAAGATTTCGTCCAATTCGAGAATATTTCCTTACTAGGATTTCTGAAACCAAAAACAGCCGAAACAAGAACGGCTCTTCGGCATCTTGTTAATAGGTTAGTTCCAGAAAATGCGTAAATACGACATATAATGTGCATAAAACATATAGGTATCATCAATAAAGTAGCATGGAACATAAGAAATTATCGATACGTTGGAGACGTATCAGCATCCCCAAGCTTAGTTCTGCTCGTCCAGCAGGTAAAACGATAACAAAGATAATTTCTGAAGTGACATGCCATCATAATCTTGATCATACTATTTGTAAACATATGTAATGAATGCAGCGATCAAAACAAAGGTAATGACATGAGTAAACAAGTGAATCATATAGCAAAGACTTTTCATGAATAGTACTTCAAGACAAGCATCAATAAGTCTTGCATAAGAGCTAACTCATAAAGCAATAAATCAAAGTAAAGGTGTTGAAGCAACACAAAGGAAGATTAAGTTTCAGCGGTTGCTTTCAACTTATAACATGTATATCTCATGGATATTGTCAACATAAAGTAATATAACAAGTGCAATATGCAAGTATGTAGGAATCAATGCACAGTTCACACAAGTGTTTGCTTCTTGAGGTGGAAGGAAATAGGTAAACTGACTCAACAATAAAAGTAAAAGAATGGTCCTTCAAAGAGGAAAGCATCGATTGCTGTATTTGTGCTAGAGCTTTGATTTTGAAAACATCAAGAGAGTATAAAAGTAAAGTTTTGAGAGGTGTTTGTTGTTGTCAACGAATGGTAGTGGGTACTCTAACCCCTTGCCAGACAAACCTTCAAAGAGCGGCTCCCATTTTATTTTATTTTTGAGTGGCACTCCTTCCAACCTTGCTTTCACAAACCATGGCTAACCGAATCCTCGGGTGCCTGCCAACAATCTCATACCATGAAGGAGTGCCTTTTTATTTTAGTTTTATTATGATGACACTCCTCCCCACCTTTGCTTTCTCAAGCCATGGCTAACCGAATCCTTCGGGTGCCGTCCAACAATCACATACCATGGAGGAGTGTCTATTTTTGTTAATTAATTTGGGACTGGGAATCCCATTGCCAGCTCTTTTTGCAAAATTATTGGATAAGCGGATGAAGCCACTAGTCCATTGGTGAAAGTTGCCCAACAAGATTGAAAGATAAACACCACATACTTCCTCATGAGCTATAAAACATTGACACAAATAAGAGGTAATAACTTTTGAATTGTTTAAAGGTAGCACTCAAGCAATTTACTTTGGAATGGCGGAGAAATACCATGTAGTAGGTAGGTATGGTGGACACAAATGGCATAGTGGTTGGCTCAAGGATTTGGATGCATGAGAAGTATTCCCTCTCGATACAAGGTTTAGGCTAGCAAGGTTATTTGAAGCAAACTCAAGGATGAACCGGTGCAGCAAAACTCACATAAAAGACATATTGTAAACATTATAAGACTCTACACCGTCTTCCTTGTTGTTCAAAACTCAATACTAGATATTATCTAGACCTTAGAGAGACCAAATATGCAAACCAAATTTTAGCAAGCTCTATGTATTTCTTCATTAATGGGTGCAAAGCATATGATGCAAGAGCTTAAACATGAGCACAACAATTTCCAAGTATCACATTATCCAAGACATTTTAGAATTACTACATGTAGCATTTTCCGATTCCAACCATATAACAATTTAACGAAGAAGAAACTTCGCCTTGAATATTATGAGTAAAGCCTAAGGACATATTTGTCCATATGCAACAGCGGAGCGTGTCTCTATCCCACAAAGTGAATGCTAGGATCCATTTTATTCAAACAAAAACAAAAACAAAAACAAACCGACGCTCCAAGTAAAGAACACAAGATGTGATTGAATAAAAATATAGTTTCAGGGGAGGAACCTGATGATGTTGTCGATGAAGAAGGGGATGCCTTGGGCATCCCCAAGCTTAGACGCTTGAGTCTTCTTAAAATATGCAGGGGTGAACCACGGGGGCATCCCCAAGCTTAGAGCTTTCACTCCTCTTGATCATAGTATATCATACTCCTCTCTTGACCCTTGAAAACTTCCTTCACACCAAACTTCAAGCAAACTCATTAGAGGGTTAGTGCACAATTAATAATTCACACATTCAGAGGTGACACAATCATTCTTTACACTTCTGGACATTGCATAAAGCTACTGGACATTAATGGATCAAAGAAATAAATCCAACATAGCAAAAGAGGCAATGCGAAATAAAAGGCAGAATCTGTCAAAAACAGAACGTAAAGACGAATTTAAAGCTGGCACCAGACTTGCTCAAATGGAAAAACTCAAAACTAATGAAAGTTGCGTACATATCTGAGGATCACGCTCGTAAATTGGCAGATTTTTTCGAATTTTCTACAGAGAACTGTGCCCAGATTCGTGACAGACAGCAATGCTGTTTCTGCGCAGCGATCCAAAATATAACATCAACTTTGACATAGAAACTTTACTTGGCACAAAAACATGATAAGGAGAGGTTGCTACAGTAGTAAACAACTTCCAAGACTCAACAAAACAAAAATTGCTGTAGTAAAAACATGGGTTGTCTCCCATAAGCGCTTTTCTTTAACGCCTTTCAGCTAGGCGCAGAAAGTGCAAATCAAGTAACATCAAGAGATGAAGCATCAACATTATTATTTTTCATGCAAACACAACTTGTTGCAGAGGGTACTTTAGGTGCTCCATTATCTAAATTCTCTATGGTGGTGCTAGGGGTTTTAGAAATTTTAGGCCTATAATAATTCTTTTGTTTAGGCACTTTAGAGGCGTACATGAATTTTTGCTCTTTACCCACATAAGCTTTCTCATTATACTTGAGAGAAGAAAAGGTTGAACCCAAGGTTCCCATAGCTTTTTCAAGTTCATCAATCCTATTGGTTTGATTATCATGGACAACACAAGTTCCTAGGACACTAATTCTTTCATCAATTCCTCCTAGGGATTTATCAAGTTCATCAGTTTTATCCAATAACATTTCCAATTTAGTTTCAATACTTGGAAATTTTTTCTCTATGGTTTCCAATTTTTTCATAACATCCTCAAGAGAGATTTCAATTTTAACTTCATTAACAGGTGGTATTCCAACTAGACTCTCAATGATGCAGCTAGCTTCTAAAGCGGGAGTACCTAGGAAATTACCTCCCGAAAGAGTATCAAGAACATATCTATTCCAACTAGATAAACCAACATAAAAGTTCCTAAGAAGGATAGTGGTGGAGTGTTTCTTAATGCACCTATGATGAGCATTACTAATTCTATACCAAGCATCTTTAAAACTTTCTCCACCCTGTTGCTTAAAAGAACGAACTTCAACTTCAGGATTACTCATTTTAGTAGCAATAAAGTAAACTAGGCAAATAAAGTAAAGACAAGTAACTAATTTTTTTGTGTTTTGATATAGAGAGCAAGACAATAAATAAAGTAAAACTAGCAACTAATTTTTTTTGTGTTTTGTTTAGGTGCAGCAAACAAAGTAGTAAATAAAATAAAGCAAGACAAAAACAAAGTAAAGAGATTGAGAAGTGGAGACTCCCCTTGCAGCGTGTCTTGATCTCCCCGGCAACGGCGCCAGAAATTTAGCTTGATACGCGTAGATGCACACGTCCGTTGGGAACCCCAAGTGGAAGGTATGATGCGTATAGAAGCAAGTTTCCCTCAGTATGAAACCAAGGTTTAATCGAACCAGTAGGAGCCAAGAAGCACGTTGAAGGTTGATGGTCGCGAAATGTGATGCGGCGCAACACCAGGGATTCCGGCGCCAACGTGGAACCTGCACAACACAACCCAAGTACTTTGCCCCAACGAAACAGTGAGGTTGTCAATCTCACCAGCTTGCTGTAACAAAGGATTAAACGTATCGAGTGGAAGATGTTTGCAAAGAAAACAGTAAACACAATTGATTGTATGCTATGTAAAGAATAGGACCGGGGTCCACAGTTCACTAGAGGTGTCTCTCCCATAAGATAAAAGCATGTTGGGTGAACAAATTACAGTCGGGCAATTGACAAATAGAGAAAGGCATAACAATGCATATACATGATATGATAAATATAGTGATATTTAATTGGGCATTACGACAAAGTACATAGACCGCCATCCAACTGCATCTATGCCTAAAAAGTCCACCTTCAGGTTATCATCCGAACCCCATTCAGTATTAAGTTGCTAAGCAACAGACAATTGCATTAAGTATGGTGCGTAATGTAATCGACAACTACATCCTTAGACATAGAATCAATGTTTTATCCCTAGTGGCAACAGCACATCACAACCTTAGAACTTTCTGTCACTGTCCCAGGTATCAATGAAGGCATGAACCCACTATCGAGCATAAATACTCCCTCTTGGAGTTAAGAGCAAAAACTTGGCCAGAGCCTCTACTAATAACGGAGAGCATGCAAGATCATAAACAACACATAAACAATAGATTGATAATCACCATAATCATAGTATTCTCTATCCATCGGATCCCGACAAACACAACATATAGTATTACAGATAGATGATTTTGATCGATAATTATGTTCCATGCTACTTTATTGATGATACCTACATGTTTTATGCACATTATATGTCGTATTTACGCATTTTCTTGAACTAACCTATTAACAAGATGCCGAAGTGCCTCCTGTTTGCTTTTTTTTTAAATCCTAGTAACGAAATATTCTCGGAATTGGACGAAATCACCGCCAGGTTCCTATTTTTCCCGGAAGCTTCCAGATCACCGAAGAGGGGCCAGAGATGGGCCAGGGGGGCCCCACACCACACTTGGGCGCGGGCCAGGGCCTGGCCGCGCCACCTGGTGGTGAGGGCACCCTGGTGCCCCTCCGAGGCTCCCCTTTCGCCTATTTAAAGGTCCTGACCTAAAAACCCCGAGGAGGAAGCCACGGTACGCGAAACCTTCCAGAGCCGCCGCCATCGCGAAGCCAAGATCGGGGGACAGAGTCTCTGTTCCGGCACCCGCCGGACGGGGAAGTGCCCCCGGAAGGCTTCTCCATCGACACCGCTGCCATCTCCACCGCCATCTTCATCACCGCTGCTGCTCCCATGAGGAGGGAGTAGTTCTCCATCGAGGCTCGGGGCTGTACCGGTAGCTATGTGGTTCATCTCTCTCCTATGTACTTCAATACAATAATCTCATGAGCTGCCTTACATGATTGAGATTCATATGAGTTTGTATCACAATTTATCTATGTGCTACTCTAGCAAAGTTATTAAAGTAGTTCTATTCCTCCTGCACGTGTGTAAAGGTGACAGTGTGTGCACCGTGTTAGTACTTGGTTTATGCTATGATCATGATCTCTTGTAGATTGCGAAGTTAACTATTGCTATGATAATATTGATGTGATCTATTCCTCCTACATATGCATGAAGGTGACAGTGTGCATGCTATGCTAGTACTTGGTTTAGTCTTTTGATCTATCTTACACTAAAGGTTACTAAAATATGAGCATTATTGTGGAGCTTGTTAACTCCGGCATTGAGGGTTCGTGTAATCCTACGCAATGTGTTCATCATCCAACAAAAGTGTAGAGTATGCATTTATCTATTCTGTTATGTGATCAATGTTGAGAGTGTCCACTAGTGAAAGTGTAATCCCTAGGCCTTGTTCCTAAATACTGCTATCGCTGCTTGTTTCTGTTTTACTGCGTTACTACTGCTGCAATACTACCACCATCAACTACACGCTAGCAAGCTATTTTCTGGCACCGTTGCTACTGCTCATATATATTCATACCACCTGTATTTCACTATCTCTTCGCGAACTAGTGCACCTATTAGGTGTGTTGGGGACACAAGAGACTTCTTGCTTTGTGGTTGCAGGGTTGCATGAGAGGGATATCTTTGACCTCTTCCTCCCCGAGTTCGATAAACCTTGGGTGATCCACTTAAGGGAAAACTTGTTGCTGTTCTACAAACCTCTGCTCTTGGAGGCCCAACACTGTCTACAGGAAAGGAGGGGGAACATAGACATCAAGCACTTTTCTGGCGCCGTTGCCGGGGAGGGAAGGTAAACGGCACTCACACATTGGCAAGCCCGGCAACTAAGCACTTTTCCTCCCTCGTCAACTACGCGCCAAGCACTTTTCTGGCGCCGTTGCCGGGGAGGAAAGGTAAAAGGCACTCATACTCCGGTTCCAGGTAAAGTACTTTTCGGCGCCATTGTGTGTGTGCTCGAAGCTATTTCCTTTAGACTCTGCAATTGCACATTTGGTTTCTTGTTTACACTAGTTAGGCATAATGGACAACAATGACCTTTTTATTCTATTTCCTGATTTAAGACATGGATGGTTTGATGCGAAAATTAAAAAACCCATGGAACATATTAATATGAATGCTTTGAACACTATTGTTGCTAATGCTATGGAAAATTCTAAGCTTGGGGAAGCTGGCTTTGATGAGCATGATATTTTTAGTACCCCAAGCATTGAGGAGAAAATTTACTTTGATGATACTATGCCTCCTATATTTGATGATGAGAATAATAATGATAGCTACTTTGTTGAATTTGCTCCCACTACAACTAATAAAATTGATTATGCCTATGTGGAGAGTAATAATTTTATGCATGAGACTCATGATAAGAATGCTTTATGTGATAGTTATATTGTTGAGTTTGCTCATGATGCTACTGAAAATTATTATGAGAGAGGAAAATATGGTTGTAGAAATTTTCATGTTACTAAAACACCTCTCTATGTGCTGAAATTTTTGAAGCTACACTTGTTTTATCTTCCTATGCTTGTTACTTTGCTCTTCATGAACTTGTTTATTTACAAGATTCCTATGCATAGGAAGCATGTTAGGCTTAAATGTGTTTTGAATTTGCCTCTTGATGCTCTCTTTTGCTTCAAATACTATTTCTTGCGAGTGCATCATTAAAACTGCTGAGCCCATCTTAATGGCTATAAAGAAAGAACTTCTTGGGAGATAACCCATGTGTTTTTTTACTACAGTACTTTGTTTTATATTTGAGTCTTGGAAGTTGTTTACTACTGTAGCAACCTCTCCTTATCATGTTTTTGTGCCAAGTAAAGTTTCTATGTCAAAGTTGATGTTATATTTGGGATCGCTGCGCAGAAACAGCATTGCTGTCTGTCACGAATCTGGGCCTAAGTCTCTGTAGAAAATTCGAAAAAATCTGCCAATTTACGAGCGTGATCCTCAGATATGTACGCAACTTTCATTAGTTTTGAGTTTTTCCGTTTGAGCAAGTCTGGTGCCATTTTAAAATTCGTCTTTACGGACTGTTCTGTTTTTGACAGATTCTGCCTTTTATTTCGCATTGCCGCTTTTGTTAAGTTGAATGAGTTTCTTTGTTCCATTAACTTTCAGAAGTTATATGCAATGTCCAGAAGTGTTAAGAATGATTGTGTCACCTCTGAACATGTGAATTTTTGATTATGCACTAACCCTCTAATGAGTTTGCTTGAAGTTTGGTGTGAAGGAAGTTTTCAAGGGTCAATAGAAGAGGGTGATATAATGTGATCGAGAAGAGTGAAAGGTCTAAGCTTGGGGATGCCCCGGTGGTTCATCCCTGCATATTTTAAGAAGACTCAAGCATCTAAGCTTGGGGATGCCCAAGGCATCCCCTTCTTCATCGACAACTTATCAGGTTTCTTCTAGTGAAACTATATTTTTATTCGTCACATCCTATGTATTTTACTTGGAGCGTCTGTGTGTGCTTTTATTTTTGTTTTGTTATCTTAGTTCTCTGAATAAGTTCATCCTTGTGTGGGAGAGAGACACGCTCCGCTGGTTCATATGAACACATGTGTTCTTAGCTCATAATATTCATGGCGAAGTTTCCTCTTCGTTAAATTGTTATATGGTTGGAATTGGAAAATGCTACATGTAGTAATTGGTAAAATGTCTTGGATAATGTGATACTTGGCAATTGTTGTGCTCATGTTTAAGCTCTTGCATCATATACTTTGCACCTATTAGTGAAGAAATACATAGAGCATGCTAAAATTTGGTTTGCATAATTGGTCTCTCTAAGGTCTAGATAATATCTAGTATTGAGTTTTGAACAACAAGGAAGACGGTGTAGAGTCTTATAATGTTTACAATATGTCTTTTATGTGAGTTTTGCTGCACCTGTTCATCCTTGAGTTTGCTTCAAATAACCTTGCTAGCCTAAACCTTGTATCGAGAGGGAATACTTCTCATGCATCCAAATACTTGAGCCAATATTCATGCCATTTGTGTCCACCATACCTACCTACTACATGGTATTTCTCCGCCATTCCAAAGTAAATTGCTTGAGTGCTACCTTTAAACAATTCAAAATTTATCACCTCTTATTTGTGTCAATGTTTAATAGCTCATGAGGAAGTATGTGGTGTTTATCTTTCAATCTTGTTGGGCAACTTTCACCAATGGACTAGTGGCTTCATCCGCTTATCCAATAATTTTGCAAAAAGAGCTGGCAATGGGATTCCCAGTCCCAAATTAATTAACAAAAATAGACACTCCTCCATGCACTACAAGAAAAGTTCTGATAGACAACGTCTCAAAATCGTCCGCTAAGGGGTATTTTTCGTCGCCTATGGGCCTAACCCGACGATATGGGTTCCGTTGTGGAAACTGCGTCAGGCAAAGTCCAACGACGATTTTTTCGGTCCGTCGCGCTTGGGCGCCCTTCCGCCACGGAAAATCGGACCGTTGCGGAAGTGTTTTCGGGAGCCCGTTGACTGCTGACGTCATGCAAACTGACACGTGGCAGACGCCGTTAACTGCCAGTTAACGGCGTTAACCGGCTGAAACCCCGTGGTAGATGGTAGGCCCACACGAGGCCTGCCACGTCTTAAGCGGGCCGGGCCAGATGACATAGTTTGACCGGTCAACTATATAGCTGGGCTGGTCCATTAGTTACGTGGGCCGGGCCTAACCTCTAAGGTTGACTGGTCAAAACTTAAATGGGCCGGCCCATTTAACATGTGGGGTCCACCTTACAGCAACTGGGCCGGCCCAAGAAGCAAGTGGACCGGGCCAAAAACACAGGTGGGTCCCACTTTCCTGTTAAAAGGCCGGCCCATTTAGTGTGTGGGGTCCACCGTATAGCAAATGGGCCGGCCCAACAAGCTAGTGGGCCGGGCCAAAAACAGTGGGTCCCACTTTCCAGTTAAAGGGCCGGCCCATTTCGTTTGTGGGGTCCACCATACAGCAAGTGGGCCGGCCCAACAAAATAGTGGGCCGGGCCAAAAATACGGTGGGTCCCACTTTCCTGTTAAAGGGCCGGCCCATTTAGTATGTGGGGTCCACCATATAGCAAGTGGGCCGGCCCAACAAGATAGTGGGCCGGGCCAAAAACACAGGTGGGTCCCACTTTCCTAGTAAAGGGCCGGCCCATTTAGTATGGGGTCCACCATATAGCAAGTGGGCCGGCCCAACAAGATAGTGGGCCGGCCCAAAATCACAGGTGGGTCCCACTTTCCTCTTAAAGGGCCGGCCCATTTAGTATGTGGGACCACCATATAGCAAGTGGGCCGGCCCAACAAGATAGTGGGCCGTGCCAAAAACACATGTGGGTCCCACTTTCCTGTCCGGCCCAACTAGTATGTGGGTTCCACCATATAGCAAGTGGGCCGGCCCAACAAGATAGTGGGCCGGGCCAAAAACACAGGTGGGTCCCACTTTCCTCTTAAAGGGCCGGCCCATTTATTATGTGGGGTCCACCAAAAAGCAAATGGGCTGGCCCAACTAATTAGTGGGCCGGCCCAGTAGTTGGTGGGGTCCACCTTAAAGCAAGTGGGCCAGCCCAATTAGTGTGTGGGGTCCACCGTAAATCAAATGGGCTGGCCCAAGAAGTAAGTGGGCCAGCCCGTTTAAGTTGCTGTTTATATGCCGGCATAATATGCGCTTTAGGATTTTGCGGGCAGGCACATATGTGATTTCGCTTAATTGGGCCGTTTAAGGGATGGGAATTCGTGATTTAGATACTGAGAATATTTACGCAGCATTGATTTCTCTCGGATAGCCTCACTTACCACAAGCACCAAAGAAAAAATGCGCGAAAGAACTATAAAAACTAACTAAATATTACATCAGCTGCAAGGCATTGAAAAAAATATTACAGAACCCAGAGAAATTGAATGGTAATTAAACCTAGCAATACAATGAAGCGATCCGGCAATCTTTTAAGTTGTCCATGCAGCACCTATATCTGAAACAAAGACATTACAAGTTAAGACAACAACAATGGAAAGGCAAAGACACTACAATATTGTTTGGCAAAGAATTTGGAACTCATCATTTCGTCGTTATAACAAGATCATTGTAATGCGCACAATAAGCAAACAAAGAGTGCATGCCGCATACCAACAGCCAATATAACAGAGCATGTTAGAATGAAACAGCAGACTTACTACTGTCGAGTCCCATGCAAACCAACATGTTCAGGGAGTACAAAATTGGCATGAACAACATAGTAGCAGGCTATAAATTTTGTAACAACGACTGAGCAAGATGAAGTTATGATGGCTACATCTACAGAGCAGGGAATGTAAACCAAAAATAGAAGTTACGATGGCAAAAGCTAAAGAGGAGGGAATGTGAACCAACATGTGCCAAGTGCAATTACTTCACTTTGGCCGTGAACTAAATAATACTCCTGAACTTATAGTGAAGGGGATGCAAATCAAGATGTTTCGGGATATAAACTTGTAATGAGCAACACATGGAGGATAGTTAATGCTGGAGCTTAGGATGGACCAGATACAGAATATAGTGGGATCACCTGTGAACTTGTATAAGAGGGAATGCAAACCAATATGTTCAGCTTTCCATATGTGAGCGTCATGCCAAGTCAGAGAAACAAGTCAATAATGCAGCTTTTGAAGAACAAGATGGCACGCAAAATTATTATCTAGTAGTATGACAAGTTTATTTGTACTACAGGCTAGATAGCAGAGTGATAGCATGCCAAACTAAGTCCTTACTTTGTTAGCTTACAATGAACTAGATACAAAACAATGGCATCACCTGTAGTACAGGGAATGCAAGCCAACATGTTCATGGAGTAAAAAATTGGCACAAACAACATAGTAGCAGGCCATAATTTTTGTAACAACGACTGAGCAAGATAAAGTTATGATGGCTAGATCTACAGAGCAGGGAATGTAAACCAAATATAGAAGTTACGATGCCAAAAGCTATAGAGCAGGGAATGCGAACCAACATGTGCAATTACTTAAAATTGGCCATGAACTAAATAATAGCAGGATGTTACTATAATACCTACAGTATAATTTTTGTAACAACGACTGAGCAAGATAGAAGTTATGATGGCTACATCTACAGAGCAGGGAATGCAAACCAAAATGTTCAATCGCTTAAAGTTAGCAATGAAGTAGAAAATAGCAACGTGTTACGGTCATAGCTAGGAATGAACTAAAAGAGCTTCAGACAAACAAGCATCTGAACCCAGAACATGGCGCTAAAACAAGGGACTTACATTAGGAGAAGCACTCTGTGGGAGTCACAGCAGATCTTCCTGGGGTTGATAGATCCGGTGATGAAGTACGCTACATGTGCTACTTGGGGTTGGAGAGACGGCCATTACACTTCATGGTTACTCATCTCATCTGCAAAAACGTAACGGCGCGTCGTTAGCACAAACAGGTTCCCCCAAGATTAAACAAGAACTTGCAGGCAAGCAATAGAAAAGCGACAGTAGAAGAGTTTAGATCATGCACTGCGCCGGTGAAGCAGATCCGGTTCATGCACAGCGGTGTCGGTGAGCAAGATCCGATGCGGTGGACGACGGATCCGGCGAAGCGGCTCCGGCGGGGTGGACGATACCGCAGCTGAAGCGACTGCGGTAGACTGCTGGATGAGCATATGGTTTCGAGGTTCGGCGGGGATGATCCGGTCCGGTTGATGACGGCGTCGATGAAGCGGCTCCGGCAGGCAGCCGGATGACGAGGATCGCGAGGGCTCGGGTAGGCCAGGGAAGTCCGGCGGGGATGTTCCGGTGCGGTGGTCGTGGAGGTGGTAGAGAGAGGGACTTGAGAAGTTCCGGTGGGTGGTCTCAGATGAGAGACTGAAGGAAATGTATTTTTTTTGGGAGGGTTTCCGGGCTAGGGAGGTGGTGATCGAAAAAATGACGGGCAAACCCCTCACCAACCGACTTTGCTGTCATCTCCACAGGGGTAGAATGGGAATTTGGAAGCGTGTGAAATTTTTGTATTTTGTGGGCGGGAAGTTTTGCCGCTATGAGATTTTGAATTTCGCTAAGGTACAAGTATAATGATAAAAAATTGTGACACCGTACTAGTACCTCTGTTCATGGCCGAGTGCAAAATCAAATCATCATCACGTTGAATATAGGTCACTACCATGATCATGATCTATCTTCTTAATCCCATTCAAAAATGCGTTTGAAATATTTCAGGATTGGTGGGAGATTTTGCCGCCCGACAGAGATTAAATTAAACCACACGTTCGACAATTCAAACTTGAGACCTTGGCTATGATACCATTTAAGTTCGAACTGATTCAAAAAAGGCTAGGCAATTAATTTATATAACATCCACAGGAACAACTACCAAGTTGATCCCAACCGCAGATAAATGCATCCACCAACAAAAGTCTGAACGGTGCCTTAATCTAAGGAAACATTTCACAAGACCAATGTACTCACTATGTTAGTGTTCATCTCCAATTATCTATGGCATTTTCTTAGTCTTTGGGAGATTATAACGAACTTGATTGGCCTCGTGCAGTAGGGCATCACATGCTTCTAATCTCGATCTCAACATGTCAACTTTTGTTCTTAGCATAGCTGTTGCAACTCGTTCTACTTGGAGTTGTTCCTCCAAAACTTGAGCAGAGAAAGACTTGGACTTGGGCTTCAAAACCCAGCATTTCGCAGGAAAGAGTTTTTGGTGATATCTTTATCTTTCCCGGGTTTTGCCATCTCAAATTTCATATTAGCCAGACAAGTTTTGAGTTGTGTAAAAAGAAAAGTTATTACAGAGAAAAATGCAGATGGTAGATTTAATGTGTACGAACTACTTTTAATCATACAAGTTGACATGCCTGACTATAATAAGGACCATCTATCTTGCTAGCAGGCATAATTATTAATGGGCTACCATGTACGGGAACCGTATCCTCTAACGTGAAGGAGCTAAGTCAGGAAAAATAAAGAAGCAAAGTCAGGCTTCTGTAGCATAAGTACAAGGTTATGCACTGTCTTTAACTAATAAAGGTGATTACTGTAGATGTTTAAAAACTAAACTAAATTTTATTACACCATAATTTTCTCTGCATGTAATTACTTCAAATGCAAGACACAAGTTTGTATTGTGCAAATTAATTTAAATTATTTGGATTTTAGACATATGGTTTGGGGGAAGGAAAGTTAGAGTACTGTAGCTTCTCTAACTTTTCACCTTCAAGTTAGAGTACTGTAGCTTCTCTAACTTTTCACCCATGTACGTAGTCCTTCCAAGAAACAGCCGTTATTGCATTACGAGCAGAAAATAGTTCACACGTGCGCTCAGATTCAAATTTTCAGCATGCAGTCGATTTATGGTTTAATTGAAGTACACATCAGGAAATTATTTCACACAAAATACAGCAGCCACATGGAACATATCTAATTTTAGTACAACAACAAAATTTGCAATTATTACAGACCACGAAATTTTGAACGAAATTTTGAGCAGTAATTAGTTACAGCATTGGCATCAGCAGTCCACTTGACTGAACAACAGAATCAAAGTTTATTTAGACACCTTCAATTCCCAGACACATCACAACTGGCTTACCATGACAAGTGCATAGGAGATTCTTTAGAACATTTTCTGTCAAAGTTTGCCTATTTTTCAATTCATGTATCTCTTGGCGTGTCTTGGCAATTAATTCATCAGCATCTTTGTTTTCCCGCCCAAATATATCAACTGCCTCTTGGAGTGCATCCCCGAAATCTCTTTGTGCCGGATTAAGTTGACCAATAGATACCATGGGCCTATGCGAGCAATATGCACTCTCACTGCTGCTTTGTGAAACATCAATACTTGAGGCATTGGCCCTTGCTTCTGGCATTGTAGCTTTATTTGAAGCCTGAAATTTAGATAAAACAAGTTACAACATCATATGATGCAATAAAAGACCTCCAATTTCAAGAACATCATTGAGCTGATATAACACAACAAGCAATCAAAAATAGAGCCTCGTACATCTATTTCTTCTGGAATGGTTGGTGTACCGGACTCAGTGGACCAATGAGAGCACGTGCCACTGTCACTGTTGCTCTGTGAAATGACCGCAACACTTGATAAATGGGTTGTCCCTACTGACATTACAGCTTTGTTTGCAGGCTGAAACTAAGACAAAACAAGTTAAAATGCAATACAATACAAGGCAAACAAACAGCATTGTTGACATAATTTTGAAAGAACCATGGGCAGATACAACAAAGAAACCAGTTAAGCCACATGCCTCTTAGAACAAACCAAACTAGATCATGGCGATGATGTATACAATGAACCAAGCAACTAGACATCATGTGCCCAATAACGAAGCCAGGTCACTGCACAGAAGAAATCTAGCAAATAGCCAAATACAGTCAAAAGATGTGCATGTTGGATTTGATACTATTAGGAAAATAATGTATGATTGATTTAAGCATGACTCAGATAGTGCCTTCGACATCGCAGAAGGTCAATGCAACAATTAATTGTATGGCTTGTATGAAGTGCCATAACATTTAAATTAAGCATAACGAGGCATTGCTTAATCTGAGAACTGAGTGCTAGCTCAGTGGCAAGGCTTGCGAGTGCGCAGCCAGCCCACCCGGGTTCGAGTCCCAACAGGACCGAATTAAACGGGGTGTTATCTAGCGCGTATAAATTCGCTGCTAGAGAGGTCTCATCATCTATCTCACAACGTATAGACAAGGGAGGGAATCTTCCTACGTTGGTCAACGTTTAGGCAATGCTTAATCTTGAATTCATGATCAAACTCAAACAAAAAAGGGCATATAACAAGTAGCACCATGTGCATCATGTATAATAGATTACTAGAAACTGAATGAAGCAATTGAACATGGAGCGTATTATATAAACAGCCAGATCATTTGAATATGGATATACCACATCATGTCAATGGGACTCAGAAAAACAAAGCTAGACATTTAAACAAGTAATATAACTATTTTTTCACCATGTTTCAAGTAGAATAGGAAGCTAGGTTAGGAATAAAGCAATCATGTTTCAAGTAGAATAGGAAGCTAGGTTAGGAATAAAGCAATAAAAAAACACAAAGTGCATCATTTCAGCTAGGATCATTTCTATCAAACTTCATGCACTAGCCATGGAACAACAGGCAAACTCAATGAAGCAACAGGCAAAAAATTAACATAATAGAATTTCAGGACTTGTATTAACATAGCCAAATCATGTAACTTATACCCAGGCATGCCGGATGCCAGATGGGTCAAAGGCAGTGTGCAATGTTCCATATGGTCATTGTTTATATTTTATTAGATTCCATTAGGCAACTTAGGTAGTGCAACATACAGAAAATGATGCAATTGAACTATGCACAGGAGGTAAATTAACATTCCAAAAAAAACAGGGAACTTACGTGAGCTTTTTTTTGAGTCACACGGACCTCATCGGGTACTTGGACAGAAGAACCTGGTGCCTCACTGTTTCTCCTCTGCATGAAGGAGAGGCCAATTGTAAACAGAAACAGGTCCAAGATATAGAAGTTTGCATTAAGCAATATACAAAAAACAGCAGGTACTTACATGATTATAGGCGAGCTTTACTCTACGTTTATGAGTGTAAGATGTGCCTGCTGCACGTGTAATAATAACAAACAGTTACGAGTCACGGCTTTGCTATAATTAAATTGACACCAAATAGTAGTAGAAGCCATGGTTCAAAAAAGCGTACGCCTAGGTACGCTTAAGCGCGCTTAAGCGCTGAGCGGTTGTCTTCCGCTTCGCTTTTGGCCTAAGCGTTCGATTAAGCGAGACAGGGAATCTGGTCGTGTTTTGTGCTAGAATCTCCTCTATGCGAGTGTTGGTGTGTTGCCTGTGTTGCTCTGCTCCTTGCTCGATGCATTGATGGTGATTAGGTCTGGCTTAGCTGCTTGCTACTCCTCTACTGCTTAGCTGCTTGCTACTCCAGTAAAGCTTAGCTGCTTGTTTGTGTTTGTTACATTGTTTGCTTAGCTGCTTGTGTGTTTATAAGAAATTGGAGCAAAACCGAGGCTAACCAAGGTATTAATCCCCGTATTCCTCAGAAATGTAGCATTACATGCTTAGGATACAAATTTACAGCATATTATAGGGGTATATGTGCCCATCTTGACTTCCCTGTTTCATGTTCGTACGATTTTAGCCTGAGCGCTTAAGCGGCGCTTAAGCTCGCTTAAGCAGCAGTTCCTCTAAGCAGTGCCTCACCGCTCGCTTAGCGCCTAGCGCTTTTTTGAACCTTGGTAGAAGCATTATGACGTGCATAAACATGTAATACAGGATCGCAGAAAGATATCAAACATGATGTAACTAGAGCAGTAGCCTACGGCCAAATAGTGAGAAATTGTAATCGTGTCAATTGTGGACTTGTATAGCCTACCCCAACTTGTTTGGGAATAAAGGCTTTGTTGTTGTTGTTGTTGTCAATCGTGGACATGTAGAGCATTCAACGGCTCATGATTGGTGGCTCATATTTTGTAGAGTTTCAGCGAATGGGTGGGTTAGGTTACTCAGACCACCACACTGTATTTATATCATCTGAGTTAGGGTTACAATACTACTGGACATGGGCCTCTATGGGCCTCACACTGGATACAATATTACTACAGCGCTACTACTAAACTCACTCATGGTAACACACCCCCTCAAGATGATCATGGGTAAACAACCATGGCCATCTTGCAACAACAACATGACACATATGACAACTACCAGTAATGAACATTCAGCATAACTCCTAGGATACATGACAGCATTGCACTTTCCATCATCTTGTCATCTCGATTCATCTCTTCATCAGCAGCGAAGATATCCAGCTTCAACCATCTGGGATACGCACAACTCCTAACCATACACGTCCTCAACAACCCCGGCTGCCTCACCACACAAGTTCCGCAGAACCATCCACACTCGCCTCAATGTCCTCAGCCTCTCTTCTCCACTCTGCCCGGCCACCTCTTCCGTCTCTCCCACAAACCCCCAGCCAACTCCTGCCTCAACCATCCACTCCTCAAGCACCCATGCCTATCCCCCGGTCAGGCCTCAACCAGTCTCACCTCAGGCACGCATGCCTTTCCCCTGGACATATCCACAACCATCACCATCACCACTAAACCGCAGCCTCATCAACTCCATCACGACTCAACCGCAGCCTCATCAACTCCATCACCACATATCCTCACAGCCTCACATCTCCATTTTCTCCTCACTTCCACTCGGATGGCGCCTCGTCTGCGCGCCCTGGCCAACCTGGCGTACGGCACCTGGCCACATCGACCGGCTCGCGCTGGTCAACGTCCAGCACCAACCTCCGGCTCCGCCCTGCGCTCAAAGGCTCGCCCCACTCCGCACGCCTCCAACTTCTGCCCCTCACACGGATCCAGATCTCTCTGCCACGGATTCACTTCCTCTTCTCTCCTTTCTAAACCAAAACGATCTTCACCCTCTTCTTTCTCCCCGCGCGAGCAGCCGCCGATCTCACACAGCTCACATCGCTGTGTGTGATAGCCGCAACCGACGCAGAGCACCTGATGCGGCCTCCCGCCGCCTGGATTTCTACATCTCAACGGTGGGTTTTGTGATCAAAGGAAGAACTTGTTTGGTACTGTTTGTGGCGGCTAGCAGGAAGGAAACCTAGGCTCTGATACCATGTAGAGTTTCAGCGAATGGGTGGGTTTGGTCACGGAAAAACATACTTATGCGTCGTGTTTAAACCTAAAGGATGAGGTGGTTATCAACGAAAGCACTTGTAAGTTAGAAATATAGCACGAATTCAGAAATACAGTCAGCTGCAATACTCCTAACAGAACAAAACGCGCAGGGATGTCTGGTTACCTATTTCTGGGCGGCGTTTAGACGTGTTCCGCGTTCTTACGGGTGACGTGGAGGTCGGCGAGGGGACTGCTGTTGCGGTGGGTGCCGGGGAAGCAGATCTTGGGGGGTCGGAGAAGGACATGCTGGGCGGTCGATGAAGTGTTCAGCGCGCCGGCCGAACTAGAAGGTCGGTGAAGCAGATGATGTGCAGTGCACGGTGGCGTCGGTGTCGGCGAAGCTGGTCAGGTGCGGTGGTCGATAGAGTCGGCGAACGAGATACGGTGCGGTGGACGCCGGAGTAGGTGCGGATAGGGCAGCCTCGGGGTTTGAAGCCGTGGCAGCTTGAACGGCGAAGTGCGGCGGCCGGGAAGATCTGGAGGTAGGCAAGAGGGGCGGTTTCTCTGAGGGCTTGCGGGCGAAACTAGGGCGAAGCTGGGCGATAGAGGAGTAGAAGGGAATTTCGCAGTCCTTCTTTTGAGGAAAAAAATATTCGCAGATCTGAAACTTTGCGGCGCGAGATATTTGGGCGTTGGCGGGGAATTTTACCGCTCGATGATATTAAATTTTGGCTGCAGTAGGTTTTTTTTTAGAGTATGTAATAATAATAAATAGTAGGCCCTACTAGTACTGTACGTCTGTTCAGGAATCCAAGGGGGTAGAGGTAGAGGTATAGATATATAGACAATATAGAGATATAAGAAATGGCGGGGGCTAGCGGAAATGCACTTTGCCTCATAGGAGCATATGCTCCCATTATGTGAATCCATATTTCAAAGTGTCAAAAAATTCTAAACTAAAATTTTACATGTATATCTAGACATTTTATGTTGGTACACAAGTTTTCTCACAAAAAAATTATGTGGCTCCTATAAAAAAGACAAATTTTGATGTTGTAACACGACTACGTACAGTATATTTTTTGCCTTTTTTTACACGCCACACAAAATGTCGTTTTTCCACGAAAACTTGTGAACGAACATATGATGTCACAATGTATACCAAAAAAATTAACATTTATATAATTTTTTTAATCATTTTCTATAATTGGTGCATATGCACGCGTGTGCCAAAACGCCACCTCCGCAGGCTAGGAGTTTCTAAACTTCTTATGGCACATCAAATAAAATGTTGTTCAAACAATAATAATAATGTGCTTATGATTGTTACTCCCTTCCACCATGAATAAAGTCCACATCGGTTTCGTGTCAAACTTTGACTCGAGATTTAGGTACCCACATGATAGTGCTAGTATCATAGCTAGTATCATACACATTGGTCCCACAAAAATGTTGATCTGGCAGCTAATTAAGTAGGAGAGAGGAGATTAGTGTAACATAGGTAGATACTGTATCATAGCGCAAACAACGAGAAAACTTAATGCTAAACAAATCTTGTACACAAATTTGCATTGAGATTC
This sequence comes from Lolium multiflorum, assembly GCA_030979885.1. Classification (NCBI taxonomy): domain Eukaryota; kingdom Viridiplantae; phylum Streptophyta; class Magnoliopsida; order Poales; family Poaceae; genus Lolium; species Lolium multiflorum. Next base: position 135,667,872 of record CM061749.1, on the reverse strand, counting down.
TAAAAAATAATAAATGTAGCATTACTATGATACTACTCCATGATACTACCCACTATAGAAATAGTATGACCAGCCTAATTTTATGACATCCGCAAAATATACCATTGGAAAGTTCATCGAAACAAGCATCCGATGATATAGTTTTGAATGACATGCAACTCATAATTGGCGGGCCCAAGTATTAGTCTAAGTTTGCCTCTGAAAACAAATTGGCATTGTACTCTAGGACAAAGGGAGACTACTCGCAATGGCAATATCATAAGTAGTATCATGCACTACATGCATGCAAAATGTTGATGTGTCATATCAGTTAATGATGAAAGAGACGATAGTGGTATCATAGGTAGATATCGTATCATATCATGTAGAACTAGAAAAATTACTGCCAAACAAATCTTGTACACACTTTTGTATTGAGATTCTACAAATCCCTAAATACATGTAACATATTATACTACTACATGATGATAATATGGACTGTGAAAATAATATTGTACATTAGTATCATATGTATGATACTATTATATGATACTCCCCATTGTGACTAGTCTAATAATAACAATAGTACTCAAATTTGTCTTGTCCCTCGGGTGTTTAGAAGTATATGTTCGGTCCCTCACGTATTTAAGAATTATGTTTGGCCCCTCAACTCTAATGTGGTCAAAATTGAGCACTTGAACACTTAGTTAGGTCTAGCAATGATAAAAACTTGATTGGTCTGTTTATTATTTGTTATGTGGCACGGCGGCAAAGCATTTTGCTAAATCTCAAGCACACATAGTTGGGGTCCATTAGAGGGACTAATTAAATCAAAGTACAATGGATTATGAAAGCAGGTTTTATCATTGATTAGCTTTGCAACGGCCTATCAACTGTAAGTGTTGCATGTGTTCTAAAGAACTATGTTCATCGTCACAGATCAAGAGGAGTACGCAGTGGAGGACGCACAAAACAACCGTAGGCCAGGTGGGCACACCTTACTAATTTTCTTTTTTCCACTTTATATGTGATAATTTTTTACATAATTAATTAACTAAAACATTTTAAAATAGGGTGGGCCATTCAACCCAAACACCATGTTGCGTACGTCGCTGAGGGTAAGGGGTAGTCTAAGGGGGCAATGTAAGACCTAATTAAGTGTTTGAGGTTAGTTATGGACCGCTGTTATACCTAATTGTGTTTGAGGTTAGTTAGGGACCTTATTATACATAATTAAGTGTTAGAGGTGAGTTCAAATAATAATATATAGTTGGGGTCTAAAGTTCACCAACGTATGCAACACACGAGCTGCCAAATGTGTACTTAATTAACCCTATTAGGAAAACACAAGATTATCTCATTCAACAAAATATTAGGAAAGTGTATCACAATTGTATTTATCCCTTATCTCTCTCATGTTAACCGAGACAAGAGTTCGTTCTAGGTCAGCTCTACGACAATTAGCGTCGCAAGGGTGGTAACATAGGTGTGCAGTTGCGAAAGTTTTTTCCCAAGTTATCGACTTCCTCAATCCACACTTAATATTTGTGCATGCGGGCCTAAGTATATGGTACTACTTAGTTCTATTCCTAGTATATATGTTGGGTGACTTAGAAAAATCATACTTCGTACATGATTCCTTCGAAAATCCTTTAGGGCTTCTTTGATTCATATTAGGTTGGTATAAGATAATAGGATTTAGATCTTATAGGAATATTTCCTACACTAGTAGTTTGATTCATATGAACATATCCAATAGGAAATAATCCTATAGGAATCATCAAGTAGTGCAAATCCTAGTATAGGATTAAATATTTGGTCCTACCTCATGGAAAAATTCATTTGGCGCAATCAAACGCAACTCATCTTATTATAGGATTTAACTACACATGTCATCCCAAATCCCAATCCTACATTCCTACTCCTATGATTTCCCTATCCTGTGAATGAAAGGAGCCCTTAAAATCAAACTATCCCGCACCTCGTCGATTCGTATAAAACCGACTCTAGCCAACAACTCTTCGCCCGACCTTTCTTCTTCACCATCAGGCCACCACACACTGTCATTTTCCATTGCAACGCATTTAGGGTGTGTTCGGTTCCAGAACCAAGTGGAATGGAATGGAACCGTTCCGCACCTAGAGCCCATTCTTGTGTTCGGTTGTGGAATGGAACGGAACCGAGTGGTTCCTCGAAAGGGAATATTCTCCCCATATGCAGAATGCACCCATTCCACCGAATCGGTGGAATGTGGTGGAACGGCTGTTACTTAGCCGCTATTAATTACAAAGCACTTCACTAATCCAACCAAAAAAATTATTAGTTGTTGTTAATTATGATTTTGAGATTAAAAAGGCCACTATTAATTACGATATTTAGACAAAAGATTAAACTTTAACTTCATTCCGTTCTACTCTCCAAATTCCCCGACCATACAAAAAATAACATTAATTACGATTTTAAGATTAAAAAGGCCATTAGGCGTTGTTAATTACGATTTTAAGATTTAAAAGGCTATTTGCCATTGTTAATTACGATTCTTAGACAAAAGTTTAGTTTAACCACATTCCGTTCTGCTCTCCAATTCCTCCAACCGAACAAAAAACAGTACCATTCTGTACCTCCTTTTTGTCCAAACCGAACGCGGGGATGGAACCATTCCATTCCTCTGGAAAGGAACCATTCCTTACTAAAATCTTCTTGTGCCACCTCCCAGTTTAAAGGCCTACTCGCATAACCCTACAGCTCTGCACTCGCGTGGGCAACCGAACACACCTACATCATCAATGCCCCGCGTACTTATCCGCACCGCCTACAGCTCTGCACTCCTATGACCTATCCATGGCTGGGCAGTCAAAAAAAGCTGCGTCACCTGGGAAATCAACAAGCCGCGCAAGCAAGTCGCAAGCATCATAAATTCCGAATCAATGCCTAGCTACAGTCTACCTGGCCTCCTCCCAACTCATTGTCCTTGAGGCCTTAACAAAGCCTTCTAAAAGGGTTTTATCAAAATATTCCATATGGATTAGTAAAAAAACGCACCTGCTAAAGATTCATATATGCCCCTTTGAATCTTGGTCAAATCCTAGGTTTGACCATGATTTAAACAAGTTTAAAACATGAATATGAAAATTAAGCATGTATCCTTCGTAGTCACTCCAAAATGAAGCTCTTGAGAGGGTTTTTGAAATTTCCATGTTTGAAACCAAAAAACCACGTACTTCTCTTCATGCATGCTTGACTTCATAAGACAGAGTTGAGGGCTAGGGTAGCTAGATACATGATGTTTCTGGTTTGAATATGTCTAGACCTTGTTTATCAACTTAATTGAATGCTTACTATATGACATAAGAAGACTACGTGCCTTGGTTTTTCATTTATTTTCATTTATTTTGAATTTTTATGCCCATTTGAATCTTGGTCAAATCCTAGGTTTGACCATGATTTAAACTAGTTTAAAACATAAATATGAAAAATTAAGTATCTATCCTTCTTAGCCACTCCAAAATGAAGCTCTTGGGAGGGTTTTTGAAATTTCCATGATTGAAACCAAAAACCACTTCTCTTCATGCTTGACTTCATAAGTCAGGGTTTAGGGATATATATATATATAGGGGGTACATGCATGATTTTTCTGGTTGGAATATGTCTAGAACTTGTTTTTCAACTTGAGCTTATCTAGAGCTTGTTTTTAAATTTTTTATACCCATTTGATTCTTCATCAAATCCTAGGTTTGTTGACCTAGATTTGAACAAGTTTAAAACATGAATATGAAAAGGTAAGCATGTATGCTTCTTAATTAGTCACTCCAAAATGAAGCTCTTGGGAGGGTTTTTGAAATTTCCATGATTTAAACCAAAAACCACTTCTCTTCGTGCTTGACTTCATAAGTTAGGGTTTAGGGATATATAGGGGGTAGATACATCATGATTTTTCTGGTTTGAATATGTCTAGAGCTTGTTTATCAACTTAATTGAATGCTTACTATATGACATAAGAAGACTATGTGCCTTGATATTTCATTTTTTTTAATTATGCCCTTTTGAATATTGGTCAAAACCTAGGTTTGACAAAGATTTAAAAAAGATTAAAACATGAAAATGAAAAAGTAAGCCTTGATCCTTCTTATTAACTCCAAAATGAAGGTTTTTGGGAGGGTTTTTGAAATATCCATGTTTGAAACCCAAAACCACTTCTCTTCGTGCAGAGTTTAGGGTTAGGGGTAGCTAGACACCTGAATTTTCTGGTTTGATATGTCTAGACCTTGTTTATCAACTTAATTGAATGCTTACTATATGACATAAGAAGACTATGTGCCTTGATTTTACATTTTTTTAAAATTATGCCCATTTGAATCTTGGTCAAATCCTAGGTTTGACCATGATTTAAACAAGTTTGTTTATCAACTTGAATGCTTGCTATATGACATCAGAAGACTATGTGTTTGGTTTTTGTTTTTTGAATTTGTTATGCCCATTTGAATCTTAGCTAGTCAAATCCTAGGTTTGAATATATATGTCTAGACCTTGTATATCAACTTGAATGCTTACTATACATATGACATAAGAATGTTATGTGCTTTGGTTTTTCATTCTTTTCATTTTTTTCTGAATTTTTAGGGCCATTTGAATCTTGGTCAAATCCTTGGTTTGACCAAGATTTAAACAAATTTAAAACATGAAAATGAAAAGGGAAGTCTGTATCCTTCTTAGTCACTCTAAAATGAAGCTTTTGGGATGTTCTTTAAATTTCAATGTTTGAAACCCAAAACGACTTCCCTTCATGCTAGACTTCATAAGATCGACAGGGGGTAGATACATGATTTGTCTGGTTTGGATATATCTAGACCTTGTTTATCAACTTGATTGCTTACGATATGACATAAGAAGACTATGTGATTTGGTTTTTCATTTTTCTGATTTTTTTGAATTTTGTGCCCACCCATTTGTATCTTCGTCAAATCCTAGGTTTGACCAAGATAATTTAAACAAGTTTAAAACATGAAAATGTAAAGGGAAGCATGTATCCTTCTTAGTCACTCTAAAATGAAGCTTTTGGGAGGTTTTTGAAATTTCGATGTTTGAAACCCAAAACCACTTCTCTTCACACGCTTGACTTCATAAGACAGAGTTTAGGGGTTAGGGGTATAGATACATGATTTGTCTGGTTTGAATATGTCTAGACCTTGTTTATCAACTTGAATGCTTACTATATGACATAAGAAGACTATGTGATTTGGTTTTTCATTTTTCTGTTTTTTAATTATTTTTCTGCCCATTTGAATCTTGGTCAAATCCTAGGTTTGAACAAGATTTAGACAAGTTTAACACGTGAAATTAAACGAATAAGTAAGCATTGATCCTTCTTAGTCACTCCAAAATGTACCAATTGATAGTGTTAACTTTGCTTCATGGAAAAAATAATGTCATGTAAATGAGTTAACTTGGATTTCCTACCCTTGAATCCATAGGAAACTTTGTTCTAATGCACTATTATAATCAACCGAGTTTTTACACCAACAGGTCTGTCACTTACGTGTGGTGCCCACGCGTGAGGTCCCACACTTGAGTGAGCACAAGTCACGTGCAATAGGTACGCCAACTCCCAGCCATCTTCTTTGTCAAGAGAAGACGCATCAGGATGCGTATTGGAAGTCTGTGGGTCCTTCTGGATCCTTCGGTTGTCCCTCTCACACAAAAAAAACAAATCTCTCTCATTCTCGGCCTCGCTCGACTCGCTCGCTCGCTCGCACCTCCTGCGCACTGACAAACCCTGCACAACAGTCAACATCATCATCATCACCCGAAAAAGGGAAGACACCATAATGCTCTGCCTTTTTTCTCTCCTTCCGAGTGATCCCTCTTCCTCCGAGTTTCACTCGACGGGCAAACGCACATCTGCAGCATAGTAATAATAAAAAGGTAGAAAAATCGATATACGAATCTATAATTAAATAGGTTAAACTAGGGTTTTGCCCAGTACTACAGATCAAGGTTCAAAAAATCCAACTACGGGGTTCGAACAACACGATTCTAATCCAAGAACTTTTTCGACCTCATCCAAGTGGCCTCAAACTATAGGGTTAGCATCTAGTGCAGTATGTGTGAAAATGTATGCACTATGTGTGCTATAACTTGTATGTCTTTCAAATTTGAACCAACTTTGAATAAGTTTGAAATATTTGAAATGGGGCTTTTGGCTTAAACGTTTGAAACTCAAAACGATTCTCTTCATGCTAGACTTCATAAGACCGAGTTTAGGGTTAGGGGTAGATACATGATTTGTCTGGTTTGAATATGTCTAAACCTTGTTTATCAACTTTAATGCTAACTTCTCAGTCACTCTAAAATGAAGTTTTTGGAGGTTTTTGAAATTTCCATCTTTGAAACCCAAAACCACTTCTCTTCATGCTTGACTTCATAAGAAAAAGTTTAGGGTTAGGGGGTATAGATACATGATTTGTATGGTTTGAATATGTCCAAACCTTGTTTATCAACTTGAATATGCTTACTATATGACATAAGAAGACTATGTACTTTGGTTTTTAAATTTTCTGACTTTTTTAATTTTCTGCGCATTTGAATCATATCTTGGTCAAATCCTAGGTTTCACCAAGATTTAGACAAGTTTAACACGTGAAAACGAGTAAGTAAGCATGGATCCTTCTTAGTCACTCTAAAATGAAGCTTTTGGGATGTTCTTGAAATTTCCATGTTTGAAACCCAAAACCACTTCTCTTCATGATTGACTTCCATAAGATCGACAGATCAGTTTAGGGTTAGGGGTAGATATATACATGATTTTTTGGTTTGAATATGTCTAGACCTTGTTTATCAACTTGAATGCTTACTATACATATGACATAAGAATGCTATGTGTGCTTTGGTTTTTCATTCTCTTTTTGATTTTTTTCTAAATTTTTAGGCCCATTTGAATCTTGGTCAAATCCTTGGTTTGACCAAGATTTAAACAAGTTTAAAACATGAAAATGAAAAGGGAAGTCAGTATCCTTCGTAGTCACTCTAAAATGGAGAAGCTTTTGGGATGTTCTTGTAATTTCTATGTTTGAAACCGAAAACGAGTTCCCTTCACATGCTAGTAGACTAGCTTCATAAGATCGACAGGCCGGGGGTAGATACATGATTTGTCTGGTTTGGATATATCTAGACCTTGTTTATCAACTTTAATGCTTACTATATGACATATATAAGAAAACTATTGCTTTGGTTTTTCCTTTTTCTGTTTTTTATTTATTTTGATGCCCATTTGAATCATGTCGAATCCTAGGTTTGACCAAGATAATTTAAACAAGTTTAAAACATGAAAATGAAAAGGGAAGCATGTATCCTTCTTAGTCACTCTAAAATGAAGCTTTTGGGAGGTTTTTGAAATTTCGATGTTTGAAACCCAAAACCACTTCTCTTCACATGCTTGACTTCATAAGACAGAGTTTAGGGGTTAGGGGTATAGATACATGATTTGTCTGGTTGAATATGTCTAGACCTTGTTTATCAACTTTAATGCTTACTATATGACATAAGAAAACTATTGCTTTGGTTTTTCTTTTTCTGATTTTTTTGAATTTTGATGCCCATTTGAATCTTGTCAAATTCTAGGTTTGACCAAGATTTAAACAAGTTTAAAACATGAAAATGAAAAGGGAAGCATGCAACCTTCTCAGTCACTCTAAAATGAAGTTTTTGGGAGGTTTTTGATATTTCCATGTTTGAAACCCGAAACCACTTCTCTTCATGCTTGACTTCATAAGACAGAGTTTAGGGTTAGGGGTAGATACATGATTTGTGTATGGGTTGAATATGTCCAAACCTTGTTTATCAACTTGAATATGCTTATGTGCTTTGGTTTTTTATTTTTCTGATTTTTTTGAATTTTATGCCCATAAATCTTGGTCAAATCCTAGGTTTGACCAGGATTTAAACAAGTTTAAAACATGAAATGAAAAGATAAGCCTGGATCCTTCTTAGTCACTCTAAAATGAAGCTTTTGGGAGGTTCTTGAAATTTCCATATTTGAAACCCAAAACCACTTCTCTACATGATTGACTTCATAAGACATAGTTTAATTAGAGTTTTAGGGGTAGATATATACATGATTTTTCTGGTTTGAATATATATGTCTAGACCTTGTTTATCAACTTGAATGCATGCTTACTATACATATGACATAAGAATGCTATATATGTGCTTTGGTTTTTCATTCTTTTGATTTTTTTCTGAATTTTTAGGGCCATTTGAATCTTGCATGGTTAAACTTGGGTTTTGCCCAGTTCTAAAGATCAAGGGTTCAAAAAAATCCAACTACGGGGTTCGAACAACACGATTCTAATCCAAGAATTTTTTCGACCTCATCCAAATGGCCTCAAACTATAGGGTTAGCATCTAGTGCAGTATGTGTGAAAATGTATGCACTATGTGTGCTATAACTTGTATGTCTTTCAAATTAAGTTGATAAACAAGGTCTAGACATATTCAAACCAGAATATTATACTGCATTAGTACAAAAAGTTTCCTATGGATTCATCAAGGGTAGTAAAGCCAAGTTAACTCATTGTCATGACTAAGAAGGATCCATGCTTACTTTTTCATTTTCATGTTTTAAACTTGTTTAAATCTTGGTCAAACCTAGGATTTGACCAAGATTCAAATGGTCATAAAAAATCAAACAAAATCAAGAAAATCAAAAACCAAACCACATAGTCTTCTTATGTAATATACTAAGCATTCAAGTTGATCAACGAAGTCTAGACATATTCAAACCAGAAAAATCATGTATCTACCCCCTAACCCTAAACGTTGTCTTATGAAGTCAAGCATGAAGAGAAGAAGTGGTTTTGGGTTTCAAACATGGAAATTTCAAAAACCCACCCAAAAGCTTCATTTTGGAGTGACTAAGAAGGATCCAAGCTTACTTTTTCATTTTCATGTTTCAAACTTGTTTAAATCTTTGTCAAACCTAGGATTTGACCAAGATTCAAATGGGCATAAAAATTCAAAAAAGAAATCAAAAAAATGAAACACCAAAGCACATAAACTTCTTATGTCATATAGTAATTAAGCATTCATGTTGATCAACAAAGTCTATATATATTTAAACAATAAAAATCATGTATATATACCCCCAAACCCAAAACCACTTCTCTTCACATGCTTGACTTCATAAGACAGAGTTTAGGGGTTAGGGGTATAGATACATGATTTGTCTGGTTTGAATATGTCTAGACCTTGTTTATCAACTTGAATGCTTACTATGTGATTTGGTTTTTCATTTTTCTGTTTTTTAATTATTTTTCTGCCCATTTGAATCTTGGTCAAATCCTAGGTTTGAACAAGATTTAGACAAGTTTAACACGTGAAATTAAACGAATAAGTAAGCATTGATCCTTCTTAGTCACTCCAAAATGTACCAATTGATAGTGTTAACTTTGCTTCATGGAAAAAATAATGTCATGTAAATGAGTTAACTTGGATTTCCTACCCTTGAATCCATAGGAAACTTTGTTCTAATGCACTATAATAATCAACCGAGTTTTTACACCAACAGGTCTGTCACTTACGTGTGGTGCCCACGCGTGAGGTCCCACACTTGAGTGAGCACAAGTCACGTGCAATAGGTACGCCAACTCCCAGCCATCTTCTTTGTCAAGAGAAGACGCATCAGGATGCGTATTGGAAGTCTGTGGGTCCTTCTGGATCCTTCGGTTGTCCCTCTCACACAAAAAAAACAAATCTCTCTCATTCTCGGCCTCGCTCGACTCGCTCGCTCGCTCGCACCTCCTGCGCACTGACAAACCCTGCACAACAGTCAACATCACCAGAAAAAGAATATACACCATCAATAAGAGGGGCCCCGTGACTGCTCTCCCTTCTTCTCCTTCCGAGTGATTCCTCTTCCTCCGAGTTTCACTCGACGGGCAAACACACATGTGCTGCATAGTAATAATAAAAAAGTAAAAGAATCGACTACGAATCTATTATTAAATAGGTTATAAACTAGGGTTTTCCCCAGTACTACAGATCAAGTTGAAAAAAAAATCCAACTACGGGGTTTGATTTTGGCCTACAAATAAAAAATTAAATAAGTTGAACTAGTATTCCTCTAAAAAATCATTTTGGTTTGCATTGTTTGATAATTTTCATAGCTAGAGTGCATCACAATTTTTTGATTTCATGCTTTGCTTTGCCAATTTTGATTTTTTCTAACCACCTTCTCTTTGATTTCAAATTTAGGTCAAACTATCGATGCCTACTATGTGTTCTACTTGAATTGGATGCAGCATGCGCACATGATATGTTTTGCCATTGTTTTGGGCTTCCACACATCTTGGGGCATCCAAGTATTTAAGTTACCTTGTTTTTTAATTGTAATTCATGTACCCTTTCCTCCCAATTAAATTTTGGTTTTACATTTTTAATTTTTTTAAATTTTTATGCCCATTCTGATGTCATATAGTTAGCATTTAAGTTGATAAACAAGGTCTGGACATATTCAAACCAAAAAATCATGTATCTACCCCCTAACGCTAAACTCTGTCATATGAAGTCAAGCATATGAAGAGAAGTGGTTTTGGGTTTCAAACATGGAAATTTCCATGCTTGAAACCAAAAACCACTTCTCTTCATGCATGCTTGACTTCATAAGACAGAGTTTAGGGTTAGGTGGTAGATACATGATTTTCCTGGTTTGAATATGTTTAGACCTTGTTTATCAAATTAATTGAATGCTTACTATATAACATAAGAGAAGACCTTGTTTTTTTTGAATTTTTATACCCATTCGAATCTTTGTCAAATCCTTGGTTCCACCAAGATTTGAATAAGTTAAAAACATGAATATGAAAAAGTAAGCATGTATGCTTCTTAGTCACTTCAAAATGAAGCTCTTGGGAGGGTTTTTGAATTTCCATGTTCGAAACCAAAAACCACAATGCTTGACTTCATGAAACAAAGTTTAGGGTTATGGGTAGATACATGCATGATTTTTCTTGTTTGAATATGTCTAGAACTTGTTTATCAACTTAATTGAATGCCTACTATATAACATAAGAAGACCTTTTTTGTATTTTTTAAATTTTTATACCCATTTGAATCTTGGTCAAATCCTAGGTTTCACCAAGATTTGAATAAGTTTAAAACATGAATATGAAAAAGTAAGCATGCATGTATGCTTCTTAATTAATCACTTCGAAATGAAGCTCTTGGGAGGGTTTTTGAAATTTCCATGTTTGAAACCAAAAACCACATATCTTCATGCATGCGCTTGACTTCATGAGACAGAGTTTAGTGTTAGGGGGTAGATACATGATTTCTCTCGTTTGAATATGTTTGAAACCAAAAACCACATATCTCTGGTTTGCCCGCACTTAGAAATGATATTTGCATCACTTATCATATGTTTGCCCATTTGAATCTTGTCAAATCCTAGATTTGACCAAGATAATTTAAACAAGTTTAAAACATGAAAATGAAAAGGCAAGCTTGTATCCTTCTTAGTCACTCTAAAATGAAGTTTGGGGAGGTTTTTGAAATTTCCATGCTTGAAACCAAAAACCACTTCTCTTCATGCTTGACTTCATAAAGACAGAGTTTTTGGGGATATATAGGGGTAGATACATGATTTTTCTGGTTTGATATGTCTAGACCTTGTTTATCAACTTAATTGAATGCTTACTATATGACATAAGAAGACTATGTGCCTTGATTTTTTTTTTTAAATTATGCCCATTTGAATCTTGGTCAAATCCTAGGTTTGACCATGATTTAAACAAGTTTAAAACATGAATATGAAAATTAAGCATGTATCCTTCGTAGTCACTCCAAAATGAAGCTCTTGAGAGGGTTTTTGAAATTTCCATGTTTGAAACCAAAAAACCACGTACTTCTCTTCATGCATGCTTGACTTCATAAGACAGAGTTTAGGGCTAGGGTAGCTAGATACATGATGTTTCTGGTTTGAATATGTCTAGACCTTGTTTATCAACTTAATTGAATGCTTACTATATGACATAAGAAGACTACGTGCCTTGGTTTTTCATTTATTTTCATTTATTTTGAATTTTTATGCCCATTTGAATCTTGGTCAAATCCTAGGTTTGACCATGATTTAAACTAGTTTAAAACATAAATATGAAAAATTAAGTATCTATCCTTCTTAGCCACTCCAAAATGAAGCTCTTGGGAGGGTTTTTGAAATTTCCATGATTGAAACCAAAAACCACTTCTCTTCATGCTTGACTTCATAAGTCAGGGTTTAGGGATATATATATATAGGGGGTACATGCATGATTTTTCTGGTTGGAATATGTCTAGAACTTGTTTTTCAACTTGAGCTTATCTAGAGCTTGTTTTTAAATTTTTTATACCCATTTGATTCTTCATCAAATCCTAGGTTTGTTGACCTAGATTTGAACAAGTTTAAAACATGAATATGAAAAGGTAAGCATGTATGCTTCTTAATTAGTCACTCCAAAATGAAGCTCTTGGGAGGGTTTTTGAAATTTCCATGATTTAAACCAAAAACCACTTCTCTTCGTGCTTGACTTCATAAGTTAGGGTTTAGGGATATATAGGGGGTAGATACATCATGATTTTTCTGGTTTGAATATGTCTAGAGCTTGTTTATCAACTTAATTGAATGCTTACTATATGACATAAGAAGACTATGTGCCTTGATATTTCATTTTTTTTAATTATGCCCTTTTGAATATTGGTCAAAACCTAGGTTTGACAAAGATTTAAAAAAGATTAAAACATGAAAATGAAAAAGTAAGCCTTGATCCTTCTTATTAACTCCAAAATGAAGGTTTTTGGGAGGGTTTTTGAAATATCCATGTTTGAAACCCAAAACCACTTCTCTTCGTGCAGAGTTTAGGGTTAGGGGTAGCTAGCTAGACACCTGAATTTTCTGGTTTGATATGTCTAGACCTTGTTTATCAACTTAATTGAATGCTTACTATATGACATAAGAAGACTATGTGCCTTGATTTTACATTTTTTTAAAATTATGCCCATTTGAATCTTGGTCAAATCCTAGGTTTGACCATGATTTAAACAAGTTTGTTTATCAACTTGAATGCTTGCTATATGACATCAGAAGACTATGTGTTTGGTTTTTGTTTTTTGAATTTGTTATGCCCATTTGAATCTTAGCTAGTCAAATCCTAGGTTTGAATATATATGTCTAGACCTTGTATATCAACTTGAATGCTTACTATACATATGACATAAGAATGTTATGTGCTTTGGTTTTTCATTCTTTTCATTTTTTTCTGAATTTTTAGGGCCATTTGAATCTTGGTCAAATCCTTGGTTTGACCAAGATTTAAACAAATTTAAAACATGAAAATGAAAAGGGAAGTCTGTATCCTTCTTAGTCACTCTAAAATGAAGCTTTTGGGATGTTCTTTAAATTTCAATGTTTGAAACCCAAAACGACTTCCCTTCATGCTAGACTTCATAAGATCGACAGGGGGTAGATACATGATTTGTCTGGTTTGGATATATCTAGACCTTGTTTATCAACTTGATTGCTTACGATATGACACAAGAAGACTATGTGATTTGGTTTTTCATTTTTCTGATTTTTTTGAATTTTGTGCCCACCCATTTGTATCTTCGTCAAATCCTAGGTTTGACCAAGATAATTTAAACAAGTTTAAAACATGAAAATGTAAAGGGAAGCATGTATCCTTCTTAGTCACTCTAAAATGAAGCTTTTGGGAGGTTTTTGAAATTTCGATGTTTGAAACCCAAAACCACTTCTCTTCACACGCTTGACTTCATAAGACAGAGTTTAGGGGTTAGGGGTATAGATACATGATTTGTCTGGTTTGAATATGTCTAGACCTTGTTTATCAACTTGAATGCTTACTATATGACATAAGAAGACTATGTGATTTGGTTTTTCATTTTTCTGTTTTTTAATTATTTTTCTGCCCATTTGAATCTTGGTCAAATCCTAGGTTTGAACAAGATTTAGACAAGTTTAACACGTGAAATTAAACGAATAAGTAAGCATTGATCCTTCTTAGTCACTCCAAAATGTACCAATTGATAGTGTTAACTTTGCTTCATGGAAAAAATAATGTCATGTAAATGAGTTAACTTGGATTTCCTACCCTTGAATCCATAGGAAACTTTGTTCTAATGCACTATTATAATCAACCGAGTTTTTACACCAACAGGTCTGTCACTTACGTGTGGTGCCCACGCGTGAGGTCCCACACTTGAGTGAGCACAAGTCACGTGCAATAGGTACGCCAACTCCCAGCCATCTTCTTTGTCAAGAGAAGACGCATCAGGATGCGTATTGGAAGTCTGTGGGTCCTTCTGGATCCTTCGGTTGTCCCTCTCACACAAAAAAACAAATCTCTCTCATTCTCGGCCTCGCTCGACTCGCTCGCTCGCTCGCTCGCACCTCCTGCGCACTGACAAACCCTGCACAACAGTCAACATCATCATCATCACCCGAAAAAGGGAAGACACCATAATGCTCTGCCTTTTTTCTCTCCTTCCGAGTGATCCCTCTTCCTCCGAGTTTCACTCGACGGGCAAACGCACATCTGCAGCATAGTAATAATAAAAAGGTAGAAAAATCGATATACGAATCTATAATTAAATAGGTTAAACTAGGGTTTTGCCCTGTACTACAGATCAAGGTTCAAAAAAATCCAACTACGGGGTTCGAACAACACGATTCTAATCCAAGAACTTTTTCGACCTCATCCAAGTGGCCTCAAACTATAGGGTTAGCATCTAGTGCAGTATGTGTGAAAATGTATGCACTATGTGTGCTATAACTTGTATGTCTTTCAAATTTGAACCAACTTTGAATAAGTTTGAAATATTTGAAATGGGGCTTTTGGCTTAAACGTTTGAAACTCAAAACGATTCTCTTCATGCTAGACTTCATAAGACCGAGTTTAGGGTTAGGGGTAGATACATGATTTGTCTGGTTTGAATATGTCTAAACCTTGTTTATCAACTTTAATGCTAACTTCTCAGTCACTCTAAAATGAAGTTTTTGGAGGTTTTTGAAATTTCCATCTTTGAAACCCAAAACCACTTCTCTTCATGCTTGACTTCATAAGAAAAAGTTTAGGGTTAGGGGGTATAGATACATGATTTGTATGGTTTGAATATGTCCAAACCTTGTTTATCAACTTGAATATGCTTACTATATGACATAAGAAGACTATGTACTTTGGTTTTTAAATTTTCTGACTTTTTTAATTTTCTGCGCATTTGAATCATATCTTGGTCAAATCCTAGGTTTCACCAAGATTTAGACAAGTTTAACACGTGCAAACGAGTAAGTAAGCATGGATCCTTCTTAGTCACTCTAAAATGAAGCTTTTGGGATGTTCTTGAAATTTCCATGTTTGAAACCCAAAACCACTTCTCTTCATGATTGACTTCATAAGACATAGTTTAGCTCAAATCCTAGGTTTGACCAAGATAATTTAAACAAGTTTAAAACATGAAAATGAAAAGGGAAGCATGTATCCTTCTTAGTCACTCTAAAATGAAGCTTTTGGGAGGTTTTTGAAATTTCGATGTTTGAAACCCAAAACCACTTCTCTTCACATGCTTGACTTCATAAGACAGAGTTTAGGGGGTTAGGGGTATAGATACATGATTTGTCTGGTTGAATATGTCTAGACCTTGTTTATCAACTTTAATGCTTACTATATGACATAAGAAAACTATTGCTTTGGTTTTTCTTTTTCTGATTTTTTTGAATTTTGATGCCCATTTGAATCTTGTCAAATTCTAGGTTTGACCAAGATTTAAACAAGTTTAAAACATGAAAATGAAAAGGGAAGCATGCAACCTTCTCAGTCACTCTAAAATGAAGTTTTTGGGAGGTTTTTGATATTTCCATGTTTGAAACCCGAAACCACTTCTCTTCATGCTTGACTTCATAAGACAGAGTTTAGGGTTAGGGGTAGATACATGATTTGTGTATGGGTTGAATATGTCCAAACCTTGTTTATCAACTTGAATATGCTTATGTGCTTTGGTTTTTTATTTTTCTGATTTTTTTGAATTTTATGCCCATAAATCTTGGTCAAATCCTAGGTTTGACCAGGATTTAAACAAGTTTAAAACATGAAATGAAAAGATAAGCCTGGATCCTTCTTAGTCACTCTAAAATGAAGCTTTTGGGAGGTTCTTGAAATTTCCATATTTGAAACCCAAAACCACTTCTCTACATGATTGACTTCATAAGACATAGTTTAATTAGAGTTTTAGGGGTAGATATATACATGATTTTTCTGGTTTGAATATATATGTCTAGACCTTGTTTATCAACTTGAATGCATGCTTACTATACATATGACATAAGAATGCTATATATGTGCTTTGGTTTTTCATTCTTTTGATTTTTTTCTGAATTTTTAGGGCCATTTGAATCTTGCATGGTTAAACTTGGGTTTTGCCCAGTTCTAAAGATCAAGGGTTCAAAAAAATCCAACTACGGGGTTCGAACAACACGATTCTAATCCAAGAATTTTTTCGACCTCATCCAAATGGCCTCAAACTATAGGGTTAGCATCTAGTGCAGTATGTGTGAAAATGTATGCACTATGTGTGCTATAACTTGTATGTCTTTCAAATTAAGTTGATAAACAAGGTCTAGACATATTCAAACCAGAATATTATACTGCATTAGTACAAAAAGTTTCCTATGGATTCATCAAGGGTAGTAAAGCCAAGTTAACTCATTGTCATGACTAAGAAGGATCCATGCTTACTTTTTCATTTTCATGTTTTAAACTTGTTTAAATCTTGGTCAAACCTAGGATTTGACCAAGATTCAAATGGTCATAAAAAATCAAACAAAATCAAGAAAATCAAAAACCAAACCACATAGTCTTCTTATGTAATATACTAAGCATTCAAGTTGATCAACGAAGTCTAGACATATTCAAACCAGAAAAATCATGTATCTACCCCCTAACCCTAAACGTTGTCTTATGAAGTCAAGCATGAAGAGAAGAAGTGGTTTTGGGTTTCAAACATGGAAATTTCAAAAACCCACCCAAAAGCTTCATTTTGGAGTGACTAAGAAGGATCCAAGCTTACTTTTTCATTTTCATGTTTCAAACTTGTTTAAATCTTTGTCAAACCTAGGATTTGACCAAGATTCAAATGGGCATAAAAATTCAAAAAAGAAATCAAAAAAATGAAACACCAAAGCACATAAACTTCTTATGTCATATAGTAATTAAGCATTCATGTTGATCAACAAAGTCTATATATATTTAAACAATAAAAATCATGTATATATACCCCCAAACCCAAAACCACTTCTCTTCACATGCTTGACTTCATAAGACAGAGTTTAGGGGTTAGGGGTATAGATACATGATTTGTCTGGTTTGAATATGTCTAGACCTTGTTTATCAACTTGAATGCTTACTATGTGATTTGGTTTTTCATTTTTCTGTTTTTTAATTATTTTTCTGCCCATTTGAATCTTGGTCAAATCCTAGGTTTGAACAAGATTTAGACAAGTTTAACACGTGAAATTAAACGAATAAGTAAGCATTGATCCTTCTTAGTCACTCCAAAATGTACCAATTGATAGTGTTAACTTTGCTTCATGGAAAAAATAATGTCATGTAAATGAGTTAACTTGGATTTCCTACCCTTGAATCCATAGGAAACTTTGTTCTAATGCACTATAATAATCAACCGAGTTTTTACACCAACAGGTCTGTCACTTACGTGTGGTGCCCACGCGTGAGGTCCCACACTTGAGTGAGCACAAGTCACGTGCAATAGGTACGCCAACTCCCAGCCATCTTCTTTGTCAAGAGAAGACGCATCAGGATGCGTATTGGAAGTCTGTGGGTCCTTCTGGATCCTTCGGTTGTCCCTCTCACACAAAAAAACAAATCTCTCTCATTCTCGGCCTCGCTCGACTCGCTCGCTCGCTCGCTCGCACCTCCTGCGCACTGACAAACCCTGCACAACAGTCAACATCACCAGAAAAAGAATATACACCATCAATAAGAGGGGCCCCGTGACTGCTCTCCCTTCTTCTCCTTCCGAGTGATTCCTCTTCCTCCGAGTTTCACTCGACGGGCAAACACACATGTGCTGCATAGTAATAATAAAAAAGTAAAAGAATCGACTACGAATCTATTATTAAATAGGTTATAAACTAGGGTTTTCCCCAGTACTACAGATCAAGTTGAAAAAAAAATCCAACTACGGGGTTTGATTTTGGCCTACAAATAAAAAATTAAATAAGTTGAACTAGTATTCCTCTAAAAAATCATTTTGGTTTGCATTGTTTGATAATTTTCATAGCTAGAGTGCATCACAATTTTTTGATTTCATGCTTTGCTTTGCCAATTTTGATTTTTTCTAACCACCTTCTCTTTGATTTCAAATTTAGGTCAAACTATCGGTGCCTACTATGTGTTCTACTTGAATTGGATGCAGCATGCGCACATGATATGTTTTGCCATTGTTTTGGGCTTCCACACATCTTGGGGCATCCAAGTATTTAAGTTACCTTGTTTTTTAATTGTAATTCATGTACCCTTTCCTCCCAATTAAATTTTGGTTTTACATTTTTAATTTTTTTAAATTTTTATGCCCATTCTGATGTCATATAGTTAGCATTTAAGTTGATAAACAAGGTCTGGACATATTCAAACCAAAAAATCATGTATCTACCCCCTAACGCTAAACTCTGTCATATGAAGTCAAGCATATGAAGAGAAGTGGTTTTGGGTTTCAAACATGGAAATTTCCATGCTTGAAACCAAAAACCACTTCTCTTCATGCATGCTTGACTTCATAAGACAGAGTTTAGGGTTAGGTGGTAGATACATGATTTTCCTGGTTTGAATATGTTTAGACCTTGTTTATCAAATTAATTGAATGCTTACTATATAACATAAGAGAAGACCTTGTTTTTTTTGAATTTTTATACCCATTCGAATCTTTGTCAAATCCTTGGTTCCACCAAGATTTGAATAAGTTAAAAACATGAATATGAAAAAGTAAGCATGTATGCTTCTTAGTCACTTCAAAATGAAGCTCTTGGGAGGGTTTTTGAATTTCCATGTTCGAAACCAAAAACCACAATGCTTGACTTCATGAAACAAAGTTTAGGGTTATGGGTAGATACATGCATGATTTTTCTTGTTTGAATATGTCTAGAACTTGTTTATCAACTTAATTGAATGCCTACTATATAACATAAGAAGACCTTTTTTGTATTTTTTAAATTTTTATACCCATTTGAATCTTGGTCAAATCCTAGGTTTCACCAAGATTTGAATAAGTTTAAAACATGAATATGAAAAAGTAAGCATGCATGTATGCTTCTTAATTAATCACTTCGAAATGAAGCTCTTGGGAGGGTTTTTGAAATTTCCATGTTTGAAACCAAAAACCACATATCTTCATGCATGCGCTTGACTTCATGAGACAGAGTTTAGTGTTAGGGGGTAGATACATGATTTCTCTCGTTTGAATATGTTTGAAACCAAAAACCACATATCTCTGGTTTGCCCGCACTTAGAAATGATATTTGCATCACTTATCATATGTTTGCCCATTTGAATCTTGTCAAATCCTAGATTTGACCAAGATAATTTAAACAAGTTTAAAACATGAAAATGAAAAGGCAAGCTTGTATCCTTCTTAGTCACTCTAAAATGAAGTTTGGGGAGGTTTTTGAAATTTCCATGCTTGAAACCAAAAAACCACTTCTCTTCATGCTTGACTTCATAAAGACAGAGTTTTTGGGGATATATAGGGGTAGATACATGATTTTTCTGGTTTGATATGTCTAGACCTTGTTTATCAACTTAATTGAATGCTTACTATATGACATAAGAAGACTATGTGCCTTGATTTTACATTTTTTTAAATTATGCCCATTTGAATCTTGGTCAAATCCTAGGTTTGACCATGATTTAAACAAGTTTAAAACATGAATATGAAAATTAAGCATGTATCCTTCGTAGTCACTCCAAAATGAAGCTCTTGAGAGGGTTTTTGAAATTTCCATGTTTGAAACCAAAAAACCACGTACTTCTCTTCATGCATGCTTGACTTCATAAGACAGAGTTTAGGGCTAGGGTAGCTAGATACATGATGTTTCTGGTTTGAATATGTCTAGACCTTGTTTATCAACTTAATTGAATGCTTACTATATGACATAAGAAGACTACGTGCCTTGGTTTTTCATTTATTTTCATTTATTTTGAATTTTTATGCCCATTTGAATCTTGGTCAAATCCTAGGTTTGACCATGATTTAAACTAGTTTAAAACATAAATATGAAAAATTAAGTATCTATCCTTCTTAGCCACTCCAAAATGAAGCTCTTGGGAGGGTTTTTGAAATTTCCATGATTGAAACCAAAAACCACTTCTCTTCATGCTTGACTTCATAAGTCAGGGTTTAGGGATATATATATATAGGGGGTACATGCATGATTTTTCTGGTTGGAATATGTCTAGAACTTGTTTTTCAACTTGAGCTTATCTAGAGCTTGTTTTTAAATTTTTTATACCCATTTGATTCTTCATCAAATCCTAGGTTTGTTGACCTAGATTTGAACAAGTTTAAAACATGAATATGAAAAGGTAAGCATGTATGCTTCTTAATTAGTCACTCCAAAATGAAGCTCTTGGGAGGGTTTTTGAAATTTCCATGATTTAAACCAAAAACCACTTCTCTTCGTGCTTGACTTCATAAGTTAGGGTTTAGGGATATATAGGGGGTAGATACATCATGATTTTTCTGGTTTGAATATGTCTAGAGCTTGTTTATCAACTTAATTGAATGCTTACTATATGACATAAGAAGACTATGTGCCTTGATATTTCATTTTTTTTAATTATGCCCTTTTGAATATTGGTCAAAACCTAGGTTTGACAAAGATTTAAAAAAGATTAAAACATGAAAATGAAAAAGTAAGCCTTGATCCTTCTTATTAACTCCAAAATGAAGGTTTTTGGGAGGGTTTTTGAAATATCCATGTTTGAAACCCAAAACCACTTCTCTTCGTGCAGAGTTTAGGGTTAGGGGTAGCTAGCTAGACACCTGAATTTTCTGGTTTGATATGTCTAGACCTTGTTTATCAACTTAATTGAATGCTTACTATATGACATAAGAAGACTATGTGCCTTGATTTTACATTTTTTTAAAATTATGCCCATTTGAATCTTGGTCAAATCCTAGGTTTGACCATGATTTAAACAAGTTTGTTTATCAACTTGAATGCTTGCTATATGACATCAGAAGACTATGTGTTTGGTTTTTGTTTTTTGAATTTGTTATGCCCATTTGAATCTTAGCTAGTCAAATCCTAGGTTTGAATATATATGTCTAGACCTTGTATATCAACTTGAATGCTTACTATACATATGACATAAGAATGTTATGTGCTTTGGTTTTTCATTCTTTTCATTTTTTCTGAATTTTTAGGGCCATTTGAATCTTGGTCAAATCCTTGGTTTGACCAAGATTTAAACAAATTTAAAACATGAAAATGAAAAGGGAAGTCTGTATCCTTCTTAGTCACTCTAAAATGAAGCTTTTGGGATGTTCTTTAAATTTCAATGTTTGAAACCCAAAACGACTTCCCTTCATGCTAGACTTCATAAGATCGACAGGGGGTAGATACATGATTTGTCTGGTTTGGATATATCTAGACCTTGTTTATCAACTTGATTGCTTACGATATGACACAAGAAGACTATGTGATTTGGTTTTTCATTTTTCTGATTTTTTTGAATTTTGTGCCCACCCATTTGTATCTTCGTCAAATCCTAGGTTTGACCAAGATAATTTAAACAAGTTTAAAACATGAAAATGTAAAGGGAAGCATGTATCCTTCTTAGTCACTCTAAAATGAAGCTTTTGGGAGGTTTTTGAAATTTCGATGTTTGAAACCCAAAACCACTTCTCTTCACACGCTTGACTTCATAAGACAGAGTTTAGGGGTTAGGGGTATAGATACATGATTTGTCTGGTTTGAATATGTCTAGACCTTGTTTATCAACTTGAATGCTTACTATATGACATAAGAAGACTATGTGATTTGGTTTTTCATTTTTCTGTTTTTTAATTATTTTTCTGCCCATTTGAATCTTGGTCAAATCCTAGGTTTGAACAAGATTTAGACAAGTTTAACACGTGAAATTAAACGAATAAGTAAGCATTGATCCTTCTTAGTCACTCCAAAATGTACCAATTGATAGTGTTAACTTTGCTTCATGGAAAAAATAATGTCATGTAAATGAGTTAACTTGGATTTCCTACCCTTGAATCCATAGGAAACTTTGTTCTAATGCACTATTATAATCAACCGAGTTTTTACACCAACAGGTCTGTCACTTACGTGTGGTGCCCACGCGTGAGGTCCCACACTTGAGTGAGCACAAGTCACGTGCAATAGGTACGCCAACTCCCAGCCATCTTCTTTGTCAAGAGAAGACGCATCAGGATGCGTATTGGAAGTCTGTGGGTCCTTCTGGATCCTTCGGTTGTCCCTCTCACACAAAAAAAAACAAATCTCTCTCATTCTCGGCCTCGCTCGACTCGCTCGCTCGCTCGCTCGCACCTCCTGCGCACTGACAAACCCTGCACAACAGTCAACATCATCATCATCACCCGAAAAAGGGAAGACACCATAATGCTCTGCCTTTTTTCTCTCCTTCCGAGTGATCCCTCTTCCTCCGAGTTTCACTCGACGGGCAAACGCACATCTGCAGCATAGTAATAATAAAAAGGTAGAAAAATCGATATACGAATCTATAATTAAATAGGTTAAACTAGGGTTTTGCCCTGTACTACAGATCAAGGTTCAAAAAAATCCAACTACGGGGTTCGAACAACACGATTCTAATCCAAGAACTTTTTCGACCTCATCCAAGTGGCCTCAAACTATAGGGTTAGCATCTAGTGCAGTATGTGTGAAAATGTATGCACTATGTGTGCTATAACTTGTATGTCTTTCAAATTTGAACCAACTTTGAATAAGTTTGAAATATTTGAAATGGGGCTTTTGGCTTAAACGTTTGAAACTCAAAACGATTCTCTTCATGCTAGACTTCATAAGACCGAGTTTAGGGTTAGGGGTAGATACATGATTTGTCTGGTTTGAATATGTCTAAACCTTGTTTATCAACTTTAATGCTAACTTCTCAGTCACTCTAAAATGAAGTTTTTGGAGGTTTTTGAAATTTCCATCTTTGAAACCCAAAACCACTTCTCTTCATGCTTGACTTCATAAGAAAAAGTTTAGGGTTAGGGGGTATAGATACATGATTTGTATGGTTTGAATATGTCCAAACCTTGTTTATCAACTTGAATATGCTTACTATATGACATAAGAAGACTATGTACTTTGGTTTTTAATTTTTCTGACTTTTTTAATTTTCTGCGCATTTGAATCATATCTTGGTCAAATCCTAGGTTTCACCAAGATTTAGACAAGTTTAACACGTGCAAACGAGTAAGTAAGCATGGATCCTTCTTAGTCACTCTAAAATGAAGCTTTTGGGATGTTCTTGAAATTTCCATGTTTGAAACCCAAAACCACTTCTCTTCATGATTGACTTCCATAAGATCGACAGATCAGTTTAGGGTTAGGGGTAGATATATACATGATTTTTTGGTTTGAATATGTCTAGACCTTGTTTATCAACTTGAATGCTTACTATACATATGACATAAGAATGCTATGTGCTTTGGTTTTTCATTCTCTTTTGATTTTTTTCTAAATTTTTAGGCCCATTTGAATCTTGGTCAAATCCTTGGTTTGACCAAGATTTAAACAAGTTTAAAACATGTGCCTTGATTTTCCATTTTTTGTTTTTTCTGAATATTTATGCCCATTTGAATCTTGGTCAAATCCTAGGTTTGACCATGATTTAAACAAGTTTAATAAACATGAATATGAAATTTCCATGATTTATACCAAAAACCACTTCTCTTCATGCTTGACTTCATAAGTTAGGGTTTAGGGATATATAGGGGGTAGATTCATCATGATTTTTCTGGGTTGAATATGTCCATAGCTTGTTTATCAACTTAATTGAATGCTTACTATATGACATATATAAGAAGACTATGTGCCTTGATTTTTCATTTTTTTAAATTATGCCCATTTGAATCTTGGTCAAATCCTAGGTTTGAGCAAGATTTAAACAAGATTAAAACATGAAAATGAAAAATTAAGCCTTGATCCTTCTTATTCACTCCAAAATGAAGCTTTTGGGAGGGTTTTTGAGATATCCAGGTTTGAAACCCAAAACCACTTCTCTTCATGCATAGTTTAGGGTTAGGTGTAGATACATGAATTTTTGGTTTATAGTAAGCATTCAAGTTGATAAACAAGGTTTAGACATATTCAAACTAGAAAAATCATGTATATACCCCCTAAGGCTAAACTCTGTGATATATATGAAGTCAAGCATATAAGAGGAATGGTTTTGGGTTTCAAACATGGAAAATTCAAAAACCCTCCCAAAAGCTTCATTTTTTGAGTGAATAAGAAGGATCCAGGCTTACTTTTTCATTTTCATGTTACTGACTTGTTTAATTCTTGGTCAAACCTAGGATTTGACCAAGATTCAAATAGGCATAAAAATTCAATAAAGAATTCAAAAAATGAAAAACCAAAGCACATAATTAAGCTTCTTAAGTTATAGTAAGCATTCATGTTGATCAAGAGAGTCTATACATATTTAAACATTACAAATCATGTATATACCCCAACCCTAAACTCTGTCTAATGAAGTCAAGGACGAAGAGAAGTGGTTTTCGTTTTTTTTTGAATTTTTATGCCCATTTGAATCTTGGTCAAATCCTTGCAGGTTTGACCAATATTTAAACAAGTTTAAAACATGAAAATGAAAAGTAAGTGTGGATCCTTCTTATTCACTCCAAAATGAAGCTTTTGGGAGGTTTTTTTAAATTTTCCATGTTCGAAACCCAAAATGATATCTCTCCGTGCTTTACTTCATAAGACAAAGTTTAGGGGTAGGGGGTAGATACATGATTTTTCTGGTTTGAATATGTCTAGACCTTGTTTATCAACTTGAATGCTTATTATGTGACATCAAAAGACTATGTGTTTAGTTTTTTTTTGAATTTGTTATGCCCATTTGAATCTTGGTCAAATCCTAGGTTTGACCAAGATTTAAACCAGTTTAAAACATGAAAATGAAAAGTAAGCCTGGATTCTTCTTAGTCCCTCCAAAATGAAGCTTTTGGGAGGTTTTTTAAATTTCCATGTTTGAAACCCAAAACCACTCCTCTTAATGCTTGACTTCATAAGACAGAGTTTAGGGTTAGGGGCCAAGTATATACATGATTTTTCTTGTTTAAATATGTCTAGACTTTGTTTATCAACTTGAATGCTTACTATATGACATCAAAAGACTATGTGTTTGGTTTTGATTTTTTTGAATTTGTTATGTCCATTTGAATCTTGGTCAAATCCTAGGTTTGACCAAGATTTAAACCAATTTAAAACATGAAAATGAAAATGAAAGCCTGGATTCTTCTTAGTCACTCCAAAATGAAGCTTTTGGGAGTTTTTTCAATTTCCAATGTTTGAAACCCAAAACCACTTTTCTTCATGCTTGACTTCATAAGACAGAGTTTAGGGTTAGGGGGTATATACAATATTTTTCTGGTTTGAATATGTCTAGACTTCGTTGATCAACTGTAATGCTTACTATATGACATAAGAAGCTTATGTGCTTTGGTTTTTTTTTTGATTTCTTTTTTGAATTTTTATGCCCACTTGAATCCTGGTCAGATCCTTTGTTTGACCAAGATTTAAACAAGTTAAAACATGAAAATGAAAAAGTAAGCCTGGCTCCTTCTTAGTCATGAAAATGAGTTAACTTGGCTTTCCAACCCTTGAATCCATAGGAAACTTTGTACTAATGCAGTATAATAATCACTCGAGTTTTTACACCAACAGGTCTGTCACTTACGTGTGGTGCCCATGCGTGAGGTCCCAAACTTCAGTGAGCACAAGTCACATGCGGTAGGCAGGCAAAATACCCGATCAATCCGGGCGGTGGCTGTTAAGGACCCGATCGCATTTCTTGCTTTCAGACTGGGGTCTACCATGTAAGAAGTTTGTTCCTTTTGGATGCATCACTCGTATTTGCAAGTTTTTTGGGGGTCCCGCAAATTCAGGGTAGCATCATGCCCCCCTTCCCACGCCAACACAAACAGAGTTCAACACAACCTAATTAAGCAAGGTTCAACACAGACATAGTTCAACAACCCCTAATTAAGCTAATAGGTTCACCACAAACGCTGCTGAGCAGCAAACATAAACAGAGTTCAACAAAAGATGCTGCTTTTGAAGCAGTAGGAGAGACAAACATGCACAACAGTTACGGAGTATATTTACCATCTTCTTCCTGGTCCCGCTTCTTCTGCTTCTTGCTGCCCATACCTTTAATCTTTGGTGGCTTGGGCTTGGGAGGAGGCACACGACCGGTCTCGATAGCTTGGTTCAATTTCTTCCTTAGGAATAGCCCATATGCCATGTGGTTGGCTATGAAGCCGGATCGGTTAACAGTTTCCCCAACTTTGAGACAGCCGGACCCACCGGCTTCGGCATGCTGCAGGACGCTTCGAAAGTCAACCTTTATGCTCTTTGTGCAGAAGGGGCAGCTGTTCCTGGCACCAGTCCAGGGTTCACTCCAATACTTGTCGAACTTCCCCGCCTTAAGCTTGTTGAGAGTGGCCCTGGCCTTCCTATGACGCGACTCGACATCGCTGTCAACCTCATCAGTAGCAACCTGATACATGCCAAATAAACAGGTGAAGCAAATATGTAGCAGTTGCAACTAATAATGAATATGAATCTAAAAAGATTCTGACGCTAATTCAAAACCCTATAGCGCAAAAAAAAGAGGGAGAGACCATAGAGCAAATCGATACAGGGCTATGTTAAATAAGGGAGAGAGGTGAATCGGATGTGAAGCAAATATGTAGCAGTTGCAACTAATACTGAATATGAATCTAAAAAGATTCTGACGCTAATTCAAAACGCTATAGCGCAAAAAAAAGAGGGAGAGACCATAGCGCAAATCGATACAGGGCTATGTTGAATAAGGGAGAGAGGTGAATCGGAACATACTTCCTCCCCCTCGTCGACGATATTCTCGTCGAAGGTCGGCGGCGGCGGTTCAAAGATGAGTTCAACCTCGTCCTCGTCATCTAGGGGATGCTTCCCAAGAGAGTGGACCCATCTACCAACAGCATCAGATGCCGATGAGCGACCGATGGCCCGACCTTCGGCAATGGCCTCCGCTTCGTCTTTGGCATCCGCTGCGGCAATGATCGCCGCCGTTGCGGCCATGCGTGCTGCGGTCGCGGCTCTGCACGCCTCCTCTGCGGCTAAGGCCAGCCGCGCGGCTTTCGCTTTCGCTGCGTTGACGGCGTCGGTTGGGCTCTCCATCGGTGGAATGGGAAGGGGAAGTGAAGAGAGGGTTTTTTCCTAGTCCGTGGAGAGAGGGAGAAGTGTGGACGTGAAATGGATAACTGACGATATTTCAAGATTTGGGAGACATAGCACGAACCGGCAGATGACAGCGCGTGGGTGCATTACCTCATACTGCCTCTGTCCTAGAAAGAGCGTACGTGTGGGTTTTCAAGGCATATTAAGGATTTTATTATTACATTGGGAAACTGTCATCGACCATCACTTTCCTCTTCAACTTTTCCACCTCCAATGATCTAAATGCATGTAGTAAATAAGAAAACCATATTATGCTAAATACTACTACCTCCATCCCAAAGCGTAAGGCTTATATTATTTTTAGAAGCTCAAACTATGTCAAGGTAAACTAAGATTTTACCAAAAATCATTATCATGCAAAATACAAAATTAATATCAATACATAGACAACGATTTTTTTTGGTATGGTATCTACAAAATATTATATTAGTTGATAGATTGTTCTAAATTTTCGTCAACCTTTACTTGCTTTGACTCTTAAAAAAAGACTTAAGCTTTGTGATGGAGGTAGTACGTACTAGTCGTGAAGAAACTATATCCCTCGTGATGAGAAAGAAATATTTTTTACTACCACTCTTTTGTGGACAAATTTTGAAGTGCATTGCAAAACGAGAAGTACACTCTTTTATGGACAAATTTTAACTCTACACCCATTATTTCAGGATGGAGGGAGTATAACCCAACTTGTTTTTTTCTTCTGGGCACTACACTGCTTTTTCCCTGTGCAATGCTTGGTTCTACCCTTTTTCTCAATGTAATGGTCACTTTAAGTCATTTTTTCCCACACACATTTATTTTGTACTTCTCTACAGTGTTGACCGTGCTACTACTATTTGTGTTAGTGCGCCAAAAACAAAATGTTATTTTTTAAGTGCCAAATTAATCTAGGGCGTTGGTTGTGAATCGGTGAACAAAAAAGAGATAGCCCAAAAGAGGAACACACCAAGGTACAAAAACTAGTATATATGCATGTTTCTATGTACATATATATGACCCTGGGTTTGTAGATAAAAAAACATTCATATATGCGCTTACTATTAATATACATAAGTTTATGCTGATTCTCTTGGTTTAGGTATATATATGGTTAGGCATCACTACTAATTCAGAAAAAAACAAAAATGTAACTCTTCAAGTGAAGTCATTTTAAGTGACCTAACAACTAAAATTCATATATAGGATTTGTATAGGAATTATGTAGGATTTAGATCACATGTGAATTTTCCCCACACTAGTTGTTTGATTCATAGGAACATATCCTATAGGAATCTTGCAGTGCAAATCCTATAAGAATAAAACATTAGGTCATACCTCATGGAAAATTTCCTTTGGCACAATCAAACACAACTCATCTTCCTATATGATTCAACTAGCCATTAAATCTCAATCCTATGTTTTCCATATTTCTATGGTTTTCCCATCCTATGAATCAAAGGAGCCTTAGGGCTTATATCTTTTTTTAGAAAGGCAAACTATGTTAAGATTGGCCAAGTTTTACGAAAAACCTTTAACATGCAAAATACAAAGTTGAGTCATTTCGTTTGAATCGGAGGGAGTACATTTGACGTTATGGTACTATTTGACAGCTGCTTGGCACTGTATTTTTTTTCGAACCAAACTTCCCCCTTCATGAAGCTTTTATTTTAGCTTCAGTGACTTGATACATCCATATATCTAGACAAAGTTGAGTCAATTCATTTGAATCAGAGGGAGTACATTTGACTATATGGGTATTGTTTGACAACTGCTTGGCACTGTCTTCTTTTTTGAACCAAACTGCCCCCTTCACGAAGCTTTTATTTTGGGATAGAGCTTCACTGACTTGATACTTCCAAGTTTCACAGTGACTTGGTGCCACCATCCACCATCCATCTCAGATCCAATGTATGCGATCGACTTAGAATTTAAACTAAATAATTATTATAATTGCTCAGAAATATTTCAAGAACTTCCAGTTAATCGTGCATATTTCGATTTATATTTTGGTGAAGTTTCATTCGATTTGAATCAAAGGTTTGTGAGCAAATATATACTCCCTCCGGTTCATATTAATTGACTCTAATATGGATGTACTAGACACATTTTAGTTCTAGATACATCCATATTGAAGTCAATTAGGGCTCCTTTGATTCAAAGGATTTGCATAGGAATTGTGTAGGATTTGGTTCCTATGGGAAAAATTCCTATACATGTTGTTTGATTCATAGGAACATATCCTATAGGAAAAATTCCTATAGGAATCTTGTAGTGTAATTCCTATAGGAAAAAAGCATTAGCTCATACCTCATGGAAAAATTCCTTTGCTACAATCAAACAAACTTCATCTTCCTATAGGTTTCAAGTAGACATGTCATTCCAATCCTATACCTTTCCTATTCCTATGCTTTTCCTATCCTTTAAATCAAAGGAGCCCTTAATATGAATCAGAGGGAGTATTTAGTTTAAACTAGTGCTCGTATACGTAAAAAGCTCTTTAATCACAAGCTAATCGTCCGAGTGGGATGAAATATTCACAGATTTTAGAACAAGGCATCTACATTTTACTGGATTTTTTTCGTAATTTTTGTTTTTAGGTTCGAAATAAGAGATTAGTTTGGAACGTTGGATCTCAAATGGTTGGTAGATGGTGGCACCAAGTCACAATGAGATTTGGAGACTTCAAGTCACTGCAGCTCTGTCCTTTTATTTTGACAAACTGCAGAGCCGCTGGTGCATCTATGCTTGCGTACGGCCGACGCCGATTCTTAGCAAGGAAGTTCTTCCTATAAGTAGTAGTAGTATCCATACTCCACTCCAAGGCATGTATAAAAAAAAGAACCCATCCCGTTCTCGTTTTCCCGATCACTCTTCTCTGAAGATGGAGGAGGCCCTCTTCTTGTGCCCCCTCTGCCTGCTGCCCTTCAAACCCCCCATATCCAAGGTCGCTCCCTTCCGATTTCATTCTTAGGTTCACCTGTGAGAAATGTCAATGACAACTGATGCCACGTACGTTGTTCCGTGCAGTGCAAGGGCGGTCATATGGGCTGTCGGCGCTGCGTCGGCGAGCTTGCGCCGAACCCGTGCAAGAAGTGCGAGCAGCCGGCGTGGTTGCCGCCGTCGAATCGATCTGGGCCAAGATTGCCGCCGTCGAATCGATCTGGGGCAATGGTCAAGTGCGTCGGCTGCCAGAGCTTGGTCGCCTCCACGGAGTCCTACAAGCACTATATCGCGTGCCCGCATGGTCCGTGCGGCTGCACAGAGGCCATCAATACCGGCTGCAGCTTCACCGGCCCGCCGCGGGAGCTCCTGGTACACCTCCAAGCATCCCACTCCATCCCAGTGTTTACGTTCCAGTATGGCATACCCGCCTGGTGCATAGTTCGTCTTCCGGTACAACCGCGGGGACACCTGTTCATCGGCAGTGGGGAAGAAGACGGTAGCGTGTTCGCCATCACCGTTGGAGCGCTCGGCCCGACCACCATTGTGTCCTGTGTGTGCATCAGGTCGGCCGCGTGCTTGTTTCCGATGTACAAGGCGCAGCTGTTGGTGATTGGTCCGCCGGCGCCGGCGACGGCTGGGACCAGTGACCTCTCGACGGACACCTTGATGGCGGTAATCGAGCCGACGAGCTCCCCGACGCCTAGCTCGATCATGTTGCAGCAGCTCACTTCTTTCCTGGCGGTGCCGCCCCGTTACGCGAAGCAGAATGGAGGGCAGCGTGTGTTGCCTATCTGCGTTTGCATCAACAAGAAGGTTATACAATAATCTTCGTTTAGTCATACTGCAATGTAGTTACTCGAAGATCGGAGGGAGTAGTTTAGTTCGAAGTAGGGTTCGTTCGGATGTATTTTGGACTTGTATAGTAGTAGTACTACTACTCCAGAACTATTACTAGCTAGTTGGAGTGCTAGAATGCAGCTCGGAGTATTATAGTATTTTGGCAGTACTACTAGTTATGTATGTGACTGCAAATTCAAACTAAAATGGACTATTTCTTGCTAATGTTGTTCTTTTGGAGTCATCATTTTTTTCTGAACGTGTTAACTATGCTATTGTCTAAGGATTCGTTTAGATTTCTTTGGTTGAATTCATATTTCGTCTCTTCCTAATTTGGCAAAACTGCACTGTCATGGGCATTCTTACAAGGTCGCTGAAGTTTCAAAGTTTCTTAATGTATATTGCGTAGGGTGTACCCCCTTAACATGGATCTGTTGCATTTTTGGGTTGTATTTTTTTTGGCAATTTTCAGGACCATAAAATAGCACGCCTTCAGTTGAAATTTGAATTAGTGGCCGATACTAGCATGGAGTAGTGAAGTTTTTTTGTACTCCCTCGGTCCCACCAAAAGTGTCTCACCTTTGTTAAAATTTAGATGGATAGATGTATTTTTTTTACAAAGTTGAGACAACTTTGGTGGGACGGAGCCACGGAGTCGTAGTTGATGGCGAGAAGGTTGATGCCTTGCTAGGTTGGTGTACGTTGCAAAAAGAACAAGGTTGGTGTGTATTTGTTTTATTTGTTCACCATAATACTGACATGGCCATCGATTTGATTAGACAACACAAGCCTGGGATGTTTCACTTATTTATTGTAGGAAGCACGATTAATGTTCTGTAATGATGGGGCTACTCCTATAGTCCGTCTGCTCGGCTCCTACTCGGGTGTCGGGTCACATTCACACTCTCCTCTTTTTTTGAACACATTCACACTCTCCTCGAAACTGCAGTAGGCAGTATATGAGCGTCTCGGTTCACCTCCGTCGTCTATCCCCACTCCGCCCATCTTCCATAGCACGCGCCTGCGTTTCGCATCCTATCCAGCAGTGCCCAGTTTGAGAGCCTCTGTTCTCCAACTCAAACCCCCACCTGCCGCCATTGATCGCCATCTCTCTCCCAAAGTTCGAATCAGTAGATCGCCCAAGAAAATACCAACCCCATTGTACCACCTGCCTCATTGTGATGGCGAAATCGAGCAGGGTCTGTGGATCTGGGCTGTTTCACAAGGTGTTTACGGAAGGCCCCCTTGAAGTGCTCATCAGCCAGTGCGACGCCATCACCGCCGCGTCCCTAGTCGGTTCCTCCAAAAGTATTCTTCAGTCAGCCAAATACAGTGCCACTCTGCCTGCTTCTCAGCCGTTTGGCCTTCCGTGTGTTCTCTGTTGTGACCCGGCGGATAAACCATGGGCGGTGTTCAAGGAGGATTTGCCGGTGCACAGCAAGTGCAAACTACTGCCGCTGGACAGGTTCTCCTATGATGGCCTAATGCCACACGGTAAGGATGAGGAGCGGGCAGGCGCCAATGGAGATTGGATCGCCATGGTTGGCCCCGAAGGCAAGTGGAACCTCCTCAATGTGTACACTCATCGCAAGATTAAGCTTCCATCTTTGAGGAACAAGTTGGAAACCACACACAATCCACTTATATTCGAGTATCAGCGTTCTGCTATTCAACTGCAGAAGATAGCTATTTGCCAAGTTCCTACAGCTGCTAGGGGGTATCAAGATTTCTCCCTTGTCGCAATCTTCGACTTTGCAATTGCCTACCTCCATGGCGAATATCCTCGTGAATGGATATTTCTTGAAAACCAGTTTCAGTACGGCGCCATATACTGCGATGCAATTATACATAACGGACTTGTGTTCGCCGTTACTGAGCTTGGAAATGTTTATGCATGGGATCCTAATCAATTTGGTAACATTTCCTCCCTATCTTTTTTATATACGTAACTTATATAGTATTTCACCTCTTATTTGTTGAACTGTCTTGGCATCTTTTGGCTTAAAGGAATTCCATAGGCGCACACCATAACCCTCTTGTGGTATGGACATATATAGAATTTAACATCTATAGGAATTTTAGTATGGTCTAATGTGCATGTTGTTCCTTAGGAAAAAGGCCCCCTAGTAATTAAGTTTCTTTATTATTACTCCCTAGAAAATTTAAGGTAGAGTAGAAATAGAATCAATAAAGGTGCCATGCAATATTGATAAAGACTTTCATTTGTTTATATTCAAACCATCTAAAATTTGGACCAATATTTTCGGGAACATGTTTTAAATCCACATGAAGTTTTACCAAGATGTTCGAAATATATTTCAAACCATCTTATGTTCGACCATGATTTTATAAAGTACTAGTATTGGCATCCCAATATCAAATCAATATCACTAGTAGATAAATCATGAAATATATTTTCATGTGACGTGTTCTTTCCTTTTTCAAGGTCCTATAGTGCTCCCTGCTCCATTCATTCCGTGGACGGCTGGATTTGATGACGATGATGATTTTGACTCTAATAGTCGTACGTGGTGGCTGGCAAGATCTCAAGATCGTTCTAGACTTCTCCTGGTCTATGCACGTGGCGTAATGGATTTTGACGCTGACGGTGCTCCAACTCATTATGATAGTACCCCTTCTGTCCATTGCGGTCGCGCTGTTCACAGCTATTCGGGGTATACCTGCATTGTATTCTCGAATGACACTAGTCGGTTACTTCCAGCCAACCCGTGGGAAAGGGTTACTAATCTTGGAGACTATTCTATGTTCCTTGGGTTGAACTATCCGATTTTCATGCCAGTGGGTGGTGCAACATTTCCCCCAGGATATTTGACAAGAAGAAACTGCATCTACACCACGCCTCAGGCCATTGGCTCTCAGTTTGACACATCACATCAAGAAATTTTCCGCTTCAGTCTAAATGGCGAAGACCACCAAAGCATATCTTTCTCAAGCAGCGGTCCAGGGGCCAACTGGCATACGGGGTTTTGGTTCATCCCAAGCTACACCAACGCGCTGGACTGGAACAAAGACAATCAGAGTTAGGGATATTTATGTAATAGTAGGATCATACTACTAGCTAGCTCAGTTGGTCTTGACTCCTATTTAACTATTTATAGCTAATGTACTTAGGTGATAAATTTATGCTATTTGCATGAACCCAGGCGCTTCTTTTAATTTGATCAAATACGGTCTATACACATGCATGGTTGTTTGGCTGTTTCAGTGTCCCTAGAGGCATACATATATACTGTTATTTAGCAATCTTTATTACAGTACAAAGGTCTTAACCTCATGGTTCACAGAAAGTATAAACGTAGATCAACCATCTAAACATAGAAGACATTCTAGTGTATGATTCTTACATATACACATCAACATCCTATCAGAAAATCTTAATGTGAATTGTACTGGCTGTACAAACCCGTGCATCATTCTCTAGCCGGTTGCACCCAAAAACCAAATCGTGGTACTTCATAGTTGACTGTATGTAGGACAACATACAGATCCAATGCGAAGCCATGGGTATCACCTGCATGACAGAACCATATTTCACATGGTTGGAGGTACTCTATATGGCATTTAAAATCATTCCTTGTCTTTCATATGGTCCTAAAAATAGTACAGTTGGATTTGTGGGTTTTAATTTTTTATTAACACACTCAATTGATTGCCCAAACATTGATTAATAATATTATTAAGGGGTGTGATGTTGAAAGCCATAAGAACAATGTGCCAAACAATCTTTGCTAGCGGACGGTAAATGTATACCCATCAGAAATAATCAGCAGACGTGCATGTTTCTTTGGTCAGAATAACTGCTGCACCATCTTAAAAGTAAATGGCATGACCATTTATTTGATTTGATAGCGTGCAGCTAGATGGCGTACATTACTATCTCTACTTCCTTGGGTCGCCCAAATCTGGAGTACTAAAAGCAAATCCTGGTGATTCATTTGACAAGACAACACAGATGCGACCAAATTTCTCCGTCCATATTATTATAATAATCTGGAGTGCGTTGCCTCGTTGCCTTCCAAGAGAAGCTGCATTCCTTGCCAAAAAAGAGAGAGAGGCTGTATTTATAACTATCTCACCGGCCGCCACTAGTACAAACCATCACTCCCTCTCCACCTCCACCTCCATCTCTTCCCTAGTAGCTCCACCTCCATATCGGCGACGGACCACAATCGCGCGGCTTCGACTTCATCTTCGACGGCGGCGGCGACAGAGGCGTGAGGCACCTTCTCCGCGGCGCATCACTCATCCTCGTCCCGCGGCAACAATGGCTGTATGTGAAATCACCATACCCTTTTGTATGGTAGAGATGATGATGTGCGGATAAAATTTTATTGGCGGTTGCTCATCCTTGTTTGAATATTTGGTGTAGATTCACATCTAGGGCAGGGTGTCAAGCGGGGTGGGTAGCGGGCTAGCTAGTTTCAGTGCGAGTGCTTTAAATCTGCTCTAATCTCAACCACTATTTGCTCTAATTTTCTGCTTTGCGGGACGATTCGCGGACGCCGCTTGCAACCCTAATCTAGGGTATTGATCCTAGTTTAGTAGACTACTAGGATTTACATGCCAATTTGTTTTTAGACTAGATCCGGATATTTGTCAATACTACTACGTACTTCTTCCGTTCGTATTTAATTGACTCTAGTTGAAAGCATCGACAGTTCATTTTCTTCTCTCCCTCTCGTCGACTAATTAAAACCGAACAGAGGGAGTATTAGGAATCCATGTGCATCCGTACTACCAGTAAGGTATTGCGTTGTTGCAGAGGCTCAGTGTAATCAATATCTTTCGATATTAATATACTCACTTTATCAGAAAATAAATTAGTAATCCATGTTCAAACTTGCTAGTTTGATCGACGTTTGATGATGATTTGTGAGGCCATGTATGGGCCTAGTTTGTTTTGCCTGGTGGTCAGTAGGCTGATGATTTATTTTTTTGCTTGGTCGATCTGTGGTCGTTCCATGGCCACTGCTGATTAAGCATTACTAGAATCAACAATTTTTTGCTTGTCTGGTGATTGGAAGTGTATGCGCTAGCACCATCGCACGATGATTAGTCTTAATGGAGATGCAGATGTCGATCAAGAGGGAGAAACATATCTTGATCATGCATTTCTCACGAGATTACTTGGTGATTGGAAGTAGAATCCACAATTTGTTGTGCAAACTTCTCAACATATGCATATATTCAATGAATTGGCTTTATGTGATCAATAGTACTTCTTATTGCAGATGGATGGAGGGGAAAGAGCGAAAAAACCGATACTTAGTGAGATGACTTCTCATTCTTTGACTTCTGATATCCCAGATAACAAGGTAAATATATAGAACGACGATTCGTAGGTGATAAAAGCAGAATCCACAATTTGCCGTGCAAACTTCTCAACATATGCATATATTTGATTAATTAGTTTTATGTGATCAATAGTATTACTTATTCCAGATGGACGTAGGGGAAGGAACGAAAAAGCGGATGCTATGTGAAATGACTTCTAAATCTGTGTGTTCTGATATCCCAGATGACAAGGTAAACATATGGACCGACGCTTGTTTTGCCGCTGCCCCTGTTAGATGGCTAGATGCTCTGGTCTAATTTCTGTTCATGTGCTTATTATTGCAGAAACATAGAGTTGAAGAAAACTCTATATTGTCTGATGACAAAGGTGAAATGGCATGCCAGTCTTTTAAACCTCCGACGCCACCTTGTTTACTGTCTATGGAGACTGATGCAGCTGGACCTGGTACTGATGAG
Organism: Lolium multiflorum; assembly: GCA_030979885.1. Lineage (NCBI taxonomy): Eukaryota > Viridiplantae > Streptophyta > Magnoliopsida > Poales > Poaceae > Lolium > Lolium multiflorum. Next base: position 135,630,815 of record CM061749.1, on the reverse strand, counting down.
CCTATACCTGGCATCATCGTGTCACATGAAGAAGGTTGTGGATTGGGTTTACCCCCTGCTGTAGAAACTGGTGGTGCAGCTGGAGCTGCTAGTGTAGAGCCTCTAGTGAACGGTGTCGTGCCACGGGAATTCTCTGAACTGGAGCAAAACGGTTTACCTATTGTCAAGACCGATATAACTGGTGCTGATGCTGGAGTTGCTACTGATGATCCTGCACCTGAAGTATGTTTTGCATTGTTAAAACCCGTCCTGCCCAGAGTACTGACTGGTGGTGGACCTGGAGCTGGTAGGGTAGAGCCTCTAACTGAAGTGGATATTGGTGGTTTACCCTCTGGTATTGTAGAGATTTCAGCAAGCGGTCCTGTCCGAGAACATATCTGGTCCTACTATCCCTTTAGGTTCTACCGTGCTACCGACTCCTATGAACCGGAGCATGTACCTGATGTGCCTTCTGTTGAACCTGACGCACCTGTAAGTAGTGGTGATGATCAAGAAGGATCTGCATCTGATGATCCTGCACCCGAAGTTGCCACGCCACCCGAAGGAGGTTTTGTATTGGTAGAACCCGTCATGACTATGCCCACAGTACTGACTGGTGGTGGACCTGGAGCTGGTATGGTAGAGCCTCTAGCGAAAGGTGTCGTGCCACGAGAATCCTCTGAAGTGGATATTGGTGGTTTACCCTCTGTAGATACTGGTGGTCTACCTGGAGCTGGTATTGTAGAGATTTCAGCAAACAGTGCTGTCCCACCCAACTCCTATGAACTTGAGCATGTACCTGATGTGCCTTCTGTAGAACCTGATGCACCTGTAAGTAGTGGTGATGATTCCGCTGAATCTGATCAAGAAGGATCTGCATCTCGAGGACAAGATGTCAGCTGTCATTCACCTGAACCCGAGCTGAAGTCAGCAACGGTAGCTTATATGGCACGGACTGTCCTTCAAGCTCTAAAGATCCAGTTGGGTGGTTCACAGGACCAGCTACTCCAAGCCATTGTCACTACAAAAGACCAGCCAGCATGCTTCGTTATCTCCTGCATACTGTTTGACAAGCTGAAGCACTGCAACTGGCGCATTGTTCAATCCCATCAGCATGGAGAGAGGAGCTATGTTTATGTCAAGATGATTCATGCTGATTTGGTAAGGTTCCATGATAAGATGTATGGGTGGGGTGAGGCAAGAGCCACATTTTGCAGCATTCACACAGTCTTCGCTCTTGAGCCAGACCCCATGGATGCTTACCCAGTGGTGCAGCTGTCCTGACTTGATATATGTTTTATGATCAGTATGCTGCTGTCGTGGAACTGTGATGTCGAGCTACCTTTCTTATGGTTTCTAGGCTTTTGGTTTCAACATGTATTATGGAGCTTACCTTAGGACTTTCGCATGCGTTTGGCTGTTGACCTGTAATGTTTGTGGTTGGTTGTCTAATCTACTTGGCACAATCACATTGCAAAGGCAAATGTTCCTTTTCTCTTTAATTGTTATTATGACTTATGTGTTATAACCAGGCAAGAATATGCAATCTTGGTTCTCTGACCGATATATATGTACATACAACTTTTGTTCACATAATAACACTTACACGGGAAAAGAGTAGCTTTCTCTGTTGGACAAACACCAAACCACAAAAGGGTAACAACACAATATCCAAACTAGGTACGGCACCTGTTGAGCATACATGACTTTTGTCGTAAAATCACGTTAACCAACACTAGCAGCATCTTGTTCTTTGCAAGGTGCTATGCTTATCAGTCTAATCCCAATACACAACCTACTTCAGGTGGCACGATGATGTCAGGTGCAGGTTCACCAGTACCAACTCTCTTGCATCAGTCTCCATTGAAGGTACGCCACTGCTGCAGTAGACACCATTAGCAATGCAACCTGAAGGTGTTCTTATCCTCATATCAGGATCACATAATACAGGTGTCAAGCTTCATGCACTAGCCAACACAATGAAAAGTCCGAACTAGGATAGCTAGGAAAAAAACATGAAGATCTTTTTTTCGAATCCCACGCTGAACATCTTTTTTTTAACTAATTAGGTAAGCTCCTGCTGACAAACATATTACAGCAACTCCAGCAGTGGCTCTATATTTAGGCGCTGTGGGCTGAATGGCTGATGCTGCGCATGGAGCCGGCAATAGCTTCACCGGAAGCTGCAAACTGTGGCGGCCAAATGCAGGGCTGAAACAGCGTATTTTCAGAGGCGCTATAAATGCAGCGCCAAAAACAGAATATAATGAAAAATAGAGTGCAGTAAAACAGAAGATCAAACAAAGACTAGAAATAGACATAAAATAGGATAAAATTAGCTTGATAGATACTCCGTAGTTCATATTTGTACAAAGTAGTGCGATAAAACTAAACTAAAACTCGACATCTGACGAGTCCGGTGTCGTGCCCGACACCGGATCCGACGAGAAGAGGTCAATCCAACGGGGGTCGTCCTCGCCAATGGTGGTCGGCCCGGCGAGCTGCGCTTCGATGAAGGCCCGCTTCGTCGCCTTCTCCGCCCTCCGTCGTGCGCGGTCCTCCTTCTTCGCTGCCCGCCTCGTCGCCTTCTCCGCCCTCCGTCTGCGGAAGTGCTCGTTCTCGGCGGCAACGTCCTCGGGGAAGCGGGCCGCCCACTCGCGCGCCGCGCGCTCGTCCCGCTCGGCGATGCGCAAACGGCGCTCCGTCTCGCGGCGGCGGTGCTGTTCCTCCTGTCTAACGATGTACGGCGGCGGCGCGAGATCCTCGGCCTGCTGGCGCGTCCACACGTCATGGAAATTCATCGACGATCGCGGGCGCCCGAGCCGCCACGCCACGGCGTCGTACGCGCGCGCGGCCTCGTGCGCGGTCTCGTAGGTGCCGAGGCCGATGCGCTCGCCGCCGTCACGTATCTCCGCGTAATACGTACCTTTGGGGCGCGCGCGGACGCCGCGGTACCCCGTGCCCGAGACGCGGCAGTACCGCGAGCTCGACGCGAGACGAGGCATGGCGGCGGCGGCGGAAGCGGAGCCGCGGCGGCGATATTAGGCGCAGATGGGCAAATTTCAGCAACCCGTGTCCATCTTTTTTTTTGGCAGGATTACGCCATGTACCACCTTCCAATTAGAAAATAGTACGGCAAATTTCAGCAACCCGTGTCTCATCTTTTTTTTTTGGCAGGATCTACGCCATGTACCACCTTCCAATTAGAAAATAGTACTGTTCAGCATTCCCCTGTTGGGCCCAATATTTCACTTTGGGTTGCCAACGGCCATCTACATGGTAATTGCTCTCGGCCTACTTGCTCCGGCCGTCGAAGCCCAATAACTACAAATGGGCCTTTCTGCTCATGCAATTTCGGCCCTTTTCTAATGAAACACAGATCCTATGATTGGCAAAAAAAAATACACGGAGATTCTACATAAAAGTTGTTTTTATTTATTTTGAATTATAGGGTTCCAATTTTTGAAACTGCTCATGCCCAATATGAAAATCCTTGATCGCTCCATACCCACATGGATAACGGTATTTTTAAAAATTCATAAAGTGGATTTGAAATTTAAAACATATCCTAATAATTCCTTGATTTAATCTATCAACTTGCAAGATCTTGGAGCCAAAGAGCTTGTATTAGTCTGCGAAAATAATACTGATAAACCTGTCGTTAACAAGAAATGAAGGTTTATCGTTCAGAGAGGATGCCATGTGGGACCCATGAGACAGTAGCGTCCTCAACGTTTCAAAGAAAAAGGCAAGTAGCCCGAAAATAGGGGTAAAAAATAAATCCTACAAAGGAAACATTTATTGTTCATAGAGGCTGACATGTGGGACCGATCTGCCAGCTGCATCCTCATCATTTCGAAGTCGGCAGGGATCAGAAGAAAAAGGCAAATAGCCAGAAATTAGGGGTCAAAAATAAATCCAAAAAGGAAACTTATATTCTTCATAGAGGATGACATGTGGGACCGACCTGCCAGCAGCGTCCTCATCGTTTCAAAGGCCGCAGGGGATCAAAAGAAAAAGGCAAATAGCCAGAAATTAGGGGTAAAAAAAATACAACAAAGGAAAGGTTTATTGTTCATAGAGGCTGACTTGTGGGACTCATGAGCCAGCGGCGACCTGAATTTCAAAGGCGGCATATGATCGAAAAGAAAAAGGCAAGTTAGCAAAAATCACTGGGTAAAAAAAATCTAAGAAATGAAACTTTATTGTACAGTCCCATGAGCCAGCACCTTACTCAACGTTTCAGTGGCGGCATGAGATAGAAAGAAAAAGGAAAGTGACCAAATATCAGGAGCAAAAAATAATCCAAGAAAAGAAACTTTTATTGTACATAGATGATGACATATGGGTCCCACTTATACAAGCTCTTTCGCTCCAAGATCTTGCAAGTTGATTGTACATAGAGGATGACATGCGGGCCCCTTGTGTCAGCATCTTACTCAACGTTTCCAAGGCGGCAGGGGATCAAAAGAAAAAAGGAAGTAGCCAGAAATTAGCGGTAAACAATAACTCCAAGGAAGGAAACTTTTATTGTTCATAGAGTATGACATGCGGGACCCATGCGCTAGCAGCTTCCTCAACGTTTCAAAGGGGGCATGAGATCGAAAGAAAAAGACAAGTGACCAAATATCAGGAGCCAAAAATAATCCAAGAAAAGAAACTTTATTGTACATAAAAGATGACATGCGGGTCCCATTTTGCAGCAGCGGTGTCAACGTTTCAAATGCGGCTTGAGATCAAAAGAAAAAGAGTAGCCAGAAATTAGGGGTAAAAAAACTCCCAGAAAAGAAAGTTGATTGTACATAGAGGATGGCATGCGGGTCCCATGACCCAGCACCTTACTCAACGTTTCAGAGGCGGCATGAGATCGAAAGAAAAAGGAAAGAGACCAAATACCAGGAGCAAAAAATAATCCAAGAAAAAGAAACTTTTATTGTACATAGAGGATGACATATGGGTCCCACTTATACAAGCTCTTCCGCCCCAAGATCTTGCAAGTTGATTGTACATAGAGGATGACATGCGGGCCCCTTGTGTCAGCAGCTTAATCAATGTTTCCAAGGCGGCAGGGGATCAAAAGAAAAAGGAAACAGCCAAAAATAAGAGGGTGAAAAAATCCAAGAAAAGAAACTTTTATAGTATCGAGGATGACATGTGGGTCCCATGAGCCAGCAGCTTCTCAACGTTTCAGAGGCTGCATGAGATCGAAAGAAAAAGGCAAGTGACCAAAAATAAGGGGGTAAAAAAAATCCAAGAAAAGAGACTTGATTGTACATAGAGGATGACATGCGGGTCCCACCAGTCAGCAGCTTACTAACGTTTCCAAGGCGGCAGGGGATGAAAAGAAAAAGGAAATAGCCAAAGATCAGAGGGTGAAAAAAATCAAAGAAAAGAAACTTTTATAGTACATAGAGGATGACATGTGGGTCCCATGGGCCAGCAGGTTCCTCAACGTTTTCAAGGGCGGCATGAGATCGAAAGAAAAAGGCAAGTGACCAAAAATCAGAGGGTGAAAAATAATCCAAAAAAAGAAACTTTTATTGTACATAGAGGATGACATGCTGTCCCAACGTTTCAAATGCGGTTTGAGATCAAAAGAAAAAGAAAGTAGCCAGAAATTAGGGGGTAAAAAAACTCCAAGAAAAGAAAATTGATTGTACATAGAGGATGACATGCGGGTCCCACGAGTTTGCAGCTTACTCAACGTTTCCAAGGCGGCAGGGGATCAAAAGAAAAAGGAAATAGCCAAAAATCAGAGAGTGAAAAAAAACCCAAGAAAATAAACTTTTGTAGTACATAGAGGATGACATGCGGGTCCCATGAGCCAGCAGGTTCCTCAACGTTTCAAACGTGGCATGGGATCGAAGGAAAAAGGCAAGTGACCAAATATCAGGAGCCAAAAATAATCCAAGAAAAGAAACTTTATTGTACATAGAGGATGACATGCGGGTCCCATTTTGCAGCAGCGGTCCCAACGTTTCAAATGCGGCTTGAGATCAAAAGAAAAAGAAAGTAGCCAGAAATTAGGGGGTCAAAAAAACTCCAAGAAAGGAAAGCTTTATCGTTCATACAGGCTGACATGTGGGACCTATGAGCCAGCAGCTTACTCAACGTTTCAAAGGCGGCAGGGGATCAAAAGAAAAAGGAAATAGCCAAAAATCAGAGGGTGAAAAAAATCCAAGAAATCAAACTTTTATTGTACATAGAGGATGACATGCGGGTCCCATGAGCCAGCAGATTCCTCAACGTTTCAAACGTGGCATGAGATCGAAAGAAAAAGGCAAGTGACCAAATATCAGGAGCCAAAAATAATCCAAGAAAAGAAACTTTATTGTACATAGAGGATGACATGCGGGTCCCATTTTGCAGCAGCGGTCTCAACGTTTCCAAGGCGGCACAGGACCAAAAGAAAAATGAAGTAGCCAGAAATCAGGGGGTGAAAAAAATCCAAGAAAAGAAAGATTTCAATTGGGCTACATCTAGACATCTGGGCCTTCGAACTATCCTTCTGGGCCTTTGGACACGTACAATTTCAGCCCACTCCAGAACATGATAGTTCGGATTTTTCTCAAAAAAAAAAAACAGGAAAGTCCTATGCTTCGCCAAAACAAAAAACAAGGAGATTCAAGATATATGTTGTAAAAATAAAGATTTAATTTATCCGTTTGCAATAGCTCAGAGCGCAATACACTGTTTATTGTCTGCAAAATAATCAAGATATCACATGTTTCTTGTACGGGGAGGCTGACATCGTGGACCCATGAGCCAGCAGCGTCGTTTTAAAGGCGGCAGGGGATGGAAAGAAAAAATAAACCAAAAATCTGTTGGTAAAAAATCCAAGAAAAGAAACATTTTCGTTCTGAGAGGATGACATGCGGGACCCATGAGGCAGCAGCGTCCTCAGCGCTTATTGTTCATAGAGGCTGACATGTGGGACCCGTGAGCCAGCAGCGTCCTCAACGTTTTAAAGGCGGCAGGATATCGAAAGAAAAAATAAGCCAAAAATCATTTGGTAAACAATATCCAAGAAAAGAAACATTTACCGTTCTGAGAGGATGACATGCGGGACCCATGAGGCAGCAGCATCCTCAACGATTCCAAGGCGGCAGGGGATCAAAGAAAAAAAAGGAAATATCCAGAAATTAATTAGGGGTTCAAAAAAATCCATCAAAGGAAACTTTTATTGTTCATAGAGGATGACTTGTGGGACCGACCTGCCAACAGCGTCCTCATCGTTTCAAAGGGGCAGGAGATCCAAAGAAAAAGGCAAATAGCCAGAAATTAGGGGTCAAAAATAACTCCAAGAAAGGAAACTTTTATTGTTCGTAGAGGATGACATGCGGGACCCATGAGCCAGCAGCTTACTCAACGTTTCAAAGGCGGCATGAGATCGAAAGAAAAAGGCAAGTGACAAAATATCAGGAACAAAAGATAATCCAAGAAAAGAAACTTTATTGTACATAGAGGATGACATGTGGGTCCCATTTTGCAGCAGCGGTCTCAATGTTTGTAATGCGGCTTGAGATCAAAAGAAAAAGAAAGTAGCTAGTAATTAGGGGGTGAAAAAAAATCCAAGAAAGGAAAGTTGATGGACATAGAGGATGACATGCGGGTCCCTTGAGCCAACAGCTTACTCAACGTTTCAAAGGGGGCAGGGGATCAAAAGAAAAAGGCAAGCCAAAAATCAGAGGGTGAAAAAAAATCCAACAAAGGAAACTTTTATAGCACATAGAGGATGACATGCGGGTCCCATGAGCCAGCAGGTTCCTCAACGTTTCAAACGTGGCATGAGATCGAAAGAAAAAGGCAAGTGCCCAAATATGAGGAGCCAAAAATAATTCAAGAAAAGAAAGTTTTATAGTACATAGAGGATGACATGCGGGTCCCATTTAGCAGCAGCGGTATCACCGTTTGAGAGGCGGCAGATCGAAAGAAAAAGGCAAGTGAAAAAATATGAGGAGCCAAAAATAATTCAAGAAAAGAAAGTTTTATAGTACATAGAGGATGACATGCGGGTCCCATTTAGCAGCAGCGGTATCACCGTTTGAGAGGCGGCAGGGGATCGAAAGAAAAAGGTAAGTGACCAAATATGAGGTGCCAAAAATAATTCAAGAAAAGAAAGTTTTATAGTACATAGAGGATGACATGCGGGTCCCTTAGCAGCAGCGGTATCACCGTTTGAGAGGCGGCAGGGGATCGAAAGAAAAAGGCAAGTGACCAAATTTGAGGTGCCAAAAATAATCCAGAAAAGAAAGTTTTATAGTACATAGAGGATGACATGCGGGTCCCATTTAGCAGCAGCATCACCGTTTGAGAGGCGGCAGGGGATCGAAAGAAAAAGGCAAGTGAAAAAATATGAGGAGCCAAAAATAATTCAGAAAAGAAAGTTTTATAGTACATAGAGGATGACATGCGGGTCCCATTTAGCAGCAGCGGTATCACCGTTTGAGAGGCGGCAGGGGATCGAAAGAAAAAGGCAAGTGACCAAATTTGAGGTGCCAAAAATAATCCAGGAAAAGAAAGTTTTATAGTACATAGAGGATGACATGCGGGTCCCAGTTAGCAGCAGCGGTATCACCGTTTGAGAGGCGGCAGGGGATCGAAAGAAAAGGCAAGTGACCAAATTTGAGGTGCCAAAAATAATCCATGAAAAGAAAGTTTTATAGTACATAGAGGATGACATGCGGGTCCCATTAGCAGCAGCGGTATCACCGTTTGAGAGGCGGCAGGGGATCGAAAGAAAAAGGCAAGTGACCAAATTTGAGGTGCCAAAAAAAACTCCAAGAAAAGAAAGTTGATTGCACATAGAGGATGACATGCGGGTCCCATTTAGCAGCAACGTTTCCAAGGCGGCAAGGGATCAAAAGAAAAAGGAAGTAGCCAGAAATCAGGGGGTCAAAAAAATCCAAGAATAGAAAGAATTTTGGTTCATAGAGGATGACATGCGGGACCCATGATCCTGCATCGTAAACGGCTCGTTGAACGAGATGGCGCGATGTAGAAAAAAAACAATGCCAGAGAGGCTGCCATCTGGGCCCTACATCCCTCGGCGGTGCGGATTTGCGTTGACTCGGCCGGCGAACCCGAGATTTCGAGATGCACCACGTCCCGGGCCACCATACGCCACGTTTTGGCCGCTTTCGTCGGGCTAGGTGGCCTCAAAAACGAGAAAAAAAAAAGTTTTGACATGCACCACGGAGGGACCAAAATCGTCGGCCATGGTACACCAGCAACCACGGCGCGACTTCAACTTCGTCGGCCATGGCAACTTTTCTTGTAGTGATGGTATGTGATTGTTGGACGGCACCCGAAGGATTCGGTTAGCCATGGCTTGAGAAAGCAAAGGTGGGGAGGAGTGTCATCATAATAAAACTAAAATAAAAAGGCACTCCTTCATGGTATGAGATTGTTGGCAGGCACCCGAGGATTCGGTTAGCCATGGTTTGTGAAAGAAAGGTTGGAAGGAGTGCCACCCAAAAATAAAATAAAATGGGAGCCGCTCTTTGAAGGTTTGTCTGGCAAGGGGGTTGACAACAACAAACACCTCTCAAAACTTTACTTTTATGCTCTCTATATGTTTTCAAAATAAAAGCTCTAGCACAAATATAGCAATCGATGCTTTCCTCTTTGAAGGACCTTTCTTTTACTTTTATTGTTGAGTCAGTTTACCTATCTCCTTCCACCTTAAGAAGCAAACACTTGTGTGAACTGTGCATTGATTCCTACATACTTGCATATTGCACTTGTTATATTACTTTATGTTGACAATATCCATGAGATATACATGTTATAAGTTGAAAGCAACCGCTGAAACTTAATCTTCCTATGTGTTGCTTCAACACCTTTACTTTGATTTATTGCTTTATGAGTTAACTCTTATGCAAGACTTATTGATGCTTGTCTTGAAGTACTATTCATGAAAAGTCTTTGCTATATGATTCACTTGTTTACTCATGTCATTACCTTTGCTTTGATCGCTGCATTCATTACATATGTTTACAAATAGTATGATCAAGGTTATGATGGCATGTCACTTAAGAAATTATCTTTGTTATCGTTTTACCTGCTCGGGACGAGCAGAACTAAGCTTGGGGATGCTGATACGTCTCCGACGTATCGATAATTTCTTATGTTCCATGCTACTTTATTGATGATACCTACATGTTTTATGCACATTATATGTCGTATTTACGCATTTTCTGGAACTAACCTATTAACAAGATGCCGAAGTGCCAGTTCCTGTTTTCTGCTGTTTTTGGTTTCAGAAATCCTAGTAACGAAATATTCTCGGAATTGGACGAAATCAACGCCCAGGTTCCTATTTTTCCCGGAAGCTTCCAGATCACCGAAGAGGGGCCAGAGATGGGCCAGGGGGGCCCCACACCACACTTGGGCGCGGGCCAGGGCCTGGCCGCGCCACCTGGTGGTGAGGGCACCCTGGTGCCCCTCCGAGGCTCCCCTTTCGCCTATTTAAAGGTCCTGACCTAAAAACCCCGACGGAGGAAGCCACGGTACGCGAAACCTTCCAGAGCCGCCGCCATCGCGAAGCCAAGATCTGGGGGACAGGAGTCTCTGTTCCGGCACCCTGCCGGACGGGGAAGTGCCCCCGGAAGGCTTCTCCATCGACACCGCTGCCATCTCCACCGCCATCTTCATCACCGCTGCTGCTCCCATGAGGAGGGAGTAGTTCTCCATCGAGGCTCGGGGCTGTACCGGTAGCTATGTGGTTCATCTCTCTCTATGTACTTCAATACAATAATCTCATGAGCTGCCTTACATGATTGAGATTCATATGAGTTTGTATCACAATTTATCTATGTGCTACTCTAGCAAAGTTATTAAAGTAGTTCTATTCCTCCTGCACGTGTGTAAAGGTGACAGTGTGTGCACCGTGTTAGTACTTGGTTTATGCTATGATCATGATCTCTTGTAGATTGCGAAGTTAACTATTGCTATGATAATATTGATGTGATCTATTCCTCCTACATATGCATGAAGGTGACAGTGTGCATGCTATGCTAGTACTTGGTTTAGTCTTTTGATCTATCTTACACTAAAGGTTACTAAAATATGAGCATTATTGTGGAGCTTGTTAACTCCGGCATTGAGGGTTCGTGTAATCCTACGCAATGTGTTCATCATCCAACAAAAGTGTAGAGTATGCATTTATCTATTCTGTTATGTGATCAATGTTGAGAGTGTCCACTAGTGAAAGTGTAATCCCTAGGCCTTGTTCCTAAATACTGCTATCGCTGCTTGTTTACTGTTTTACTGCGTTACTACTGCTGCAATACTACCACCATCAACTACACGCCAGCAAGCTATTTTCTGGCACCGTTGCTACTGCTCATATATATTCATACCACTGTATTTCACTATCTCTTCGCCGAACTAGTGCACCTATTAGGTGTGTTGGGGACACAAGAGACTTCTTGCTTTGTGGTTGCAGGGTTGCATGAGAGGGATATCTTTGACCTCTTCCTCCCTGAGTTCGATAAACCTTGGGTGATCCACTTAAGGGAAAACTTGCTGCTGTTCTACAAACCTCTGCTCTTGGAGGCCCAACACTGTCTACAGGAATAGTATTACAGATAGATGATCTTGATCATGTTAGGCAGCTCACAAGATCCAACAATGAAGCACAACAAGGAGAAGACGACCATCTAGCTACTGCTATGGACCCATGGTCCAGGGGTGAACTACTCACTCATCACTCCGGAGGCGACCATGGCGGTGTAGAGTCCTCCGGGAGATGAATCCCCTCCCAGGTGCCGGAGGCGATTTCCGAATTCCCGAGATGGGATTCGGCGGCGGCGTCTCCGGAAGGTTTTCCGTATCGTGGCTCGCACCGGGGGTTTCGCGACGGAGGCTTTAAGTAGGCGGAAGGGTAGGTCAGGGGGCTCACGAGGGGCCAGATGACAGGCGCGGCCGGGGCCAGCCGCGCCGCCCGTGGTCCGGCCACCTCGTGGCCCCACTTCGTTATCTCTTCGGTCTTGGAAGCTTCGTGCAAAAATAGGGCCTGGCGAAGATTTCGTCCAATTCCGAGAATATTTCCTTACTAGGATTTCTGAAACCAAAAACAGCAGAAAACAGAATGGCTCTTCGGCATCTTGTTAATAGGTTAGTTCCAGAAAATGCGTAAATACGACATATAATGTGCATAAAACATGTAGGTATCATCAATAAAGTAGCATGGAACATAAGAAATTATCGATACGTTGGAGACGTATCATACGGCGCCAGAAAATAGCTTGCTGGCGTGCAGTTGATGGTAGTAATATTGTAGGAAGTAAACAAGCAGTAGTAACGCAGCAGTAGTAATTCAGTAAAACAGTAACAAGCAGCGATAGCAGTATTTAGGAACAAGGCCTAGGGATTAGACTTTCACTAGTGGACACTCTCAACTTTGATCACATAACAGAATAGATAAATGCATACTCTACACTCTCTTGTTGGATGATGAACACATTGCGTAGGATTACACGAACCCTCAATGCCGGAGTTAACAAGCTCCACAATTCAATGTTCATATTTAAATAACCTTAGAGTGCATGAAAGATCGACACGACTAAACCAAGTACTAGCATAGCATGCACACTGTCACCTTCACGCCATGTAGGAGGAATAGATCACATCAATACCATCATAGTAATAGTTAACTTCATAATCTACAAGAGATCATAATCATAGCCTACGCCAAGTACTAACACGGATGCACACACTGTCACCATTACACCGTGCAGGAGGAATAAAACTACTTTAATAACATCACTAGAGTAGCACATAGATAAATTGTGATACAAAACACATTGCAATCATAAAGAGATATAAATAAGCACTTCACTACGCCATTCATAACAGTGAATAAGTATTCTGTGAAATATAGCCTAAGAGACCCACACGGTGCACACACTGTCACCTTTACACACGTGGGACAAGGAGTCTCCGGAGATCACATAAGTAAAACCCACTTGACTAGCATAATGACATCTAGATTACAAGCATCATCATATGAATCTCAATCATGTAAGGCAGCTCATGAGATTATTGTATTGAAGTACATAGGAGAGAGATGAACCACATAGCTACCGGTACAGCCCCGAGCCTCGATGGAGAACTACTCCCTCTTCATGGGAGCAACAGCGTTGATGAAGATGGCGGTGGAGATGGCAGCGGTGTCGATGGAGAAGCCTTCCGGGGGCACTTCCCCGTCCTACAGGGTGCCGGAACAGAGACTCTGTCCCCGCATCTTGGCTTCGCGATGGCGGCGGCTCCGGAAGGTTTCTGTGGGTTTCGTCCAACGTAATAGGGTTTTCGCGACGGAGGCTTTAAATAGGCGGAAGGGCAGCCTCGGAGGGGGGCCACCACACCATAGGGCGGCGCGGCCCCCTCTGGCCGCGCCAGGGTGTGTGGGGCCCCCAGGCTTCCTCCGGCGCTCTCTGTTCTGGATGGTTCCGGGAAAATAGGAACCTCGGGCGTTGATTTCGTCCGATTCCGAGAATATTTCGTTACTAGGATTTCTGAAACCAAAACAGCAGAAAACAGGAACTGGCACTTCGGCATCTTGTTAATAGGTTAGTTCCAGAAAATGCACGAATATGATATAAAGTGTGCATAAAACATGTAGGTATCATCAATAAAGTAGCATGGAACATAAGAAATTATCGATACGTCGGAGACGTATCAGCATCCCCAAGCTTAGTTCTGCTCGTCCCGAGCAGGTAAAACGATAACAAAGATAATTTCTGAAGTGACATGCCATCATAATCTTGATCATACTATTGTAAACATATGTAATGAATGCAGCGATCAAAACAATGGTAATGACATGAGTAAACAAGTGAATCATAAAGCAAAGACTTTTCATGAATAGTACTTTCAAGACAAGCATCAATAAGTCTTGCATAAGAGTTAACTCATAAAGCAATAAATCAAAGTAAAGGTATTGAAGCAACACAAAGGAAGATTAAGTTTCAGCGGTTGCTTTCAACTTATAACATGTATATCTCATGGATAGTTGTCAACATAGAGTAATATAACAAATGCAATAAGCAAGTATGTAGGAATCAATGCACAGTTCACACAAGTGTTTGCTTCTTAAGGTGGAGAGAGATAGGTAAACTGACTCAACAATAAAAGTAAAAGAAAGGCCCTTCGACGAGGGAAGCATCGATTGCTATATTTGTGCTAGAGCTTTTATTTTGAAAACATAAAGAGAGCATAAAAGTAAAGTTTTGAGAGGTGTTTGTTGTTGTCAACGAATGGTAGTGGGTACTCTAACCCCCTTGCCAGACAAACCTTCAAAGAGCGGCTCCCATTTTATTTTATTTTTGGGTGGCACTCCTTCCAACCTTTCTTTCACAAACCATGGCTAACCGAATCCTCGGGTGCCTGCCAACAATCTCATACCATGAAGGAGTGCCTTTTTATTTTAGTTTTATTTAGATGACACTCCTCCCCACCTTTGCTTTCTCAAGCCATGGCTAACCGAATCCTTCGGGTGCCATCCAACAATCACATACCATGGAGGAGTGTCTATTTTTGTTAATTAATTTGGGACTGGGAATCCCATTGCCAGCTCTTTTTGCAAAGTTATTGGATAAGTGATACGTCTCCGACGTATCGATAATTTCTTATGTTCCATGCTACTTTATTGATGATACCTACATGTTTTATGCACACTTTATGTCATATTCGTGCATTTTCTGGAACTAACCTATTAACAAGATGCCGAAGTGCCAGTTCCTGTTTTCTGCTGTTTTTGGTTTCAGAAATCCTAGTAACGAAATATTCTCGGAATTGGACGAAATCAACGCCCAGGTTCCTATTTTTCCCGGAACCATCCAGAACACCCGAGAGCCGCCAGAGGGAAGCCCTGGGGGCCCCACACCACACCCTGGCGCGGCCAGAGGGGGGCCGCGCCGCCCTATGGTGTGGTGGCCCCAGGCCCCCTCCGAGGCTGCCCTTCCGCCTATTTAAAGCCTCCGTCGCGAAAACCCTATTACGGAGGACGAAACCCACAGAAACCTTCCAGAGCCGCCGCCATCGCGAAGCCAAGATCTGGGGGACAGGAGTCTCTGTTCCGGCACCCTGCCGGAGCGGGGAAGTGCCCCCGGAAGGCTTCTCCATCGACACCGCTGCCATCTCCACCGCCATCTTCATCACCGCTGCTGCTCCCATGAGGAGGGAGTAGTTCTCCATTGAGGCTCGGGGCTGTACCGGTAGCTATGTGGTTCATCTCTCTCCTATGTACTTCAATACAATAATCTCATGAGCTGCCTTACATGATTGAGATTCATATGATGATGCTTGTAATCTAGATGTCATTATGCTAGTCAAGTGAGTTTTACTTATGTGATCTCCGGAGACTCCTTGTCCCACGTGTGTAAAGGTGACAGTGTGTGCACCGTGTGGGTCTCTTAGGCTATATTTCACAGAATACTTATTCACTGTTATGAATGGCGTAGTGAAGTGCTTATTCATATCTCTTTATGATTGCAATGTGTTTTGTATCACAATTTATCTATGTGCTACTCTAGTGATGTTATTAAAGTAGTTTTATTCCTCCTACACGGTGTAATGGTGACAGTGTGTGCACTCGTGTTAGTACTTGGCGTAGGCTATGATTATGATCTCTTGTAGATTATGAAGTTAACTATTACTATGATGGTATTGATGTGATCTATTCCTCCTACCTGGCGTGAAGGTGACAGTGTGCATGCTATGTTAGTACTTGGTTTAGTCGTGTCGATCTTTCATGCACTCTAAGGTTATTTAAATATGAACATTGAATTGTGGAGCTTGTTAACTCCGGCATTGAGGGTTCGTGTAATCCTACGCAATGTGTTCATCATCCAACAAGAGAGTGTAGAGTATGCATTTATCTATTCTGTTATGTGATCAAAGTTGAGAGTGTCCACTAGTGAAAGTCTAATCCCTAGGCCTTGTTCCTAAATACTGCTATCGCTGCTTGTTTACTGTTTTACTGCGTTACTACTGCTGCGTTACTACTGCTTGTTTACTTCCTACAATATTACTACCATCAACTGCACGCCAGCAAGCTATTTTCTGGCGCCGTACTACTGCTCATATTCATTCATACCACTTGTATTTCACTATCTCTTCGCCGAACTAGTGCACCTATTAGGTGTGTTGGGGACACAAGAGACTTCTTGCTTTGTGGTTGCAGGGTTGCATGAGAGGGATATCTTTGACCTCTTCCTCCCTGAGTTCGATAAACCTTGGGTGATCCACTTAAGGGAAACTTGCTGCTGTTCTACAAACCTCTGCTCTTGGAGGCCCAACACTGTCTACAAGAATAGAAGCACCCGTAGACATCAAGCACTTTTCTGGCGCCGTTGCCGGGGAGGAAAGGTAAAAGGCTCTCATACTTCGGTCCCAGGTAAAGTACTTTTCTGGCGCCATTGTGTGTGTGCTCGAAGCTATTTCCTTTAGACTCTGCAATTGCGACATTTGGTTTCTTGTTTACACTAGTTAGGCATAATGGACAACAATGACCTTTTTATTCTATTTCCTGATTTAAGACATGGATGGTTTGATGCGAAAATTAAAAAACCCATGGAACATATTAATATGAATGCTTTGAACACCATTGTTGCTAATGATATGGAAAATTCTAAGCTTGGGGAAGCTGGCTTTGATGAGCATGATATTTTTAGTACCCCAAGCATTGAGGAGAAAATTTACTTTGATGATACTATGCCTCCTATATTTGATGATGAGAATAATAATGATAGCTACTTTGTTGAATTTGCTCCCACTACAACTAATAAAATTGATTATGCCTATGTGGAGAGTAATAATTTTATGCATGAGACTCATGATAAGAATGCTTTATGTGATAGTTATATTGTTGAGTTTGCTCATGATGCTACTGAAAGTTATTATGAGAGAGGAAAATATGGTTGTAGAAATTTTCATGTTACTAAAACACCTCTCTATGTGCTGAAATTTTTGAAGCTACACTTGTTTTATCTTCCTATGCTTGTTACTTTGCTCTTCATGAACTTGTTTATTTACAAGATTCCTATGCATAGGAAGCATGTTAGACTTAAATTTGTTTTGAATTTGCCTCTTGATGCTCTCTTTTGCTTCAACTACTATTTCTTGCGAGTGCATCATTAAAACTGCTGAGCCCATCTTAATGGCTATAAAGAAAGAACTTCTTGGGAGATAACCCATGTGTTTTTTTACTACAGTACTTTGTTTTATATTTGAGTCTTGGAAGTTGTTTACTACTGTAGCAATCTCTCCTTATCATGTTTTTGTGCCAAGTAAAGTTTCTATGTTAAAGTTGATGTTATATTTGGGATCGCTGCGCAGAAACAGCATTGCTGTCTGTCACGAATCTGGGCACAAGTCTCTGTAGAAAATTCGAAAAAATCTGCCAATTTACGAGCGTGATCCTCAGATATGTACGCAACTTTCATTAGTTTTGAGTTTTTCCATTTGAGCAAGTCTGGTGCCATTTTAAAATTCGTCTTTACGGACTGTTCTGTTTTGACAGATTCTGCCTTTTATTTCGCATTGCCGCTTTTGCTTTGTTGAATGGGTTTCTTTGTTCCATTAACTTTCAGAAGTTTTGTGCAATGTCCAGAAGTGTTAAGAATGATTGTGTCACCTCTGAACATGTGAATTTTGATTATGCACTAACCCTCTAATGAGTTTGCTTGAAGTTTGGTGTGGCAGAAGTTTTCAAGGGTCAATAGAAGAGGGTGATATAATGTGATCGAGAAGAGTGAAAGGTCTAAGCTTGGGGATGCCCCGGTGGTTCATCCCTGCATATTTCAAGAAGACTCAAGCATCTAAGCTTGGGGATGCCCAAGGCATCCCCTTCTTCATCGACAACTTATCAGGTTTCTTCTAGTGAAACTATATTTTTATTCAGTCACATCTTATGTACTTTACTTGGAGCGTCTGTGTGTGCTTTTTTTTTTTGTTTTGTTATCTTAGTTCTCTGAATAAGTTCATCCTTGTGTGGGAGAGAGACACGCTCCGCTGGTTCGTATGAACACATGTGTTCTTAGCTCATAATATTCATGGCGAAGTTTCCTCTTCGTTAAATTGTTATATGGTTGGAATTGGAAAATGCTACATGTAGTAATTGCTAAAATGTCTTGGATAATGTGATACTTGGCAATTGTTGTGCTCATGTTTAAGCTCTTGCATCATATACTTTGCACCTATTAGTGAAGAAATACATAGAGCATGCTAAAATTTGGTTTGCATAATTGGTCTCTCTAAGGTCTAGATAATTTCTAGTATTGAGTTTGAACAACAAGGAAGACGGTGTAGAGTCTTATAATGTTTACAATATGTCTTTTATGTGAGTTTTGCTGCACCGGTTCATCCTTGTGTTTGTTTCAAATAAACCTTGCTAGCCTAAACCTTGTATCGAGAGGGAATACTTCTCATGCATCCAAAATCCTTGAGCCAACCACTATGCCATTTGTGTCCACCATACCTACCTACTACATGGTATTTCTCCGCCATTCCAAAGTAAATTGCTTGAGTGCTACCTTTAAACAATTCAAAAGTTATCACCTCTGATTTGTGTCAATGTTTTATAGCTCATGAGGAAGTATGTGGTGTTTATCTTTCAATCTTGTTGGGCAACTTTCACCAATGGACTAGTGGCTTCATCCGCTTATCCAATAATTTTGCAAAAAGAGCTGGCAATGGGATTCCCAGTCCCAAATTAATTAACAAAAATAGACACTCCTCCATGGTATGTGATTGTTGGACGGCACCCGAAGGATTCGGTTAGCCATGGCTTGAGAAAGCAAAGGTGGGGAGGAGTGTCATCATAATAAAACTAAAATAAAAAGGCACTCCTTCATGGTATGAGATTGTTGGCAGGCACCCGAGGATTCGGTTAGCCATGGTTTGTGAAAGAAAGGTTGGAAGGAGTGCCACCCAAAAATAAAATAAAATGGGAGCCGCTCTTTGAAGGTTTGTCTGGCAAGGGGGTTAGAGTACCCGCTACCATTCGTTGACAACAACAAACACCTCTCAAAACTTTATTTTTATGCTCTCTTTATGTTTTCAAAACCAAAGCTCTAGCACAAATATAGCAATCGATGCTTTCCTCTTTGAAGGACCTTTCTTTTACTTTTATGTTGAGTCAGTTCACCTATCTCTCTCTACCTCAAGAAGCAAACACTTGTGTGAACTGTGCATTGATTCCTACATACTTGCATATTGCACTTGTTATATTACTCTATGTTGACAATATCCATGAGATATACATGTTATAAGTTGAAAGCAACCGCTGAAACTTAATCTTCCTTTGTGTTGCTTCAATACCTTTACTTTGATTTATTGCTTTATGAGTTAACTCTTATGCAAGACTTATTGATGCTTGTCTTGAAGTACTATTCATGAAAAGTCTTTGCTTTATGATTCACTTGTTTACTCATGTCATTACCATTGTTTTGATCGCTGCATTCATTACATATGTTTACAAATAGTATGATCAAGGTTATGATGGCATGTCACTTCAGAAATTATCTTTGTTATCGTTTTACCTGCTCGGGACGAGCAGAACTAAGCTTGGGGATGCTGATACGTCTCCGACGTATCGATAATTTCTTATGTTCCATGCTACTTTATTGATGATACCTACATGTTTTATGCACACTTTATGTCATATTCGTGCATTTTCTGGAACTAACCTATTAACAAGATGCGAAGTGCCAGTTCCTGTTTTCTGCTGTTTTTGGTTTCAGAAATCCTAGTAACGAAATATTCTCGGAATCGGACGAAATCAACGCCCAGGTTCCTATTTTTCCCGGAACCATCCAGAACACCCGCCAGAGGGAAGCCCTGGGGGCCCCACACCACACCCTGGCGCGGCCAGAGGGGGGCCGCGCCGCCCTATGGTGTGGTGGCCCCAGCCCCCTCCGAGGCTGCCCTTCCGCCTATTTAAAGCCTCCGTCGCGAAAACCCTATTACGGAGGACGAAACCCACAGAAACCTTCCAGAGCCGCCGCCATCGCGAAGCCAAGATCTGGGGGACAGGAGTCTCTGTTCCGGCACTGCCGGAGCGGGGAAGTGCCCCCGGAAGGCTTCTCCATCGACACCGCTGCCATCTCCACCGCCATCTTCATCACCGCTGCTGCTCCCATGAGGAGGGAGTAGTTCTCCATTGAGGCTCGGGGCTGTACCGGTAGCTATGTGGTTCATCTCTCTCCTATGTACTTCAATACAATAATCTCATGAGCTGCCTTACATGATTGAGATTCATATGATGATGCTTGTAATCTAGATGTCATTATGCTAGTCAAGTGAGTTTTACTTATGTGATCTCCGGAGACTCCTTGTCCCACGTGTGTAAAGGTGACAGTGTGTGCACCGTGTGGGTCTCTTAGGCTATATTTCACAGAATACTTATTCACTGTTATGAATGGCGTAGTGAAGTGCTTATTCATATCTCTTTATGATTGCAATGTGTTTTGTATCACAATTTATCTATGTGCTACTCTAGTGATGTTATTAAAGTAGTTTTATTCCTCCTACACGGTGTAATGGTGACAGTGTGTGCACTCGTGTTAGTACTTGGCGTAGGCTATGATTATGATCTCTTGTAGATTATGAAGTTAACTATTACTATGATGGTATTGATGTGATCTATTCCTCCTACCTGGCGTGAAGGTGACAGTGTGCATGCTATGTTAGTACTTGGTTTAGTCGTGTCGATCTTTCATGCACTCTAAGGTTATTTAAATATGAACATTGAATTGTGGAGCTTGTTAACTCCGGCATTGAGGGTTCGTGTAATCCTACGCAATGTGTTCATCATCCAACAAGAGAGTGTAGAGTATGCATTTATCTATTCTGTTATGTGATCAAAGTTGAGAGTGTCCACTAGTGAAAGTCTAATCCCTAGGCCTTGTTCCTAAATACTGCTATCGCTGCTTGTTTACTGTTTTACTGCGTTACTACTGCTGCGTTACTACTGCTTGTTTACTTCCTACAATATTACTACCATCAACTGCACGCCAGCGAGCTATTTTCTGGCGCCGTACTACTGCTCATATTCATTCATACCACTTGTATTTCACTATCTCTTCGCCGAACTAGTGCACCTATTAGGTGTGTTGGGGACACAAGAGACTTCTTGCTTTGTGGTTGCAGGGTTGCATGAGAGGGATATCTTTGACCTCTTCCTCCCTGAGTTCGATAAACCTTGGGTGATCCACTTAAGGGAAACTTGTTGCTGTTCTACAAACCTCTGCTCTTGGAGGCCCAACATTGTCTGCAAAATTATTGGATAAGCGGATGAAGCCACTAGTCCATTGGTGAAAGTTGCCCAACAAGATTGAAAGATAAACACCACATACTTCCTCATGAGCTATAAAACATTGACACAAATAAGAGGTAATAACTTTTGAATTGTTTAAAGGTAGCACTCAAGCAATTTACTTTGGAATGGCGGAGAAATACCATGTGGTAGGTAGGTATGGTGGACACAAATGGCATAGTGGTTGGCTCAAGGATTTTGGATGCATGAGAAGTATTCCCTCTCGATACAAGGTTTAGGCTAGCAAGGTTATTTGAAACAAACACAAGGATGAACCGGTGCAGCAAAACTCACATAAAAGACATATTGTAAACATTATAAGACTTTACACCGTCTTCCTTGTTGTTCAAAACTCAATACTAGAAATTATCTAGACCTTAGAGAGACCAAATATGCAAACCAAATTTTAGCATGCTCTATGTATTTCTTCATTAATGGGTGCAAAGTATATGATGCAAGAGCTTAAACATGAGAACAACAATTGCCAAATATCACATTATCCAAGACATTTTAGAATTACTACATGTAGCATTTTCCAATTCCAACCATATAACAATTAACGAAGCAGTTTCAACCTTCGCCATGAACATTAAAAGCTAAGAACACATGTGTTCATAGGAACCAGCGGAGCGTGTCTCTCTCCCACACAAGGATGAACTTATTCAAACAAAACAAAAACACACAGACGCTCCAAGTAAAATACATAAGATGTGACCGAATAAAAATATAGTTTCAAGAGAAGAAACCTGATAAGTTGTCGATGAAGAAGGGGATGCCTTGGGCATCCCCAAGCTTAGATGCTTGAGTCTTCTTAGAATATGCAGGGGTGAACCACGGGGGCATCCCCAAGCTTAGAGCTTTCACTCCTCTTGATCATAGTATATCATACTCCTCTCTTGACCCTTGAAAACTTCTTCACACCAAACTTCAAGCAAACTCATTAGAGGGTTAGTGCATAATCAAAAATTCACATGTTCAGAGGTGACACAATCATTCTTAACACTTCTGGACATTGCACATAACTTCTGAAAGTTAATGGAACAAAGAAACTCATTCAACTTAACAAAAGCGGCAATGCGAAATAAAAGGCAGAATCTGTCAAAAACAGAACAGTCCGTAAAGACGAATTTTAAAATGGCACCAGACTTGCTCAAACGGAAAAACTCAAAACTAATGAAAGTTGCGTACATATCTGAGGATCACGCTCGTAAATTGGCAGATTTTTTCGAATTTTCTACAGAGACTTGTGCCAGAATTCGTGACAGACAGCAATGCTGTTTCTGCGCAGCGATCCCAAATATAACATCAACTTTAACATAGAAACTTTACTTGGCACACATGATAAGGAGAGGTTGCTACAGTAGTAAACAACTTCCAAGACACAAATATAAAACAAAGTACTGTAGTAAAAAAACACATGGGTTATCTCCCAAGAAGTTCTTTCTTTATAGCCATTAAGATGGGCTCAGCAGTTTTAATGATGCACTCGCAAGAAATAGTAGTTGAAGCAAAAGAGAGCATCAAGAGGCAAATTCAAAACACATTTAAGTCTAACATGCTTCCTATGCATAGGAATCTTGTAAATAAACAAGTTCAAGAAGAGCAAAGTAACAAGCATAGGAAGATAAAACAAGTGTAGCTTCAAAAATTTCAGCACATAGAGAGGTGTTTTAGTAACATGAAAATTTTTACAACCATATTTTCCTCTCTCATAATAACTTTCAGTAGCAACATGAGCAAACTCAACAATATAACTATCACATAAAGCATTCTTATCATGAGTCTCATGCATAAAATTATTACTCTCCACATAGGCATAATCAATTTTATTAGTTGTAGTGGGAGCAAATTCAACAAAGTAGCTATCATTATTATTCTCATCATCAAATATAGGAGGCATAGTATCATCAAAGTAAATTTTCTCCTCAATGCTTGGGGTACTAAAAATATCATGCTCATCAAAGCCAGCTTCCCCAAGCTTAGAATTTTCCATAGCATTAGCAACAATGGTGTTCAAAGCATTCATATTAATATGTTCCATGGGTTTTTTAATTTTCGCATCAAACCATCCATGTCTTAAATCAGGAAATAGAATAAGAAGGTCATTGTTGTCCATTATGCCTAACTAGTGTAAACAAGAAACCAAATGTCGCAATTGCAGAGTCTAAAGGAAATAGCTTCGAGTACTTACAACGGCGCCGGAAAATAGCTTAGTAGCCGAGATCCGGAGTGTGAGTACCTTTTACCTTTCCTCCCCGGCAACGGCGCCAGAAAAGTGCTTGATGTCTACGGGTGCTTCTATTCTTGTAGACAGTGTTGGGCCTCCAAGAGCAGAGGTTTGTAGAACAGCAGCAAGTTTCCCTTAAGTGGATCACCCAAGGTTTATCGAACTCAGGGAGGAAGAGGTCAAAGATATCCCTCTCATGCAACCCTGCAACCACAAAGCAAGAAGTCTCTTGTGTCCCCAACACACCTAATAGGTGCACTAGTTCGGCGAAGAGATAGTGAAATACAAGTGGTATGAATGAATATGAGCAGTAGTACGGCGCCAGAAAATAGCTTACTGGCATGCAGTTGATGGTAGTAATATTGTAGGAAGTAAACAAGCAGTAGTAACGCAGCAGTAGTAATTCAGTAAAACAGTAACAAGCAGCGATAGCAGTATTTAGGAACAAGGCCTAGGGATTAGACTTTCACTAGTGGACACTCTCAACTTTGATCACATAACAGAATAGATAAATGCATACTCTACACTCTCTTGTTGGATGATGAACACATTGCGTAGGATTACACGAACCCTCAATGCCGGAGTTAACAAGCTCCACAATTCAATGTTCATATTTAAATAACCTTAGAGTGCATGAAAGATCGACACGACTAAACCAAGTACTAGCATAGCATGCACACTGTCACCTTCACGCCAGGTAGGAGGAATAGATCACATCAATACCATCATAGTAATAGTTAACTTCATAATCTACAAGAGATCATAATCATAGCCTACGCCAAGTACTAACACGGATGCACACACTGTCACCATTACACCGTGCAGGAGGAATAAAACTACTTTAATAACATCACTAGAGTAGCACATAGATAAATTGTGATACAAAACACATTGCAATCATAAAGAGATATAAATAAGCACTTCACTACGCCATTCATAACAGTGAATAAGTATTCTGTGAAATATAGCCTAAGAGACCCACACGGTGCACACACTGTCACCTTTACACACGTGGGACAAGGAGTCTCCGGAGATCACATAAGTAAAACCCACTTGACTAGCATAATGACATCTAGATTACAAGCATCATCATATGAATCTCAATCATGTAAGGCAGCTCATGAGATTATTGTATTGAAGTACATAGGAGAGAGATGAACCACATAGCTACCGGTACAGCCCCGAGCCTCGATGGAGAACTACTCCCTCTTCATGGGAGCAGCAGCGTTGATGAAGATGGCGGTGGAGATGGCAGCGGTGTCGATGGAGAAGCCTTCCGGGGGCACTTCCCCGCTCCGGCAGGGTGCCGGAACAGAGACTCCTGTCCCCCAGATCTTGGCTTCGCGATGGCGGCGGCTCTGGAAGGTTTCTGTGGGTTTCGTCCAACGTAATAGGGTTTTCGCGACGGAGGCTTTAAATAGGCGGAAGGGCAGCCTCGGAGGGGGCCTGGGGCCACCACACCATAGGGCGGCGCGCCCCCCTCCGGCCGCGCCAGTGGGTGGGGCCCCAGGGCTCCCTCTGGCGGCTCTCGGGTGTTCTGGATGGTTCAGGGAAAATAGGAACCTGGGCGTTGATTTCATCCGATTTGAGAATATTTCGTTACTAGGATTTCTGAAACCAAAAACAGCAGAAAACAGGAACTGGCACTTCGGCATCTTGTTAATAGGTTAGTTCCAGAAAATGCACGAATATGACATAAAGTGTGCATAAAACATGTAGGTATCATCAATAAAGTAGCATGGAACATAAGAAATTATCGATACGTTGGAGACGTATCAATCATTCACACGCAATAAAGAAGAGTTTAAATGGGACCTTCTTGATCGAATCCAAGAAAATACTGAAGGATGGGAGAATGACAAAGGTAGAGTGTCAGGTATAAATTATAATTATGAATGCATTGAAACTTTTATGGATACTGATGAATATCGTAATATAAGTGCTACATATGGTCTTGACTCTCAAGTTGTTGCAAATATTTATAAAGCCTTTGCTTCTCATTTTGAATTGCCTAGGAAGAATTTTGATAAGTATCATGAACCATATAAAGATAAAGTTGATTCACCTAAAGGTAAATGTATTGAAATTAAAACTGTTGATCATGTTCTTCAAACGTATCTATAATTTCTTATGTTCCATGCTACTTTTATTACAATACTTGAGTGTTTTACACATACTTTACAGCGTTATTTTACATTTTCCGGCACTAACCTATTAACAAGATGCCGAAGTGCCAGTTGCTGTTTTCCTGTTTTTGGTTTCAGAAATCCTAGTAAGGAAATATTCTTGGAATTGGACGAAATCAACGCCCGGGGCCTATTTTTGCACGGCTTCCAAGTCCGAAGAGGAAACAAGTGGGGCCACGAGGCGGCACACAGGCGGCGCGGCCTGGGCCTGGCCGCGCGGCCTGTTGTGTCGCCGACGCCCCGACCTACCCTTCTGCCTACTTAAAGCCTCCGTCGTGAAACCCCCGTACCGAGAGCCACGATACGGAAAACATTACTGAGAGGCCGCCGCCGCCAATCCCATCTCGGGGGATTCAGGAGATCGCCTCCGGCACCCTGCCGGCGAGGGGAATCATCACCGGAGGGCTCTACATCATCATGCCCGCCTCCGGATTGATGCGTGAGTAGTTCATCCTTGGACTATGGGTCCATAGCAGTAGCTAGATGGTTGTCTTCTCCGCTTGTGCTATCATTGTATTAGATCTTGTGAGCTGCCTAACATGATCAAGATCATCTATTTGTAATGCTACATGTTGTGTTTGGTGAGATCCGATGAATAGAGAATACTATGTTAAGTTGATTATCAATCTATCATATATGTGTTGTTTATGTTCTTGCATGCTCTCCGTTGCTAGTAGAGGCTCTGGCCAAGTTGATACTTGTAACTCCAAGAGGGAGTAATTATGCTCGATAGTGGGTTCATGCCTCCATTAAATCTGGGACAGTGACAAAAAGTTCTAAGGTTGTGGATGTGCTGTTGCTACTAGGGATAAAACATTGATGCTTTGTCTAAGGATATTTGTGTTGATTACATTACGCACCATACTTAATGCAATTATCTGTTGTTCGCAACTTAATACTGGAAGGGGTTCGGATGATAACCTGAAGGTGGATTATTTAGGCATAGATGCATGTTGGATAGCGGTCTATGTACTTTGTCGTAATGCCCTGATTAAATCACATAGTAATCATCGTTGATATGTATTGAATCTTTATTTGTCAATTGCTCGCCTGTAATTTGTTCACCCAGCATGTTAGTTATCTTATTGGAGAGACACCTCTAGTGAACTGTGGACCCCGGTCCATTCTTTTACATCTGAATACATTCTACTGTTTTTACTGTTCTTTGCAAACAAACACCATCTTCCACTCGATACGCTTAATCCTTTGTTTTCAGCAAGCCGGTGAGATTGACAACCTCACTGTTACGTTGGGGCAAAGTACTTTGATTGTGTTGTGCAGGTTCCACGTTGGCGCCGGTTTCACTGGTGTTGCGCCGCACTACATTCCTCCACCAACAACCTTCACGTGCTTCTTGGCTCCTACTAGTTCGATAACCTTGGTTTCTTTCTGAGGGAAAACTTGCTGCTGTGTGCATCACACCTTCCTCTTGGGGTTCCCAACGGACGTGTACATCTACGCGCATCAAGCTATTTTTTCTGGCGCCGTTGCCGGGGAGATCAAGACACGCTGCAAGGGGAGTCTCCACTTCCAATCTCTTTACTTTGTTTTTGTCTTGCTTTATTTTATTTACTACTTTGTTTGCTGCACTTAAACAAAACACAAAAAAATTAGTTGCTAGCTTTACTTTATTTACTGTCTTGTTCTCTATATCAAAAACACAAAAAAATTAGTTACTTGTCTTTACTTTATTTGCCTAGTTTACTTTATTACTGTTATAATGGGTACTCCTGAAAATACTAAGTTGTGTGACTTCACTAGCACAAATAATAATGATTTTATATGTACTCCTATTGCTCCACCTGCTACTACAGCAGAATTCTATGAAATTAAACCTGCTTTACTGAATCTTGTTATGAGAGAGCAATTTTCTGGTGTTAGTACTGATGATGCTGCTGCCCATCTTAATAATTTTGTTGAACTTTGTGAAATGCAAAAGTATAAGGATATACATGGTGATATTATAAAACTGAAATTGTTTCCTTTCTCATTAAGAGGAAGAGCTAAAGATTGGTTGCTATCTTTGCCTAAGAATAGTATTGATTCATGGACTAAATGTAAAGATGCTTTTATTAGTAAATATTATCCTCCTGCTAAGATTATATCTTTGAGAAGTAGCATAATGAATTTTAAACAATTTGATAATGAACATGTTGCTCAAGCATGGGAGAGAATGAAATCTTTGGTAAAGAATTGCCCAACCCATGGACTGACTACTTGGATGATCATCCAAACCTTTTATGCAGGATTGAATTTTTCCTCGAGGAACCTATTGGATTCAGCTGCTGGAGGTACTTTTATGTCCATCACCCTGGGCGCCGCAACTAAATTACTTGATGATATGATGATCAATTACTCTGAATGGCACACTGAAAGAACTCCTCAAGGTAAGAAGGTAAATTCTGTTGAAGAAACCTCTTCTTTGGGTGATAAGATTGATGCTATTATGTCTATGCTTGCAAATGGTAGATCTCATATTGATCCTAATAATGTTCCTTTAGCTTCATTGGTTGCTCAAGAAGAAAATGTTGATGTGAATTTCATTAAGAACAATAATTTCAACAACAATGCTTATAGGAATAATTATGGTAACAACAACTTTAGGCCATATCCTTCTAATAGTAATGGTTATGGTAATTCTTATGGTAATTCTTACAACAATAATAAGAGTGTACCCTCTGGTCTTGAAGTCCATGCTTAAAGAATTTATTAATACACAAACTGCTTTCAATAAAACTGTTGAAGAAAAGCTTGGTAAAATTGATATTCTTGCTTCTAAGGTTGATAGTCTTGCTCTTGATGTTGATCTTTTAAAATTGAAAGTTATGCCTGAGAAAGTTGAAGATGCTAGGTTTGCTAAAACAAATGCCATCCAAGTTAGAATTAATGATAATATTAGATTGTTGGCTGAATTGCATGCTAGGTGGGATAGAGAAGAAAAAGAAAAACTTGCTAAAGAAAATAATGTAGCTAAAGTATGGACTATTACCACCACTAGTAATGTTGATTCTTCACATGTTGCTGCACCTCCTACTATTAATGGTAAAATAATTGGTGTTGGCAATGTTTCTACTCCTAGTGCAAAGCGCACAAAATTGCCTGAAACTGCTGAAACTGCTGTTTGTGATAAAACTGCTGAAATTTTTCAAAATATTGGTGACAATGATTCCATTGCTGTAGAACATAATGGTTTAGACTTTGATGATTGTCATATTACTGAAGTTATAAAGTTCTTACAAAAACTTGCTAGAAGTCCCAATGCTAGTGCTATAAATTTAGCCTTTACAAAACACATTACAAATGCTCTCATTAAAGCTAGGGAAGAGAAATTAAAACTTGAAGCTTCTATTCCTAGGAAGTTAGAAGATGGTTGGGAGCCCATCATTAAAATGAAATTCAATGATTTTGAGTGTAATGCTTTATGTGATCTTGGTGCAAGTATTTCTGTTATGCCTAAAAAGATTTATGATATGCTTGACTTGCCACCATTGAAGAATTGTTATTTGGATGTTAATCTTGCCGATAATGTTAAAAAGAAACCTTTGGGGAGGATTGATAATGTGCGCATTACGGTTAACAATAACCTTGTCCCCGTTGATTTTGTTGTCTTGGATATCGAATGCAATGCATCTTGTCCTATTGTGTTGGGAAGACCTTTTCTTCGAACCGTTGGTGCTGTTATTGATATGAAGGAAGGTAATATTAAATATCAATTTCCTCTCAAGAAAGGTATGGAACACTTCCCTAGAAAGAGAATGAAGTTGCCTTTTGATTCTATTATTAGAACAAGCTATGATGTTGATGCTTCGTCTCTTGATGTTACTTGATTTGCACTTTCTGCGCCTAGCTGAAAGGCGTTAAAGAAAAGCACTTCTTGGGAGATAACCCATGTGTTTATTTTACTACAGCAATTTTTGTTTTGTTGAGTCTTGGAAGTTGTTTACTACTGTAGCAACCTCTCCTTATCATGTTTTTGTGCCAAGTAAAGTTTCTATGTTAAAGTTGATGTTATATTTGGGATCGCTGCGCAGAAACAGCATTGCTGTCTGTCACGAATTCTGGCACAAGTCTCTGTAAAAAATCGAAAAAATCTGCAAATTTACGAGCGTGATCCTCAGATATGTACGCAACTTTCATTAGTTTTGAGTTTTTCCATTTGAGCAAGTTAAGTGCCCAGTCCAGATGCATCTTTACGGACTGTTCTGTTTTTGACAGATTCTGTCTTTTATTTCGCATTGCCGCTTTTGCTATGTTGAATGAGTTTCTTTGTTCCATTAACTTTCAGAAGCTTTGTGCAATGTCCAGAAGTGTTAAGAATGATTGTGTCACCTCTGAATATGTGAATTTGTGGTTATGCACTAACCCTCTCATGAGTTTGCTTGAAGTTTGTGTGAAGGAAGTTTTCAAGGGTCAAGAGAAGAGGATGATATACTATGATCAAGAAGAGTGAAAGGTCTAAGCTTGGGGATGCCCCGGTGGTTCATCCCTGCATATTTTAAGAAGACTCAAGCATCTAAGCTTGGGGATGCCCAAGGCATCCCCTTCTTCATCGACAACATTATCAGGTCACTTCTAGTGAAACTATATTTTTATTCCGTCACATTCTTATGTTCTTTACTTGGAGCGTCGGTTTGTTTTTATTTTTGTTTTGTTTTGAATAAAGTTGGATCTCGCCATTCTTATATTGGAGATATTACGCTCCGCTTTTTCTTATGGAACACTTGTGTTCTTAATTGTGCTTTAATGTTCATGGCGAAGGCTAAATTGCTTCGTTAAATTGCTATTTGGTTGGAATTGGAAAATGCTGCATATGGTTTGGTAAATTTGGCAATTGTTTGAGCTCTCATAGATCATGTTTAAGCTCTTGCATCATGTAGTTTAATCTATTAATGAAGAACTACTGTAGAGCTTGTTTAATTTGGTTTGCATGATTGATCTCTCTAAGTCTAGATATTTTCGGGTAAAGTGTTTGAACAACAAGGAAGACAGTGTAGAGCCTTATAATGCTTGCAATATGTTCTTGTGTGAGTTTTGCTGTACCTGTTCATACTTGTGTTTGCTTCAAACAACCTTGCTAGCCCAAACCTTGTACTGAGAGGAAATGCTTCTCGTGCATCCAAACACCTTGAGCCAAAAACCATGCCATTTGTGTCCACCATATCTACCTATTATGTGGTATTTTTCTGCCATTCCAAAGTAAATTACTTGAGTGCTACCTTTAAATTTCATTCCTCTACCTTTACAATATATAGCTCATGGGACAAATAGCTTAAAAACTATTGTGGTGATGAATATGTAGTTATGTGTCTTAATTCTTATAAGTTGCTTGTTGAGCGGTAACCATGTTTTCTGGGGACGCCATCAACTTTACCTTTGTTGGATATCATGTGAGATGCTATGCATGTTCGTCTTGTCTGAAGTAGTGGACTTCACGATCAAATGGTTTGAGTATGCATATGTTAGAGAAGAACATTGGGCCGCTAACTAAAGCCATGCATCATGGTGGAAGTTTCAGTTTGGACATACAACCTCAATCTCTTATGAGAATATTAACTATTGTTGAATGCTTAAGCATGAAAAAGAGGAGTCCATTATCTGTTGTCTATGTTGTCCCGGTATGGATGTCTAAGTTGAGAATAATCAAAAGCGAGAAATCCAATGCGTGCTTTCTCCTTAGACACTTGTACAGGCGGCATAGAGGTACCCCTTTGTGACACTTGGTTGAAGCATATGTTATGCGATGAGAATCCGTGTTTCCGAGATAGTAGGACAAGGTGCGAGCACTATTGGTACTCTATGCATGAGACATGCAACTTGTAGGAAGTATTATGCATAGCACATATGAATTATTACTACCGTTGACAAAATTGTTTCTATGTTTTCAAAACAAAAGCTCTAGCACAAAAATAGTAATCAATGCTTCCCTCTGCGAAGGGCCAATCTTTTACTTTATGTTGAGTCAGTTTACCCATTCCCTTCTATCTTAGAAGCAAACACTTGTGTTAACTGTGTGCATTGATTCTTACATGTTTACTTATTGCACCTGTTATATTACTCTATGTTGACAAATATCCATGAGATATACATGTTACAAGTTGAAAGCAATTGCTGAAACTTAATCATCCTTTGTGTTGCTTCAATGCATTCTACTATGAATTTATTGCTTATGAGTTAGCTCTTATGCAAGTCTTATTGATACTTGTCTTGAAAGTATTATTCATGAAAAGTTTTGCTATATGATTCATTTGCTTAGTCATTATCTTTGTTAGCAATCTTTTGTTCAGATCACTCCATTCATCTCATATGCTTTACAATAATGTTGATCAAGATTATGTTGGTAGCATGTCACTTCAGAAATTATTTGTGTTATCGTTTACCTACTCGAGGACGAGTAGGAACTAAGCTTGGGGATGCTTGATACGTCGCAAACGTATCTATAATTTCTTATGTTCCATGCTACTTTTATTACAATACTTGAGTGTTTTACACATACTTTACAGCGTTATTTTACATTTTCCGGCACTAACCTATTAACAAGATGCCGATGCCAGTTTTTTTTGTTTTTGGTTTCAGAAATCCTAGTAAGGAAATATTCTCGGAATTGGACGAAATCAACGCCCAGGGCCTATTTTTGCACGAAGCTTCCAGAAGTCCGAAGAGGAAACGAAGTGGGGCCACGAGGCGGCCAGACACCAGGGCGGCGCGGCCTGGGCCTGGGCCGCGCGGCCCTGTTGTGTCGCCACCTCGTGACGCCCCCTGACCTACCCTTCCGCCTACTTAAAGCCTCCGTCGCGAAACCCCCTGTACCGAGAGCCACGATACGGAAAACATTACTGAGAGGCCGCCGCCGCCAATCCCATCTCGGGGGATTCAGGAGATCGCCTCCGGCACCCTGCCGGCGAGGGGAATCATCACCGGAGGGGCTCTACATCATCATGCCCGCCTCCGGATTGATGCGTGAGTAGTTCATCCTTGGACTATGGGTCCATAGCAGTAGCTAGATGGTTGTCTTCTCCGCTTGTGCTATCATTGTATTAGATCTTGTGAGCTGCCTAACATGATCAAGATCATCTATTTGTAATGCTACATGTTGTGTTTGGTGAGATCCGATGAATAGAGAATACTATGTTAAGTTGATTATCAATCTATCATATATGTGTTGTTTATGTTCTTGCATGCTCTCCGTTGCTAGTAGAGGCTCTGGCCAAGTTGATACTTGTAACTCCAAGAGGGAGTAATTATGCTCGATAGTGGGTTCATGCCTCCATTAAATCTGGGACAGTGACAGAAAGTTCTAAGGTTGTGGATGTGTTGTTGCTACTAGGGATAAAACATTGATGCTTTGTCTAAGGATATTTGTGTTGATTACATTACGCACCATACTTAATGCAATTATCTGTTGTTCGCAACTTAATACTGGAAGGGGTTCGGATGATAACCTGAAGGTGGATTATTTAGGCATAGATGCATGCTGGATAGCGGTCTATGTACTTTGTCGTAATGCCCTGATTAAATCACATAGTAATCATCGTTGATATGTATTGAATCTTTATTTGTCAATTGCTCGCCTGTAATTTGTTCACCCAGCATGTTAGTTATCTTATTGGAGAGACACCTCTAGTGAACTGTGGACCCCGGTCCATTCTTTTACATCTGAATACATTCTACTGCTTTTACTGTTCTTTGCAAACAAACACCATCTTCCACTTGATACGCTTAATCCTTTGTTTTCAGCAAGCCGGTGAGATTGACAACCTCACTGTTACGTTGGGGCAAAGTACTTTGATTGTGTTGTGCAGGTTCCACGTTGGCGCCGGTTTCACTGGTGTTGCGCCGCACTACATTCCTCCACCAACAACCTTCACGTGCTTCTTGGCTCCTACTGGTTCGATAACCTTGGTTTCTTTCTGAGGGAAAACTTGCTGCTGTGCGCATCACACCTTCCTCTTGGGGTTCCCAACGGACGTGTACATCTACGCGCATCATTGATCATGTTCTTCCTGAAGCTTATATTGAAAAAACTCCTTTCCCTGCTAAAATGAAGGAGTATTCTGTTATAACTAGTGCAGTTAATAAAAGTGCAAAGAAACCCATAGAACCTGAAGAACAAATAAAGGTTGAACCTGCTGTTGCAATAGTTAAAGATCTTGTTACTGAAAATGTGGAAGATGGTCATATTATTTTTTGTGAAGATGCTTCTAATATTGTTTCGCATCCTAATAAGTCTAGGAAAGCCAGTGTTCCTGTGCTCTCTGTTCGAATTGGTGATCATTGCTATTATGGTTTATGCGACATTGGTGCAAGTATTAGTGCCATTCCTTATGAGCTCTACACGGAAATTATGCATGAAATTGGTTCTTGTGAACTTGAAGATATTGATGTGGTTATTCGGCTAGCTAATAGAGAAACTATCTCTCCCATTGGTATTGTTCGAGATGTTGAAGTTCTATGTGGTAAGATTAAATATCCTGCTGACTTTTTGGTACTTGGTTCTGCTGCTAGTAAGTCTTGTCCTATTATTTTTGGTAGACCTTTTCTGAATACTTGTGGAGCTATTATAGATTGCAAGAAAGAGAAAATTGTTACTAAATTTGCTGGTGAATCTTATGAGTTTAACTTCTCTAAATTTGCCAAAACTCCTTATAAAGCTGATTTGCCTAATGATGATTTTAGAGTTGAACAGTGTGCATCTATTGCTCTTGCTCCTAGTAATCCTTTGCAGCAACATTTGGAGAATAGTGAGAGTGAAGTTTTTAGGGAAGAAAGGGATGAGCTTGATGAAATTTTCCTTCGTCAACCTATTCTTAAACATGACTTACCGGTTGAAGATTTAGGTGTAACACCACCACCAAAGGAAGATCCTGTATTTGATTTGAAACCATTACCTGATAATCTTAAGTATGCTTATATTGATGATAAGAAAACATATCCTGTTATTATTAGTGCTAAGCTTTCAGATATTGAGGAAGAAAGGTTATTGGAAATATTGAAGAAACACCGAGGAGCTATTGGCTACACTCTTGATGACTTGAAGGGGATTTCTCCCGCTATTTGCCAACATGCCATTAATATAGAAGATGGTGCAAAACCTGTTGTTGAACATCAGCGTCGTCTAATTCCCAAGATGAAGGATGTGGTAAGAAATGAGGTATTAAAACTTCTTGAAGCAGGTATTATATATCCTATTGCTGATAGTAGATGGGTTAGTCCTGTGCATTGTGTTCCTAAGAAAGGAGGTATAACTGTTGTGCCCAATGATAATGATGAGCTTATTCCTCAAAGAGTAGTTGTAGGGTATAGAATGTGCATTGATTTTCGAAAAGTTAATAAAGTTACTAAGAAAGATCATTACCCTTTACCTTTTATTGATCAAATGTTAGAAAGGTTGTCTAAAAATACTCATTTCTGTTTTCTTGATGGATATTCTGGGTTTTCACAAATTGTTGTTAGAGCTAAAGATCAAGAGAAAACCACTTTCACTTGTCCCTATGGAACTTATGCTTATAGGCGTATGCCTTTTGGTTTATGTAATGCTCCTGCTACTTTTCAAAGATGCATGTCTGCTATCTTTCATGGCTTTTGTGAAAAGATTGTTGAGGTATTCATGGATGATTTTTCTGTCTATGGGAATTCTTTTGATAATTGCTTGCGAAACCTTGATAAAGTTTTGCAGAGATGTGAAGAAACTAACCTTGTTCTTAATTGGGAGAAATGCCACTTTATGGTTAATGAAGGAATTGTATTGGGACATAAAATTTCTGAGAAAGGTATTGAAGTTGATAGAGCTAAAGTTGAAGCAATTGAGAAGATGCCCTATCCTAGGGATGTTAAAGGTATTCGTAGTATTCTTGGTCATGCTGGTTTTTATAGGAGGTTTATTAAAGATTTCTCTAAAATTTCAAAGCCTCTTACTAATCTTCTTCAAAAAGATGTACCTTTCGTTTTTGATGATGATTGTAAGGAAGCTTTTGAAACTCTAAAGAAAGCCTTAACAACTGCTCCTGTAGTTGAACCTCCTGATTGGAATTTGCCTTTTGAAATTATGTGTGATGCTAGTGATTTTGCTGTAGGTGCTGTCCTTGGACAGCGAGTAGATAAAAAATTAAATGTTATTCATTATGCTAGTAAAACTCTAGACGCTGCTCAAAGAAATTATGCTACAACTGAGAAAGAGTTATTAGCCGTAGTTTTTGCATGTGACAAGTTTAGACCCTATATTGTTGATTCAAAAGTTACAGTTCATACTGATCATGCTGCGATTAGGTACCTTATGGAAAAGAAAGATGCTAAGCCAAGGCTTATTAGATGGGTGCTTCTTTTGCAAGAATTTGATTTACATATTGTAGATAGGAAAGGTGTTGATAATCCTGTTGCTGATAATTTGTCTAGATTGGAAAATATTGCTTATGATCATGTTCCTGTTAATGATAGTTTTCCAAATGAACAATTGGCTGCAATAAAGGTGAGCTCGCGAGAGAGTCCTTGGTATGCTGATTATGCTAACTTTATTGTTTCGAAGTATTTGCCTCCAACCTTTTCAGCTCAGCAAAGGAGGAAATTCTTTTATGATTTGAGGCATTATTTTTGGGATGACCCACACTTATATAAAGAAGGAGTGGATGGTATTATGCGAAGATGTGTCCCGAATATGAACAACAAGAGATATTGAGTAAATGTCATGGTAGTGTTTATGGAGGACATCACGCTGGAGATAGAACCGCACAAAAGGTTCTACAATCAGGTTTTTATTGGCCAACACTTTTCAAAGATGCAAGGAAGTTTATCTTATCTTGTGATGAATGTCAAAGAGTTGGTAATATCTCTAGACGCAATGAAATGCCTATGAATTATACTCTTGTTATTGAACCATTTGATTGTTGGGGATTTGACTTCATGGGTCCTTTCCCTTCTTCAGAAGGTAACACTCATATACTTGTCGCTGTTGATTATGTTACTAAATGGGTAGAAGCTATACCTACAAAAAGTGCTGATGGTGAGACCTCTATAAAAATGCTTGTAGATGTTATATTTCCTAGATTTGGAGTACCTAGATATATTATGACTGATGGAGGTTCTCACTTTATTCATGGTGGTTTTAGAAAAACTCTTGCCAAATATGGTATTAATCATAGAATTGCTTCAGCTTATCATCCTCAAACTAGTGGGCAAGTAGAATTATCAAATAGAGAAATTAAAGCTATCTTGGGAAAGACTGTTAATAAATCTAGAAAGAATTGGGCTAGTAAGTTAAAGGAAGCATTGTGGGCTTATAGAACTGCTTATAAAAACCCTATGGGAATGTCTCCTTATAAAATGGTTTATGGAAAAGCTTGTCATTTACCTTTAGAACTAGAGCACAAAGCTTATTGGGCTGTAAGAGAACTTAATAAAGATTTTAAACTTGCCGGTAAGAAGAGGTTGCTACAATTGAGTTCTTTAGATGAATGGAGAAGTGAAGCTTATGAAAATGCTAAACTTTTTAAGGAGAAAGTTAAGAAGTGGCATGATAGAAGAATTATTAAAAGAGAATTTAATGTTGGAGATAAAGTCCTATTGTATCGGTCTCGTCTCAGATTTTTTGCAGGGAAATTACTCTCAAAATGGGAAGGACCATATGTTATTGAGGAGGTATATCGTTCAGGGGCAATAAAAATTAGCTCTCTGGAAGGTAATGCCACACAAGTAGTGAATGGACAAAGACTCAAGCATTATATTTCTGGAGATTCTTATAATGAAGATATTGATGTTATTCAAGTGATAACTCCGGAAGCTTTCATCAAAGATCAAATTGACAGTTCTGCAGAGTCCGACTTTGAATAGGTAACAGTTTTAGTAATAAAAAGTCCGCGTTTAACTTTCCGAACAATATTTCTTGCTGTTTTTGGAAAATATGAAAAATTACGGGATCGAAACGGAGTGGAGGAGACGCGCGAGGGCCCGTCACCATAGGCCGGCGCGGGCCCCACCCTGGCCGCGCCGCCCTATGGTGACAGCCCCTCGGCGTCCCGTTTCCACTCGTTTTCGGCCTGGAACCTTCCTTTTGTCGTAAAAATATTTGCTATATAATCCCCCGGACCCCTGGAGGTCCGTATATCGTTTTCTCGTCGTGTTTTGTTTCGAGCTGTTTTCTGCCAGATTTGTTTTGATCTAGAAGCACCATGGTCTCCAACAACAAAGACAAGGGGCCTTGGAAGGAAGAGATGGATGAAAGGATCAATAAGGAGAAGGAGAAGATAGCATCAGCAAAAGGAGAGCGGGAAACGGAGAGTAAGCCAATCTTGGTGGGATCGGTTAACACTGGACGTTCTTTTTCTCATAACTTGCAGGGACCTCTTCCGCCTGCTCTTAGCCTCAACTCTTTCCCTTGTGTGGAGGAAGCAATACGGGTTACCGATGAGTTTTGTGATCAATATCGTGCTCTAAGAAGGGAAGTGGAGATACTTCAGGAGGAGAACCAGCGACTTCGCAGAATGCTGGAATATTACTCGATTCCCATCACAAGGCCGCCACCGCCACATTCGGATAACAATGAATCTCTTCGAGTTTTAGTGCAGAACTGCCAAACTGAGAAGCTGAAGCTGAAGGAGATCCTTAAGAAGCGCGAGAAGAATCCACCACCATCACCACCGAAGGAGTAATTCATCATCGGTATTGGCATCCCCTTGGTTTGTTCCAAGCTTGGGGGAGTGCCGCGGTATCACATCATCACTATCTTTATCTTTTACTATCAAGTAGTGTCATATCATGAGTAGGGAAGTTATCATATAGAATAGTTTGCAGTGTGGAAGTATCTCTCTTAGTTGGTTATCTATGTATCCGTTGGTGTGAGTTATCGTTATGGAATATTAATGAGAAGTCTTATCATTTACTTTTTGCACACCTTATTTTAGTTTGCAATTTCTATTATATGATCACTCTTGACATTAGTATTGATATCACTTTGGGAGCATCAAGTAAATCTATTTGGTTTTGGCAAACTTAGCATTGGTCAATAGCAACAACATCTTGATGTTTAAATAGAAAAGGGAAATACATGTAGATATATTACTTTATTATCTTTCTGCTAATGAGTTTAGTATTCTGAAGTTAAAATTGCTTGTGCTTATGAGAAAGATGCATGATTGTTTCTATCACATGTATATTTGTTTGTTTCCCTCAACCTTTATGCTTGCTACCCAACCTTGCTAGCCAAAGACCTGTATTGAGAGGGAATGCTTCTCATACATCCATAACCTTAGACCAAACCCATGCCATTTGTGTCCACCATAACTACCTACTATGTGGTATTTTGCGCCACTCCAAGTAAATACTTCATGTGCTACCTTTAAATAATTCAAACTATACTACTCCTTATTTGTGTCAATGTTTTATAGCTCATGAGGAAGTATGTGGTGTTTTATCTTTCAATCTTGTTGGGCGGACTTTCACCAATGGACTAGTGGCACATCCGCTTATCCAATAATTTTGCAAAAAGAGCTGGCAACGGGGTTCCCAGCCCCAATTAATAACTTTCATTAATAATTCTCTTCACATGTTTTGCCCTGATTTATCAGTAAGCAACTTAATTTTGCAATAGACACTCCTCCATGGTATGTGAATGTTGGAAGGCACCCGAGGATTCGGTTAGCCATGGCTTGTGAAAGCAAAGGTTGGGGGAGTGTCATCCATAATAAAACTAAAATACATGTGTAAACAAAAGAGAAGGGGGATGATCTACCTTGCTGGTAGAGATGCCGTCCTCCATGGGAGCCGCTCTTGGAAGGTCTGTTTGGCAAGGGAGTTAGAGTGCCCGCTACCATTCGTTGACAACAACAAACACCGCTCAAAATCTTACTTTTATGCTCTTTATATGATTTCAAAACTTGAAAAGCTCTAGCACATGATTTAATCCCTGCTTCCCTCTGCGAAGGGCCTATCTTTTACTTTTATGTTGAGTCAGTAAACCTATTTCCCTCTATCTTAAGCAAGCAATTGAGTTGTTGTGAACCAACCATTTATGCTATGATCTAGTTAATCATGTCTTTTATGCTTTCTTGTTCAGTACAAATTTTATCTGAATGAATATGACTTTGAAAGTTATCAATGATTATGAGGAGATTGTTATGATTGAGGATGAAAGCCCTGCTATATAAATTCTAATATGAAAGCTTTGCTTAGAAGATAAGTACAATCCGTTAGTAGTTCTCTGACCAAGAACAAAGTTTGCCATAACCATTTATGATTTCCTATGCACCTCTATTTGTGATTTCTCTTTACTTATTTCAAGTTGAGTTATATGAGGAGGATGTTTACTAGAATATCTTGTGTGAATCAATATGATGCTTCTTGTCCGTATTTTATTTATCGACTCTTCACTCCATAAACATGTGGTCTTGTTTATTGAGCTCAGTTTCGCTTGGGGACAAGCGAGGTCTAAGCTTGGGGGGAGTTGATACGTCCATTTTGCATCACTATTTTATATCATAATTTGCTGTTATTCATTGATATATTTCATATTTAGAGATGATACTTATGTTATTTCATCTATTTTGCATGTTTCATGATCATTGGAGAATTATTCACCGGAGTCAGGATTCTGCTGGAAAAAGCACCGTCAGGACACCATATTTCGGAAGATCAACAATTGACGGCAATTATACGAAAAATCCTATTTTTCCAGAAGACGAAGGGAGCCAAAAGGAGGGGCCGAGAGGGGCCGCCATGGGCCCCCCCATAGGCCGGCGCGGGCCCTGGCCTGGCCGCGCCGCCTTGTGGGGAGGGGGCCCACAGCCCCCTCTGGCCTCCTCTCCTTCGCGTACATCATCTCCCGATAACCTAAGCCCAAGGAGTTACGGAGAATTGACAGAGCCGCCTCTGCGGGGCGGAGAAACACCAGAGAGAAAAGAGCTCTCCGGCGGGCAGGAATCCGCCGGGGAAATTCCCTCCCGGAGGGGGAAATCGACGCCATCGCCATCGTCATCGAGCTGGACATCATCTCCATCATCATCACCATCATCTTCATCATCATCACCGCCATCTCCACCGCTGCATCTCGTCACCGCTGTAACGATTTGGGTTGGATCTTGATTGTTTGATAGGGGAAACTCTCCCGGTGTTGATTACTACTTGTTATTGATGCTATTGAGTGAAACCATTGAACCAAGGTTTATGTTCAGATTGTTATTCATCATCATATCACCTCTGATCATGTTCCATATGATGTCTCGTGAGTAGTTCGTTTAGTTCTTGAGGACATGGGTGAAGTCTAAATGTTAGTAGTGAATTATGGTTGAGTAATATTCAATGTTATGATATTTAAGTTGTGGTGTTATTCTTCTAGTGGTGTCATGTGAACGTCGACTACATGATACTTCACCTTTATGGGCCTAGGGGAGTACATCTTGTATTCGTTTGCTAATTGTGGGGTTGCCGGAGTGACAGAAACCTAAACCCCCGTTAGTATATCGGTGCAGGAGGGATAGCAGGATCTCAGAGTTTAAGGCTGTGGTTAGATTTATCTTAATTACTTTCTTGTATTTGCGGATGCTTGCAAGGGGTTTAATCACAAGTATGTATTAGTCCTAGGAAGGGCGGTGCATTAGCATAGGTTCACCCACACAACACTTATCAAAACAATGAAGATTAATCAACTATAGGAAGCGAAAGCACTAGACTAAAATCCCCGTGTGTCCTCAAGAACGTTTGGTCATTATAAGTAAACAAACCGGCTTGTCCTTTGTGCTAAAAAGGATTGGGCCACTCACTGCAATTATTTCTCTCGCATTTTACTTACTCGTACTTTATTTATCTGCTATATCAAAACCCCCTGAATACTTGTCTGTGAGCATTTACAGTGAATCCTTCATCGAAACTGCTTGTCAACACCTTCTGCTCCTCGTTGGGTTCGACACTCTTATTTATCGAAAGTACTACGATACACCCCTATACTTGTGGGTCATCAGAGGTCATGAACTCCTGATTAAAGACAATACCAGTGTCATCTGGGGTCAAAGTAGCTTTATAAAGTAGCTTAGCTCATCAAAGATGCTATTAGGGTTTCTTCTCTTATAAGTGATACGTCTCCAACGTATCGATAATTTCTTATGTTCCATGCTACTTTATTGATGATACCTACATGTTTTATGCACATTATATGTCGTATTTACGCATTTTCCGAACTAACCTATTAACAAGATGCCGAAGAGCCAATTGCTGTTTTCTGCTTTTTGGTTTCAGAAATCCTAGTAACGAAATATTCTCGGAATTGGACGAAATCAACGCCCAGGGTCCTATTTTTGCACGAAGCTTCCGAAGACCGAAGGAGAGTCGAAGTGGGGCCACGAGGTGGCATGACAGGCGGCGCGGCAGCCCCGGCCGCGCGGCCCACACCGGGCCCCTCGTGCCGCCTCTTGACCTGCCCTTCCGCCTACAAATAGCCTCCGTCGCGAAACCCCAGTACCGAGAGCCACGATACGGAAAACCTTCCAGAGACGCCGCCGCGAATCCCATCTCGGGGGATTCAGGAGATCGCCTCCGGCACCCTGCCGGAGAGGGGATTCATCTCCCGGAGGACTCTTCATCGCCATGATCGCCTCCGGAGTGATGAGTGAGTAGTTCACCCCTGGACTATGGGTCCATAGCAGTAGCTAGATGGTCGTCTTCTCCTAATTGTGCTTCATTGTTGGATCTTGTGAGCTGCCTAACATGATCAAGATCATCTATCTGTAATTCTATATGTTGTGTTTGTCGGGATCCGATGGATAGAGAATGCTATGTTATGGTGATTATCAATCTATTGTTTATGTGTTGTTTATGATCTTGCATGCTCTCCGTTATTAGTAGAGGCTCTGGCCAAGTTTTTTCTCTTAACTCCAAGAGGGAGTATTTATGCTCGATAGTGGGTTCATGCCTTCATTGATACCTGGGATCGTGACAGTAGGTTCTAAGGTTGTGTTGTGCTGTTGCCACTAGGGATAAAACATTGATGCTATGTCTAAGGATGTAGTTGTTGATTACATTACGCACCATACTTAATGCAATTGTCTGTTGCTTTGCAACTTAATACTGAAAGGGGTTCGGATGATAACCTGAAGGTGGACTTTTTAGGCATAGATGCAGTTGGATGGCGGTCTATGTACTTTGTCGTAATGCCCGGATTAAATCTCACTATATTTATCATATCATGTATATGCATTGTTATGCCCTTCTCTATTTGTCAATTGCCCGACTGTAATTTGTTCACCCAACATGCTTTTATCTTATGGGAGAGACACCTCTAGTGAACTGTGGACCCCGGTCCTATTCTTTACATCGCATACAATCTACTGCAATACTTGTTTTACTGTTTTCTTGCAAACAATCATCTTCCACACAATACGGTTAATCCTTTGTTACAGCAAGCCGGTGAGATTGACAACCTCACTGTTTCGTTGGGGCAAAGTACTTTGGTTGTGTTGTGCAGGTTCCACGTTGGCGCCGGAATCCCTGGTGTTGCGCCGCATCACATTTCGCCACCATCAACCTTCAACGTGCTTCTTGACTCCTACTGGTCCGATTAAACCTTGGTTTCTTTCTGAGGGAAACTTGCCACTGTGCGCATCATACCTTCCTCTTGGGGTTCCCAACGGACGTGTACATCTACGCGCATCAAGCAAATTTCTGGCGCCGTTGCCGGGGAGATCAAGACACGCTGCAAGGGGAGTCTCCACTTCCCAATCTCTTTACTTTGTTTTTGTCTTGCTTTATTTTATTTACTACTTTGTTTGCTGCACCTAAACAAAACACAAAAAAATTAGTTGCTAGTTTTACTTTATTTACTGTCTTGCTCTCTATATCAAAAACACAAAAAAATTAGTTACTTGCATTTACTTTATCTAGTTTGTTTTATTTACTGTTGCTAAAATGAATACCCCTGAAAATACTAAGTTGTGTGACTTCACAAATGCAAATAATAATGATTTCCTATGCACACCTATTGCTCCAC
Organism: Lolium multiflorum; assembly: GCA_030979885.1. Classification (NCBI taxonomy): domain Eukaryota; kingdom Viridiplantae; phylum Streptophyta; class Magnoliopsida; order Poales; family Poaceae; genus Lolium; species Lolium multiflorum. The sequence goes on along the minus strand of CM061749.1, from coordinate 135,587,139 downwards.
CTGCTACTACAGCAGAATTCTTTGAAATTAAACCTGCTTTACTGAACCTGGTTATGAGAGATCAATTTTCTGGTGTTAGTTCTGATGATGCTGCTGCCCATCTTAATAATTTTGTTGAACTTTGTGAAATGCAAAAGTATAAGGATGTAGATGGTGATATTATTAAATTGAAAGTGTTTCCTTTCTCATTAAGAGGAAGAGCTAAAGATTGGTTGCTATCTTTGCCTAAGAATAGTATTGATTCATGGACTAAATGTAAGGATGCTTTTATTGGTAGATATTATCCTCCCGCTAAAATTATATCTTTGAGAAGTAGCATAATGAATTTTAAGCAATTAGATACTGAACATGTTGCTCAAGCATGGGAGAGAATGAAAACTTTGGTAAAGAATTGCCCAACCCATGGACTGACTACTTGGATGATCATCCAAACCTTCTATGCAGGACTAAATTTTTCTTCGCGGAATTTATTGGATTCAGCTGCTGGAGGTACCTTTATGTCCATCACTTTGGGGGCGGCTACAAAACTTCTTGATGATATGATGATAAATTACTCTGAATGGCACACGGAAAGAGCTCCACAAGGTAAGAAGGTAAATTCTGTTGAAGAAACCTCTTCCTTGAGTGATAAGATTGATGTGATTATGTCTATGCTTGTGAATGGTAGATCTAATGTTGATCCTAATAATGTTCCTTTAGCTTCATTGGTTGCTCAAGAAGAAAATGTTGATGTGAATTTCATTAAAAATAATAATTTCAACAACAATGCTTATAGGAACAACTCTGGTAATAACTATAGGCCATATCCTTCTGCTAATGGTAATGGTTATGGTAATTCTTATGGGAATTCTTACAACAATAATAGGAGTGTACCCTCTGGTCTTGAAGCCATGCTTAAAGAATTTATTAGTACACAAACTGCTTTTAACAAATCTGTTGAGGAAAAGCTTGATAAAATTGATATTATTGCTTCTAGAGTTGATAGACTTGCCTCTGATGTAAATCTTTTAAAATTGAAAGTTATGCCTAATAATGATATTGATAATAAGATTACTACTACAGCAAATGCCATCCAAGTTAGAATTAATGAGAATATAAGATTAATGGCTGAATTGCGTGCTAGGTGGGATAGAGAAGAAAATGAAAAACTAGCTAAAGAGAATAATGTAGCTAAAGTTTGGACTATCACCACCACTAGTAATGTTAATTCTTCACATGTTGCTGCACCTCCTACTATCAATGGTAAAATAATTGGTGTTGGCAATGTTTCTACTCCTAGTGCAAAGCGTACAAAACTGCCTGAAATTGCTAAAACTGCTGAAACTGCTTGTGATAAAACTGCTGAAATTTTTTCCAACCTTGGGAACAATGATCCCATTGCTGTAGCTCATAATGATTTAGATTTTGATGATTGCCACATCTCTGAAGTTATAAAGTTCTTACAAAAACTTGCTAAAAGTCCTAATGCTAGTGCTATAAATTTAGCCTTTACAAAACATATTACAAATGCTCTCATAAAAGCTAGAGAAGAGAAACTAAAACTTGAAACTTCTATTCCTAGAAAGTTAGAAGATGGTTGGGAGCCCATCATTAAAATGAAATTCAATGACTTTGAATGTAATGCTTTATGTGATCTTGGTGCAAGTATTTCTGTTATGCCTAAAAAGATTTATGATATGCTTGACTTGCCACCATTGAAGAATTGTTATTTGGATGTTAATCTCGCTGATAATGTTAAAAAGAAACCTTTGGGGAGGATTGATAATGTGCACATTACGGTTAACAATAACCTTGTCCCCGTTGATTTTGTTGTCTTGGATATCGAATGCAATGCATCTTGTCCTATTGTGTTGGGAAGACCTTTTCTTCGAACCGTTGGTGCTGTTATTGATATGAGGGAAGGTAATATTAAATATCAATTTCCTCTCAAGAAAGGTATGGAACACTTCCCTAGAAAGAGAATGAAGTTGCCTTTTGATTCTATTATTAGAACAAGTTATGATGTTGATGCTTCTACTCTTGATGTTACTTGATTTGCACTTTCTGCGCCTAGCTGAAAGGCGTTAAAGAAAAGCGCTTATGGGAGACAACCCATGTTTTTACTACAGCAATTTTTTGTTTTGTTGAGTCTTGGAAGTTGTTTACTACTGTAGCAACCTCTCCTTATCATGTTTTTGTGCCAAGTAAAGTTTCTATGTTAAAGTTGATGTTATATTTGGGATCGCTGCGCAGAAACAACATTGCTGTCTGTCACGAATCTGGGCACAAGTCTCTGTAGAAAATTCGAAAAAATCTGCCAATTTACGAGCGTGATCCTCAGATATGTACGCAACTTTCATTAGTTTTGAGTTTTTCCATTTGAGCAAGTCTGGTGCCACTTTAAAATTCGTCTTTACGGACTGTTCTGTTTTTGACAGATTCTGCCTTTTATTTCGCATTGCCTCTTTTGCTATGTTGGATGAATTTCTTTGATCCATTAATGTCCAGTAGCTTTATGCAATGTCCAGAAGTGAAAAGAATGATTGTGTCACCTCTGAATGTGTGAATTATTAATTGTGCACTAACCCTCTAATGAGTTTGCTTGAAGTTTGGTGTGAAGGAAGTTTTCAAGGGTCAAGAGAGGAGTATGATATACTATGATCAAGAGGAGTGAAAGCTCTAAGCTTGGGGATGCCCCCGTGGTTCACCCCTGCATATTTTAAGAAGACTCAAGCGTCTAAGGATGCCCAAGGCATCCCCTTCTTCATCGACAACATCATCAGGTTCCTCCCCTGAAACTATATTTTTATTCAGTCACATCTTGTGTTCTTTACTTGGAGCGTCGGTTTGTTTTTGTTTTTGTTTGTTTGAATAAAATGGATCCTAGCATTCACTTTGTGGGAGAGAGACACGCTCCGTTGTTGCATATGGACAAATATGTCCTTAGGCTTTACTCATAATATTCAAGGCGAAGTTTCTTCTTCGTTAAATTGTTATATGGTTGGAATTGGAAAATGCTACATGTAGTAATTCTAAAATGTCTTGGATAATGTGATACTTGGCAATTGTTGTGCTCATGTTTAAGCTCTTGCATCATATACTTTGCACCTATTAATGAAGAAATACATAGAGCTTGCTAAAATTTGATTTGCATATTTGGTCTCTCTAAGGTCTAGATAATATCTAGTATTGAGTTTTGAACAACAAGGAAGACGGTGTAGAGTCTTATAATGTTTACAATATGTCTTTTATGTGAGTTTTGCTGCACCGGTTCATCCTTGAGTTTGCTTCAAATAACCTTGCTAGCCTAAACCTTGTATCGAGAGGGAATACTTCTCATGCATCCAAAATCCTTGAGCCAACCACTATGCCATTTGTGTCCACCATACCTACCTACTACATGGTATTTCTCCGCCATTCCAAAGTAAATTGCTTGAGTGCTACCTTTAAAATTCCATCATTCACCTTTGCAATATATAGCTCATGGGACAAAATAGCCTTAAAAACTATCGTAGTATTGAATATGTACTTATGCACTTTATCTCTTATTAAGTTGCTTGTTGTGCGATAACCATGCTTCTGGGGACGCCATCAATTACTCTTTGTTGAATATCATGTGAGTTGCTATGCATGTCCGTCTTGTCTGAAGGATCTACCACCTTAATGATTGGAGCATGCATATTGTTAGAGAAGAACATTGGGCCGCTAACTAAAGCCATGAATCATGGTGGAAGTTTCAGTTTTGGACATATATCCTCAATCTCATATGAGAATAATAATTGTTGCTACATGCTTATGCATTTAAGAGGAGTCCATTATCTGTTGTCCATGTTGTCCCGGTATGGATGTCTAAGTTGAGAATAATCAAAAGCGAGAAATCCAAAATGCGAGCTTTCTCCTTAGACCTTTGTACAGGCGGCATGGAGGTACCCCTTTGTGACACTTGGTTGAAACATGGCATTGCAAAGATCCGGTAGTCCAAGCTAAGTAGGACAAGGTGCGGGCACTATTAGTATACTATGCATGAGGCTTGCAACTTGTAAGATATAATTTACATAACTCATATGCTTTATTACTACCGTTGACAAAATTGTTTCATGTTTTCAAAATAAAAGCTCTAGCACAAATATAGCAATCGATGCTTTCCTCTTTGAAGGACCTTTCTTTTACTTTTATTGTTGAGTCAGTTCACCTATCTCTCTCCACCTTAAGAAGCAAACACTTGTGTGAACTGTGCATTGATTCCTACATACTTGCATATTGCACTTGTTATATTACTTTATGTTGACAATATCCATGAGATATACATGTTATAAGTTGAAAGCAACCGCTGAAACTTAATCTTCCTTTGTGTTGCTTCAATACCTTTACTTTGATTTATTGCTTTATGAGTTAACTCTTATGCAAGACTTATTGATGCTTGTCTTGAAGTACTATTCATGAAAAGTCTTTGCTTTATGATTCACTTGTTTACTCATGTCATTACCATTGTTTTGATCGCTGCATTCATTACATATGTTTACAAATAGTATGATCAAGATTATGATGGCATGTCACTTCAGAAATTATCTTTGTTATCGTTTTACCTGCTCGGGACGAGCAGAACTAAGCTTGGGGATGCTGATACGTCTCCAACGTATCGATAATTTCTTATGTTCCATGCTACTTTATTGATGATACCTACATGTTTTATGCACATTATATGTCGTATTTACGCATTTTCTGGAACTAACCTATTAACAAGATGCCGAAGAGCCAGTTGTTGTTTTCTGTTGTTTTTGGTTTCAGAAATCCTAGTAACGAAATATTCTCGGAATTGGACGAAATCAACGCCCAGGGTCCTATTTTTGCACGAAGCTTCCAAGACCGAAGGAGAGTCGGGGGGCCACGAGGTGCCAGATGACAGGGCGGCCCAGGCCCTGGCCGCGCGACCTGTCACCCCTGGGCCCCTCGTGCCGCCTCTTGACCTGCCCTTCCGCCTACAAATAGCCTCCGTCGCGAAAACCCCAGTACCGAGAGCCACGATATGGAAAACCTTCCAGAGACACCGCCGAATCCCATCTCGGGGATTCAGGAGATCGCCTCCGGCACCTTGCCGGAGAGGGGATTCATCTCCCGGAGGACTCTTCATCGCCATGATCGCCTCCGGAGTGATGAGTGAGTAGTTCACCCCTGGACTATGGGTCCATAGCAGTAGCTAGATGGTCGTCTTCTCCTAATTGTGCTTCATTGTTGGATCTTGTGAGCTGCCTAACATGATCAAGATCATCTATCTGTAATTCTATATGTTGTGTTTGTCGGGATCCGATGGATAGAGAATGCTATGTTATGGTGATTATCAATCTATTGTTTATGTGTTGTTTATGATCTTGCATGCTCTCCGTTATTAGTAGAGGCTCTGGCCAAGTTTTTGCTCTTAACTCCAAGAGGGAGTATTTATGCTCGATAGTGGGTTCATGCCTTCATTGATACCTGGGATCGTGACAGTAGGTTCTAAGGTTGTGTTGTGCTGTTGCCACTAGGGATAAAACATTGATGCTATGTCTAAGGATGTAGTTGTTGATTACATTACGCACCATACTTAATGCAATTGTCTGTTGCTTTGCAACTTAATACCGAAAGGGGTTCGGATGATAACCTGAAGGTGGACTTTTTAGGCATAGATGCAGTTGGATGGCGGTCTATGTACTTTGTCGTAATGCCCGGATTAAATCTCACTATATTTATCATATCATGTATATGCATTGTTATGCCCTTCTCTATTTGTCAATTGCCCGACTGTAATTTGTTCACCCAACATGCTTTTATCTTATGGGAGAGACACCTCTAGTGAACTGTGGACCCCGGTCCTATTCTTTACATCGCATACAATCTACTGCAATACTTGTTTTACTGTTTTCTTGCAAACAATCATCTTCCACACAATACGGTTAATCCTTTGTTACAGCAAGCCGGTGAGATTGACAACCTCACTGTTTCGTTGGGGCAAAGTACTTTGGTTGTGTTGTGCAGGTTCCACGTTGGCGCCGGAATCCCTGGTGTTGCGCCGCATCACATTTCGCCACCATCAACCTTCAACGTGTTCTTGACTCCTACTGGTCCGATTAAACCTTGGTTTCTTACTGAGGGAAACCTGCCACTGTGCGCATCATACCTTCCTCTTGGGGTTCCCAACGGACGTGTACATCTACGCGCATCAATAAGCCACCCTCTCCCCTATATAAGGAGAGGGGCACCCCCCTTGTGCGGGACGATCAACATTAGGATAGAGGTGCTCACCTTGTAGTCCGTACCATCTTCAACCTTTGGCCATTTTGGCCAAGTTCATCAATACAAGATCTTGAGTTCATCACTCCTTCTTTCTTAACCTTCCCCTCACCCGGATCCCCAAGCGTACATCCGGCCCCAACTTAAGCCATCCCATGGAATCTGTTGTTTCACCACCACGACAGTTGGCGCCCACCATGGGGCCAGCAGCGGCGGTTGCTGGGGTTCATATCCGGGCGGTCTCTCAACATCGTCGGCGAGCGTGTGGTGTCCGCCTCGCCCAGCGCCTCTCGCTGGTTTCGTCAACGACAACGTCGGCTGCTTCGCCAACGGCGGCCGCTTCCCCAAGAACGGCCGCATCATCGAGTTCGGCGTGCACCGTGTCTACCTCGGCACTATGCCTGTGCTCCAGTACCCGTTGCAGGTGCTGGTGGCACCGGATCCTCCAAGGTCTGCAACGCGCACCAGCCGCGCCACCGGCAGCGTCGAGGTCATGATGGCCGGCGCAGCTGGCGCGGGCAAAGGAGCCGTGGAAGAGGGCGCCGCGCAAACCAAGTCCCGGCGCCCGGCAAAACCACCCACCAAGCGTGACGAGTTTCCCGCCGGCACCTCCAGCGTGCCACCGGAGGCAACACTGCTCCAAGCTGCCATGAGTGTTCTGGCAACGCCCATCGCGCAAAACGCCGATGTCGCGGCCGCGCGGGATGAGCTGGAAGCGCATCGACAAGCGATGCTCAACGGAGAAGCAGATGTTCTTCGAGCCCAGCATGAGCTCAACCTAACCCTACGTGAGTATAACGCAGCGCATGGCTTTGCTTCTGTTAGCACAAACCCCACTAGAGCAGCAGGAAACCGGCTCAAGGGCCGTAACTTAGAAAAAGATCTGCGCCGAGAAGTTCTTTCTGGAAAGTCTATGTCAGCATCTTTAGGTCCGATAGAAAAACCTAAGTATAGCGATCAGGATAAAACTCTGAAAGCTGCTAGGGCTGCAGTAGATGCATGTGATTCATTGTCAGGAGAGGCTTTGGCAAAACAACAAGACCGAGTAAAAGAGTTACTTGCTATCATTGAGGCTCACAATGCTGAGATGGCCCGGAACAACAAAGCGGCCGCGGCATCGCAGTCCGTGCATTCGGCAAAACATGCCGGCAGCAAGTCCCATGGGCATGCCTCGTCCCCCCATCTGGACAGAAGAAAAGAAAAAGATGCAAACATGCAGCAAATGACGGTATACGATCCGGTTTTGGCCGGAAAACAAAAAGTATCAGGCCGGTAGAAAAAGCCAAGGGGCGGAATACGGTTATGCCGGGAATGATTATGCCGGAAACACTTATGCTGGAAGAGGCGAAACCGGGCAAAATTATCGTACGCCCAGAGCGGCGTACGCGGATGAGCGAATGCCACCACCCAGGCAACCGAGAAGGAACACCGATATGCCCGACCGGTATGGAGAGGCAGATTCCGGAGTGGAAAGAACCGGGTACAACCAGAATCCTTTAGGAGAACATGTTGGAGAAAGATGTTTGCCAGAGCGAGATGCTCGGCACATGCTGGACATAGTTTATCTCTCCGAGATGATTGAATCTGAGGGACCGCTAGGCCCAAAGTGCTTTGGCCCCTGCATCATGAGGGAGGAACCACCGGTTCGCAAATTTTAGTTGCCCTGGGATACAAGAACATACGATGGCACGACTAAGCCGGAAGATCGGCTCGCGGATTATGTGACCGCAGTATATGTTGCTGGTGGTCGAGGAATCGCAGCTGGCGGGGGAAACCGACGTGGGCGCAGATTAAACCGTCCGTCCCGGTTGGACCCGCACTTATCTGTCGAACAATTTGCCAGCCGGAAGCATAAATGGCTAGCTCGATTTTGAGGAAGCCTTTGTGAGCAACTTCAGCAGTACATACCGAAGACCGAACTGGCCGCAGCAGCTTGCCTTGTGCCAGCAACGCGACAACGAAACAGACCGGGAGTATCTGACCCCGTGGAGCTCAATGAGAAACACATGTGAAGGAGTGATTGAGGCACAAGCCATTGCTTGGTTCAGCAATGGATGGGAGAGGCTGCCTCTGTGGCAAAAGTTACAAAGGAACATGCCAACCACCTTGGCCGAGATGATACGTGTGCAGATAGCTACGCATTGGGAGATCCGATGCACCGGCGACGAGGGTGATCCGCGCCAAGGAACCAACATCGCTGTGGATCAATCACCAAACAACCATCACAACAAGAGAAGGAAGATTTCTGATAGGAGGTACAGAGTGCACCATGTTGCAGGAGTGCAAGATAACTCTAGGGCCGGAAATAGCCAGAGGCAAAAAACCAGAAACCAGCCATGGGCTGGACATAAAAAACAATGGGTGGAGAGAAAACCCTCGCAGGATCAGCCAAAGTACACTATGGAGTCCGCAATGGAGCAAACGTGCCGGCACACTCCTAACCCCACGGGCGGTGAACCACCCGACAAAGATTGCTCTGGACCAAATACTTGATGGCAAGAGGCGCAGTGAAAGATGCCAGAAACCAAGGCTCTGATGCGTTGCTACCACCGCCACCGTTAACCGGGGCAAATGCGCAGCCAATTTTCGCGCAGCAAAACAAGCCGCAGCAGCAAGAAGCGGTTTACCAGGTGGTGCAGGGCAATAACAATCAAGCCCCACCCCCACGCCGCTAGGCTGGAACGTTTACTTTAATCCGGATGTATGTTGTGTGGTCTTCATGACCGAACCAAGAGACCGGCAAAGTTTACATCGCCGCTCGATGGAAGTGAACGTGGTGATGCCGGCACCAAATACATGCCATGGTCAGAACAAGAGATCACTTGGTCATTCAAGGATCATCCGAAAGTGATGCCTAATCCGAGCTGCTATGCTCGGTGGTGGATCCGATCATGCATGGGGCATCAACGTAGTCCAGTCAGCATGTGCTGGTGGACAATGGTAGCATCATAAACATCATGTACCGGCACACTATGCACACGCTTGGCATAACAGAAAACATGCTGGAACCAAGCCGCACAATGTTCCACGGCATAGTTCCGGGATTGTCCCCGCTTCACCCATGGGAAAAGTTCGGGTTGATGTGTTGTTTGGTGGCCGGGATAACTACCGTGTTGAGAACATCCTTTTTGTGGTTGTCGATCTGGACAGCTATTAACATGCACTGCTTGGCAGGCCGGCATTGGCCAAATTCATGGCCTCGACTCATACCGCGTATCTCAAGATGAAAATGTCGGCACCCCAAGGGTACCTTAACTGTGGTGGGAAACTATAAAGTCTCGCTGGAAACCTCGTCAGCCGGCTCGAACTTGGCCGAGTCGCTGGTCACAGCGGAGGAAAAAAGAAGGATCCAACCGCTGTCGCGCTAGCCCAATCTTCTCGGTGAACTTAGCGGCAATGAGTAGCCCGCGCTGAAGCCAAACCGGCAAAACCAAGGACATCGTGAGATCTAGCTCACCCGAGCGCACCGTTCGCATCGATGCGGCCTGAGTGAGAGCAGGAAAGCGCGCTCATCAACTTCCCTCGTGAGAATCGGAACATCTTCGCCGGTCTCGATGACTTGGTGGGTGCACCGAGGAGTTGGCTGAGCACTCTCTCGAACGCTCGAAGGACGCAAAGGTTGTAAACAACCTTGCGCGGTTCACCGAAGATAGGAGGAAGATCATTGAGAGGAAGTCACCAAGCTCTGGTATCCTGCTTCATTGTCGAAGTACTTCATACCGAATGGCTAGCAAAACTGTGCTGGTCGAGAAGAAAAAGGAGGAAGACCCCAAGCACCCAAGGCTGGCGCATGTGCATCAACACACCCAACTGAACAAGGGTTGTCCTAAAGATCCATTCCCGTTACCCCGGATTGATCAGGATCGATTCCACCGCTGGTGTGAACTGTTGTCTTTCCTGGATGCTTATTCTGGTTTCCACCAAATTCCCCTGAAAAAGGAGGATCAAATAAAGACTGCGTTCATTACCCCGCATGGGGCTTATTTCTATGTCACAATGCCCTTTAGTTTGAGAAATGCCAGCGCAACATACCAGCGTTGTATGCAAAAATGCCTTCACGATCAAATCGGAAAAAACGTGCAGGTCTGTGTTGACGATGTCGTGATAAAGACTAAGGTAAAAGACACCTTGCTCGATGATCTGAAGCAAACCTTTGATAACCTAAGAAGATTCCGGATGAAACTTAACCCGGCAAAATGTACCCTCGGAGTACCATTGAAAACTTCTCTCGCTTCTTGGTATCAAGCCGGCATCGAGGTGAATCCGGTTAAAATTTGAGCCATCGAAAGGATGGAGCTACCACAATGTCTTAAGGACGTGCAAAAGTTTACCGGGTATTTTGCATCGTTAAGTCGGTTTGTAAGCCGGTTGGGGGAAAAAGCTTTACCCTTGTATGCGCTGATGAGAAAATCGGACACTTTCATCTGGACCCCACAGGCAGACGCAGCATTCAAGGAGTTGAAAAGATGCTAGACACCGCGCCCATTCTAGCATCTCCCTTGGAAAAAGAGCCCATGATGCTATAGCAGCAACAAACCGGGTCGTGAGTGTTGTGGTTCTAGTGGAAAGAGAGCAGGAAGGAAAAATCATGCAGAGGCCGGTATACTACCTAAGCGAGGTGCTCTCCTTCTCAAAACAAAATTACCCACACTACCAAAAGATGACATACGACATGTACATGGCCGCCATGAAGCTCAAGCATTACTTCGTGGAACACCCAATGACGGTGGTGTGCGAGGCTCCCATCTCGGAGATTATCGGCAACAAAGATGCCAGCGGTAGGATTGCAAAGTGGGCAATCCAATTGTCACCATATGTGCCGCAGTACGAAAGAAGAGACGCGATTAAGTCACAGGAACTGGCGGATTTCCTAGTGGATTGGGCTGAGATGCAATACAAGCCGCCACCACCGGTACTAGATTACTGGAGGATGCACTTTGATGGGTCCAAAATCAAGGAAGGGCTCGGTGCCGGTGTGGTACTCGCCTCGCCAAAGGGAGATAACCTGCGGTATGTCCTGCAAACACTTCAGCGCATCAAACAATTTCGCTGAGTACGAAGCTCTCGTTCATGGGCTTAAGGTCACAAAAGGAGTCGGAGTGTGCCGAATCATATGTTATCGTGATTCAGATCTCGTGGTACAGCAGTGTTCCAGAGATTGGGATGCAAAAGATGCTAACATGGCGTCATACCGGTTCCACTTGCCGGCTTCTTCGAAGGGTGCGAGTTTCACCATGTGCCGCGCGCAGAAAATGACGTAGCTGACACTTTGTCCAAGCTGGGCTCATGCAGGCAAGAGATACCTGCCGGAATAGCGCTATCCCACCTTAGGAAGCCTTCAATCGAACCAAGCCCGAAATCCGAGTCAATTTTTGTACCGGAATCGCACATTGTCCCGATGGACATTGACAACCCAAACCTGGGATAAGCTCCCTTTGGTTTCGGGGACCGCGCATCCGACCTCGGACTTCGGGTCAAAGCGAAGAAAACATATCGGTGGACGGAATGGAGATCGATATGCTGGTCTTTGTGGTTCGAGTGGCACCAACCTGGGTAAAACCTATTAAGGAATTCCTGGTCAATGGTTGTGTGCCGGTGGATGAAGTGGAATCAAGGAGGATCCAAAGGAGGTCCAAAGCGTACACCATCATCAATGGCGAGATGTACAAGAGAAGCGTAACCGGAGTGCTTCAGCGCTGCGTGGAGCCGGAAGAAGGGGAAGAGATGCTCCGGCAAATTCATCAAGGAGAATGTGGGCACCATGCCTCATCAAGGGCTTTGGTGGCAAAGGTATTCCGACACGGATTTTACTAGCCCACGGCTTTGGAAGATGCTGAGGACTTAGTCCGGAAGTGTAATGGGTGCCAGAGGTACAGCAAGCAAAATCACACTCCAGGCTCCGGCTTAAAAACAATACCGATAACTTAGCCCTTTGCAGTTTGGTGCCTGGATATGGTTGGACCATTCCGGCCGGCAAGAGGAAGTATGGCACATATCCTGGTCATGGTGGACAAGTTTACCAAGTGGGTGGAAGTTAAACCAATCAAGAAGTGTGATGGGCACACAACCGTCAAGTTTCTGAAGGACATCATCTTGCGGTATGGTTACCAGCACAACATCATCACGGATAATGGCTCAAACTTTGCCGAAGGAGAATTCAAGTGGTTTTGCGAAGATAACGGAATCATGTTGGATCTAGCCTCAGTGGCACACCCACAGGCTAATGGACAAGTGGAAAGGATGAATGCACTCGTGTTGTCCGGTATAAAACCGCGGCTTATCGAGCCACTCAAAAAAACGCCAGGATGTTGGCCTGATGAACTACCATCTGTGTTGTGGAGCATAAAAACCACACCCAACCGGTCAACCGGATACACACCATTTTTCATGGTATATGAAGCAGAAGCGGTCATACCAACCGACAGCATCCATGACTCACCACGAGTTCAACTCTATACAGAGGAAGAGGTCAAAGAGGCCAGAGAAAATGATGTTGATTTTCTCGAGGAGCAAAGGGAATTGGCTTAGGCAAGATCGGCCATATACCAACAAAACCTCAGACGCTATCATAGCCGGAAGGTAAACCCAAGGGTGTTCCAAGAAGGAGACCTGGTGTTACGTCTAGTGCAGCGCACTGAAGGACGGCACAAGCTTTCACCCCCATGGGAGGGACCCTTCATTGTGAGCAAGGCTATCCACAATGATTTCTATTACCTGATAGATGCACAGGAGCCCAAGGAAGGAAAGAAGGACATGTCCGGAGAAGAAACCAAACGTCCGTGGAACATAGCTCTACTTCGCCCTTTCTATTCCTGAAGATGTAATGTAAGGGGTTCTTTTTTGTACCTTATGTATTGTCAATAAACATGCTGGCACCTCGAATGTTTCTTGGGGACTGCCTTTACCGGAATCATATGCAAGATTTTTATTTTTTCCATATGCCGGTTTCTTTGTTTGAAATTTTCTTTTCCGGTTTAGTAATGTGTTTAACCTAAGGGTAAATCTTCGACTCTACTGCTGTCCGCAACCCGGCTTCATGGCAATCAAGATAAACCGGTAGGGATTAAGCACATGAACTGCGGAAAGGGAGAGCAGGAAAGAACAATCCGGAAAAATTTAACTAACCCCGGTTATACCGGTTTTTTTGCAAAAATTTCGAGTTATTTCTAAGTTCGAGAAAGTGCATGCTTGGCAAAAGAACTTTGGGCCTCATACGTCAAACACCCAAAAGAGGTAGACAAAGCCAAAGCAAAAGAACCAAGCATACACCAAATTGAGCTCGGGAACAAATCCGGAGTGTTCACCATGTAAGAAAGCAAACCGGAAAGATTTCTGTTAGACCAAACTTAGCATGTTAAAGCATAACAGGCTTAAAGGTTCCGAAGTGCAAACCTATTATGCTACTTAAGTTTAACACAACCAAAAGGACTTAGTTGTATCTTGCATCTTCCCACCTGGCATACCGGGGAAATTTCACGACATTGTTTATGGTGAGACAGGATCAGGTTTCACTGGTAAAGCGGAGATGAGCTCTCCGGGGCTGGTTCACGAGTGGCCGGTGCTTCTGGTGCTTGTTCAGGGTTGACTGGTACTTCTGGGGCTGGTTCCGGGGTGTTAGCAGCTGGTCCTTCAGGGGCTTCAAGCTCATCTTTGGTACGTCTCCGACGTATCGATAATTTGTTATGTTCCATGCTACATTATTGATGATATCTACATGTTTTATACACATTATATGTCGTATTTACGCATTTTCTGGAACTAACCTATTAACAAGATGCCAAAGAGCCAGTTGCTGTTTCTGTTGTTTTGGTTTCAGAAATCCTAGTAACGAAATATTCTCGGAATTGGACGAAATCAACGCCCAGGGTCCTATTTTTGCACGCTCAGAAGACCAAGAGGGAAGGAAGTGGGGCCACGAGGCGCCGCCACACTAGGGCGGCGCGGCCTGAGGCCTTGGCCGCGGCCCTGGCGTGTGGGGCCCTCGTGTGGCCCCCCGCGTGCCTGCCTGCCCAAAGCCTTCGTCGCGAACCCCGAAGTGAGAGCCCACGTGCGGAAAACCTTCGGAGACGGCCGCCGCGAATCCCATCTCGGGGATTCGGGAGATCGCCTCGGCACCCTGCCGGAGAGAATCATCTCCGGAGGACTCTTCATCGCCATGATCGCCTCGGGAGTGATGAGTGAGTAGTACACCTAGGACTATGGGTCCATAGCGTAGCTAGATGGTCGTCTTCTCCTTATGTGCTTCATTGTTGGATCTTGTGAGCTGCCTAACATGATCAAGATCATCTATCTGTAATATATGTTGTGTTTGTCGGGATCCGATGGATAGAGAATACTATGTTATGGTGATTATCAATCTATTATTTATGTGTTGTTTATGATCTTGCATGCTCTCCGTTATTAGTAGAGGCTCTGGCCAAGTTTTTGCTCTTAACTCCAAGAGGGAGTATTTATGCTCGATAGTGGGTTCATGCCTCCATTGATATCTGGGACAGTGACAGAAAGTTCTAAGGTTGTGGATGTGCGTTGCCACTAGGGATAAAACATTGATGCTATGTCTAAGGATGTAGTTGTTGATTACATTCAGCACCATACTTAATGCAATTGTCTGTTGCTTGCAACTTAATGGGAAGGGTTCGGATGATAACCTGAAGGTGGACTTTTTAGGCATATGCATGCTGGATGCGGTCTATGTACTTTGTCGTAATGCCCAATTAAATCTCACTATATTTATCATATCATGTATATGCATTGTTATGCCCTTTTCTATTTGTCAATTCCCGACTGTAATTTTTTCACCCAACATGCTTTTATCTTATGGGAGAGACACCTCTAGTGGATTGGGACCCCGGTCCTATTCTTTACATCGCATACAATCTACTGCAATACTTGTTTCTTGTTTTCTTCGCAAACAATCACCTTCCACACAATACGGTTAATCCTTTGTTACAGCAAGCGGTGAGATTGACACCTCACTGTTTCGTTGGGGCAAATACTTTGGTTGTGTTGTGCAGGTTCCACGTTGCGCCGGAATCCCTGGTGTTGCGCGCATCATATTTCGCCACCATCAACCTTCAACGTGCTTCTTGACTCCTACTGGTCGATTAAACCTTGGTTTCTTCTGAGGCTTGCCCTTGTGCGCATCATACCTTCCTCTTGGGGTTCCCAACGGACGTGTACATCTACGCGCATCAAGCAAATTTCTGGCGCCGTTGCCGGGGAGATCAAGACACGCTGCAAGGGGAGTCTCCACTTCCCAATCTCTTTACTTTGTTTTTGCCTTGCTTTATTTTATTTACTACTTTGTTTGCTGCACCTAAACAAAACACAAAAAAATTAGTTGCTAGTTTTACTTTATTTATTGTCTTTCTCTATATCAAAAACACAAAAAAATTAGTTACTTGCATTTACTTTATCTAGTTTGTTTTATTTACTGTTGCTAAAATGAATACCCCTGAAAATACTAAGTTGTGTGACTTCACAACTACAAATAATAATGATTTCCTATGCACACCTATTGCTCCACCTGCTACTACAGCAGAATTCTTTGAAATTAAACCTGCTTTACTGAACCTTGTTATGAGAGATCAATTTTCTGGTGTTAGTTCTGATGATGCTGCTGCCCATCTTAATAATTTTGTTGAACTTTGTGAAATGCAAAAATATAAGGATGTAGATGGTGATATTATTAAATTGAAATTGTTTCCTTTCTCATTAAGAGGAAGAGCTAAAGATTGGTTGCTATCTTTGCCTAAGAATAGTATTGATTCATGGACTAAATGTAAGGATGCTTTTATTGGTAGATATTATCCTCCCGCTAAAATTATATCTTTGAGAAGTAGCATAATGAATTTTAAGCAATTAGATACTGAACATGTTGCTCAAGCATGGGAGAGAATGAAAACTTTGGTAAAGAATTGCCCAACCCATGGACTGACTACTTGGATGATCATCCAAACCTTCTATGCAGGACTAAATTTTTCTTCACGGAATTTATTGGATTCAGCTGCTGGAGGTACCTTTATGTCCATCACTTTGGGGGCGGCTACAAAGCTTCTTGATGATATGATGATAAATTACTCTGAATGGCACACGGAAAGAGCTCCACAAGGTAAGAAGGTAAATCTGTTGAAGAAACCTCTTCCTTGAGTGATAAGATTGATGTGATTATGTCTATGCTTGTGAATGGTAGATCTAATGTTGATCCAAATAATGTTCCTTTAGCTTCATTGGTTGCTCAAGAAGAAAATGTTGATGTGAATTTCATTAAAAATAATAATTTCAACAACAATGCTTATAGGAACAACTCTGGTAATAACTATAGGCCATATCCATCTGCTAATGGTAATGGTTATGGTAATTCTTATGGGAATTCTTACAATAATAATAGGAGTGTACCCCCTGGTCTTGAAGCCATGCTTAAAGAATTTATTAGTACACAAACTGCTTTTAACAAATCTGTTGAGGAAAAGCTTGATAAAATTGATATTATTGCTTCTAGAGTTGATAGACTTGCCTCTGATGTTGATCTATTAAAATTGAAAGTTATGCCTAATGAGGATATTGATAATAAGATTACTACTACAGCAAATGCCATCCAAGTTAGAATTAATGAGAATATAAGATTAATGGCTGAATTGCGTGCTAGGTGGGATAGAGAAGAAAATGAAAAACTAGCTAAAGAGAATAATGTAGCTAAAGTTTGGACTATTACCACCATTAGTAATGATAATGATTCACATGTTGCTGCACCTCCTACTATCAATGGTAAAATAATTGGTGTTGGCAATGTTTCTACTCCTAGTGCAAAGCGTACAAAAATGCCTGAAATTGCTAAAACTGCTGAAACTGCTTGTGATAAAACTGCTGAAATTTTTTCCAACCTTGGGGACAATGATCCCATTGCTGTAGCTCATAATGATTTAGATTTTGATGATTGCCACATCTCTGAAGTTATAAAGTTCTTACAAAAACTTGCTAAAAGTCCTAATGCTAGTGCTATAAATTTGGCCTTTACAAACATATTACAAATGCTCTCATAAAAGCTAGAGAAGAGAAACTAAAACTTGAAACTTCTATTCCTAGAAAGTTAGAAGATGGTTGGGAGCCCATCATTAAAATGAAATTCAATGACTTTGAATGTAATGCTTTATGTGATCTTGGTGCAAGTATTTCTGTTATGCCTAAAAAGATTTATGATATGCTTGACTTGCCACCATTGAAGAATTGTTATTTGGATGTTAATCTTGCCGATAATGTTAAAAATAAACCTTTGGGGAGGATTGATAATGTGCACATTACGGTTAACAATAACCTTGTCCCGTTGATTTTGTTGTCTTGGATATCGAATGCAATGCATCTTGTCCTATTGTGTTGGGAAGACCTTTTCTTCGAACCGTTGGTGCTGTTATTGATATGAGGGAAGGTAATATTAAATATCAATTTCCTCTCAAGAAAGGTATGGAACACTTCCCTAGAAAGAGAATGAAGTTGCCTTTTGATTCTATTATTAGAACAAGTTATGATGTTGATGCTTCTACTCTTGATGTTACTTGATTTGCACTTCTGCGCCTAGCTTGAAAGGCGTTAAAGAAAAAGCGCTTATGGGAGACAACCCATGTTTTTACCTATGATCTTTGTTTATATTTGAGTCTTGGAAGTTGTTTACTACTGTAGCAACCTCTCCTTATCATTTTTTTGTGCCAAGTAAAGTTCTATGTTAAAGTTGATGTTATATTTGGGATCGCTGCCAGAAACAGCATTGCTGTGTCCCGAATAGGCATAAGTCTCTGTAGAAAATTCGAAAAACTCTGAAAAATTACGATCGTGATCCTCAGATATGTACGCAACTTTCATTAGTTTTGAGTTTTTCCATTTGAGCAAGTCTGGTGCACCTTTCAGGTTCGTCTTTACGGACTGTTCTGTTTTTCAGAGATTCTGCCTTTTATTTCGCATTGCCGTATTTGCTATGTTGGATGAATTTCTTTGATCCACTAATGTCCAGTAGCTTTGTGCAATGTCAGAAGTGTTAAGAATGATTGTGTCACCTCTGAATGTGTGTTCAATTGTGCACTAACCCTCTAATGAGTTTGCTTGAAGTTTGGTGTGAAGGAAGTTTTCAAGGGTCAAGAGAGGAGTATGATATACTATGATCAAGAGGAGTGAAGCTCTAAGCTTGGGGATGCCCCGTGGTTCATCCTGCATATTTTAAGAAGACTCAATCTAAACTTGGGGATTCCCAAGGCATCTCTTCTTCATCGAAACAACATCCTCAGTTCCTCCCCTGAAACTATATTTTTATTCGATCACATCTTGTGTTCTTTACTTGGAGCGTCGGTTTTTTTTTTGTTTGAATAAAATGGATCTAGCATTCTTTGTGTGGGAGAGAGACACGCTCCGCTGTTGCATATGGACAAATATGTCCTTAGGCTTTACTCATAATGTTCAATGCGAAGGTTGAAACTTCTTCGAATTGTTATATGGTTGGAATCGGGAAATGCTACATGTAGTAATTCTAAAATGTCTTGGATAATGTGATACTTTACAATTGTTGTGCTCATGTTTAAGCTCTTGCATCATATACTTTGCACCCATTAATGAAGAAATACATAGAGCTTGCTAAAATTTGGTTTGCATATTTGGTCTCTCTAAGGTCTAGATAATTCTAGTATTGAGTTTTGAACAACAAGGAAGCGGTGTAGAGTCTTATAATGTTTACAATATGTCTTTTATGTGAGTTTTGTTGCATCGGTTCATCCTTGAGTTTGCTTCAATAACCTTGCTAGCCTAAACCTTGTATCGAGAGGGAATACTTCTCATGCATCCAAAATCCTTGAGCCAACCACTATGCCATTTGTGTCCACCATACCTACCTACTATATGGTATTTCTCCGCCATTCAAAGTAAATTGCTTGAGTGCTACCTTTAAAATTCCATCATTCGCCTTGCAATATATAGCTCATGGGACAAAATAGCCTTAAAAACTATCGTAGTATTGAATATGTACTTATGCACTTTATCTCTTATTAAGTTGCTTGTTGTGCGATAACCATGCTTAGGGGACGCCATCAACTACTCTTTGTTGAATATCATGTGAGTTGCTATGCATGTCATGTCTAAGTAAGAGAGATCTACCACCTTAATGGTTGGAGCATGCATATTGTTAGAGAAGAACATTGGGCCGCTAACTAAAGCCATGAATCATGGTGGAAGTTTCAGTTTGGACATATATCTCAATCTCATATGAGAATAATAATTGTTGCTACATGCTTATGCATTAAAGAGGAGTCCATTATCTGTTCTATGTTGTCCCGGTATGGATGTCTAAGTTGAGAATAATCAAAAGCGAGAAATCCAAAATGCGAGCTTTCTCCTTAGACCTTTGTACAGGCGCATGGAGGTACCCCTTTGTGACACTTGGTTGAAACATGTGTATTGCGATGATCCGGTAGTCCAAGCTAAGTAGGACAAGGTGCGGGCACTATTAGTATACTATGCATGAGGATTGCAACTTGTAAGATATAATTTACATAACTCATATGCTTTATTACTACCGTTGACAAAATTGTTTCATGTTTTCAAAATAAAAGCTCTAGCACAAATATAGCAATCGATGCTTTCCTCTTTGAAGGACCTTTCTTTTACTTTTATTGTTGAGTCAGTTCACCTATCTCTCTCCACCTTAAAGCAAACACTTGTGTGAACTGTGCATTGATTCTACATACTTGCATATTGCACTTGTTATATTACTCTATGTTGACAATATCCATGAGATATACATGTTATAAGTTGAAAGCAACCGCTGAAAACTTAATCTTCCTTTGTGTTGCTTCAATACCTTTACTTTGATTTATTGCTTTATGAGTTAACTCTTATGCAAGACTTATTGATGCTTGTCTTGAAGTACTATTCATAAAAGTCTTTGCTTTATGATTCATTTGTTTACTCATGTCATTACCATTGTTTCTGATCGCTGCATTCATTACATATGTTTACAATAGTATCCTTGTTATCGTTTGCCTGCTCGGGACGAGCAGAACTAAGCTTGGGGATGCTGATACGTCTCCGACGTATCGATAATTTCTTATGTTCCATGCTACATTATTGATGATATCTACATGTTTTATACACATTATATGTCGTATTTACGCATTTTACGGAACTAACCTATTAACAAGATGCAAGATCCATCTTTGTTCACCCTGTTTGGTTTCAGAAATCCTAGTAACGAAATATTCTCGGAATGGACGAAATCAACGCCCGGGGTCCTATTTTTGCACAAGCTTCGAGAAGACCGAGAGGAAAGGAAGTGGGCCACGAGGCGCCAACACTAGGGCGGCGCGGCCTAGGGCTTGGCCGCGCCGCTGGCGTGTGGGGCCCTCGTGTGGCCCCCGTTGCCCTTCCACCTACTTAAAGCCTTCGTCGCGAAACCCGGTACCAGAGCCACGATACGGAAAACCTTCCAGAGACGCGCCCCGAATCCCATCTCGGGGATGGGAGATGCCTCCTGCCACCTGGGAGGGGAATCATCTCTGAGGACTCTTCATCGCCATGATCGCCTCGGAGTGATGAGTGAGTAGTTCACCTGGACTATGGGTCCATAGCAGTAGCTAGATGGTCGTCTTCTCCTTATGTGCTTCATTGTTGGATCTTGTGAGCTGCCTAACATGATCAAGATCATCTATCTGTAATACTATATGTTGTGTTTGTCGGGATCCGATGGATAGAGAATACTATGTTATGGTGATTATCAATCTATTATTTATGTGTTGTTTATGATCTTGCATGCTCTCCGTTATTAGTAGAGGCTCTGGCCAAGTTTTTGCTCTTAACTCCAAGAGGGAGTATTTATGCTCGATAGTGGGTTCATGCCTCCATTGATATCTGGACAGTGAGAAAGTTCTAAGGTTGTGGATGTGCTGGTGCCACTAGGTATAAAACATTGATGCTATGTCTAAGGATGTAGTTGTTGATTACATTACGCACCATACTTAATGCAATTGTGTGTTGCTTGCAACTTATACTGGAAGGGGTTCGGATGATACTGAAGGTGGACTTTTTAGGCATAGATGCATGCTGGATGGCGGTCTATGTACTTTGTCGTAATGCCCAATTAAATCTCACTATATTTATCATATCATGTATATGCATTGTTATGCCCTTTCATTTGTCAATTGCCCGTGTAATTTGTTCACCCAACATGCTTTTATCTTATGGGAGAGACACCTCTAGTAAACTGTGGACCCCGGTCCTATTCTTTACATCATATACAATCTCTTTACTACTTGTTTTACTTGTTTTCTTCGCAAACAATCATCTTCCACACAATACGGTTAATCCTTTGTTACAGCAAGCCGGTGAGATTGACAACCTCCTTGTTTCGTTAGGGCAAAGTACTTTGGTGTGTTGTGCGGGTTCACGTTGCGCCGGAATCCCTGGTGTTTGCGCCGCATCATATTTCGCCACCATCAGCCTTCAACGTGCTTCTTGACTCCTACTGGTCCGATTAAACCTTGGTTTCTTACTGAGGGAAACTTGCCACTGTGCGCATCATACCTTCCTCTTGGGGTTCCCAACGGACGTGTACATCTACGTGCATCACTTCACCATCGTCGGTTTCTTCTTCCTCCTCATCATCAGTGAATTCCTCTTCGATGTCAGCCGGAGGAGGGATGACGGTGCTAGTGGAGGCGTAGCTGGCAAGCTGGTAGGCCCGGGCACGATGAGCGCGCAGCGCAATGTCCGCTCCGGCACGTGCAGCAGAGTGACACCACTCGCTCAGCCGCCGACCGGTTCCCTGGAGCCGCTCAGCAACGAGGTTGGTGTTCTCTAGGACGGGCTCTGCAGGCCATAAGCTCTTGAAGGCCGCGAGGGAAGCTTCCGGCAGCTGAGCGGGAGTGCGGTCAACAGCACGCATGTGCGAGATCCGGAAGTATAGCGCAACAAGGCGATCCTTGGTGGTCCAGGGGAGATTGGCATCGACCACTTCCTCGACCCGACTTTTGGCAACAGCGGCCTCGACACGGATCTGGGAGTACGGGAAGAGCTCTGTACAAAAAGCGGAAGGAGTAGGTATAAGAACAAGTCGGTATAGGAATAAGCCGGTGAGAACGGAAAAGCTTATAAGCAAAAGGAGAGAACTTACTCAGCGCCTTGTCATCGGTATCTTTGACCATGGCCTCGATACCGGCCAAATACACCCCGACCGCCTCGATATCCTCCTTCTGCTGCTGCAGCTTCCGCTCATCCTCCAGATCATGAAGCAGCTGCTCCTCAGCGTCAGCGAATTGCTTCCGGGCCTCCTCCACCTTGGCGTCGCCGGCATTAATGGCATCCTTGAGTGCCTTGGCTTGCTCCAACCCATCCTGGATCAGCCGATCCTTCAGTTTGGCGGTTTCATCCCGATGGGCTTTGAGCTCGCGCTGGTGCTCGGCGGCAAGCTCCTCCTTGGTAGCTGAAATCTGAAATGAATGGGTTTAGTACAAAAGATAACAAGAGAAAAAACAAGCCTCCAGATGTGGCTTACACTTGAGTGCTGTAACCTGGGTGGTGAGGTCGTCCACGGAGGCTTCCGGCAGGGCGGCTGCACAAAAGAAACTGGTTATCAAAATTTGTCAAAGGCAGACACAGGTACATAAGAAGACAGTAGGCTCAAGCAAACCTTGGCGGTTGCTGTGGCTTAGCTGGAGGGCGGCAAAGGCTTTGGTTAGGCTCTGGTGCTCCCATAGCAGCTCCTCGAACACCTGTTTCCGGGAGTCCAACACGCCCAGCAAAAGTAAAAAGACACCGTGAGCTATGCCGGTTTTTGGAGGCAAGTTTTGCGCTAAGTACTGCATGCTTAACCCAAAACTCGGGGACTTGCTATGCCAGTTTATTGAGGCAAGTTTTGCGCTAAGTACTGCATGCTTAACCCAAAACTCGGGGACTAGCTATGCCGGTTTTTCAGGGCAAGTTTTGCGCTAAGTACTGCGTGCTTAACCCAAAACTATGGGACTAGCTATGCCGGTTTTTTGAGGCAAGTTTTGCGCTAAGTACTCCGTGCTTAACCCGAAATTCGGGGACTAGCTATGCCGGTTTTTTGAGGAAGTTTCGCGCCAAGTACTGCGTGCTTAACCCGAAACTCGGGGACTAGCTATGCCGGTTTTTCGAGGAAGTTTCGCGCTAACTACTGCGTGCTTAACCCGAAACTCGGGGACTATGAAGATATATCTACAAGTTCTGAAACTAAAAAAGGTTTCGATATGAAGAACAATTCAAGTTACGGTATGAATCTTACCAGCACATTGTTGTTTACATCATGCCAGGCATTGTCGAACTCCTTCGTGGCCTGCTTGAGCCGGCCAAGGTGTTGCACGGTGCTCCGGCGGCCACGGGGGTCGTTTTCACCTTGTCGTCCTTGCCAACACCAAGAGTGGCATCGGTAAGATCGGGAAGGTTCCACTTGTCCACGAGATGCTGCAGCTTGCCCATATTGGCGTTGCCGCGGTTCAGCTCTACGACCTGGCCCAGCTGCGCTGAGACCTTCTCGCCGGCAGCTACGACAGCACGCCTGGCATGGAGGACGATGGGTTGGGCCTGCGAGCCGGAAGCGGGAGCCGTTGCAGCCGTTACTGCAGCAGTGAGCTGCTCCGTGGTCACCTCAGCGCCCTTCTGGGAGCTTTGGTGAGGAGCCGGTGGAGGCTTGCTGATAGAAGCCGGTGGTGGCGCAGCCGCGCCCTTGACCCGTGAAGAAGGTTTGGCCGATGAAGAGGAGATCTTGCCGGAAGAAGCGGCTGGTGTTTGCTGGGTTTTCTCAGGAACAGACGGAACCAGAGGTTCCGGCCGCTCGCTTGGTTCAGAACCGGCGCCCATGTTGCCGGCGCCGGTGTCTTCAATTTCTGGAGGGGAAGTGAAGTCCTCCTCCACGCGGTGATGTCTTCGTTTTGGGGCCGCTCCCCGAACTTGTTTTACCTCCCCGAGGGGAGGAGTGAGATTTGCCGGCACCAGAGTGTGCCGGACTTTGCTGAGAAGGGTGCTGGTGTGTGCTGGCATCCTAGGGGCCCCCGGCCTCATCCCGGGCGCGCTCATGGTCAATTCGAGAGAAGGCCTGAAAGATAAGAAAAAATTAGCAGCAATAAACATCTAAGAATGGGGTTCATATCGAAAAGCTCAGATGGTGAAGTAGTTACCCGGAGCCCTTCGGGATACCCTTCCTCCTCTTGGGTCTTGGAGGCCCGGAGCTGGTGGTCTTCTGGCGCTTGGAAGGTGGCTCTGTGCTTGGGCTGGCTTCGGAAGCCGGGGTCTTCCAGGTTCGACGAACCGGAGGATCCCCGACCTCAGCAGCAAGAGGAGCAAGGTTCAAAAAAGCGCTAGGCGCTAAACGAGCGGTGAGGCACTGCTTAGAGGAACTGTTGCTTAAGCGAGCTTAAGCGCCGCTTAAGCGCTTAGGCTAAAATCGTACGAACATGAAACAACATGAAAGAGAAGTCAAGATGGGCACATATAACCCTATAATATGTTGTAAATTTGTATCCTAAGCATGTAATGCTACATTTCTGAGGAATACGAGAATAAATACCTTGGTTAGCCTCGGGTTTGCTCCAATTTTATTATACACACAAGCAGCTAAGCAAACAATGTAACAAACACAAACAAGCAGCTAAGCAAACAATGTAACAAACACAAACAAGCAGCTAAGCAGTACTGGAGTAGCAAGCAGCTAAGCAAGACCTAATCAAATTAACATAGCATCAATGCGTCGAGCAAGGAGGAGAGCAACACAGGCAACACACCAACACTCACATAGAGGAGATTCTAGCACAAAATACTACCAGATTCCCTGTCTCGCTTAATCGAGCGCTTAGGCCAAAAGCGAAGCGGAAGGCAACCGCTCCGCGCTTAAGCGCGCTTAAGCGTACCTAGGCGTACGCTTTTTTGAAGATGAAGAGGAGTCACGTGCTCCAGCACCTGGCCATCTTGATCAACTGAAACTGGCATAACAAGAGAAAAACATAAGATAAAGAAAGTGGGTCAAGTACCTCTAGCATGATGCAATCGCCATCATCGCTGTCAGGTCCGTTCGTCCGGGAAGAAGTGTTACCAGGGCGGCGCGAGTGTGTCGGGCCCATCTTATGCTTATTCCCCTTTACGTAAGGATCCAGATCCTCGTAGTCCTCAAAGACGCGCTTAGGAGTGAAAGATTCCGGCTCCTCGGAAGCTATGCGAGAGAAATTCTGCAGTACCAGAAAAAGCAAGTTAAAACAATGGATTACAAATATACCGGGAACAACTTTCCGGAAACCCCAAGATCTTACTCGGGATGCAGGAGGGTTTGAGCGCCTGAAGGGCCGCATGCCCCAAGTCCAGTCAACCGGCATCTCAGTTTTACAAATCTGTTTGGCCTTAAGGACCACGTCAGATTTACTCAGGCTGTGGGTGATGATCCTCGTTGGATCCCTCCGGCTGCTCATCTGGCTTATCTTGTGCGCGCGACGCTGTAGGGGCAAAACCCGACGTGAGATGAATGCCCGCACGATATCATTGGAACAAATATCGGTTTTGGCGTTGAGCCTTTTGATGTACCGAACTATCCGGTTGGTTTCCTCGTGGTCCCGGGGGTCGTATTGCCAGTTGGTTCTGGAGGGAGGACCGGAAACATATGCCGGCAGATTGATAAAATCGACAGAGCCGGAGTTCCGAACGTAGAAGAAGGTTTCTTGCCAGGCCCGGCAAGATTCCATGTCAGTGAACTTATAAAAAGTGCTCCCCTGGCAGAGCGTAAGGATACACACCCCGCACTGCACGATTGGTTTGGGGAGGGGGGAGTTTACGATCTTGGACCGAGTTGATCCGAAGATTGAAGAAGTAGGCAAAGGTCTCGACGGTAGCGGAGAGACCGACGAACCCCTCCATAAAGGATACAAAAGAAGAAAGGTAAAAAATGGCATTGCCCGGAAGATGATGGTGCTGAAGCTCGTAGAAGTTGAGAAAGTGTCGGAAAAATTCCGACACCAGAAGGCCTAAGCCGCTCTCAAAATGGCGGCTACAATTTCGCCTGGCTCAGGCGCAGGCTCTAACTCATCGTCAGGTATCCGGCAGAAGACTTCCTCCGGTATCCTCCGAGACCGGTATAGCCAGTCTAAGCCTGGCTCACAGTTGAGCCCTTCCGGGCTCCACGGGTGTATGCAACAAGATTTACGCCGGCGGTATTTGCACCGGCACCTTGAGTCGAAGTGCCGACTTCTTCTCTACGATCGCCGGCATCTTCATCCGAGCTGCCGGTTTCTTCCTCCATCTGGGCGAGGTCTTCCTCAAGCCCGTCGTCTCCTTGTTCTACCGGCTGCTCTTCGCCCAGAGAAATCTCGGGGCTTTCGCTATGCCGGGTGCTACCGGAAAGCTCTGGGATGGATTCTTCGGATGCCATTTATTCCTAAGTGTTGAAACTATCTACCAGCAACTTTCCCCGGATCTACCTGCCCGAGAAGATCTACACATAAGAGAAAAAGAGAAATAAAGAGAAGATAAATACATCTACCGTATCGCCAATGAACATGAAGAACACGCAAGGGAGAAAAGAATCAAAATGAGCCCTGCTAACCTTAAACGGGCGGCGGAGGACCTCCAAGGCAGAGACTCGAGGGGTCGCCGGAGAAGAGAACGACAGTGGCGTTATGCGGTGGCGCGGGACCTTGAGGGGCGGCGCACCACAGACAGAGGATAGTGCAGATTGAGAAAGTAGTGCAGACGAAGAAGAGCGGCGCTGATCCTACAACGGCTCGCCGGAGAAAGGCCGAGACGGCGGCGAACGACGGTGCAGAGGCTCTGAGCGCAAGAGGCTTTGGAGAGGATGCGAATGTCGAAGAAATGGAGTGTGGAGTTGGAGGCGAGGAACCGTCGCCTCTTTTATAGAAAAATGAGTTAATGAGCTGCAATTCGATTGGCCCGTGTGTTATCACCGGAATTTGGCCAAGCCAGAGGTGGGCCGCGATCAGGACGTATTTGAAGATATTCATATAGAAGAGATACGTGAATCGGCCTTGTGTATCAAGTTTGGGCTAGTTAGCCCGTGTATCTTAGTTTAGAATTAGAGTTTGTCTCGTGCACGGTTTAGTGCACGCCCACATTAGAAAGTCCCCCATAAATATGTACCTAGGGTTTATGGAATAAACAACAACCAACGTTCAACACAAACCAATCTCGCGCATCGCCAACTCCTTCGTCTAGGGTTCCTCAGGTAAGCACCATGCTGCTAGATCGCATCTCGCGATCTGGCGGCACGGCTACCCTGGTTGTTTGTGCGTTGCTAAATCTTGAAGCCTTTTGATGGCGAACTGTAGTAGTTATCATAGATGTGTTGGGGTTAGCATTGTTCCGAGTATCATATGCTGTGGTAGTGCAACCCTTGCGCATCTAGCGATCTATGCCTCATCATGGGTGCGGGCGGCACCCGCTTGATCGTTATTTGGCGTGATCTGATCCGTTACGGTCGCTCCTTGATTCATCAAGGATTAGTTTAATATCTGCAATAGTTAGGCCTTACAAGGTTGGAGGATCCAGCGGCATACAGGGTGTAGTTTGCAGACAGGACGTTCCGAGGATCAGCCTAGTGTTGGTTTTAGGCCTTGTCTAGGGCCGGCTTACGTTTACCGTGCGTGGCGCGAGGCCCAACCTGGAGTAGGATGATCCGATTACGCGGTGAAAACCCAGATCGTCGTGGATCTCCTTTAGCTTTATCATGATCAAGCAGGACCACCATATATTGGGCCACCTAGGACGAATCATGGGTGGATCGGCTCCGCAGAGCCGATTCACGAGGACAACCTGAGAGACGATCGAGGCTCGTATTTAACGTGCACGTGTGTGCCCTGCACTAAGCGAGGCATCATCCCCACCTTCCTGACCAGGTATAGGTCAGGTGGCACGCCCTTGCAGGTGCCGTGGTGCGTGGGAGGCTGGGCCGTGCTCTGAAAGGGTGGGCCGTACCCAGCCCTAGTCGTTCCAGCTCTACGGTGTTGACCG
Organism: Lolium multiflorum; assembly: GCA_030979885.1. NCBI lineage: Eukaryota > Viridiplantae > Streptophyta > Magnoliopsida > Poales > Poaceae > Lolium > Lolium multiflorum. Next base: position 135,558,897 of record CM061749.1, on the reverse strand, counting down.
GTCGCTGCCCGCCGGTGGGTTTCGGACGTCAACACTCGCACGCCCGGTGGGACCATCTTCAACGACATGCTGTATCCCATTCGGAGATGGCAGACTTCGGTCGAGTACGAGAGGATCGGAATAGTGAAGTCAAGGTCTCCGCGAGCGAACCTCGTCGACTCCTTCCCACGGCCTTAGCTCCATGGCGTCAAGCACGTCCCGATCTCAGCCACTCCATAAGGGAACCGGGGTTCTCTTTTCGACGCCAATATGGCAGGGTTCGTGATTCGCCATGACGTGGACAAAGCGGAAAGCAGCCACACTCGTGGCGAAGAGAAAAACAGCGAGGCCGCTCCCGTGACCGGCCCCCAAAACGACGATCGCATTTTTTGGCCAAGGAGGTGAGGAGCATGCGTCACGCCATTATCCGTATCTCCTCAGCAAATATGGTGCCCACCGGCCAAACATCGCCGCTACTATAACGACGATGAAGGATATCGTCGTCCCAGTGCAGAAGTATCGTCGGCCACGGCCCGGGGAACGATGGCCAATTACGACGATCGCGCGGGGAGTCGGGAGAAGAGGCAGACAACATGGATAGACATTTGGAAGCGCGCATGCTGAACGCTTCTTTGGGATTAGGAATAGACGTTCAACAGTAAACCATTTGCCCAAGATACACACAACAAAGGAGAAGGGACAGGCAGAAGTTTAGGTGTTCAAATGTCTGGAACCTCCCACCTCGAGAGCTGTGGTGAGTCATCTCAAGAAAGACAGAGGAGTCGGATAGAGAAGAAGGTAGGTACCACCAACCAAGGTGGTGCCCTGGTAATTCCGACGGTCTCGGGGAGCGCCCCGGGTGCAGCGGCCCCGCGAAGCTTGGAAGAAGGCGGAGCACGGTGCTGTCACATGTTAAGGAAGAGCACGGCCCGGTTGGCCGCGAAAATCAATGAATAGTGGAGACAAAGAGCGCGCCCACCAAAGAAAGTATGGCGCCCCAAACGGGCGAAAACGATGCCGAACATCCCGGGCGATACGACATCTGCATGGTGAAACGATATGGTTGAAAGAGAACAATATGTGAATGGCGTCATCGAGAATTGTGGAATAATTACAAGCGCGTCACCTTGATGAGGAGGGCAAAGATGAGTTCTGAGGAGGCAGGACCATTGTCGCGGAGCGGGCGAGGGGAGCAACACCCATGTCCTGCAAGTGGCGAAACAGCCGGGCAGCAAAGGGAATTGGAAGCCGATTTGAGCAAAAGCCAGACAGAATTTTTGATTGACTCTGAGGGAAAAACAGCTGAAGTTACTGACGGCCACAAAATCCCCACGTTACAAGAGATGACCGGCAAACCATCGCAAATGGCATGACACGTTCACCCATGCCATAGCAGTACGCAGCCTTGCGCCGGACAGATCTGAGATGGCGATAGAGCAAGGCCGGTTACTCTTGATCGGTTGCTCATGAAAGTTGATACGCGGCCGTTTCCGAGTCAGCATGGTCGGTTTCAGCCCTTTGCATAAGACACGAGCCAGGTGGCTCGTCCGGTGTTAATAGGGCTCGCAGATCGCCATTGCGAGGATAAACCCGAGAGCAGTCGCTCCCGCGAAAGAAAGCGAAGAGGAGGCAGTCCACATGATCGGCCCCAAATAATGACAAGCGTTGACCTGGAGGCGATGGAAAGCTGGACTATGGGTTTACATCGGCTGACGGACCAGAAGGATTACGAGGGTCAAGAAGGAGATCAGGAAATTGTTGGACGCCGGGTTCATCAAGCCCTTTCTGGACACATAGCTGAAATGGTTTCCAATGTACTACTGTGGAGAAAAAGGATGGCGGATGGCGCGTCGCCATAGTTCGAAATCTCAACATTCTGTGAATAATCGGATCGACCACTACAAGGTGAGACGATTCCAGCGATCGGCTCCAATTACTCGCATCACCCTTGTTTAATGTGCTATTTCACATGGGTGAGTGGCGGGAAAATCTCGAATTGGCTGGAAAGCCGATATCTTCAAACTCGTGAAGGATTCGGCTCGGGGGGCATATGCACGGAGAAGGTACGGAGCCGCAAAGGATGTACCCAGGGGGAGCCGATTCATGAATCGATCGGCTAATAATAAAAAAAAAATCGGAAAATGGAAACTTTGAGTACAGCCGATGCGTAGTCATCGACTTAAGGATTCAAAGCCGATGCACGGCCATCGACTTAAGGGATTTAAGCGGAAGCCTAACCAGGACAGGCCCTTCATTGAGATCGCCTGACAACTTGGGCCCTCTCTTCAACGACTTCCAGTTCCTTCGACAAGACTTCGAGCTCGGCAGCACCAACAGGAGCATCAGTTTGGGCGTTCAAGATGGCCCTTTTTCTCATTTAAGGTGTTGAGGTTTGCCGACAGGTTTGAGGATCACCACCCTGGCCAGACATTAGGAGCAGCATGGATGTGCAGATCAGACTAGGATCACGAGAGCAACCGGTGGTTATCCAGTTAGACTGAGCTTCATTCTTTCACCAAAGAGATTCGGGAGGAAGTTCTCTGCTGTTAACAACCGATTTCGGCTAGAATCGGCTGATGCTACATCATAGTAGAGGGGCTGGTAGTTGCCCAATGCAGCTGGTGCAACCTCACTCTCGCCTTGATCGAGGCTCGGGGGGCAGCGACCGATGGTGTTGGCGGCTATCTACATCATTAACCATGCTAAGCAGAGGAATTATTGCAGAATAAAGCCACCGGGGGGTGACGAAGGAGGAGTACGAAGGAGGGGCCATCTCGGGTGTTGGAGCAAACGGTGTTACGGCACGAGACCTTGTGCATCGCTGGAAAAACTGACAAACGCTTATTGGCGAAGTGTCGGCTTAGTAGTCAAAGGTCGGAGGCTTTCACTGGGAGCATTGGCTCGGGGTTTTGTTATCGGGACGGAGCATCACATTCGGATGACGTTAAAGTCCAAGACTAGGGGTCTCAGAGCTGCGTGTCGGACCAGTTCGATTGAAAGTTTGGAGTCTGAGGACCATGGGCTGCAAGTCGACGTGCGAAGGCAATCGATCGTCCCGTTTCAATCCATTTAAGGCGATGCTTTCATCGGCTCGTTAAGCATCTGCCGGGTTGACAATCGTGGGCTCGGTATGAAATCGGCCAAAATCAAGTTAAGGAACTTATTCATTGATAAACAGAGATTTCTTACAAAAAGAGCCGATTGCTCTCAAGGGAAGTTTCTGGGAGGGATATTGTCCCATCTACTGCTCCTAACTCCATCCTGTTTAAGGGCCGCTGCTGTCCTCATCCTCGCTATCGTCGGCGCTGCTCCCGACCGGCTCATCCTCACTGCTGGAGAAACCACCGGCGGGACCTTCATGTCCTCATCTTCTTCGCTAGCGTCGCCATAGTCGCTGTCGAAGTCGCAGATGTTGCCCGCCCAGGGACAGAGACGCTTGGCCGGCGGTTCATCGGAGGAGGTGGTATCCTCCTCTTCTTCCTTTGTCTCTTCAATGGAGGAGTAACCGTCCCAGGAGAAGCCGTCGTCGTCGCTCTCCTCCTCCGACTGCCCGACCGCGAGAAAGCGAAGGTCACTTTCCCCGTCCGTTAAGGCTGGTCGTCTTCAGACCAAACAAAGGAGTCGTGGGTCGACTCGTCCCCGTCGGCTATGGCGCGGCGAATGTTGGCCGCAGGCCTCTTGTGGGCCCCATTCAGGCGTTGGCTCGCGGGAGGTAGAGACTGATTGAGTGGAAAGATCCGATGGGGCGAAGGAAGAAGAAGAAAACATTGTGGCGCAGGAGGGCTTTTGAGGTGCTAATGCGAGAAGGAGATGCAAGGAAGGGCTGTTCGTGGCTGTTAAATAAAGGGGGTATAGTAGAAATTCAATGCCACAGCAGTTTCCGAGGAGGTGGAACCAAAACTGTCAAATCATGCGGAGAAGTTGAGAAGACAAGATATCAGGATAAAGGACTCTGCGACGGTTCTGCTCTGCTGCGACATAACCCTTTGAAGAGTGCATGTGGTTTTGCAATTATCATTATCAAAACCAGGGGGGCATGTGTTATCACCGGAATTTGGCCAAGCCAGAGGTGGGCCGCGATCAGGACGTATTTGAAGATATTCATATAGAAGAGATACGTGAATCGGCCTTGTGTATCAAGTTTGGGCTAGTTAGCCCGTGTATCTTAGCGTAGAAATTAGAGTTTGTCTCGTGCACGGTTTAGTGCACGCCCACATTAGAAAGTCCCCTGGACTATAAATATGTACCTAGGGTTTATGGAATAAACAACAACCAACGTTCAACACAAACCAATCTCGACTTATCACCAACTCCTTCGTCTCGAGGTTCCTCATTAAGCACCATGCTGCCTAGATCGCATCTCGCGATCTAGGCAGCACGAGCCTGCCTAGTTGTTCATGCGTTGCTCGTGCTGAAGCCTTTTGATGGCGAGCAACGTAGTTATCATAGATGTGTTAGGGTTAGCATTGTTCCTAGTATCATATGCTGTCGTAGTGCAACCTTGCGCATCTAGCCGTCCCTGTACCTCATCATGGGTGCAGGGGCGGGCTTGATCGTTGTTTAGTAGATCTGATCCGTTACGGTCGCTCCTTGATTCATCAAGGATTAGTTTAATATCTGCAATAGTTAGGCCTTACAAAGGGTTGGAGGATCCAGCGGCATGCGGGGTGTAGTTTGCTGCCCCTAGACAGGACGTTTCGAGGATCAACCTAGTGTTGGTTTTTAGGCCTTGTCTAGGGCTGGCTTACGTTTACCGTGCGTGAGCACGAGGCCCAATCGTGAGTAGGATGATCCGATTATGCGGTGAAAACCCCAGATCGTCGTGGATCTCATATGCTTTATCATGATCAAGCAGGACCACCATATATTCGGCCACCTCGGACGAATCATGGGTGGATCGGCTCCATGAGCCGATTCACGGGACAACCTGAGAGCCGATCGAGGCTCGTATTTAACGTGTACGTGTGTGCCCTGCAGGAAACTAGCGAGGCATCATCCACACCTTCGTGACCAGGTATAGGTCAGGTGGCATACTGCAATTTGCATCGGCGCGCGACCAAGGCTTTGCGGGCCGTCGCTCGAGGGACTGGGGCCAGCCGCAGCCCTAGTCGTTCCCGGCTCTACGGTGTTGACCAGTCACTGCCCGCCGGTGGGTTTCTGACGTCAACACCGTGTCGCTTCAGTTGATGGGCCGCCACGCGGCATCTAAGTACACGCGTTGACGTGGGCATAACCCTTCGGGTACTCGACATTACCATACTCGGTGCAAACTATGAAGCTGGACCAGCACAAGGACTCGACGAGCTGGACCCGCAAGGAATATCAACTTGGACAAGAAGGAAAGAAGACTCCAATACGAATCCTACTAGGACTCTTGTAAACTCTAGCTTGGCTGATATATAAAGCCAGGCAGGAGCACCCCTTGGGACACGCTTATTCAGAAACATAAATCATAGAGGCGACTCGCCTAGACATCGCAACCCGCGAATTAGAACTAGACTAGATCCAACAACTCCGTCTAGGGCGCCCCCTGTACACAGATATTCATATAGTGGATTGCTAGCAGGACGTAGCGATCCTCCATCGCGGGGACGTGAACCTGCGTACGTCGTGTACCGCCTCGCTCCCGGAACTTCCGTCGTCACCTTTCTCTAAAACCCAAGCCCCTCATGGTGGGCATTGCAGAGGAACCGCCTCGTCAATTGGCGCCGTCTGTGGAAAACGCGACACTGGATTTTGTCATCTTGGCGAGATCAGTCAAATTCATCATCATCAACAACGTCAGATCAAGTCGCCACGTGATATTCGCCTGGGCTTGGCCGCTCGTATGCGTACGGATGTATGCAGCAAAATTCTAGAGGAGAAGAAGCACACACTTCACAAGTTTCAAGATTCACCAGTAGCATGTTTTGAGCATGGTCGGGAGAGGCAGCGCTGGAAGAACCCAATTAAGCATCGGCAGTTTCCGTCCAGGCTATTCGTTCACATCGCACCGGCCGGCGTGGTTCCGATTTCTTTTTTCTGTTCGCTATTTACCTTCCTGGTTTACTCGTCCTTGCAGGCAGAATTGTCGACGATGGGCTTCGGAGGCGTGAGCAGCTGCAGCAGATCGATCAGGCCCCCGCTTTGCCGCGTCTGAGTTTCAACGAATCTACCAATCGGCAATCATAGGATCAAATAAGCACTAGGGCTCCTAAATCTTGGAGACGGGTTCTCTGGATTCTCCAATAAACAAGACCAGGTCGATCAAACTCAACAGCAAGGTGATAAGTACTGCCGCGGATGCACTCGTGGATCCAGGGAAAACAATCAAACAAACGGCTCAAGAAAGCTGGAGGAGATGATTTCATGTCATGTGAAGCCACAAGAATATCTGTTGACTGAAGACGTGTTTAGCCCAAAATCCACAAAACGCTGCATGACTACATCCGCAGCGTCAACCCGGTAGCGTTAATTAAATACCACACGACTCATCGTGTCGTGAACTTGCCGAATTCTCCACCCGAAGGACCGTCAGCACTTCATCGGCTAGACTCCCTTACATCCGATACAAAAATATAGATGCTATACTTTCAATTAATTACTACTCGCAAGATTTTATTTCGCCAAATATTTTTTGGTCCATACTATTATTCGTGCACAGTCTTTTGCGCTGTAATATGACTGCAGATCGGAACAAGCTTCGACTGCTTCACCGCGCATAGTCGCCGCGCTCGGGGGCTTGCGTGTCACAGACCCGACATTATGGACTCAATATATTCGGATGCTCGCCCGCCGCGGATCGGCCATATCAACTGCGACCTCTTCATCAGCCACGTCAGCCAGGCACCGCATGGATTATCTTGGATGGCGCGCAATTACTTCAGCTGCGACCGCCGCATGGACTATCTTGGATGGCGCAATTACTTCGACTGCGCCCGTCGTATGGACTATCTTGGATGACGCAATTACTTCGGTTGCGCCCGTCGTATGGACTATTTTGGATGGCGCAATTACTTCGGCTGCGCCCGCCGCATGGACTATCTTGGATGGCACAATTACTTCGGCTGCGCCCGCCGCATGGATTATTTTGGATGGCGCAATTACTTCGGCTGCGCCCGCCGCATGGACTATCTTGGATGGCGCAATTACTTCGGCTGCGCCCGTCGCATGTACTATCTTTGGTGGCGCAATTATTTCGGCTACGCCCGCTACTTCAACTATTTCTGATTGATTACTTCGCCTGCGTCCGCAGTGCGGCCTGCTTCCATGTTAGCCTCGCCGCAGCCGAGCTAATGGACCTGACTTCCTCGGCTTTGGATATATCTCCTCCCGATGCACTCTCGGGTTGGTGGATTCATCATCTGGAATATTCAATGGATATCATATTATATAATATTGACCCGATGAGCTCCTGATAGGAGCGCTGCAATTACTCGGGGGCTCCTGGAATATCTTCGAACTATTGCGGTTACTCTCATCGGGAGCGTTGGTTCGCTGGAATTACTCGGGGGCTCCTGGAATATCTTCGAACTATTGCGGTTACTCCTATCGGGAGCGCTGGTTCGCTGGAATTCAAGAAGATTTGAAAACTATTACTCCCATCGGGAGCGCCGGTTCGCTGGAATTACTTGGGGGTTCCTGGAATATCTTCGAACTATTGCGGTTACTCTCATCAGGAGCGCTGGTTCGCTGGAATTACTCGGGGGCTCCTGGAATATCTTCGAACTATTGCGGTTACTCCCATCGGGAGCGCTGGTTCGCTGGAATTCAAGAAGATTTGAAGACTCAAGTTTTGTTTCTTTGAAGAATTGCAGTAATTCGGACACCGAATTACATTGTCAGGAACCTTGTTCGTATATTACAACGAACATCGGTGCGATGGAAAATACGCCCAGAGATTGCACTCTAAAAAAGCCTCTGAAACTACGAGTGCTATGATGCAAAATCAACGGGGACCTTGCTCTTTTCCTTTGCTATAGATGCCTCAAGAGTGCCGCAGATAGCAAAGATCATGAAACACGTACGAAAACAACCCACGTTCGATACTTTAAATTACAGAAGTATCAAAAGAGCGACGGAGTTATCGGCAGATCTAGTGCCACCGATCTATTCGGGAGATGATGTCAAGTCATGCATCGGTTGAAATCAAAGTTGCACATACAACGGGTTTAGCAAGACCTGCAACACGAGCTGATCACTCAAATAATTTGCTGCCGATAAAATTACAAACAATGGCATCAACGATGCTCAAGGTGCATTAAGAATTGCCCCTTAAATAAACAACAATGTGTCAACGGCACCTGAAGAAAACTATAAACATCGGGTTGTTCGACTTACGGTTGCAAGCATCAGGTGCCAGACTCCTCGGGATACTTCTCGGGAGGCGCTGGACGCGCACCCGATAAAATTATCGGCTCCTCCGGGATATCACCCCAATCATCGGCTCCTCTGGGCCATCATCAAATCATCGGCTCCTCTGGCCATCATCCAAATCATCGGCTCCTCGGGCCATCATCCAAATCATCGGCTCCTCGGCCATCATCCAAATCATCGGCTCTTGGGCCCATCATCCAAATCATCGGCTCCTCTGGGCCATCATCCAAATCATCGGCTCCTATGGGCCATCATCCAAATCATTGGCTCCTCTGGGCCATCATCCAAATCATCGGCTCCTCCGGAATATCATCCAAATTATCGGCTCCTCATGGATATCTTCCAAATCATCAATTCCTCTATCTATGATATCATCAGAGTCATCAACATCATGTTCTCGGAACTCGAAGACATGTACGGTATTTGACTCAGCATTTTTTACACCCTGTACATAACTATTTCATATTTATTTACAGGCTCGGGGGCTACTCCCATCGGAGCGCTGGTCGCGCACCCGAGAAAAATATGGCAACCTCGCCAACAAAGAAGAATAAAGTTGAACACGTCGGCATCAACAATCAAGATCTTCGAGTAGTACAACTTGAGTCTATGTGTGGTTGCAAGCACCCGCCCATAGACTCGGGGGCTACTCCCATCGGGAGCGCTTCACGCACCCGACAGAAAGCAACCTCGACTCTACATCAAGCACAAGATTCAACAGATGATCAAGACATTCGGCGAAGACAACTTTAGTCCTGCCCGAAGCTTCACTTCGGCCAGACACTCGGGGGCTACTGACGTGGGCATAACCCTTCGGGTACTCGACATTACCATACCCGGTGCAAACTATGAAGCTGGACCAGCACAAGGACTCGACAAGCTGGACCCGCAAGGAATATCAACTTGGACAACAAGGAAAGAAGACTCCAATACGAATCCTACTAGGACTCTTGTAAACCCTAGCTTGGCTGATATATAAAGCCAGGCAGGGGCACCCCTTGGGACACGCATATTCAGAAACATAAATCATAGAGGCGACTCGCCTAGACATCGCAACCCGTGAATTAGAACTAGACTAGATCCAACAACTCCGCCTAGGGCGGCCCCCTGTACACATATATTCATATAGTGGATTGCTAACAGACGACGATCCTCCACCGAGGACGTGAACCTAGGTACGTCGTGTACCGCCTCGCTCCCGGAACTTCCGTCGTCGCCTTTCTCTAAAACCCAAGCCCCTCATGGTGGGCATTGCCGAGGAACCGCCTCGTCACGCGTTCATTGGAACTGGCCACACGGAGGACCACACTGATCCGGTGCGGTACATTAAATGAGCGCGGGAGATGATGGATTTGACCCCTGACACTGCCATGTTAGTTAACAGTGCGCATGTGATACGTCTCCAACGTATCGATAATTTCTTATGTTCCATGCTACTTTATTGATGATACCTACATGTTTTATGCACATTATATGTCATATTTATGCATTTTCTGGAACTAACCTATTAACAAGATGCCGAAGAGCCAGTTGCTGTGTTCTGCTGTTTTTGGTTTCAGAAATCCTAGTAAAGAAATATTCTCGGAATTGGACGAAACTTTCGCCCAGGGTCCTATTTTTGCACGAAGCTTCCAGAAGACCGAAGACCTAACGAAGTGGGCCACGAGGCGGCAGGGAGGGTGGCCGGCGCGGCCCGGCCCTGGCCGCCGACCTACCCCCCTGGGCCCCTCGTGTGGCCCCCTGCGTTGACCCTCCGCCTGTAAAGCTTCGTGTGAGCCCCGTGCAGAGCCACGATACAGACCTTACGAGACGCCGCCGCCGCGTCCCATCTCGGGATTCGGAGATCGCCTCCGGCACCTGCCGGAGGGGATTCATCTCCCGGAGGACTCTACACCGCCATGGTCGCCTCCGGAGTGATGAGTGAGTAGTTCACCCCTGGACCATGGGTCCATAGCGGTAGCTAGATGGTCGTCTTCTCCTTGTTGTGCTTCATTGTTGGATCTTGTGAGCTGCCTAACATGATCAAGATCATCTATACGTAATACTATATGTTGTGTTTGTCGGGATCCGATGGATAGAGAGTACTATGATTATGGTGATTATCAATCTATTGTTTATGTGTTGTTTATGATCTTGCATGCTCTCCGTTATTAGTAGAGGCTCGGCCAAGTTTTACTCTTAACTCCAAGAGGGAGTATTTATGCTCGATAGTGGGTTCATGCCTCCATTGAATCTGGGACAGTGACGGAAAGTTCTAAGGTTGTGGATGTGCTGTTGCCACTAGGGATAAAACATTGATGCTATGTCTAAGGATGTAGTTGTTGATTACATTACGCACTGTTGCTTTGCAACTTAATACTGGAGGGGGTTCGGATGATAACTTGAAGGTGGACTTTTTAGGCATAGATGCGGTTGGATGGCGGTCTATGTACTTTGTCGTAATGCCCAATTAAATCTCACTATATTTACCATGTCATGTATATGCATTGTTATGCCTTTCTCTATTTGTCAATTGCCCGACTGTAATTTGTTCACCCAACATGCTTTTATCTTATGGGAGAGACACCTCTAGTGAACTGTGGACCCCGGTCCTATTCTTTACATAGCATACAATCTACTGCAATTGTGTTTTACTATTTTCTTTGCAAACATCTTCCACTCGATACGTTTAATCCTTTGTTACAGCAAGCCGGTGAGATTGACAACCTCACTTTTTCGTTGGGACAAAGTACTTGGGTTGTGTTGTGCAGGTTCCGCGTTGGCGCCGGAATCCCTGGTGTTGCGCCGCATCACATTTCGCGACCATCAACCTTCAACGTGCTTCTTGGCTCCTCTGGTTCGATTAAACCTTGGTTTCTTTCTGAGGGAAAACTTGCTACTGTGCGCATCATACCTTCCTCTTGGGGTTCCCACCGAACGTGTGAGTTACACGCCATCAAGCTCTTTTTCTGGCGCCGTTGCCGGGATCAAGACACGCTGCAAGGGGAGTCTCCACTTCTCAATCTCTTTACTTTGTTTTTGTCTTGCTTTATTTTATTTACTACTTTGTTTGCTGCACCTAAACAAAACACAAAAAAATTAGTTGCTAGTTTTACTTTATTTCTGTCTTGCTCTCATATCAAAAACACAAAAAAATTAGTTACTTGCATTTACTTTATCTAGTTTGTTTTATTTACCGTTGCTAAAATGGCCAACCATGAAAATACTAAATTGTGTGACTTCACAAATGCAAATAATAATGATTTCCTATGCACACCTATTGCTCCACCTGCTACTACAGCAGAATTCTTTGAAATTAAACCTGCTTTACTGAATTTGGTTATGAGAGAACAATTTTCTGGTGCTAGTTATGATGATGCTGCTGCCCATCTCAATAATTTTGTTGAACTTTGTGAAATGCAAAAGTATAAAGATGTAGATGGTGATATTATTAAATTGAAAGTGTTTCCTTTCTCATTAAGAGGAAGAGCTAAAGATTGGTTGCTATCTTTGCCTAAGAATAGTATTGATTCATGGACTAAATGCAAGGATGCTTTTATTGGTAGATATTATCCTCCCGCTAAAATTATATCTTTGAGAAGTAGCATAATGAATTTTAAACAATTAGATACTGAACATGTTGCTCAAGCTTGGGAGAGAATGAAAACTTTGGTAAAGATTGCCCAACCCATGGACTGACTACTTGGATGATCATCCAAACCTTCTATGCAGGACTAAATTTTTCTTCGCGGAATTTATTGGATTCAGCTGCTGGAGGTACCTTTATGTCCATCACATTGGGGCGGCTACAAAACTTCTTGATGATATGATGATAAATTACTCTGAATGGCACACGGAAAGAGCTCCACAAGGTAAGAAGGTAAATTCTGTTGAGGAAACCTCTTCCTTGAGTGATAAGATTGATGCGATTATGTCTATGCTTGTGAATGGTAGATCTAATGTTGATCCAAATAATGTTCCTTTAGCTTCATTGGTTGCTCAAGAATAAAATGTTGATGTGAATTTCATTAAAAATAATAATTTCAACAACAATGCTTATAGGAACAACTATGGTAATAACTATAGGCCATATCCTTCTGCTAATGGTAATGGTTATGGTAATTCTTATGGGAATTCTTACAACAATAATAGGAATGTACCCTCTGGTCTTGAAGCCATGCTTAAAGAATTTATTAGTACACAAACTGCTTTTAACAAATCTGTTGAGGAAAAGCTTGATAAAATTGATACTATCGCTTCTAGAGTTGATAGACTTGCCTCCGATGTTAATCTTTTAAAATTGAAAGTTATGCCTAATAATGATATTGATAATAAGATTACTACTACAGCAAATGCCATCCAAGTTAGAATTAATGAGAATATAAGATTAATGGCTGAATTGCGTGCTAGGTGGGATAGAGAAAATGAAAAACTAGCTAAAGAGAATAATGTAGCTAAAGTTTGGACTATTACCACCACTAGTAATGCTAATTCTTCACATGTTGCTGCACCTCCTACTATCAATGGTAAAATAATTGGTGTTGGCAATGTTTCTACTCCTAGTGCAAAGCGTACAAAACTGCCTGAAATTGCTAAAACTGCTGAAACTGCTTGTGATAAAACTGCTGAAATTTTTTCCAACCTTGGGAACAATGATCCCATTGCTGTAGCTCATAATGATTTAGATTTTGATGATTGCCACATCTCTGAAGTTATAAAGTTCTTACAAAAACTTGCTAAAAGTCCTAATGCTAGTGCTATAAATTTAGCCTTTACAAAACATATTACAAATGCTCTCATAAAAGCTAGAGAAGAGAAACTAAAACTTGAAACTTCTATTCCTAGAAAGTTAGAGGATGGTTGGGAGCCCATCATTAAAATGAAATTCAATGACTTTGAATGTAATGCCTTATGTGATCTTGGTGCAAGTATTTCTGTTATGCCTAAAAAGATTTATGATATGCTTGACTTGCCACCATTGAAGAATTGTTATTTGGATGTTAATCTTGCCGATAATGCTAAAAAGAAACCTTTGGGGAGGATTGATAATGTGCATATTACGGTTAACAATAACCTTGTCCCCGTTGATTTTGTTGTCTTGGATATCGAATGCAATGCATCTTGTCCTATTGTGTTGGGAAGACCTTTTCTTCGAACCGTTGGTGCTGTTATTGATATGAGGAAGGTAATATTAAATATCAATTTCCTCTCAAGAAAGGTATGGAACACTTCCCTAGAAAGAGAATGAAGTTGCCTTTTGATTCTATTATTAGAACAAGCTATGATGTTGATGCTTCTACTCTCGATGTTACTTGATTTGCACTTTCTGCGCCTAGCTGAAAGGCGTTAAAGAAAAGCGCTTATGGGAGACAACCCATGTTTTTACCTACAGCAATTTTTTGTTTTGTTGAGTCTTGGAAGTTGTTTACTACTGTAGCAACCTCTCCTTATCAAGTTTTTGTGCCAAGTAAAGTTTCTATGTCAAAGTTGATGTTATATTTGGGATCGCTCGCAGAAACAGCATTGCTGTCTGTCACGAATCTGGGCACAGTTCTCTGTAGAAAATTCGAAAAAATCTGCCAATTTACGAGCGTGATCCTCAGATATGTACGCAACTTTCATTAGTTTTGAGTTTTTCCATTTGAGCAAGTCTGGTGCCATTTCTAAATTCGTCTTTACGGACTGTTCTGTTTTTGACAGATTCTGCCTTTTATTTCGCATTGCCTCTTTTGCTATGTTGGATTTATTTCTTTGATCCACTAATGTCCAGTAGCATTATGCAATGTCCAGAAGTGAAAATAATGATTGTGTCACCTCTGAATTAGTGAATTATTAATGATGCACTAACCCTCTAATGAGTTTGCTTGAAGTTTGGTGTGAAGGAAGTTTTCAAGGGTCAAGAGAGGAGAATGATATACTATGATCAAGAGGAGTGAAAGCTCTAAGCTTGGGGATGCCCCCGTGGTTCACCCCTGCATATTTTAAGAAGACTCAAGCGTCTAAGCTTGGGGATGCCCAAGGCATCCCCTTCTTCATCGACAACATCATCAGGTTCCTCCCCTGAAACTATATTTTTATTCAATCACATCTTGTGTTCTTTACTTGGAGCGTCGGTTTGTTTTCGTTTTTGTTTTGTTTGAATAAGATGGATCCTAGCATTCACTTTGTGGGAGAGAGACACGCTCCGCTGTTGCATATGGACACATGTGTCCTTAGGCTTTACTCATAATGTTCAAGGCGAAGTTTCTTCTTCGTTAATTTGTTATATGGTTGGAATTGGAAAATGCTACATGTAGTAATTCTAAAAATGTCTTGGATAATGTGATACTTGGCAATTGTTGTGCTCATGTTTAAGCTCTTGCATCATATGCTTTGCACCCATTAATGAAGAAATACATAGAGCTTGCTAAAATTTGATTTGCATATTTGGTTTCTCTAAGGTCTAGATAATATCTAGTATTGAGTTTTGAACAACAAGGAAGACAGTGTAGAGTCTTATAATGTTTACAATGTGTCTTTTATGTGAGTTTTGCTGCACTTGTTCATCCTTGAGTTTGCTTCAAATAACCTTGCTAGCCTAAACCTTGTATCGAGAGGGAATACTTCTCATGCATCCAAAATCCTTGAGCCAACTACTATGCCATTTGTGTCCACCATACCTACCTACTACATGGTATTTCTCCGCCATTCCAAAGTAAATTGCTTGAGTGCTACCTTTAAAATTCCATCATTCACCTTTGCAATATATAGCTCATGGGACAAAATAGCCTTAAAAACTATCGTAGTATTGAATATGTACTTATGCACTTTATATTTTATTAAGTTGCTTGTTGTGCGATAACCATGCTTCTGGGGAACGCCATCAACTATTGTTGAATATCATGTGAGTTGCTATGCATGTCCGTCTTGTCTGAAGGTCTATCATTTTAGTGGTTGGAGCATGCAAAATTGTTAGAGAAGAACATTGGGCCGCTAACTAAAGCCATGAATCATGGTGGAAGTTTCAGTTTTGGACATATATCCTCAATCTCATATGAGAATAATAACTGCTACATGCTTATGCATTTAAGAGGGAGTCCATTATCTGTTGTCCATGTTGTCCCGGTATGGATGTCTAAGTTGAGAATAATCAAAAGCGAGAAATCCGAAATGCGAGCATTCTCCTTAGACCTTTGTACAGGCGGCATGGAGGTACCCCTTTGTGACACTTGGTTGAAACATGGCATGCAAAGATCCGGTAGTCCAAGTTAAGTAGGACGAAGTGCGGGCACTATTAGTATACTATGCGTGAGGCTTGCAACTTGTAAGATATAATTTTCATAACTCATAAGCTTTATTACTACCGTTGACAAAATTGTTTCATGTTTTCAAAATAAAAGCTCTAGCACAAATACAGCAATCGATGCTTTCCTCTTTGAAGGACCATTCTTTTACTTTTCTTGTTGAGTCAGTTTACCTATCTCCCTCCACCTTAAGAAGCAAACACTTGTGTGAAGTGCATTGATTCCTACATACTTGCATATTGCACTTATTATACTACTTTATGTTGACAATATCCATGAGATATACATGTTATAAGTTGAAAGCAACCGCTGAAACTTAATCTTCCTATGTGTTGCTTCAACACCTTTACTTTGATTTATTGCTTTATGAGTTAACTCTTATGCAAGACTTATTGATGCTTGTCTTGAAGTACTATTCATGAAAAGTCTTTGCTTTATGATTCATTTGTTTACTCATGTCATTACCTTTGTTTTGATCGCTGCATTCATTACATATGTTTACAAATAGTATGATCAAGATTATGATGGCATGTCACTTCAGAAATTATCTTTGTTATCGTTTTACCTGCTCGAAGAACTAAACAGGGATGCGATACGTCTCCAACGTATCGATAATTTCTTATGTTCCATGCTACTTTATTGATGATACCTACATGTTTTATGCACATTATATGTCATATTTATGCATTTGGAACTAACCTATTAACAAGATGCCGAAGAGCCAGTTCTGTTTTCTGCTGTTTTGGTTTCAGAAATCCTAGTAAAGAAATATTCTGAATTGGGAAACTTTCGCCCAGGGTCCTAATTTTGCACGAAGCTTCCGGAAGACCGAAGACCTAACGAAGTGGGGCCACGAGGCGGCCAGGAGGGTGGCCGGCGCGGCCCGGGCCTGGCGCCGGCCTACCCAGGCCCCTCGTGTGGCCCCCTGCGTTGACCCTCCGCCTACTTAAAGCTTCCGTCGCGAAACCCCCAGTCTGAGAGCCACGATACGGAAAACCTTACGGAGACGCCGCCGCCGCCCCATCTCGGGGGATTACGGAGATCGCCTCCGGCACCTGGGAGAGGGGATTCATCTCCGGAGGACTCTACACCGCCATGGTCGCCTCCGGAGTGATGAGTGAGTAGTTCACCCCTGGACCATGGGTCCATAGCGGTAGATAGATGGTCTTCTCCTTGTTGTGCTTCATTGTTGGATCTTGTGAGCTGCCTAACATGATCAAGATCATCTATCTGTAATACTATATGTTGTGTTTGTCGGGATCCGATGGATAGAGAGTACTATGATTATGGTGATTATCAATCTATTGTTTATGTGTTGTTTATGATCTTGCATGCTCTCCGTTATTAGTAGAGGCTCTGGCCAAGTTTTTACTCTTAACTCCAAGAGGGAGTATTTATGCTCGATAGTGGGTTCATGCCTCCATTGAATCTGGGACAGTGACAGAAAGTTCTAAGGTTGTGGATGTGCTGTTGCCACTAGGGATAAAACATTGATGCTATGTCTAAGGATGTAGTTGTTGATTACATTACGCACCATACTTAATGCAATTGTCGTTGCTTTGCAACTTAATGGGGGTTCGGATGATAACCTGAAGGTGGACTTTTTAGGCATAGATGCAGTTGGATGGCGGTCTATGTACTTTGTCGTAATGCCCAATTAAATCTCACTATATTTACCATGTCATGTATATGCATTGTTATGCCTTTCTCTATTTGTCAATTGCCGACTGTAATTTGTTCACCCAACATGCTTTTATCTTATGGGAGAGACACCTCTAGTGAGCTGTGGACCCCGGTCCTATTCTTTACATAGCATACAATCTACTGCAATTGTGTTTTACTATTTTCTTTGCAAACATCTTCCACTCGATCGTTTAATCCTTTGTTACAGCAAGCCGTGAGATTGACAACCTCACTTTCGTTGGGACAAAGTACTTGGGTGTGTTGTGTAGGTTCCGCGTTGGCGCCGGAATCCCAGTGTTGCGCCGCATCACATTTCGCGACCATCAACCTTCAACGTGCTTCTTGGCTCCTCTGGTTCGATTAAACCTTGGTTTCTTTCTAAGGGAAAACTTGCTACTGTGCGCATCATACCTTCCTCTTGGGGTTCCCAACGAACGTGTGAGTTACACGCCATCAGCATGTCACTGACAAGTGCGATTTCCAAGTTATTCCCGACTTCCCCGAGGAGGTCATAATGACAAAGATACCGGCTAAACGAAGCCGGAGGATTTATGAGGAGTTCGGTAATACCGGCTAAGGTTTAACTTGAAACTGGAAGGATTAATCTGGTGCGATAAAGAACCTGGTGTGGACCGTCGGAAAGATCCGTCGGACCGCACTAGCTTCGGGGACTAATGTCGGGGGGATGGCCCCCGGTAGGCCAAGACTATGGCAAACGAGCCGTGTTCAAGCATTGATCTACCGGATTGAAGATTAAAACGGACGCTCGAAGTTGAGTAAGTACGAACCGGTATACCAGGAGGGGTATGCCGGAGTTCGGTAAACATGCGAGTAAGGCAAGGATGCCGGAGCTCTAAGGTAAAGGTACCGGAGAACCGGCATAGGATCAACTGTAGCATGTCGACATTCCAGTCAACGATTCCATCAAGGAGCAAAGGCACTTTATGAGCGAAGCACTTCGGCTTTAATCGAAGCTATGATGCCAAAGAAGCTGATGACGTAAAAGAAGCCGAAGGAGGTCATCAGCTGCTGATTAAAGACGATACCGGTGTCATCTGGGGTCAAAGTAGCTTTATAAAGTGGCTTAGCTTATCAAAGATGCCATTAGGGTTTCTTCCCTTGTAAGCGACCCTCTCCCTTATATAAGGAGAGGGGGCACCCCCCTTGTGCGGGACGATCAACATTAGGATAGATGTGCTCACCTTGTAGTTCGTACCATCTTCAACCTCTGGCCATTTTGGCCAAGTTCATCAATACAAGATCTTGAGTTCATCTCTCCTTCTTGCTTAACCTTCCCCTCACCCGGATCCCCAAGCGTACATCCGGCCCCAACTTAAGCCATCCCATGACATCTGTTGTTTCACCACCACGACAACTTCAGCAACAACTCTTATCTCTGCCAATTGCTTGTCATGCTTGCCTAGCTAGATTTTCCTGTTATCCAGTATGTTGATGATACTTTGGTCATTTGTAAGGCTGATGCTACTCAAATCATATGCCTAAAAGCTCTCTTGTTGTCTCTGCTGAATCTACTGGCTTAAAGGTGAATTATAATAAATCCAATATGGTCCCTATCAATTTGAGTGAGGAAAGATTGCAACATTTTGCTCATACTCTAAGCTGCATAACTGGGAGTCTGCCTTTCACTTATTTGGGGCTGCCTCTTGGGCTCGCAAAACCTTCTATTGAACATTTCTTGCCTATGGTCCAAAGAGTGCAAAGAAGACTTTGTGAAATTGTGGATTTTCCGAATTATGGTGGCAAACTGCTCATGGTGAAATCACTGCTGGCATCTCTTCCTATTTTCTTCATGTGTTGTATGGATGTTCCCATTTCTATCAAAGAACAATAAAAAAATATATGAGGCATTGTTTATGGAGAAAAAATATATGATGTGCAAGCTAGAGGATCAGCCATGGTAGCCTAGAAGATGGTTTGCAGACCAAAGCAACAAGGTGGTCTTGGAGTCCTCAATCTGGACATCAAAACAAAGCATTTCTTTTTAAAAATGTCCATAAACTTTTTAACAGAATGGACATTCCTTGGGTAAATCTTGTCTCTAATTCTTATTATGAGAATGACTCTATTCCTGGACAAAGAGCAGAAGGATCCTTTTGGGGGAAAGCACACTTAAAACTGCTGGACAATTATAAAGCCCTTGCAAGATGTAATCTGGGAGATGGAAAACTGCTTTATTCTGGAATGATTTATGGGAATACCAATGTCTGGTTCAAAAATACACTCACTTGGTCACATTTGCAAAGAATACAAACAGTTCTGTGAATGAAGCAGATCTAACTGAATTTACTGAGGACCTTTTTAATCTCCTCCACTCACAACAAGCTTATGAGGAATTTAATGAGCTAGAACTTGTTTGTCAAAGTGCCTCTGAGAAGATGATTTTGGGGCAAAAAGATAATTGGAGTTATATTTTGGGAAACTCACGGTATTCATCTCAGAAGGCTTATAAAGTGCTGATAGGTAATCAACCCACAATTCCACATTTTTCATGGATATGGAATTCATCATGCCAAGAAAAGCATAAATTCTTTTTCTGGCTGCTTCTTACTGGTAGATTAAATACAAGAAACGTGCTACGAAGGAAGAATATGACTTTCAATCCTATAATTGTGTCTCGATGGATTGTAGCAGAGAAGAAACACTACAACACTTGTTTTGAACTTGCCCTTTTGTTGCTAATTGCTAGGACTTCATCTCCATGAAGGTTGAGAAATCTCTCGGTGAATGAGTCGTTTCAGGATTTAAAAACTAAACCGGATGTGCCTTTTTCCGTGGAAAAAAATCATTCTTGCTTCATGGGCTTTATGGATCTCCAGAAACAATAAACTTTTCAGAAATCAGAATCCAAGTTTCCAGAGTTGGAAAGCCATTTTCCTGAAAGAAATGAAGATGCTTAATCACATAATGAAGGAGAAGAACGAAGCTCAGTTTGAAAGATGAATTAGAGATTAGTTTAATTAGTCAAGATTTCTTAGTTTTCTCTTTTCTTTTTTTGTAATTATCCATGTAAAATTTATTTGAGTTTGTATATTACATATATATTGCAGTGGGAGCCTTTCCCACTGTTTCCCTTTTAAAAAGGGGCACCACTAGGGATCGGTACCCGATAGTTTGCTTCCTATCGGACCAGCTTTCGGCCGCCCGATTGGAAGCCGTCTGACCCTCGGATCTTTTTCACGCCCTGCACAATTCATTCCGTGATTATAGGACCGTTTGCATGCAGGTTAATTGGATGCATTTCCCTGAACGTGCGGCCCATCCCGCGGGATTTCCAAGTTTGACTTCCACTAATCACGAATGCTTCCATTTTTTTCTAGATAATCACCGCATGGCTAAATCATACTTTCCATATTCAAGAATATTGCTAAGTTTTGCCGATATTTACTCATGGTTCTTGGTTTCTACCTAGTACCGTGACTAATATACGTTCTGATGGCACATTAGATTTGTTTTCTCCCTACATATAATGTTTTCTTTGCTTCATATATTAATTCACATTGTACAGGAGTCATGCTTCCAGCATTGTCACACTTTCTTCATAATTCTTAGTTAAATTATTTCCTGAAGCACTTAATCCAAGTACACCATTTGTTTTCCATACATTTGAATCATGGTTGCAGCCACTGTCCTTGTGTGCTTCTATTATTTTCACATATGCTTACACTATTGAAAAATGTTTCCAATGCTGCTAACTTTTGTTTGTTTTAGAAGCTGTGTATTTATAGTTCCATCGACTTAACACTTTGCTTCTATAGTGACGAGAATTCGCTTCTTTGAAAATAAAATTTTGCCATAAACGGTAGATTTTGCTACAATGTTTATCACATGTGTTTTATATGGTTTTGAAGTATTGCTGCAACATTTTTCATTTTGTGCTTCGTTTCTGTTTAATATATGCTTCCATGTATTATGGTTGCATATTCTTTTACTTGACTAGCACTTAATTTGGTTTCTTCGTATGCAACTTAAAGCAGCTTCCTATATTATCTCCAGATGCTTCGACACCAAAAACAAAAGGAAACATGCTTTGCTGCTTCCACAATAGTCCGACACATATGTACTAGTATTAATGCTTCCTGGTTGTATTAATATTGCTTCATAACTTCCTACTAGATGCTTCAGTTGTGTTTCATCTCCCTCTGAAGCATTATTGTGGAGGGCCTTGGAGCTTGGACGCATACGGAAAGAGTATGCCTCGCCGGATCAGCAACGTAGGTTAGCCAAAAAAGTCAGTGTTCATCATACGCCCCTGCCGTTCGCCGGAGGCAACAACGAGAAACTGGAGTATGAGAAGGTTGTTGGCGCCCCTCGCGACTTGCGACCCTGCTCATCGTAGGCATCGTCTGTTAGCGCCGCTCATCGTAGGCCACAAGAAACTTTGGAAGCATCAATTTACGATGCCTCAACATAACTAGTACCACGTGGAAGCTTCGAAGCCTGAAACATAACTAGTAGCACAAGGTCAATGTTTAAATCACAATTGTACTAAAGACGACATTAACCAAAACTAACAGGAAGAAGCATGGTTGTATGTAGGAAACTGTAAAGCGGAAAAAAATATAATGTACACATATGAAGCAAAGAAATTCCCTATAATTTTTTCACTTCCCATACGTATCAAGAGATTAGTGCTATGGCAACATAAGTCGTATTGGAAGCATAGAAGTTTCATACAAAGTATCTCAATATTAGACATAGCACTAATATTGAGATACGTTGTATCTGTCAGATAAGTGCTATCTAACAGATTGATTTTGCGATGTTAAAGTTAACTACAGTAACTACAGTAGATTACTCTGCAAAGATCGAAAACCCTGATTGGGATCTAGGACTAGGTCCGTTGCAAGTTACCTGCTCCTACATTGTGTAGGTGTTCAACGAAGCAGCCGCCGATCCAGTGCTTCATGTGGAGTGATCTGCCCGGTTATGCCGCATCTGACTCTATACCGACGTCCGTCGGCGGTCAGGGAGGTCCCGACGACATACCCGCGACGGAGCGTCGAGTGTGCCAGCGCAGGGCCTGAACCAGGTGATTGGTAACTGCATGGAGCACGCCGAGTATGCCGAGTCGCCGCGCAATATGTCACCTCGGGCGACCAGCGTCCTGAACACCATCCTGTCCTCGACCTCGCGGTGGTCGCAGCTGCTGGAATTTGTGGGCATTTGGCCTTTGGCCCATGGCCCATTATCAAATTCTGAAACTCACATGGCCCATTCCAATAATCAGTGGCAGCACTAGTGGGGGCTAAAGTTTAGTCCCACATTGCTAGTTGGGAGAGAGTTGGAGTGGTATATAAGGTGGGTTGTTCTAGTCCTAGTAAGTGAGTGAGAAGAGAGAGAGCCCTCGCGCACTCCTCCTCTGCCGCTCGCCTCGCCACGCCTCGCCTCGCCTCGCCACGCCACGCCACGACGCGCCGCGGGTTGCGGGAATCGAGCTGAGCTTATCTTTTTGCTGTTTGGGAAATTAATTGTGTAATCAATTCTGAGTCATTAACGGACGCGTTACTCAGCCGTTTTGCCTTCCGGATTTTCTGGATCGTGGCTGTGCCGACTCGGACGTGGGCTGCGCCCCACGAACTTCCCGAACCGCACTATATAAGCACGGACGAGAACCCTAACCTAAAAGTACCACATATGCGACTACATGTTTCCAGTTCATTGCGCCGCCGCCTTCGTCTCCTCATCTCGTCCGTCGGCGTGCACCGACTGCCGGGACAGTAGGCCTCCGGAACCCTGCCTCTCATGAACCTGTACGGGTGAGGGGCAATCAGGTTTTTGGGGAGCGCTCCGGCGCGACTACTGGCAGCACGACGTCGTCTTCGGACGACGAGTGTCTCCACACCGACAACTTCTTCCCGGACCTCAGCGACTTCTTCGACAACCTCAACATGGGCGACAACGACGCTGCTGTGAAGTATGTGATCTTGTCGTTTCTCTTTCAGTTTCTGTTAGAGCTTCTTGTTCTAGTTTCTGTGGTAGATGCGATCGGTTTGTCTTGTTTAGATGTGATCTGTTCATCTACCTTACTAGTCTGCACGATTAGTTTACTTATTGTTTTCATAGTCATGATTTATCAATTACTCGTACGGATTATTTCATATGGATATTTGCTTATATATTCAACAATCCAAAAACCTGATTTTAGGCAAATCAATTCAAGCAGCGTTGCTGCCGCTACTCGACCTCCCCTCTTTGATGGTATGCATTACAAGAGGTGGCGCACAAAGGCAGTTCTATGGTTTACAAACCTAGGCTGTTTTAGCGCCACAGATGCTAGACCTGAGGGGCCTCTCTCTGCAGAGGAGCAGGAAAAGTTTGAGAAGGTCGACGCCATGTTTAAGGCGGCCTTGTTCAGCATTCTTGGGGACAACATTGTTGACCCGTACATGGCTTTCGACCATGGTAAAGATGCGTGGGATGCGCTCGAGGCCAAATTTGGGGTCTCGGACGCTGGCACTGAATTGTATGTCATGGAGCAATACTATGACTACAGGATGACTGATGAGCGCTCCGTGGTTGAGCAGGCTCATGAGATTCAGTCCCTTGCCAAAGAACTTGAGCAGTTTAAGTGTACCTTACCGGACAAATTTGTGGCCGGTGGCATTATTGCCAAGCTTCCTCCTTCGTGGAGGAACTTTGCTACTTCTCTGAAACATAAGAGACAAGAGTTTTCCGTTTCGGATCTCATTGGCTCGCTTCATGTGGAAGAGAAGGCGAGAGCAAAGGACACACGCGCTCGTAGTTTTGAGGGAGGTTCTAGTGCCAATGTGGTACAGAAGAAAAACTTCCAATCTCACAAGTCTAAGAATAAGAACAATGGAAAAGGCAAGTTTGATGAGAAGAACAAAGCCTCCAACTCAACCAACTTCAAAAGGAAGACTCCTTATAAGAAGAAAGGGAACTGCCATGTTTGTGGTGCTCCTGGACATTGGGCTCGATTGCCCAGAACGCCATGATCGGTGATGCGCGTAGACGTACACGTCCGTTGGGAACCCCAAGAGGAAGGTATGATGCGCACAGTGGCAAGTTTCCCAAGAAACCAAGGTTTAATCGGACCAGTGGAGTCAAGAAGCACGTTGAAGGTTGATGGTGGCGAAATATGATGCGGCGCAACACCAGGGATTCGGCGCCAACGTGGAACCTGCACAACACAGTACTTTGCCCCAACGAAGCAGTGAGGTTGTCAATCTCACCGGCTTGTTGTAACAAAGGATTAACCGTATTGTGTGGAAGATGATTCTTTGCGAAGAAAACAGTAAAACAAGTATTGCAGTAGATTGTATGCGATGTAAAGAATAGGACCGGGTCCACAGTTCACTAGAGGTGTCTCTCCCATAAGATAAAGCATGTTGGGTGAACAAATTACAGTCGGGCAATTGACAAATAGAAAAGGGCATAACAATGCATATACATGATATGATAAATATAGTGAGATTTAATTGGGCATTACGACAAAGTACATAGACCGCCATCCAGCATGCATCTATGCCTAAAAAGTCCACCTTCAGGTTATCATCCGAACCCCTTCTAGTATTAAGTTGCAAGCAGACAATTGCATTAAGTATGGTGCGTAATGTAATCAACAACTACATCCTTAGACATAGCATCAATGTTTTATCCCTAGTGGCAGCAGCACATCCACAACCTTAGAACTTTCTGTCACTGTCCCAGATATCAATGGAGGCATGAACCCACTATCGAGCATAAATACTCCCTCTTGGAGTTAAGAGCAAAAACTTGGCCAGAGCCTCTACTAATAACGGAGAGCATGCAAGATCATAAACAACACATAAATAATAGATTGATAATCACCATAACATAGTATTCTCTATCCATCGGATCCCGAACAACAACATATAGTATTACAGATAGATGATCTTGATCATGTTAGGCAGCTCACAAGATCCAACAATGAAGCACATAAGGAGAAGATGACCATCTAGCTACTGCTATGGACCCATAGTCCGGGGTGAACTACTCACTCATCACTCCGGAGGTGATCATGGCGATGAAGAGTCCTCAGGAGATGATTCCCCTCTCCGGGGAGCGGACGATCTCCTGAATCCCCGAGATGGGATTCGCGGCGGCGCGTCTCTGGAAGGTTTTCCGTATCGTGGCTCTCGGTGCTGGGGGTTTCGCGACGGAGACTATTTGTAGGCGGAAGGGCAGGTAAAGAGGCGGCACGAGGCCCACACCATGGCGGCGCGGCCGGGGCTGGCCGCGCCGCCCTGGTGTTTCGCCACCTCGTGGCCCCATGACTTTCCTTCGGTCTTACGGAAGCTTCGTGCAAAAATAGGACCACTGGCGTTGATTTCGTCCAATTAGAATATTTCCTTACTAGGATTTCTGAAACCAAAAACAGCAGAAAACAGCAACTGGCTCTTCGGCATCTTGTTAATAGGTTAGTGCGGAAAATGCGTAAATACGACATATAATGTGTATAAAACATGTAGATATCATCAATAATGTAGCATGGAACATAAGAAATTATCGATACGTCGGAGACGTATCAGCATCCCCAAGCTTAGTTCTGCTCGTCCCGGCAGGTATGATAACAAGGATAATGGAGTGACATGCCATCATAATCTTGATCATACTATTGTAAACATATGTAATGAATGCAGCGATCAAAACAATGGTAATGACATGAGTAAACAAATGAATCATAAAGCAAAGACTTTTCATGAATAGTACTTCAAGACAAGCATCAATAAGTCTTGCATAAGAGTTAACTCATAAAGCAATAAATCAAAGTAAAGGTATTGAAGCAACACAAAGGAAGATTAAGTTTCAGCGGTTGCTTTCAACTTATAACATGTATATCTCATGGATATTGTCAACATAGAGTAATATAACAAGTGCAATATGCAAGTATGTAGGAATCAATGCACAGTTCACACAAGTGTTTGCTTCTTAAGGTGGAGAGAGATAGGTGAACTGACTCAACAATAAAAGCAAAAGAAAGGTCCTTCAAAGAGGAAAGCATCGATTGCTATATTTGTGCTAGAGCTTTTATTTTGAAAACATGAAACAATTTTGTCAACGGTAGTAATAAAGCATATGAGTTATGTAAATTATATCTTACAAGTTGCAAGCCTCATGCATAGTATACTAATAGTGCCCGCACCTTGTCCTACTTAGCTTGGACCGGATCATCGCAATACACATGTTTCAACCAAGTGTCACAAAGGGGTACCTCCATGCCACTTGTACTAAGGAGAAAGCTCGCATTTTGGATTTCTCGCTTTTGATTATTCTCAACTTAGACATCCATACCGGGACAACATGGACAACAGATAATGGACTCCTCTTTAATGCATAAGCATGTAGCAATAATTATTATTCTCATATGAGATTGAGGATATATGTCCAAACTGAAACTTCTACCATGATTCATGGCTTTAGTTAGCGACCCAATGTTCTTCTCTAACAATATGCATGCTCCAACCATTAAGGTGGTAGATCTCTCTTACTTCAGACAAGAAGGACATGCATAGCAACTCACATGATATTCAACAAAGAGTAGTTGATGGCGTCCCCGAAGCAGGTTATCGCACAACAAGCAACTTAATAAGAGATAAAGTGCATAAGTACATATTCAATACTACGATAGTTTTTAAGGCTATTTTGTCCCATGAGCTATATATTGCAAAGGCGAATGATGGAATTTTAAAGGTAGCACTCAAGCAATTTACTTTGGAATGGCGGAGAAATACCATGTAGTAGGTAGGTATGGTGGACACAAATGGCATAGTGGTTGGCTCAAGGATTTTGGATGCATGAGAAGTATTCCCTCTCGATACAAGGTTTAGGCTAGCAAGGTTATTTGAAGCAAACTCAAGGATGAACCGGTGCAGCAAAACTCACATAAAAGACATATTGTAAACATTATAAGACTCTACCCCGTCTTCCTTGTTGTTCAAAACTCAATACTAGAATTATCTAGACCTTAGGGAGACCAAATATGCAAACCAAATTTTAGCAAGCTCTATGTATTTCTTCATTCATTGGTGCAAAGTATATGATGCAAGAGCTTAAACATGAGCACAACAATTGCCAAGTATCACATTATCCAAGACATTTTAGAATTACTACATGTAGCATTTCCCAATTCCAACCATATAACAATTTAACGAAGAAGTTTCAACCTTCACCTTGAATATTATGAGTAAAGCCTAAGGACATATTTGTCCATATGCAACAGCGGAGCGTGTCTCTCTCCCACACGGTGAATGCTAGGATCCATTTTATTCAAACAAAAAAAAAGACGCTCCAAGTAAAGAACACAAGATGTGATGAATAAAAATAGGAGGAACCTGATGATGTTGTCGATGAAGAAGGGGATGCCTTGGGCATCCCCAAGCTGACCCTTGAGTCTTCTTAAAATATGCAGGGATGAACCACGGGGCATCCCCAAGCTTAGAGCTTTCACTCCTCTTGATCATAGTATATCATACTCCTCTCTTGACCCTTGAAAACTTCCTTCACACCAAACTTCAAGCAAACTCATTAGAGGGTTAGTGCACAATTAAAAATTCACATATTCAGAGGTGACACAATCATTCTTAACACTTCTGGACATTGCACAAAGCTACTGGATATTAGTGGATCAAAGGAATTCATCCAACATAGCAAATACGGCAATGCGAAATAAAAGGCAGAATCTGTCAAAAACAGAACAGTCCGTAAAGACGACCTGAAAGGTGCACCAGACTTGCTCAAATGGAAAAACTCAAAACTAATGAAAGTTGCGTACATATCTGAGGATCACGCTCGTAATTTCGCAGATTTTTTGATTTTTACAGAGACTTGTGCCAGAATTCGTGACAGACAGCAATGCTGTTTCTGCGCAGCGATCCCAAATATAACATCAACTTTAGCATAGAAACTTTACTTGGCACAAAAACATGATAAGGAGAGGTTGCTACAGTAGTAAACAACTTCCAAGACTCAAATATAAAACAAAGTACTGTAGTAAAAACATGGGTTGTCTCCCATAAGCGCTTTTCTTTAACGCCTTTCAGCTAGGCGCAGAAAGTGTAATTCAAGTATTATCAAGAGATGAGGCATCAACATTACCTTGGGCTTTACCCTTACCTTTCTTGTTCTTTTTCTTACTCTTTGGTTTAGGGAATACATGTCTACCCCCAGGTGTAGAGGTGAATTTTAGGGTGCCTTCTCCCATATCTATGACTGCCCCCAATAGTTTCAGCAGGGATCTTCCGAGTGTGATTTGTCCTGTTCTGCACATTCAATAACAAGATAATCAATGGATATTGTTCTACCAAGAATGGTTGTATGCACACCCGCAGCTATTCCTTTAGGGATTATAACAGAGTTATCAATAAGAGTTATTCCTTCTCCCCCTTCAATGAATCCCCAAAGTTGCAAAGATTCATGAATACTCTTAGGCATTAAGCAAAATTCAGACATAATATCACAATTGGCATGAAGAGTTTGGTCACCGATAACAATTTTAATAGTAGGATCCCATAATGAAGGTTCAGAGTTCACTAAAACTTGATCAAGACGGTTACGAACATATCTATAATTTTCATTCAAGCAAGATGCCCTTGTCTCAAGAGTGTTTAATCTATTATAAATGCCAATAAGGGCTGAATCAAAGTTATTAGCTGAATCATGTGATGCAACCAACTTCTTTATGGCATTAAAAGCTTGATCCCCATTACAATGAAGGAAATCTCCCCCACTACAGCATCCAAGGCATATCTATAGCGAATCATAAGACCAAAATAAAAATTACTAAGGAGCAAACTTAGAGTCATTTGAGGTTCAACTTTACGATAGTAAAAATTCTCGACCAAGCATCTTTGAAACTCTCCTCATCCCCTTGTTTAAAAGTAAAAACTAATTCCTCGGGTGAAGAAGTAACAAGTGCGAGCTAGACATGATAACAAAAGTAAACTAAATGCAAGTAACTAATTTTTGTGTTTTTGATATAGAGAGCAAGACAGTAAATAAAGTAAAACTAGCAACTAATTTTTTTGTGTTTTGTTTAGGTGCAGCAAACAAAGTAGTAAATAAAATAAAGCAAGACAAAAACAAAGTAAAGAGATTGGGAAGTGGAGACTCCCCTTGCAGCGTGTCTTGATCTCCCCGGCAACGGCGCCAGAAATTTGCTTGTGATGACCCACAAGTATAGGGGATCGCAACAGTCTTCGAGGGAAGTATTACCCAATTTATTGATTCGACACAAGGGAAGACAAAGAATACTTGTAAGCCTTAATAGCGGAGTTGTCAATTCAGCTGCACACAGAAACAGACTTGCTCGCAGTTTATCGGTAGCAACAGTTTTATAGCATTAGGAATAGTGAAATAACGGTGAAATAAAGACAGCGTAGTGATTATAGTAAACGCGAGGATTAAAATACGTAGGCACAGGGACGGATTAACGGGCGTTGCATGGATGAGAGAAACTCATGTAACAATCAAAGCGGGGGCATTTGCAGATAATAATAAAACGGTATCCAAGTACTAATCAATCAATAGGCATGTGTTCCATATTTAGTCGTACGTGCTCGCAATGAGAAACTTGCACAACATCTTTTGTCCTAGGCCGGTGGCAGCCGGGCCTCTAGAAACTACTGGAAATTAAGGTACTCCTTTTAATAGAGTACCGGAGCAAAGCATTAACACTCCGTGAACACATGTGATCCTCACATCGCTACCATCCCCTCCGGTTGTCCCGATTTATGTCACTTCGGGGCCATTGGTTCCGGACAGCGACATGTGTATACAACTTGCAGGTAAGATCATAAACAACGAATATCTTCATGAATCAATAACATGTTCAGATCTGAGATCATGGCACTCGGGCCTAGTGACAAGCATTAAGCATAACAAGTTGCAACAATATCATAAAAGTGACATCTACGGATACTAGGCACTATGCCCTAACAATCTTATGACTATTACATGACCAATCTCATCCAATCCCTACCATCCCCTTCAGCCTACAGCGGGGAATTACTCACACATGGATGGGGAAACATGGCTGGTCGATGGAGAGGCGTTGGCGGTGATGGCGGTGAAGATCTCCTCCAATTCCCCGTCCGGCGGAGTGAACGGAGACTTCGGCTCCCGAGACGGAGTTTCGCGATGTGGCGGCTCTCTGGAGGTTTAGCGACCGACTTCTCCGTGCGTTTTTAGGTCGAGGCCGATAAGTAGAAGGGGCGTCGGAGGCCGGAGGGGGCCACACCATAGGGCCGCGGGCTGAGCGCGCCGCCTTATGGTGTGGGGCCCTCGGGCCTCCACTTACTTGTCCTTCAGCTCCGTCGGTATTCTGGGAAAATAGGGCCTTACGCATAAATTCCGAGGATTTTCCGAAAGTTGGATTCTGCACAAAAACGAGACACGAAGCAATTCTGCTGAAAACAGCGTTAGTCCGTGTTAGTTGTATCCAAAATACACAAATTAGAGGCAAAACAATAGCAAAAGTGTTCGGGAAAGTAGATACGTTTTGGACGTATCAGCTTGATGCGCGTAGATGTACACGTCCGTTGGGAACCCCAAGAGGAAGGTATGATGCGCACAGTGGCAAGTTTCCCTCAGTAAGAAACCAAGGTTTAATCGGACTAGTAGGAGTCAAGAAGCACGTT
Source organism: Lolium multiflorum (assembly GCA_030979885.1). Lineage (NCBI taxonomy): Eukaryota > Viridiplantae > Streptophyta > Magnoliopsida > Poales > Poaceae > Lolium > Lolium multiflorum. Next base: position 135,527,978 of record CM061749.1, on the reverse strand, counting down.
GAAGGTTGATGGTGGCGAAATATGATGCGGCGCAACACCGGGGATTCCGGCGCCAACGTGGAACCTGCACAACACAACGAAGTACTTTGCCCCAACGAAGCAGTGAGGTTGTCAATCTCAAGGCTTGCTGTAACAAAGGATTAACCGTATTGTGTGGAAGATGATTGTTTACGAAGAAAACAGTAAAACAAGTATTGCAGTAGATTGTATGCGATGTAAAGAATAGGACCGGGGTCCACAGTTCACTAGAGTGTCTCTCCCATAAGATAAAAGCATGTTGGGTGAACAAATTACAGTCGGGCAATTGACAAATAGAAAAGGGCATAAAAATGCATATACATGATATGATAAATATAGTGAGATTTAATTGGGCATTACGACAAAGTACATAGACCGCCATCCGGCATGCATCTATGCCTAAAAAGTCCACCTTCAGGTTATCATCCGAACCCCTTCCGTATTAAGTTGCAAGCAACAGACAATTGCATTAAGTATGGTGCGTAATATAATCAACAACTACATCCTTAGACATAGCATCAATGTTTTATCCCTAGTGGCAACGACACATCCACAACCTTAGAACTTTCTGTCACTGTCCTAGATATCAATGGAGGCATGAACCCACTATCGAGCATAAATACTCCCTCTTGGAGTTAAGAGCAAAAACTTGGCAGAGCCTCTACTAATAACGGAGAGCATGCAAGATCATAAACAACACATAAATAATAGATTGATAATCACCATAACATAGTATTCTCTATCAATCGGATCCCAACAAACACAACATATAGTATTACAGATAGATGATCTTGATCATGTTAGGCAGCTCACAAGATCCAACAATGAAGCACGTAAGGAGAAGACGACCATCTAGCTACGCTGTGGACCCATAGTCGGGGGTGAACTACTCACTCATCACTCCGGAGGTGATCATGGTGATGAAGAGTCCTCGGGAGATGATTCCCCTCTCCGGAGGGTGCCGGAGGCGATCTCTGAATCCCCGAGATGGGATTCGCGGCGGCGGCGTCTCGGAAGGTTTTCGTATCGTGGCTCTCGATACGGGGGGTTTCGCGACGAGACTATTTGTAGGCGGAAGGGCAGGTAAAGAGGCGGCACGAGGGCCCACACCATAGGTCGGCGCGGCCGGGGCACAGGCCGCGCCGCCCTGGTGTTCCGCCACCTCGTGGCCCCCCGACTCTCCTTCGGTCTTGGAAGCTTCGTGCAAAAATAGGACCACTGGGCGTTGATTTCGTCCAATTAAGGAATATTTCCTTACTAGGATTTCGAAACCAAAAACAGTAGAAAACAGCAACTGGCTCTTCGGCATCTTGTTAATAGGTTAGTGCAGGAAAATGCGTAAATACGACATATAATGTGTATAAAACATGTAGATATCATCAATAATGTAGCATGGAACATAAGAAATTATCGATACGTCGGAGACGTATCAATCGGCGTGGGAACAGTGGCAAGTCCGCAAATGTTGTTATTGGCGTTGATACTGAGATGAAGGACGTTGGGTACGGTATTTCCCCTACTGTCCTTTCAGTATGTAACTCTCCTGATTGGTGGATAGACACCGGAGCCAATACACATGTATGTTCTGATGTCTCTATGTTTTCTTCTTATCAGGTCGCAAGGACTTCCTCCGTGCTGATGGGAAACGGCTCACGTGCTTCTGTTCGTGGTGTTGGTACGGTGGATCTGAAGTTTACTTCGGGAAAGACCATCCAGCTGAAGAATGTGCAGCACGTTCCCTCCATTAATAAGAATCTCGTTAGCGGATCGCTTTTATGTCGAGATGGTTTTAAGTTGGTTTTTGAGTCCAATAAAGTTGTAATTTCCAAGTGTGGACAATTTGTTGGAAAGGGTTATGTATGCGGAGGCTTGTTCCGCTTATCTTTGTCAGACTTATGTACTCAAATTGTTAATCATGTTTGCAATGATAGTGAGTCCGATATTTGGCATTCACGACTTTGTCATATTAATTTTGGGTGCATGACGCGGCTAGCGAATATGAATATAATTCCGAAATTTGCTATTGTCAATAAATCCAAGTGCCAAGTATGTGTACAAGCTAAGCAACCACGTAAGTCTCACAAGACTGCGGAGGCAAGAGACTTGGCACCGCTGGAGCTTATACATTCGGATCTTTGTGAAATGAATGGTGAATTGACAAAAGGAGGAAAAGATACTTCATGACTTTAATCGATGACTCTACTCGATATTGTTATGTGTATCTCCTGAAATCCAAAGATGAAGGGGAATGGTGTTTTGGCACATGGGAGCATATGCTCCCTTTATTTTGAAATGCATGTTACATACTTTTTGAAATTTTAAAAAATTGAAACAAAAAATTCGAATGTACATCTTCACGTGCTACATGCTCACAAAGTCGTTTCATAAAAATCCGACTTGTCGTGTGGCGTGTGTAAAAAAGACAAAATTCAATGCTGAAAATAAGGCTTTTCAGGAGATAAATTTTCTCTTTTTTACACAGACCACAAAACATATTGGTTCCTCGCGAAACTTGACGAACGTACGTATATTATGGAGATGTACATGTAGAATTTTTTGTCAAAATTTTTCGACATTTCGAAATATAATTTTTTGATAGAGGGAGCATATGCACCCGGGAGCCAAATTGAATTTCCGAAAGATGAAGCTCTTAATTACTTCAAAATCTTTAAAGCTGAAGCAGAAAACCAACTTGATCGAAAGATCAAGCGGCTAAGGTCTGATCGTGGTGGAGAGTATTTTTCCAAAGAGTTTGACTCTTTTTGTGCGGAACATGGTATTATCCATGAGAGGACGCCTCCCTACTCACCTCAGTCAAATGGGGTGGCCGAAAGGAAGAACCGTACTCTAACTGATTTGGTTAACGCCATGTTAGATACATCGGGTCTATCAAGGCATGGTGGGGGGAGGCGATATTGACTGCATGTCATGTCCTAAACCGTGTCCCCACAAAGAACAAAACCATTACCCCGTTTGAGGAATGGGAAAGGAAAAGGTTGAAACTCTCTTACCTACGAACTTGGGGTGTATGGCAAAAGTAAATGTGATACCCAAGAGCGCAAGCTTGGACCAAAAACCGTGGACTGTGTTCTGCTGGGATATGCATTTCATAGCATTGGCTACAGATTTTTGATAGTAAAATCGAGGTATCCGACATGCATGTTGGTACAATTATGGAGTCGAATGATGCGACTTTCTTTGAGGATATCTTTCCTATGAAGGAAACGTCTAGCTCATCAATTCAGGAGATGCCCAGTTCATCTACTCAGGAATTATTTCCTGAACCTACCATGGCTATAGAACACTTTGATAATCCTGTGGAGGATGACAATGAAGCTCCCAAAAGGAGCAAGAGACGGAAGACTGCAAAGTCCTTTGGTCACGATTTCATTGTGTACCTCGTGGATGATACTCCCACTTCTATTTCAGAGGCCTATGCATCTCAGGATGCGACTACTGGAAGGAAGCTGTAGCGAGATGGATTCCATCTTAGCTAATGGAACTTGGGAAGTTACTGATCGTCCTTATGGGTGCAAACCTGTAGGATGCAAGTGGGTGTTCAAGAAAAAGCTTAGGCCTGATGTTACTATTGAAAAGTACAAGGCACGTCTTGTGGCCAAGGCTTATACCCAGAAAGAAGGTGAAGATTTCTTTGACACATACTCACCTGTTGCCAGATTGACCACCATTCGAGTGCTACTATCCTTGGCTGCCTCACATGGTCTTCTCGTTCATCAAATGGATGTTAAGACTGCTTTCCTAAATGGAGAGCTTGAAGAGGAAATTTATATGGAGCAGCCAGATGGATTTGTAGTAGATGGTCAAGAAGGAAAGGTGTGTAATTACTGAAGTCTTTGTATGGGCTTAAGCAGCGCCTAAGCATGGCATGAGAAGTTTGAAAGAACTTTAACTGCTGAAGGCTTTGTTGTAAACGAAGCTGACAAGTGTGTATACTATCGCCATGGTGGGGGCGAGGGAGTTATTCTCTGTCTCTATGTCGATGACATATTGTAACATCCCAAGTTTCAACAAGAATAAAATCAAGAGAGAATTTTCAATTATTCAAAAATTGCAATAAACAAAAACTTTTTACATGCATATAGTGCCACATATAGTTTTGTGCATTTGAGTGTTTTACCTATGTGCTATTACCATGATGAGTGTTAGTATGTGTATAAATTTCTATGTGAACCCTAACCAAGATGATCAAACCCTAAATTGAGGAGAAATAAAGAAAATGGAAAAAAAACCCATATTTCACTTACATACACAATATGCCATTTTGCAATTCTTCAACCTAGGCCACAATTGCTTGCCCCATTGCTTCTAAAATACTTTAAAGTGATAAACTAACACAAATGCATCCTTGGAGCAAGAATCAAATCAAAAGAAATCAAAATTTCATCATACATATGATAATGGTCACTTGTCCCAAAAATATTTTCTTCACCACTTTACCCCTCTGTATTTCTCAAATCCTAAACTAAACTTAGTCAACCAAAGCCAGGTCATCCAAGACCAGGTCAAGGTGAGTAACTTTGATTTTGACCACCATGGTTAAAGTTGACTAGGTTGACCAGTAGAAAATTGACAAGAGGGGATTTCAAATCAATGTGAAGATCACCTCAAATTTGAAATGTTGCAAATCACTTCCAAATTGAGTGCCACCACCACCAATACCTCACTCTAATTATATAAAAGAGATTCACCAAAAAGAATTTCAAAATTCAAATAAATTTCTCTTGCGGCCATTATGTCGAACAGGTGGCAGGCATCAATTCCAATTTGTGTTACACTCAAATACCCATCGGTTTCTTGCCTAAACTCCTTTAACCCTGTGATCATTTGATCCCTCTGGCTCCCCTGCATCAAGCTTGGTACATGCTAGGGCTTGATAGAGTGGAAAAGCATGGAGAAAGTGAGCATGCCATGCACACCCGGCCACTTTGGGCATCCCTCTCTCTGGCCTCTCCCTCGACTTTTCTCCATGTCCTGGAGCACCCCTGCAGCTCAAGGACACCAACGGTACCCAGCCCCAGCTCGCCAAGGCTTGGCATTGGCCAGAACCAGCGCGTCCAAAACATGCCAGAGCATGCCAGCCAGCGTGGTGATCACGCTCTGGGCGCGCCAGGACGCCGTGAGCTCGAGCGCCCTACACCACCCCTGCAAAGGCTAGCGCCGCGTCGAGCATCCACTCCACACCCTCTAGCACCTAGACACACTCGATTAGCTGCGGAGGCCTTGTCACCGTCGTCCCCGCCGGCGAAGTACCGCGGGTACTGTGATGATCACCGCACGCGCTCGAGTGATTCCGTCGTCCCCTCGCTGCGCCAGCTAGTCCTCGAGCATCGCCAGGACGACGCCTACAAGATGCCGTCCTCACCTTGCCCTTTCGATCGACGGAGAGGCCACGCCGTCGACGCGCCCTCGCAGCACCCCCCGGCCACCATCGCCCTCTATAAATAGAGCTCCTCAGCCCACAACTCCTTCACACCATCTGCTCTCCTCCCTTCTCTGATCACTCTCCCCCCATCAATTTGACACCACACCACCGGAGCTGCTCCAATTGCAAGACGAAGCCCGCCGGAGCCAGGACATCGCCGCCGTTGATCCACGCCGCCCAAGCCTCGCCACTGCTACCAGTCGCCTCAGCACCCTCGACAACGTCGCCTCGTCACTAGAACACCGCGGGAACTCTGGTACGCTCTCCGACCCCTGCGACGCCGCGGGCTCGTCGGAATCTCGCCGGAGACGACGACCGTCGTGAGCCGTCGATCGGCCATCTGATCGACGCTCACGTTTCGTGTACCGTTTCGCTCCATAAGAGCCCGACGGGTGGAGCCCACCATGTCAGGCGGCCCGTGTGTGCAAGTCATACTGCTGGGCCGGCCCAAGTCTTTTTCACCCGTTTAGCCCATTTCGCGTTCCCGCCAAGCCCAACAATTCAAAAATCATACAACAATCCATCATGCCATGTTGATTGATGATAAGATTAGTGTGAAAATTCTTTTAAGTGTTTCTAGTATAGTATGTGAGCTTGGTTTAGTATTTAAACCTCGTATTCGTATATAGACGCTAGTAACGAGGAGTATCAAGAGGAGGAAGCTTACTCCCAAGAAGAAGAGGAGAACTTTGATCACTACTCAGCTCAAGGCAAGCTAATAATCTTGCTAACCACCATGATGCAAAGCTCTACAAGGGCAATGCACCATCACACCTTTAAATTTATGTTTTACCTATCCCATGTTTTTACCTTGCAATTACTTTTGCTTATTTTTTTCAAGTACTCTTGAATTTTTGATTTTTACTTGGTATAGATTAGAACACGATCAAAGGTTATCTTAGACACCATCAAAAATAGATAGCACCCCTCATGAAATAGTTGCTAGCGCTAATCAATTAAAAGTTGACTACTCTAGATGGGAACATGTGACTTTGAAATGAAGTTGAAACCTTGGAATAATGGTTCATTCCATTGAATGACTTTGAAGGTGAATATGACCAAGAGAAGATGGTGATTTTTGATATAAAACCGATATGGGTTTGAATGCGATACCTTTCCAATTATACAAGTACCCCCACAATACCTGATTATGGGTAGGGCTTAACTAGAAACTTGTGTATTTTAGTATGGGTTCCCTCTAAACAAGCATCATAGGGGTTACGCCGAGGCTGCCTCCGTATATGAGAAATGATGTGAATATGAGGTGAATGTACGACCCAAGCCCTGTGCAGTTCCCGGGTTAACAGTTGGTTCTCACCGGGGGCCAAGCTCATGGGGAGAGGTGCCTATACTAGGACATATAAGTGAAAGGTTATGGTTGATGATCCGCGTACTGAGTTACGATGATTCGGGGTTATCCTCGACGGATGTAATCAAAAGTTGTGGCTCAAGAGTACAACCTCTGCAGAGTGTTAAACCTATTCGAATAGCCGTGTCCGATTACGGACGATTGGAAAGGCCATACTATTTCCGTTATCAGGATTTATGTTGAAATGATGAAGGTGAATGGTGAATTGACTTGGATCCCAAATGAATGGTGGGAATGACACTAATGTTCCCACTTGAGTTAGTCTAGCCAATAATGGGTGTTTACTAAATGTTTATAAAAAGAAAAAATTTGGCTTTATGCAAATAAACCTAGAGCTTAGTACCCCTTACTACACTTAATATGTTTTACCTTAGTATTAGTTTGCGAGTACTTTAAGAGTACTCATGGCTTTGCCCTGGCTATTCAAATGCCAGACTTTGAAGAGGAGCAACGTATCAGGATGACGGACAGGAGGTCTACGATAACTAGGATCGTCTTCTAACGTCAAGCGTTGCCTGTGGAATATATAGTCCACTACTACTACGCTTCCGCTACCTATTTGTGATGTTGAACAATCTATTTGTGTAATATTGGATCATGTGATCCCTTGATGTAAGACCTTATGTGTTATAATAAATGATGACTCTGAACTACTTACTATTATGTCTCGCAAAAACAATCTTCCTGGGATTGCGATGTATGATGTAATAGGGCATCCGGACTTAAAAATCCGGGTGTTTACAAGTTGGTATCAGAGCCATTGTTTGACCTTAGGAGACCCTAGTTAGAATGGACGTCGGTAAACTTAGTTTTTAAAGAAATAGTTATGAAAATACAATCATACCCTTACCTTGGAGATCTTTTTCAAAAATAACCAATTCATGTTATTATTACTTAAAATTTTGAACACTTGCACCTTATTAACTAGCTTGTCACTCCCTCTACAGATGGAGCCTATCATCCCGACGGAACCCTTCATCCAAACCCAAGTGTACGACTTGGCGAACGGTGGGGATCTGATCTTTGAAAGGGATCTGTTTGCCCTCACCGAGTTCCTCGGACGCTCGCCTCCCGTGTTTTACGGAGGCCAGATCACTGACCAAGCCAACGGCCAGCTCCAGTGGCTCATCATGGCTAACCTTCTGGGAAGCCGGAGTCACCCATGTTCCGCGATTCGTTCTCTCTCAGAGACAACACAGGTGGATGGACTCGCCCGTGCGCTCCAGGAGGCTCTCGCTTGTCTGTGCGGGCAAAACTCGGTGGCTATTGAAGGGGAACGCTTTGCACACTATGCAAGGCACTCCTCTGTTGGGCTGCCCCTCAGCCTGCCATACCACCCCGTGCTGAGGCATCATGTGGATCATCTCGACTACATGTTGTTCGAGACTCGGTCTGCGCTGGATAACTCCCGCGCCGCCGCCAACCACACTCAGCAGCAGCTGAACCAGTGCGGAGACCATCAAGGTCATCGCAAAGGAGCGCAGAACTCTTCGCCGGTGGTTGCGAGGGACTCCACCATCCACCGCCTCAAGACCAAGATCTCCGTCCTGAAGGAGACCATCTCCACTCAGGTGGAGCAGCTCCAGATCTGGAGGGAGAAGGCGAGGGGAAGACATCAAGGGATGGCTACTCCTATGTCAGCAACGACAACGACTACGAGGAGGAGGAAGAAGGAGACCAGGACTTCTACCAGCACCTGCCTACCGGGATGGACACCACCTTCCCGCTCCGCATCGATGGATAGCTTCCATCCCTATCTGAGCACCGAGTAGTATGAGATGTATCGGTCATTTGTATCCGCCCCATGTATCGTAGATTGTTAAAAGGGTTCTTCAAACCCTCCGGTTTGTTAGCTTGTAATAAAGTGCTACCTTCATGACTAGGTGGTGTGTAATATTACTATCTTATGAATCAAGTTTTAAATTATGTGATTTTACCCTCAAAATGAGCCATAGAAACTTCCCTCTCATCTTATGGTCCATATCTCCGTTCAGATGGCACCTCCAAATCGCAACGCAAATCAGGATGCGATGCAGATGCTGCAGCTTATGATGGAGGACAGAGAGGCTGAACGCGGACTATGCTGCAGCTTATGTCTCGCAAAAACAATCTTCCTGGGATTGCGATGTATGATGTAATAGGGCATCCGGACTTAAAAATCCGGGTGTTTACACATATTGATATTTGGCACCAGCCTTACTGTGATTAAGGAGGTCAAGGAGTTCCTATCTCATTGTTTTGAGATGAAGGACTTGGGAGTAGCTGATGTGATCTTAAACATCAAGCTGCTGAAGGATGACGATGGTGGGATTACATTGCTTCAGTCCCACTATGTGGAAAAGATCCTGAGTCGCTTCGGGTATAGCGACTGCAAATCTTCTCCAACGCCTTATGATCCTAGTGTGATAATTCGTAAGAATAAAAGAATTGCTAGAGATCAATTGCGATATTCGCAGATCATTGGATCGCTTATGTATCTAGCCAGCGCCACGAGGCCTGACATCTCCTTTGCTGTAAGTAAACTCAGCCGTTTTGTGTCTAGACCTGGAGATGTTCATTGGCATGCTCTTGAGAGAGTTTTGCGCTATTTGAAAGGCACTGCGAGTTATGGTATTCATTATACTGGGTATCCAAGGGTACTTGAGGGTTATAGTGATGCAAATTGGATATCTGATGCTGATGAGACTAAGGCCACAAGTGGTTATTTGTTTACACTTGGAGGTGGCACTGTTTCCTGGAAGTCTTGCAAGTAGACCATCATTACGAGGTCAACGATGGAAGCAGAACTCACAGCATTAGACACAGCCACTGTTGAAGCAGAGTGGCTTCGTGAGCTCTTGATGGACTTACCTGTGGTTGAGAAACCAATACCCGCTATTCCTATGAGATAATCAAACTGTGATCGTCAAAGTAAACGGTTCTAAGGATAATATGAAGTCATCAAGGCATGTGAAGAGGAGACTGAAAACTGTCAGGAAAATGAGAAACTCGGAGTTATAGCGTTGGATTATATCCATACGTCTAGAAACTGGCAGACCCCTTCACAAAGGGACTATCACGAAATGTGATAGAAAATGCATCGAGGGAGATGGGTATGAGACCCACACTATGAGCTGCCCACGGTGGTAACCCACTCTATGTGATCGGAGATCCCGTGAATTAGAGCTGGGAGACAAGCTGTTGGTCAGTTGGGAGGAGAGTATATCCCTATAGCAATTTTACCACTCCGTAAGATGCAATACTCTCCTAATCTGCATGACAGGTTGATAATTATCTTAATGAGTTCTAAGTGGCTTATTTTAGCAGAGATGTTGTCCTGCAGAACATCTTTTGAAGAACACACCTATATGAGTCCGATTGTTAAACGTCGCAATCTATGAGAGTTGGGTGCTCTCTAGTAAACTCATGAAAGGCCCTGGAGTATGACGTATAAGCTCCAAACCGCGAGGAAGCCTCGCGGCAGCCTAGTATCGGTCTAGGCTTTGTATGAAGCTAGTGCGCAGAAAACTTGTAGTTCAAGGCATAGTCCACTATCCAAGTTGCAATCTAGTGTAATATGAAGCTTTAAGTGGAAGTTCAACTTAACAGTCTCCACGACATACCGGTATATAAAACAATGTTCTGGAAACTTATTGATGAGATGTGCCAATGAGAGTTTGTGGGGGATTGCTGGAATTTGTGGGCATTTGGCCTTTGGCCCATGGTCCATTATCAAATTCTGAAACTCACATGGCCCATTCCAATAATCAGTGGCAGCACTAGTGGGGGCTAAAGTTTAGTCCCACGTTGCTAGTTGGGAGAGAGTTGGAGTGGTATATAAGGTGGGCTGTTCTAGTCCTAGTAAGTGAGTGAGAAGAGAGAGAGCCCTCGCGCACTCCTCCTCCTCCGCCCGCCGCCACGCCTCGCCTCGTCACGACACGTCACGACGCGCCGCGGGCGGGAATCTCGCCGAGCCGAGCTTATCTTTTTGCTGT